>JANAVB010009400.1:12435074-12907530 GCA_029216955.1 Iris pallida
GTAACCGTCAAGTCTTCTATCATGCAATTCTATTGGCATTACCCCTATCCGTCGCACGCTCCACACGTATCTGTGGCCAGCCGACTATGCAGAAACGTGTCCTACATGTGACTCACAACACGTGATACAACAAGTGTCAAGGCCGTATGAGATATACCAATACCTCAACATCAATGGGTGGTCAATAAACTAAGTCAATGCAAGAGAATAAATAAAGCAAGAAAAACGACCGATAGAGTCGCTTGCACCCAAGTGTACTTGGACGCACAGTTTAAATATCATGAAATAAATGCTAAAAATAACAACTAAAAATAAGAATATAATAATCACAGAGTAAGGTGGCAAGGTATCTTGCCTGGTGGTGCAAAGTGGCAAGTCCAAGAGTAGCAAGTGTCAGCACCAAAACTCACAAATCATAGATGACTCCAAACGCTAAAACAAACATCAAAAATGATCTCGGTGAAGAAGATATACCTAGGAAACGCCTGTCCAAAAGTCAAATTCTGGAACAAGGGCAAAATCGTAATTTCGGGTCAAAACGATGTCCGCCGTTGGACCCGCTTTGCACCGAAACGCATGCCAAAGTCTATGGTCTCTAAAGTCGTCAAACTACATATCTACGGTTTCAGTTTGCGGAGAGGAACTCAACTGTATGTCCAGTTTTGGATTCTGATGAGCCGTGTACAAATTTGCCCGTTTGAGTGGGTCGTGGGCCCGCCAAAATTGGGTTCCGATTCGACCTTCTCAGAATCGAACCAAACTTGGCATGCAGGACCAGAATTTCGATCCGGACCTGTTGGCGCAAGTTTCATCTCGATTCGATGACTGTACACGAAGTTATGGACAAGTTTGCAAAATGTCGATACGGGGGTATCTCGACGGATATGCGTTGATTTCGTCGCACACACGCGACGAAACTGAGTTCCGTCAGTTCCCACACGTCGGTAACGTCCATACGCGCCTTTCGATGCGTATAGCGCACGACCACGTCATCCGGTTTATCGGGGCGTACGTTGTATCGTGGACATTTTTTGAAATTTACACTTTAGAAAACAGTTTTTTGCCCAACTTTAACGCTGATTTTATACACGCACAGAAAACGAAATTCAGATCTACAAAATGAGTTTTAATCGTGGTTATGTTGTTTTTACCTGTGTTCAATTAGTTTCTGAAAACTCTCGACACACAGATCGAAATCTGGCTTCTAAGTTGTGGTTTGGGACTGGATTAAAACTCTGTTTTTGACAGATTTTTGGGGCAACTTTGCCTCGATTTTTCGAGCAATCCCCTGGGGTTCCCAGGATTCTATCAGAAGGGGATTGGAGGGGTTCATATGGGCTACGCACAGATATTTATAGTTCGAGAAACCATCGAGCGTGCGTGAAGAAAAGAGGGTTGGAAGAAGGGTACCTTGTTGTAAGCAAAAACTGAGAACGCCCAATGGTGCGGTCGTCTTGGGCTCTCCGTTGGTGTTTGCGCGGTGGTGCGGCACCGCCAACGGCCTGGGTAGTCTGTCTAGGGTTCGAGATGAAGAGGAGATGTGGAAGGAGAAGATGTACGGGGGGTTAGGGTTTGGTTTCGAGCGGGTTTATATATGCTCTCTGCCGACTCCTAATATAAATAAGTGTAGGTTTTGCTCGGGTTACTAACTATTCGGCTCGGGTTGCTAACTATGAAGCTGCTTGGTTATTGGTGCAAGGAATATGGGTCGATGCTAAAGTGTTGTAAAGTTGAATTGTGAGTGGGGTCGGCTCTAATGGTTGCAGCTAATGCTGCTGTTAACAAAGACATGGTAGGGTCGGGTTTTTAGGGGGGTTGCTAACAATGCAGCTATTAGCTGCTGTTAGCCTTTGGTATAGGTGGGTCGGCCCCTCCCCTTCATTCTGTAGCTGCTGCTGCATGGGGGGTTCGGCCCCCACCAATTCTCTTTTTTTTTACCACTACTTATATATATATATATATATATATATATTTTATATATATATATATATATATATATATATATATATTTTTTATATATATATATAATATATATATATTATATATATATATATATATATATAAAATATATATATATATAAAAAAAAAAATATATATATATATATAAAATATATATATATATATATATATATATATATATATATATATATACACATATATATGAATAAAAATCTAAAAAATCCTATAAATTATTAATACGTAACAAAATGGTTTTTAATAATTGAAAACTATATCTATTAACAATTAGAAATATATCCAGCACAATTTTACATATAATATCTAAAATTACGAATATACCAATTACTACATTAATTCCAAATAATATCGAAAAAAATTATTTTTAAACACTAAAATATTTAGAAAATATTGGGGGTTTACATCCTACCCACTTAAAGAAAATTTCGTCCTCGAAATTAAACTAAGGCCGGGGGATCAAATGCAATGCATGAAAGTATAAATGCAAGACATACCTTGGACTTCGAACAAATGCGGGTAGCGGTTTCGGATGTCGTCCTCTCGCTCCCAAGTAGACTCCCCTGGCGAGTGATGCTTCCATGCCACGTGAACCAACGGGATAGATTGATTTCGCAGCACCTTTACTCGGCGATCGAGTATACCTACTGGTTGCTCTTCGTACGACAAACTCGGTCCAACTGTGATCTCGGAGTGATCAAGCACATGATTGCTATCCTCCACGTACCTCCTCAGCTGAGATACGTGGAATACGTCATGTACTCCCTCTAGCGACGGTGGCAAGGCCAATCTATAGGCAACCTCTCCAACACGTTCCAAGACATCGAAAGGCCACCTTGGACTCAACTTGCCACGTCCTCCGAATCGAATCGTGCCTCTAGTAGGGGATATCTTCAAGAACACATGGTCGCCCTCTTTGAACTCCAAGGGTCGACGACGATTATCTGCCCACTGCTTCTGACGATCCTGCGCTGCTCGCAGGTGGTCCTGAATCTTCTTCACTGTCTCCACTGTGCTCAAGACCAACTCGGGACCCAATAGCTGTCGCTCTCCTATATCGCTCCAACAAACAGGAGACCGACACTTACTACCATACAATGCTTCAAACGGAGCCATCTGAATGCTCGCTTGATAGCAATTGTTGTAGGAAAATTCTACAAGATGAAGATGGTCCTCCCACGAACCGCCAAAATCAAGCATACGCGCTCTCAACATATCCTCTAGCGTCTGAATGGTACGAGGTGCTAAACTTCAATCGAGTGCCCAAACTCTCTTGCATGCTCCTCCAAAAGTGCGAGGTAAATCTAGAGTCACGGTCCGACACAATACTAACAGGCACACCATGCAATCTCACAATCTGCTCCATATACATCTCTGCCAATACCTCTGTCGACTGGCCCACTCTAAAAGGTAAGAAATGGGCTGACTTCGTAATTCTATCAACAATCACCCACACTGCGTCACGTCCTCTAGGACTCC
Source organism: Iris pallida (assembly GCA_029216955.1). Classification (NCBI taxonomy): domain Eukaryota; kingdom Viridiplantae; phylum Streptophyta; class Magnoliopsida; order Asparagales; family Iridaceae; genus Iris; species Iris pallida. The sequence goes on from JANAVB010009400.1 coordinate 12,438,528, forward strand.
GAGGAAAACCCGTGACAAAATCTATAGTAATGTGCTCCCACTTCCACTCGGGAATGGGTAGCGACTGCAATAATTCGGCCGTTCTCTGGTGCTCCGCCTTTACTTGTTGACATACCAAGCACTTGGCAACGAAACGAGCTATCTCCCGCTTCATTCCATGCCACCAATAATACTGTCGTAAGTCGCGATACATCTTGGTCCCTCCGGAATGAATGGAGTATGCCAAACTGTGAGCCTCCGCCATCAGCTTCTGTCGTAGCTCTCCATTGGGAACATAAATGCGATCACCACATCGCAATGTCCCATCGGGGTGGATCCTCAATCCTGTCTGCTCTCCTGCTTCCGTCCTATCCTTCAGCCGTCGAAATCTAGTGTCATTGGGAAATGCTGCCTTGATGCGCTCTACTAATGATGATTGCACCTGGAGGTTGGCTAATACGCCGTCTGCTCCGGGCAATACTACCTCAATACCAAGCTGTTCCAAGTCTCTAATCAATTTCTTCTGTGTAGTCAAAAAGTGTGCCATAGGCTTACGGCTTAATGCGTCTGCCACGACATTAGCCTTGCCCGGATGATAATAAAGCTCAATCTCATAATCTTTCATCAACTCCAACCAACGTCGCTGTTGCATATTCAACTCCTTTTGTGTGAACACGTACTTGAGGCTCTTATGATCAGTATAGATATCAACCTTCTCGTCGTAAAAGTAGTGTCTCCATAGCTTCAAAGCAAAGATAACTGCTGTGAGCTCTAGATCGTGGGTCGGATAATTCTTTTCGTGCACTTTCAACTGTCGAGATGCATATGATACTACCCGACCGTGCTGTATCAATACACATCCTAATCCCTTCTCGGATGCGTCGCTGTAGATCACAAATCCTCCTAGGCCCGATGGTAGTGTCAAGATCGGTGCTGTGGTCAACCGCTTCTTCAACTCGTCAAAAGTGGCTTGACACTCTTCTGTCCATACAAACTCCTGATCCTTGCAAGTCAATCGAGTCATAGGCCCCGCTATTCGAGAGAAATCTTCTACGAACCGTCGGTAGTAACCCGCAAGTCCGAGGAAACTTCTCACTTCAGAAGCTGTTGTGGGAGCGGGCCATGATTTGACTGCTGTGATCTTCTCTGGGTCTACCGATATACCCTCACCCGTAACAATATGACCAAGAAATGATACCTCCTTCAGAAAGAAATCACACTTGCTAAGCTTTGCAAAGAGTCTCTCGTTCCTCAATGTTCCCAAAACTATCCGTAGATGCTGCTCATGCTCCTCTTGACTCTTGGAGTAAATCAAGATATCGTTTATAAAGACTACTACAAATTTGTCCAAGTATTGGTGAAAGATCTTTTTCATTAAATTCATGAAAACTGCGGAAACATTGGTCAAACCGAAAGGCATGACCAAGAACTCGTAGTGTCCATACCTCGATCGAAAAGCTGTCTTGGCAATATCTTCCTTCCGAACCTTCAATTGGTGATATCCCGATCGTAAGTCAATCCTGGAGAATACTTATGCTCCACTCAGTTGGTCGAATAAATCGTCTATACGCGGCAGGGGATACTTGTTCTTCACCGTCACCGCATTCAATGCTCTGTAGCCAATGCACATGCGTACTGTCCCATCTTTCTTAGGCACAAAAAGAATGGGTGCTCCCATGGTGACGTACTGGCACGAATAAATCCCTTCTCTAATAAGTCATCAATCTGCGTCTTCATCTCTACCAACTCCTTGGACGCCAGTCGATAAACTCGAGATGAAATAGGGTCGGCTCCGGGAATAAGCTCAATAAAAAACTCAATATCTCGGTCAGGTGGTAGTCCTGGCAACACCTCGGGGAATACATCCTCGAACTCGGTGATAATAGGGTGCTGAGGGGTGTCATGCATCATCATATGAGTCCCCGATGTGGGTGCATCACAACTATCTCCGTCTTCTTTGGTGAACTCGAATTCTGTCGCATTCGGTGGTCTAAAGATAATACTGCTCCTATGGCAGTCTATGAGAGCAAAATGCTGGCTCAACCAGTCCATTCCAAGAACCACATCAAATGTCGACATAGGGAATACAAGAAGTCGTGCCGTCATCTCTCTGTCATTTATCACTATAGGACAAAGTCTACAAACACCACTAACAGGTACAACTCCTCCTCCAGTGAGGATTTTAACATTCTTAGCTAAGGGTGTGATAGGAATGCTGTGTCTCATTGCAAAACTAGTGGCTATAAATGAATGAGTGGCTCCAGTATCAAATAATGTAATAGCAGGAAAAGATGCAACTAAAACCATACCTGCTATGACCTCTGCCTCTGTCTCTACATTCTCAACAGCTAGAGAGAATGCCTTTCCTTGGTTCTGTCCTGGGCCTTGAGCTCTGGCCTTGTTGTACTGTGCTGTCTGTGGGGGTAATGGTAGACAAGGTGCTGGGGCTGTAGGCCTCTGGGCCTGATATGCCTGAACTAGAGCCTGCTGCTCAGGACAATCTTTGGCCAAGTGCTGTCCTGATCCACATCTCAAACATAAGCCCAAACGAAGTCCACAGTCATCTCTAATATGCCCCTGCTTCCCGTAAAAGTTGCAGGTGGGCTTCTGATAAGGTGTGTGCCTCTGCTGGTACTATCCCGTGGTCCTCCTGATAGGTCCACTCTGAGTAGCTAGGGCTGGTGTAGCTGCTGGTGTATGACGCCTCGATGTCTGTTGCTGTTCCTTGTGAAGAATCTCCTGAGCACGAGCTTCTTCCAAGACAGCTGAATGGGAGACTCGAGACTGAGTAGTCGTATAAGACTTGAGCTCTGGTGCAAGCCTCTGGTGAAATCTTCTCGCCTTCTCTAATTCTGTCGGGATCAATCCCGCACCAAATCGACTCAGGCGATTGAATTCCGAGTCATACTCATCAACTGTCATATTCCCTTGCTTCAGATGGAGGAACTGGTCGTAGAGACCATCTCGAACATGAATAGGGAAGAATGTCTCATAAAATGAATCATAGAACTGCTTCCAAGTGATCCCAGTACCTAATCATCTCTCTTCCGCCTTCCACCAGTGGTGAGCATTGTCTTCTAACAGTAATCCCACTGCTGTCATCCAATCTCGAGCTGGCAACTGGGATGCCTTCAGTAGCTTCTCGGTACTAATAAGCCACTGTGACACCTCTAATGGCTTCTCTGTCCCTCTAAAGGCCTTGGGGTTCATATCTGTGAAATTCTTGATAGAGCCTTCATAGGGATGCAGAGCCGGTGCTGGTGCTGGTACTGGAGGTGGTGGTGGAGGTCTAGCCATAGCTGCCATCATCGTCTGTCTCATCAGCTCAGTCTGCTGCCACTGAGCCTGCATCATGGCATACATAAACTGACTAGTAGGGCTCCCATCAGTCGGTCGTGGTGGCATCTGAGGTCCCGACTATAGAGGAAACTGCTGAGGGAATGGGGGTGGTGGAGGCAGTGGTACATTCCCTCCTGGTTGCATGGTAGTAGTCTGTCCAGCCTGGCTGCCTGGGGGTGCTGCGACCTCTGGATACTCCGTCGTCGGTGTCGTAGTAGGCTGCGACAGTCCTGGCTGGTAAGGTGTCGCTGGAGTCATGGGAGGATTCTGTCCCTCTGAAGTAATCTCCTCACCAGATGTGAGGGCCAAGGCATAAGTGCGTCCGCTTCGTAGATTCATACTGTTGGCACGAGGAAGATAAGTTGATATTAGGAAAGATTAGATATGAAGTAAATCGAATAATCAAGGAAGTTTCAAAAAGATTGGAAGTCAAGGGATAGTAGTAGTTCTGGATGAGATATTCCTATTCCTATATGTAGGCTTGTTGGGCACAGTCATGTAACCCAACAATATTAGATTGACCTGCATGGGCCACCACAAAAAAATGTAACGCCCCAGTCCCAAAATACGTAGGACCAAGTACGTGAACATGCCAGCTGCACATATACGAAGAATACTCCAACATATAGAATCCTCGCATATACACATAAGCAGTAAATAAATAATCATAGGCCAGAATAACATATCTAATCTCATCACAGCTCAACACAAAAGATAATAAAGTACAAATAAATAAATAAGAGTATCAAAAGATAGCCAGGTGAACATACTCACTCCAAACAGCTATGAAAAATAGTCTCACAAGATCGGAGTCAGACCTCCGCAAAATAGAAAGAAAAGAGATGTAAAATAATGTCTACAACTGTCTCAGATAAGAAATAGACTAAAAGTCATAAGGCACTGCCTCGTCATCAATATAAGATAGCTCCAATGCCGCTCCGTACTCCTGTGGGAAATCGTCTAAACCTGGAGAGATAACCAGGTCCTCAGGGGACATAGCAAGATACAAGAAAACACCATGCCATATAAACTGTGATAATATAATAAGAGAGAAAGGTATGCATGCAATCTGGTTCCTGACCATTCTACTGTGAATATGCAGTTGAGATACATTCCATCGACGCATGAGCCCTGGCTGAATACAGGATCCGGTATAGTCCCCTCTTGGGCACCAGTGACCAAGAGCATGTCGTTAAAAAATGACAGTGGCCAACCTGAGAGGCTCATACCCGTATCTCCAGCGGAGCTTTCGGGTTACAAGGGACGTGCAATCGAAGCCCATACGTCAGGTAATGTTCTCCCCATCCAATGCCTAGTATCATCATCTCCATGACTGATATGTACCTCTAGTAACCGCCAAGTCTTCTATCATGCAATTCTATTGGCAGTTACCCCTATCCGTCGCACGCTCCATACGTATCGGTGGCCAGCCGACTACGCAAAAATGTGTCCTACAGGTGACTCACATCACGTGATACAACAAGTGTCAAGGCCGTATGAGATATACCAATACCTCAACATCAATGGGTGGTCAATAAACTAAGTCAATACAAGAGAATAAATAAAGCAAGAAAAACGACCGATAGAGTCGCTTGCACCCAAGTGTACTTGTACGCACAGTTTAAATATCATGAAATAAATGCTAAAAATAACAACTAAAAATAAGAATATAATAATCATAGAGTAAGGTGGCAAGGTATCTTGCCTGGTGGGGCAAAGTGGCCAGTCCAAGTGTAGCAAGTGTCAGCACCAAAACTCACAAATCACAGATGACTCCAAACGCTGAAACAAACATCAGAAATAATCTCGGTGAAGAAGATATACCTAGGAAATACCTGTCCAAATGTCAAATTCTGGAACAGGGGCAAAATCGTAATCTCGGGTCAAAACGATATCCGTCGTTGGACCCGCTTTGCACCGAAACGCGTGCCAAAGTCTATGGTCTCTAAAGTCATCAAATTACATGTCTACGATTTTAGTTTGAGGAGAGAAACTCAACGGTATGTCCAGTTTTGGATTCCGATGAGCCGTGTACAAATTCGCCCGTTTGAGTGGGTCGCAGGCCCGCCAAAATTGGGTTCCGATTCGCCCTTCTCAGAATTGAACCAAACTTGGCATGCAGGACCAAAATTTCAATCCGGACCTGTTGGTGCAAGTTTTGTCTTGATTCGACGACTATAAACGAAGTTATGGGCAAGTTTGCAAAACGTCGATACGGGGGTATCTCGACGGATACGCGTTGATTTCGTCGCACACACGTGACGAAACTGAGTTCCGTCAGTTTCCACACGTCGATAATGTCCATACGTGCCTTTCGATGCGTATAGCGTGCGACCACGTCGCCCGGTTTGTCGGAGCGTACGTCGTATCGTAGAAATTTTTTGAAATTTACACTTTAGAAAACAGTTTTTTGCCCAACTTTAACGCTGATTTTATACACGCACAGAAAACGAAATTCAGATCTACAAAGTGCGTTTTAATCGTGGTTATGTTGTCTTTACCTGTGTTCAATTAGTTTTTGAAAACTCTCGACACACAGATCGAAATCTGGCTTCTAAGTTGTTGTTTGGGACTGGATTAAAACTCTGTTTTCGACAGATTTTTGGGGCAACTTTGCCTCAATTTTTCGAGCAATCCCCTGGGGTTCCCAGGATTCTATCAGAAGGGGATTGGAGGGGTTCATATGGGCTACGCAGAAAAATTTATAGTTTGAGAAATCATCGAGCGTGCGTGAAGAAAAGAGGGTTGGAAGAAGGGTACCTTGTTGTAAGCAAAAACTGAGAACGCCCAATGGTGCGGTCGTCTTGGGCTCTCCGTTGGTGTTTGCACGGTGGTGCGGCACCGCCAACGGCCTGGTAGTCTGTCTAGGGTTCGAGATGAAGAGGAGATGTGGAAGGAAAAGATGTGCTGGGGGTTAGGGTTTAGTTTCGAGCGGGTTTATATATGCTCTCTGCCGACTCCTAATATAAATAAGTATAGGTTTTGCTCGGGTTACTAACTATTCGGCTTGGGTTGCTAACTATGGAGCTGCTTGGTTGTTGGTGCAAGAAATATGGGTCGGTGCTAAAGTGTTGCAAAGTTGAATTGTGAGTGGGGTCGGCTCTAATGGTTGCAGCTAATGCTGCTTTTAACAAAGACATGGTGGGGTCGGGTTTTTAGGGGGGTTGCTAACAATGCAGCTATTAGCTGCTGTTCGGCTTTGGTATAGGTGGGTCGCCCCCCCTTCTTTCCGCAGCTGCTGCTGCATTGGGGGTTCGGCCCCCACCAATTCTCTTTTTTTTTACCACTACTTATATATATATAATTATATCTATATCTATATATATATATATATATATATATATATTTTATATATATATATATATATATATATATATATATATATATATGAATAAAAATCTAAAAAATCCTATAAATTATTAATACGTAACAAAATGGTTTTTAATAATTGAAAACTATATCTATTAACAATTAAAAATATATCCAGCACAATTTTACATATAATATCTAAAATTACGAATATACCAATTACTACATTAATTCCAAATAATATCGAAAAAAAATTATTTTTAAACACTAAAATATTTAGAAAATATTGGGGGTTTACATCCCTTGACCGAACAGGAAGTGAAAGAAGCGGTGTGGGCTCTGAACGAGCATAGTGCCCCAGGCCCAGATGGCTTTTTTGGTATTTTCTTTCGATCCTGCTGGGATATTATCAATCAAGACAACACTGAAGCGGCTATTGCTTTCCTCGAAGGTGCTACTTACCCCAAAGCCATCTCCAGCGCCAAGCTCATCCTTATCTCCAAAAAAGACAACCCAGATTCATTTTACGACTTCCGACCCATCAGTCTTTGCACATTCACCAACAAAATTATTTCCAAGATCATCGCCATCAGGATGGCTGATACTCTCCCTAAAATCATCTCAGAAGAGCAAAGCGGGTTCGTTCGAGGAAGGAGCATCCAAGACAATATTATGCTGGCCCAAGAGCTTATCACCTGTATAAAATTTTCTGCTAGAGGGGGCAACATATCCATCAAAATTGACATGGAGAAAGCTTACGACATACTGGATTGGCAATTTATGATCTGGGTCTTCAGGGCTTTCGGATTCTCCGAAAATTGGACCAACATCGTGTAAAGATCCGTCAGCAACTCATGGTTCTCCACTGTCATCAACGGTCAATCCGAGGGGTTCTTCAAATCTAGCCGCGGTGTTAGACAGGGTGACCCTCTATCCTCCACTTTCTTTATTATAGCTGCTGATGCCCAGAGCAGAAACCTTAACAACATGGTCCGTACGCCCAACTTCCAGCACTACCACACTTCCAGCGGATGCCCTACCATCACTCACCTGGCCTTCGTCGACGATTTACTCATCTTTTCATCCGTGGACGTAGGATCGATTGAGGTCATCCACAACACCCTGCAGAGGTACTCCAGATGCTCAGGACAGAAGATAAACCATTCCAAGAGCGTTATCTACGCGCCCACCACAGCACCAAAAGAGAAAACAGACAGACTATCCAACATAACATCCTTCTCAGTAGTGCATCCTCCGATCAACTATCTCGGTTGCCCCCTTATGTATGGAAAATCCAATGCCGGCACCTTTGAGAACTTAATCACCCGAATCAGGAACAAAATTGAGGGATGGCATAACGCCACTTTATCCCCAGGCGGCAAGATGATCCTCATTAAATATGTGCTCAATTCCATACCCATCCACACCCTGGCGGCGTGCTCCCCGACTAAGAAGGTCCTCGCGGCAATTGAGTAGATCTTTTTTAATTTCTTTTGGGGACACAACAAAGGGCAAGACAAACACCATTGGGCCAGCTGAGATGCCATGGCTCAACCGACTGAGAACGGAGGGCTAGGATTCACCAAACTCAACCACATTGCTAAAGCCTTCTCGATGAAATTGTGGTGGAAACTACGTACGAGCAAAAACCTATGGACCAGGTTCATGATGGCCAGGTACTTCAAACACACCCACCAAACGACTCGGCTGAGCCTGCGATGAGACTCCATCTGGGCGACGGCGAGTCGAATCCTTTTCTGGAGAGATGGATTGGAGACAGCTTGATCCCGAGCATTACGGAGACCCCCAGCAACAGTCGAATCTATGATCTATGGAACCCTACTATCAACGACTGGAACTGGGACTTGATTCACGAATGGTCCGGCAATAAAATGGTCGACAGAATCCGTCATCACGGTCTTAGCCTCGGAAATGATGCCGACGAGCTGAGGTGGTCGCTGGATGCCTCCGGGGCATTTTCTGTAAAATCGACGAGACTGGCTATCCTTGGTCCCGGACAGCCGCATCTACCCATCGCGTGCTATTGGCACTCTTGTATCCCTAAGTAGTGGTCCTTCCTCGTGTGGAGAGTCATTAGAAAGAAACTGCCGACTGACGAGATCCTTAACTCCATCGACATTAGTTTAGCGTCTGCTTGCAATTGCTGTACTGACCGTCAGACGGAGACCATCGACAACATCTTCTGGGAGGGGAGCCTTCCAGGTGGGCTCTGGAGGACCCTCAACCCGTACTACAACATTGATCCAGGAGGCGGTCGCTTCCACGATCTGGTGGCCAATTGGGGCTCCACCTCCCATGGCCACCAGATCGTTACAGCGGCCACTACGTGGGTTATTTGGAAGAATCGCAATAAGGCGAGATACTAGGGTCACCATTACTCAGGCACCCAGCTCATCCAGGAAGTCCGTCGGCAATGTCGTAAACGGAGCACCCTTTGCTCCCACAGCCCTCAAGCATTCTGGTCCCCGAGCCCCACATAGTTTCGGTGGGCCCTGTGGCCCCTCTCCTTCCCCTTTCTTTTTGGTGGTATACTTGTATAGGCTTGTCTTCTGCCTTGTATACGGGTCAGTCTTCGGCATTTTGAGCCTTGATTAATAAAGTGAAGGGGTTTCTTAATAATATATATATATATATATATATATATATATATATATATCATCGCTCTTCAGGAACCCTAGGGCATCTCCTTCTTCTTTCTCGACCCCGGAGTGGCCTTCGGCCGCGCCGGCGTCCCTCTGGGGCTGACATACCACTTGGATGGTAGCTCCTCCCCTTGCTATTAATCTGGTTGTTGCCTTGGAGTTCCATGACCTCTCGATCCTTTGCAGAGGTGGTGGGGGGCCAGACCCCCAAGTCTGTGCCTCTCCTTCCCCCTAGATCGGGGTCGTCCTTTAAGGGCGCCCCTTAAATCTCCTTTACAAAGGAGGAGGAATCCATCCTGGAATCTCCTCTGTATTTTGCGTTGGTGGGAAAATGCTCCCAATATCGACCCCTATTGATAAGATGCGCAAAGCATTGGCGGAGTTCACCTTCGTTGGATCTATTACGGCTGGCCTCATAGATTCAAAACACATACTCATACGTCCCTCCTGTGAATCAGACTATCTTCGACTTCGTGCGAAGGACACGTGGTATATCGCTCGAGCTCCTATGAGGATTTTCAAATGGGATCCAGACTTCTCTCCGTTTCAAGAATCTCCAATCGTTCCGGTCTGGATTAATCTGCCCAACCTCCTGCATCATCTATATGCGAAGGAGGCTCTATTTGCTATAGCGGGTGCTATAGGGAATCCCCTCAAAATTGATAAAGCCACGGCGGATCTATCACGTCCAAGCCTTGCGTGGGTCTTTATTGAGGTAGATGCTTCTAAGTCACTTCAACATAAAATTCGTATCAATATGCCCCACAATAGGAGCTTTTGGCAGCATATAGAGTACGAGTCCTCCCCACTATATTGTTCTTCTTGCCGCCACCAAGGACACTCTACAGATGCATGCAAAACAAAAACAAAAGAAAAAGGAAAAGAGATTGCGACGCAGAAGGAAGTACACGTGACTCGCATCCTGCCTTGAGGGTCTCCGGTGGAGATTTGGGAGCCATCAAATCCTTCCTTGAATACAGCAGAGGTTATTATTAGATCACCAAGAATTGAGTCACGTACTGAGAACAATGATCCTACTCACAGTGATAGCCGCCATACTGCCTCCATTCAAGACATCCCGACTATCCATGCAAACACCAATCAAGTCCCCCCGATCTTGTCGCCAGTAATTAATTCCAAGTCCACTCCACCTGACACCTTTATGAAGGAAGATGGGACTACATCCACTCCCGATCCTAATGCTTCCGCTGCCATTCAAAGGGCTGATGAGACGCTCCCCATCTCTGAGAGATCGGATCCCCACTAAGAGGTGGATGCTACCACAGAAATCGAAGAGGGAGAAGTTGTTGGTCGTGATTGGGCTGACATTGCTGAGGAAGAGGACGCTCGGCAGGAGAATGACCAGAGAGAGAAAGAAGATGAGGCGGTGGCCCGGCCTCCTCAGTCAACGCGTAAGAAGAAGCCCCCGCCACCTCCGTCAGACAGAATCTTACGCTCAGGACATAGAACTCCCGCTGGTACTCAAACCCAAACCATTAATGTTTAATTTCCTCATTTGGAACGTATGCGGGATTGCGAATAAAATGACTATTAAAAGAATCAAAACCTTACTTCGGATCAACAAGATTCAATTTCTCGCTATCATCGAACCGAAAGTTGCTAAGGAACAATTAATTGCTTTCCAAATCAAGCTCGGTTGCTCTCATTCTTTTTCAAATGATCGTAGGAACATTTGGATATTTACGAGAACTGGTTCATCTATGAACATGGTGGATTCCTTTGACCAAGCGGTGATGGTTAGGTTTTCAAATGATCTTTTGCCTACGGACGTTCTTTTGTCTATCGTCCATGAACACAATACAAAGGAAGGCAGAACTGAGATGTCGATGAGGCTGCAACATATTCAAACCAGCAATTCCCTTTCCTGGACGGTAGGAGGAGACTTCAATATGGTGAGATGCACGGAGGAGAAGACTGGTGGTATTAGTCCGAGTCATCAATCTATGACTCACTTCAATGACTTCATTATGGCCTCGGGTCTTACTGAATTGCCTTTCTCGGGGAGCAAGTTCACTTGGATCAAATCAGAGGGGGACAAACAAGGATCTAGACTGGATCGTATGCTTCTGGACAAGGATTGGTGGCAAATGTTACCTCTATCGATTGAAGAACATCTCAATCGTAACGAGTCGGATCATTCGCCACTTCTGATCAAATTCAAATCTGCAAGCGTGGGAGAGAAACGAGCTTTCAGATTCCTTGATTTTTGGGTATCTCATACAAAATTTACACAGATTGTTGAGAAAGCTTGGTTCTCGGTTGATCATGCTAATGCTCTCGTGCGGGTTGCGGACAGATTGGTGGCCTGCAGGAAAGCTTTGTCAAGCTGGAGTCACGCTACTTTTGGGGATATATTTCAGGAAGTAAATGTAGTGGAGGACAGGGTTCTTGCAGCAGAGATCGCATACGAACAAGACTCTTCAGGCCTCAACAGGGAAGGACTTCAGAAAGCAAGAGCCATCTTAAAACAACGGCTCTCTTTTGAAGAATCATATTGGAGACAGAAGGCTAGGATGCGTTGGGATTTAGAGGGAGATCGCAACACGGCCTATTTTCATGAATATGTTAATAGCAAAAGAAGGAAGCTCCGTATCCATTCTATCAAGACAGAGGACGGCTCTTCTATATTCGAGCTTAAAGATCTGCAGGACTCGGCTAATGACTACTTCGCTAATCAATACTTGAGTGCAAGTCCGGTGCAAGATGACGAATTATTGACATGTATTCCTCAGTTGATTAATAAAGAGGACAACCACCTCCTGACAGTTACCCTACCAAGGAAAAGCTTTATTTGACAATCAAAGGAATAGACTCTAAGAGTACGGGGGGGTCCTGATGGATTCACGGCTCGGTTCTTCACCGCGGTTTGGCCTATCATTGAAGGAGACATCATGGAGGCAGTTCAATTATTCATGGCAGGATTTGCATTGCCCCGAGCGATCTCGAGTACATCTCTCATCATTATGCCTAAGGTAAAACAACCTTTATCTTGGTCGAATTTCCGCCCTATAAGTTTATGCACTGTTATGAACAAAATTATATCTAAGCTACTGGCTAATCAGTTAGCTCTCATCCTTTCTCGTATCATTTCTCCGAAACAATATGGGTTCGTCAGGGGTAGGGAGATTATGGACAATGTTATCCTGGCACAAGTGATGATGAGTATGATGAAGATCAAGAACAGAGGAGGGAATGTGGCTATTAAATTAGATATGGCCAAAGCATATGATCGAATGGACTGGGGTTTCTTAATGCAAGTTATGCAGAAATTTGGATTCAATGAGATTTGGATCAACATGATTTTCCGATTAATTAGTAATGTTTGGTACTCGACAGTGATTAATGGGGAATCATCAGGATTCTTCCATGGATTCCGAGGGGTGCGGCAGGGGAATCCAATATCTCCGGCTCTGTTCATTATAGAGGCAGAAGCTCTATCCAAAAATCTTAAGTCTCTGCTCGACATTCCTTTATTCCATCACTTTTGCTCGCCAAGTGGTTGTCCAGCCGTGACACACCTAGCCTATGCGGATGATGTCTTAATATTTGCTGCGGGGGATGTTGGTTCAATGCGTGTATTGCGGGATATGTTAGCCAGGTACGAGAGAGCATCCGGTCAACTTATTAATGCACGCAAGTCGTCGCTCTATGTTCATCCTACATTTCCTGTTACTAGAGAGACTGAATTAAGGGGGATTACGGGGTTTCAATCTTCGAACCCACCTTTTTCTTACTTGGGATGTCCACTTATGTCGGGGAGGAAGAATGCTGGCATGTTTGAAGAGCTATTATCTAAAATCAAAAATAGAGTCAAAGGCTGGCAGTAACGACTCTTATCCTATGGAGGTAAGCTCGTACTGCTCAAATCTGTCCTAACTTCTATTCCAATGTACACTTTAGCAGCTTGCAATCCACCAAGAGCAGTAATCAAACAACTAAAGATTATGTTCTTCAGATTTTTTTGGGGTTCACAAGAGGGAATGTACAAGCATTCATGGCTAGGTTGGAATAAGATGGCTAAGCCATATGAGGAAGCAGGTCTCGGGCTACGAAGCATGGATGAAATCATCAACTCCTTCTCTACTAAATTATGGTGGAAGTTGAAAATTCAGGAGTCTCTGTGGACGTCGTTCATCAAGGTAAAATATTGTAAATTTGCAAATCTTGATACAGTGCAGGCTAACTCCAATGCGTTAGCTATTTGGAAGAGATTACTGCATGGTAGGCTTATTGCTAACCATCTCAATATTAGAGATCCTACTGATCTTAATAGATGGAGATGGAGTCCATCTAGAAGTGGTTTGTTCACGGTATCATCAGCTTACAGACATACCAGAGTTCCGTATACTCGTCAGCCAGATTTCACTCATGTTTCGAACACTTGCATTCCAACAAAATGGTCAGTCCTTGCTTGGCGTATACTACACAACAGGCTACCAACTGATGATAATGTTCAACTATTGGGCTTTCACATTGCTTCCCAATATCACTATTGTGCAAATCCTGCTCAGGAAACCATTGTTCACATATTCTCAAAAGGGGAGTTAGCTCAACAAGTATGGAAGCTGCTACAACAAGACTTTTCAATTCGAAGTTCAGGAACCATGTTGATTCACCTCAGACGAGGGTAGAGACGTCCGATGATTCATTTGAAGAAAATTGTCGTAGGCGCTACATTTTGGGTAATATGGAAAAACAGAAACAAATGGCAGTACGAGGGGTATAAATTTTCAGAGGTACAGGTTCTCCATGAAATCAAAAGGCAAGTTCGCAAGGCTCTGGTTCGGTGCAAGCACTTGAATTCTCTACCTCTTAGGTTTAACTAGTCTTCTTATTGATTTTTTTGCTTTCTCTAGTTTGTATCCCACGTTGGAACTCTTTCTACGTGAATAAAGCTTACGTTTGAAATATATATATATATATATATATATATATATATATATATATATATATATATATATATATAAGTCAAGAGAAAAAAAAACTTGCGGCACTGTTCATTGAATTCAAAATCCAATCTCTCAATTTAAATCACCAAATCACTTCAAATCTTTTTCTATTAAATCATATAAATATTCTCCACTAGATTTACTCAAATTCAAATCTAAATTTTGCTCAAATCCTATCTAATTTTGGATTCGAAACCTATATACTCAGAAAACTCCCGAAAAGTTATTTCTTCTAAATTCATCCTCGTTTCTACTCCAAACTTCGATTCCTTGCACCCGAGTCTTGCTGACACCCCTGCATAGCTACTCTACCGCCTGTACTCACTGTCGACCTCCTTATCGCCAGAGAACAGAGAAAATCCATTCGCCAAATAGAGTTGCACTATTTCAAAAACACAACAAGGTACCCATCTTTGTGTACTGATTTCTTCATTATCGTTCATTCATTTTCCCTTCTACGAACTTCTATGTGACGCCCACATGACCCTCGTCGAGATCATTTAGATGGATTTCGAAACGACCCTCTAACGCGTTCGAAAAATCGAGACGAAGTTAGGAAAAAATCTAATTTCTGTAATGTTAAAAAATGTTTCAAAACCTAAACTTAGAAGCCAAATTGTGGTCTGTACATTAGGGTTTTGTAGAAACTAATTAAAAACAGTCAACAACAACCTAAACAAGATTACAACACACCTATTCGATCTATATTTCGATTATTGTACAGAAAGTTATGTGTTGTTAAAGTTGAAGGAAAAACTGTATTAGAAATAGAGGTTTTTATGAAAAACCTACCGATACGGCGTGCTTCCCGACAAACTGGGCGACATGATCACATATTATACTCATCAGAAGGCATGAATGGATGTTGCCAACATGTGGGAACTGACGAAACCCGATTTTGTTGCGTGTGCGCGACGAAATCAGTGCGTATCCGTCAAGATACCCCCATATCGACCCTTTGCAAATTAAGCTATAACTCCGTGTACAGTCGTCGATTCGAGACGAAACTTGTGCCAATAGGAATGAACCATTTATCTGGTCCTGTATGCCATGTTTGGTCCGAATCTGAGAAGGTCGACCGGAACGCCTATTTAGCGGGCCCGTGACTCGATCCAATGGGCAAAATTGTGCACGACCCACCGAAATCTAACTTTGGACATACGGTTGGGTTCATTTCCTCAAACTAGACCCGTAGACATGTAGTTTAACGACTTTAGAGACCATAGATATTGGCACACGTTTTGGTACAAAACGGGTCCAACGACGGACTTTATTTTGACCCAAATTTATGATTTTGCCCTTGTCCCCGAATTAGAATTTTGGGCAGGAATTTCCTAGATATATCATTTACACCGAGAACATTCTTGATGTTTATTTCTGCATTCAGAGACATTCCTGGATTTTGAGATTTCACTACCGACGTACTTGATTGTTGGATTGCCATTTCCGCACTGCCAGATAAGATACCTTGCCACCTTACTTTGTGATTTACTTATTCTTATTTTTAGTTATTTATATTTAGCATTACTTATCTGTTGTTAGTATTATATCACTGTGCGTCCAAGTCACACTTGGGTGCAAGAGACCCTATCGGCCGTTTTACTTATTTTTGTTATTTTTCTTGCATTAACTTAGCCTAGTGACCACCCATTGATGATGAGGTATTGGTATATCTCATATGGCCTTGACACCTGCTTTATTACGTGTTGTGAGTCATATATAGGACAAATACTCGTATAGTTGGCTGGCCACCGATATGTATGAGGCGTACGACGGATAGGAGTAACTGCCAATAGAATTGCATACTAGTAGACTTAGAAGTTACTAGAGGTTCATATTAGTCATGGAGATGACGATACTAGGCATTGGGTGGGGAGAACAATACCTGGCATATGGGCTTCTATTATACTTTTCCTTGTAACCCGGAAGCTCCGCTGGAGATACGGGTATGATTATCCACTCAGGTTGGCCACTGACGTTCTTGAATGTTATGCGCTTGGTCACTGGTGCCCTAGAGGGGACTATACCGGATCCTATTATCAGCCAGGGCTCATGCGTCGAAGGATTGTATCTCAACTGCATATTCACAGTAGAATTGTGGGGAACCCTATTGCATGCATTCACTCTTACTCTCTATTATGTATCACAGTTTATATGGCATGGTATTTTCTTGTATCTTGTTACGTCCCTCTGAGGACCTGGTTATCTCTCCAGGGTTAGACGATTCCGTACAGGGGTACGAAAAGGTGCTGGATCCATCATATATTGATGATGTGGCGTCTCCTGCTGAGTTTTAGTCTATTTATTTATGGAGACAATTAGTGGACATTTTTATATCTCTTTTCTTTCTATTTTGTGGAGGTTGGACTCCGATCATTAAGACTATTTTTTATAGCTATTTGGAGTGGGTATGTCCACCCGACTATCTCTTTGATACACTCATTTATTATTAGGACTATATTATCTTCTGTGTTGAGCTATGATGAGATTAGATGATTATATTCTGGCCTGCAATTATTTTATATTTACAGCTTATGTACGTATACGTAGATTCCATATATTAGAGTATTCTTCGTATATGTGCAGCTGGCGTATCTACGTGCTCGGTCCTAAGCATTTTGGGACTGGGGCGTCACAACTTCTAACCTTTGTACTCTTTGAGTACCTTCTTATAGTTTTGATATTTACTATGCAGTTTTCTGTAATCACCTAAGAGGTCACTAAAGGTTTCACCTAATTGCACAAAGGTAAAATTATCATATGTATCAAACAGGGGGTTAGTGTTTACCTGATCGAATGCCATTAAACATACATTTTTAGCGTCATCTGATTGTTCATCTTTTGAGTCGTTGGCTTTATTTTTATGCCATATGCTTATATTGGCATACTTTCTGGATGTAGATTTCTTCAGGTAGCCTTTGTCATAGTTGTTGCTTTTCGTGGTTGATGATGATGTTGTTGGACAGTCCTTCATGTGTCATTTCTTCTTGCAACTGTAGCAGATAGGATCTTCTTCATTGTTGTTGCTGTTGTATTCCTTTGTTCTTCTATTGAATCTTATGAACTTCTTGAATTTTCTTACTATGAGAACTTGATCTTCAAAGTCAAAGTCACTATCGTCGGAATTATCTTTGACAGTTCTTCTGTGTTGAGCTTTAAAAGCGATCAACTTCTCCTTCGGTGCAACATCTTTGAAGTCTTGAAGTTCTAGCTCGTAAGTGAGTAGCTTACCCATGAGTGTTTCAATAGACATAGTTGTGAGGTCGTTTCCTTCAATGATTGTCGTAGCCTCTGGAATCTAGTTCTTCGTGAGAGCTCGTAGAAGTTTACAAATCTTCTCATGCTTACTGTACTCTTTGCCTAATGATGACAGAGGGTTTATAATATCCAAGAATATTATGAACATCTGAGTGACAGATTCATTTGGCTTCATCTTGAACGCCTCATACTCCTGAGTAAGTCTGCTGATTTTTGACTCCTTGACTTGCGTCGTGCCTTCGTGAGTCACTTCGAGAAGTTTCTACACTTTATTTGATGTTTTGAACGTAGACACCCTATTAAATTTAGCCTTGTCTAAAGCACAAAACAAAGCATTAATAGCACGTACGTCAAGACTAGCCTTTTTCTTTTCATCCTCAGTATACTTGTCATTGGGTTTGTCAACCAATACTCCTTCAACAAGAATACGTGCTAGCTTTTTATAGCCATCAACAATAATAAACCATAAGTTAAAATCTAAAGATTTAAAAAAAAAAAACTCATCCGTGTTTTTCTGTATGTGTAATTTGTACCTTCAAACAGTGGAGGTATGTTTGTGGCTTAGCGTTCACTTGTAAATTTCATAGTTGCCATGTGTTATACTGTGATCTATGTAACAACTAAAATAATAAGGATATAATAGCATTGTTATATTACTTTACCTGTATAACCCGATCTGATACCAATTGTAGGAACAAATTGTAAAGCATAATACTCTAGAGGGGGTGAATAGAGTAGGCAGCAGAATTTAGCTAATTAAAAATGTTAGCAACAAAACAAGATCACACAAATATATATATCACAAGTAAATGAAAATGCAGAGATTAGAAAGCAAATGCAAGGACGGCGATGTATACTGGTTTTTCTCTTATGAGGACTTTTTATATTGGAAGAACTCGATCATCTAGTTGAATCCACTATTGGAAAACACCGCAAGTTTTTATACGAAGTCCTTGCAACTTCTACAACGCGAGCTTTGATAGAAAGTACTCGACCAACTTCAATTGTGAAGTATCTTTCTTCAATCAAGCCTCTGAATACAATCTCTCTGAAACTTCTAGACCGTACCGTACTGGCAAATCTACTAGAGGATTGTAACTGGCTTGGGATCTAAAAATGAATAGCTCAGAACACTTTGGAAGACGATTAAGCTTTAAAGAGAAGAGAGGTGTGTTGAAATGAGTAAAATTCTTCTCTATTTATAGGTTTTCCAAAGTCATAACTCTAACAGAATTTGGCTAGAATTCGGATAGAACTCTTTGAGAGAATCTCGACAAATAGTCGTTGCATCTATAACTGCAGGAGGACTAAGTTCAAAAATCAAACGACTCTAAACGAACTCTGCCGAATTCGGGCCGAACATTGGCCGAATTTTGCTGGGGCCTAATCTGATTTTTGTGGCATTTTGTAAAACTGATTTTGAATTTTGGCTTATTGAAAAGTTTAAGCAGTTAGGAGCTTTTATAAAGAAAGGGTTATTTTTAAAACATAGGATATTTTGAAAATATTTTAGGATAGCCTATTTGTCAGTATGAGTCAGTGTACAAAGTATTCCTATACTCAATAAATATGAAAATTACATTGAATATGAAATACAGACTCATATGGCAAATCAGCTTCAGTCTTGAACAGAATGGTAGAACGTCTCAGCAAATGTCCAAGTAGCCTTTATATCGAGACAGGGTTAGATCAATTTCTAAAATCAGGTTCAACCATGACCAATGAGCCAACATCGGTCTCGAAGCTCGGCTCGTGTTGTAGCTGGTATGTAAATATCCTTGAAGTGTTTGGAGAACTCTTCTCAGGTGCCATTTATTTCTCCTTGGGAAGTGCATCGGCCACCAACTGATGCTCGATCTTGGTGAGCCATGCTTGAACTTCGGTAGGGTCCTCATTTTCGAAGAAGGGTTTGGCTATCATTTTCCTAAACTCGAAAATAGATCCAGTCTTCGGCTGATAGGCTGGTGGTGTAGCCTATGCCAAGGCTGTCACTGAGCTCTCTCTCAGCGCTTCGGCCTGTTGTTGGGTCTATTGTTGAATTAGATGCTGGGCTTGCATCATTATATAGAACATTTAATGCTAAATGCTAAGCGTGACGATAGCTTGTCAGCAAATGTGCCGAGCGTTGTTTTTGCAAAAGACATGTGTCACACTTCTGTTCAAAGTATTCCGAGCTTGATTCAAGTTCGAAAAACTTTGATGGGGTTCTTATTGAAGCATGAAAAATAAGTGCAACAATCACAGAAGTGCCGATAGCAATAGACGTTTCCTATAGTTCACAAAAGTTGTCATGACCCGCACCCGGTGTAGGGGCACGAGACTGTGGGTACGTCTAGCTTATGCTGCAGTGTCGACGGTAGAACGATGTCCTAGGTCTCAACAACATCTAATAATATATAAAGGTACATGTACAGAACATACTATTCAATCGGAGGACAACTCAGAAGATACAACTCAATCACAATATCTTGAGATGGATAATCAACACGAATAAGATAGATAGGAAATACTCAAGTACGATACAAATCCAGAATGAAAATAAGTTTATGTGTTATCAACACCACACAGAGTACAAATAAAATACAACTAAAAAGTAGCTAAAACATAACCAAATAACAACACTTGCAATCTAGCCTAGGAACTATAGTAGTCTTCTCTAAGCAAACTGGATCCTCCTGCTGATCCAGATCACAGGTGTCATCTACATTTGTGCCATAATAGGTGGTACAGAAGTCCTCCAAGTTCTTTATAAAATTTATCAACATATCCAGTCAGGATTAGAGCGAATACACAACTCTGAAAGCAACTCCAAAACGTGGTAGGAAATATAGAACTAGCAATAGCATAGAATATATGAAGTGTTGTAAATGGAGGTACAAAAATAGGAAATATACAAGGAATCTGAGTACATGAATAAGATAGAAAAACTATGAACTGTAAACAAAAATAGGTGTTTTAGAGCACAAGATGGTTATGTGATTGGTTTAGGTTGCACATGAGTAATCTACGATAACTCGATTATACGTGAGGGTATAATTGACATATACATGAGTACACTAGGGGATTTAATCACATAACCATTTCTACTCCTTCGCCCCAATCAATACACAAGGATCCGATCAAGTTATATTACGTACATGATTGTTAGCTATACATAAAGCACATGTGAGAACATGAGAGTACATGAGTGCACATGAGAGTACATAAAAGCACATGAGTGTACATGAATAATACGAGTACAAGGAGTACATGATGCACATGATGGAATACATGAACATGAAATAGCTAATGCACCAGATGGGGAGTAGTGAACCATTTGAGTGCAGTAAAACACTTGTAATATCCTGTCATTCTCTGTATGAGAAATATAGTATGCCAACTAAATATATGCAGTGATTTAATCCTCAATGCAGTGATCTAACATATCCAGTGTGAACTAATAAATGCAGTAAAATAAAGTGACAGGGACTGCAATGATATGCAACATGTGATATGTAGTGAATCCATAAACATGAATCACTACTAAAATCTGTCAATTCAGCGACGCGCCAAGACGTCGCTAAAAAGGGCAAATACGTCGCTAATTTCTATTAGCGACGTATTTAGCGACGTTTTCAAGTAGTCACGATTAAGCTAGTCGCTAAACAAGAAAACGTCGCCAAACGTCGCTATTGCGACGATCTTTAGCGACGTTCCCACGTCGCTAATTTAGCGACTGCCAGCGACATAAAACGTCATAATTTACCGACGTAACCTAGCGACGTTGAGCGACTTGAAATGCATCAATGCTGACCTGGCTTTAGAGCCAAATGGTGACGTTCTGCGACTTTATAACGTCACTATATTACCGACATAAAGCGACGTTTAGCGACGTCCATGTAGCGACGTTTAGTGACGATTAGCGACGGTAATCATTAATATTAGCGACGTACTTAGCGACGTTTATATCGTCGATGTACGTCGCTGATAGTCGCTGAACGTCGCTGATAGTCGCTGAACGTCGCTAATCTTAAAAAAAATTAAAAAAAATTACAGCAATTGCAGCATTTACAGAATTTACAGCACCATTTGACAACAACGACTGTGTATCACGAACACAGTATCAAACAACACATACACACAATCACGAACACGTTTGAAACACAATGTGTCCACAATCAACACAGATTTATAAAAATTTATAACAATGTCAAACATAATGTGTCCACATAAGAATAAAGTATGTAAAACCACATAAAAGACCCAACAATGGGCCATCACACAACAATGTATATGCCGACTACGACTGATCAGGAGGAGCATCACCGCTCCTATCACCGCTCCTGGAAAGAAGGTAAGGATACTGCTCCGGTGTAAGAACCATCGACGACGATGAAGGAGGAGGCAATGCAACCGCTGGAGAAGGAGGCAGTATAACCGCTGGAGATGGGTGCGTCCGCGTCTCCTCTAGGGCTCGAAGTCTGGCGCTGTATTGCTCCATGCAAGTCGCTATCCTGGTAACGGTGTCGTGAATGGACTCCTGTGTCCCCTATACTTGCTGCACGGTACGCTCGAGCTCGTCAAAGCGTGCGGTGACCGACGCAGCGTCCTCTTGCTCCTGAGGCCCTTGCTGCTCAGCAATCCTCCTCAGCATATCGTCGCACAGCTCAGCAATCTGGCGGACAATGGTCTCCTCGACTCGGGACGAGTCGGCCTGTGACGGCTGTGAATGCGCACTGGAAGAGGGAGCCCTGGATGCCTGCGTCGCAACAAATGCGTCGTAGGACCCCGTACCGTAGTACGTACCCCTCTGAAGACCACCAACAGCGGTCTTCCAGAGCTCGTCCTCCGACTGGGACGGAGAGGGTTGCGATGTACCAACCTCTCCCTCTGCCTGTGTACTAGCACTCGCACGCTCATCACGTCGCCTAACATACTCTTCCTAGAAATCATTGTGCATCTCTATACATCAGTACTTACCTAAATTAGCCTAATAAACGTCTAAAATATTTAATTATTATTAAGTATATGGTTATCTGTATATTCTTCAAGTTGTGTTAAAAATTAACGAAATCTAAATTAGTACTTACATAGCTCTGAGTAGCCCGGTCGTCGATGAGCTTCCCGTCCTTTCGATGGGTGGCCAGGAAGACGGTCACCATGTTTGTGTCCTCACCCCTCTTCACCTGCGTGTTTGTTATATTTTATTCTTTAGTAAAATAGAAAATTATATACTCCTACTATCAATAAATTCTTATATTGACAATAAATTACATACCAGACGACGGAAATGCTCCGTCATAGGAATCGATCCACCACACCACTTTCCGGCCATCGTCCTAGCCGCCTTCGCCTTCTCCGACCGCTCTTTGTACTCGGGCTCCTCAAATCGAGCCCTCATCATGGCCCACTGGTCAGGTGTGATACAACCAGCAATCGGCTTTCCGGAGCGGTGACGTTTTTTCTGATCGTCAATAGCATCACGGATCAACTTGGCAGCGACGGCAGGAAACTGCCTCTCAATCTGCTCGGCGCGGTGTGGTGGATAAAAATAATTCCTCTACAAGAATTACAAATTAAAATAATTAGTTCTAAAAAATACTTAAATTTATATTAATCATACTAAATTAACTATCTTTAGTTACCTTGAAGTGGGCAAACCAGAATGCCTTCCTCTCTTCCGAGGCATCCGAGTAGTTGATCCACGGACCCCCATAGTTGGACCTTAGAAACAGGCCCAATGCTCTCTGTACCGACGAGGGACGATATCTGTATACAACGATAACCGACGTATTAATGAATATATATAGATATACAGCCATGCATAAAATATTGATTTAACTTACTTCATAGGACCGTCGGCCCAAATCTCTATCCTCGTCTCGCCCTGAGGTGCGCATGCAGGGTCGCTCTGGTATGGATCCGCCCGGGCGGGACGAACGGGAGTAGGGACTACCTCCTCCACCTGTTCCCCACCCGCCATGCTGCTGTCAGCGCTAGGAAGGCTAGGGGAAGTAGTATGCTCAGCAAGCCTGGAACTGCTCGTCGCAGGTGCACTGCCACCCGGACCTGAGACCGTATGGTACAATAGAGTGCTCGGGTCAGAGGATGGTCCAGAGCCATCCTCCTGTAACGGAGCTCTCTGCCCACCTAAGGACACGGATCGTGCTGGCCTATCTCCGCGTCGTCCTGAGGAGCCTCCGCGTCGTCCTGCCATGCTGATAATAACATTGGAGTTCATAATTTAAGACTACAGAAATATGAATACATCAAAATCACAGTTTATGATTGAAAATATAAATAAATACAATGACAGTTTAGAAATATCTGCATATATACATTGGAATTCATAATTTAAGTTTTCAAAAGTGATCATAGTTCATAATTTAAGATTACAGAAGTATAAATACATCAAAATCACAGTTTCTCAATCATCCTCTGAAAATTCATCTTCTTCGTTTGCCTCCTCCTCCTCATCCTCTTCCTCTTCCTCCTCATCGTCACTAGCATCTCCTTCGTCTTCCCCTTCGGATACTTGTACCTCTTCTACACAAGTAGATATTGAATGGGGAACTTCTACTGAGTCGATATTAACCGTATTAGGTACAAGAGGCAGCTCGTCCTCCTGATAAGCCACTTCGTCGACGTCGTAGGTATTTCTGGCTTTAGTCTTATATACTGCCCACCAGTCGTACCTCGTTGTTCCCCGTCTAGGATATGTTGTAAAATATACGAGTTGAGCTTGACTTGCTAGGATAAATGGTTCGTATCCTTGGTATCGACGACGGTAGTTAATATCTACAAGGCCATGTTTGTCAATTTTCCATCCTTGATCTTGTATGGGATCGAACCAATCAACTTTGAACAACACGATCTTGGCAGGCTCTATGCCATAGTTGTGCGTCAATTCCACGATCTCACGTAAGACGCCATAGAAATCATTGCCTGGAGTGACATCTTTGTAGTTTGTAGATTTGATACACAAGTAACTATTTTTTGTGGAATCAAGATCCAGGAAGCTATCTCTGATGACAGCATTTGTTGACTTGAACTTAAACCCATTCACGCAATAACTTGGTCATACTTTGACGGCATAAATTGGTCCCTTGGCAAGAGTTCTAATAGATTCATTCTCAAGAATGACGTCCGGACGATCGACCTAAACACGAAAAGATACGAAATTAAGTTTAATGTTAAGTTATTTCTTGTGCAGTTAATGGAGGAAGATTCTAACTAGCTTCTTACGTACATATGCAGTCAACCAAGACGAGAAATGAAGTCTCATTTCTTCTTCTACTTCTTCATCTGCAATGTATGGTCTACTTGACCTCACCTCATCATTAAATTTGCTGAAAACCAATAAATATCGATCGGGATATACTCGTTAAATTATAATAACAGAATCAACAAATAGATGACTTGAATGTTGAAGATTTTCACTTACCACTCTAGCTTTTCCACTTCATCCTCCTCGCAGTTGAGTAATATATATAATTGGGCCGCCTTTAGTTCCTCATCATTCAAATATCTCTTTTTCAGTTTTCCTGAAGGCTTTCCAAGAGCATTGAAGACTTTCAATAATGCATCATTATATTCTATATCTCCATCGTCGTTCCTCGGAGCTCTTGTTCTATTTGTAGCAATATGAGGCTTGAAATACATTGAACAGAAGTTTGTAATCTCCTCAAGGACATAGGCTTCACAAATAGAACCCTCGACCCGTGCCTTATTTTTCACCTTTCTCTTCAGGTGGTTTAGATGGCGCTCGAACGGGTACATCCACCGATAACCGACGGGCCCACCAACACGTGCCTCATATGAAAGATGAATTGGCAAATGCTCCATAGAGTCGAAGAATCCAGGAGGGAACACCCTCTCAAGCTTACACAATGTTACTGCAATGTCCTTCTCCTGTTTTTCAAGCCGATCGACGAGCAACTTAGTAGAACAAAGATCTCTGAAGAATATGCTAAGCTCTGTCAGTGGATCCCAAACGACATGAGGTAAGAATTTCCGAAATGCAATCGGGATTAACCTCTCCATAAAAATATGACAGTCGTGGCTCTTCATACCCTGGAGTTTGTTCTTCTTCGGGTCAACACATCTTCTCAAATTCGATACGTACCTGTCTGGAAATTTTAGGCCCTGGATCCACCCACAAAGTTTACCTTTGTCCTCCTTGTCCAGTGAAAAAATGGCCCTGGGCTGCTTATACTTCCCACTGCCTTCCTTTATCAAATGCAACTCTGGACGTCTGCATATTTCTTCTAAGTCCAACCTGGCCTTGGGATTGTCTTTCGTCTTCCCCTTTACGTCCATCATAGTATTTATTATATTGTCAAATACATTCTTCTCGATATGCATGACATCCAGGTTATGTCTGAGCAGATGGTCACTCCAATATGGTAGGTTCCAGAATATACTCCTTTTCGTCCAGTTGTGAGCGCGGCCAAATCCATCACACTTGTACCCCGCTGTAGGCTCTTCAATAGCACTTGACAATTCTTTAACTTCTTTCCATATCGTGTCCCCAGACCACCGTGGCGGTGGACTGGACTTCTCTACCACGCCAGCACGAAAAACATTCCTGTTCCTCCGGTACGGATGATCCTTTGGCAGGAACTGTCGATGACAATCAAAGAAGCACGGTTTTTCTCCGTGTTTCAAACGGAAAGCCTTAGTGCGATCCATGCAATACGGACATGCGAGACGACCATGGGTGCTCCAACCCGATAACATTCCATAGGCCGAGAAATCATTGATGGTCCACATTAGTGCGGCCCTCATCTGAAAGTTCTGCTTTCTGGAAACATCATATGTGGTTGCACCTACTTCCCACAACTGATTCAGCTCATCTACCAAGGGCTGTAAGTACACATCGATGTTCCTCTTCGGGTTCTTCGGACCTGGAATAATAACAGTTAGGAACATGTAAGGAGTCTTCATACACATCCAAGGCGGCAAGTTGTACGGAGTAACAATCACTTGCCAACAGGAATATTGTGAGCCCGAAAGTCCAAATGGGGTAAAACCGTCGGAGGAAAGCCCCAATCTGACATTACGCGGCTCCGAAGCAAAATCGGGATACACTCGATCAAAGTGCTTCCATGCTTCCCCGTCGGAGGGATGATCCAGTACTCCATCTATTTGTTCCCGCTTGTGCCAACTCATATTATCAGCTGTCTCCTTTGCCATAAACAACCTCTGCAACCGCGGCGTTAAAGGCAAATAGTGCATCAAATCTGTTGGCTTGCGTGCACCAGAAGTCCTTGTTGTACTAGTTGCCTTGAAGCGATCGGCACCACAAAATCTGCAGGCGTCTTCATCCTTGTCGTCCTTATAGTACAACATGCATCCGTTGCGACATGCATCAATTTTTTCATACCCCATCCAGAGCGATCTCACCATTCTCTTGGATCGGTAGAAGTCTTTAGGTAACTTGCCACCCTACGGCAATATATCTATAATTAACTCCAGGATTCGGTTGTAGAATTCTTGAGACATGTTAAAATCTGATTTTATGCTCAACAATCTTGTAACCACCTCCAACGGTGAATGGTCATCACAACCAGGATATAAAGGAGTCCTTACATTCTCCAGCAACTCCATAAACTTTGTAGCATTAGCATTCGGTGCCTCCTCAGCTGCATATTGATTGTTCGGATCGAAACTAGGCCCCACAGCATCGAAAACCATGTTCGTCCACCCTTGGTCGTAATCAGCATGCTCGTGGACATCTATATAAGGCTCCACATAAGGCTCCGGCTCGGAGGCTAAAGACACAAGTTCTCCGTGTGCGGTCCACTGATAATAATTTGGCATGAAACCCCTCGAATACAAATGATATGTCACATCCACTTTCGAATGATATTTCAAGTTGCGACATCTCATACATGGACACTTAATTTTTGTACGGTCTATGTACTGAGGGAACGCCTTGGCAAACTGCAGGAACTGTTGCACACCCTATATAAATTCATCCCGCACACCGCACATGTCATCAGGATGACGATTGTACATCCACAAACGGTTTCGCAGATAGTAATTCATATCCATTTTAAGATAATTCTGCAAAGATTGACACAGATAATAATTCATCAGGATAACTCATGTATATCCACAAACGGTTCTGCATAATTGCCAAGTGTGGGGACGAATGGCTCAGAACACAACCCAAAATTCATTCTAGCATACATTAGTTTGAATCATCTATGTTCTGTACATATTGTGTAGTATATGATCTTATCGAATCTAGTATCTGAAGGATGTAACAGAATCAAGATGAACCCACATAATGTAATACTAAGACATTATCTACTACTAAAAGATGTAGTGATAGGTTGTCGTATCATCATTGCCGAGGGATGGGGGTAGGAGGACAGTCAACTTTATCTACGGCTACATAGTTTATGCCTCGCCAGTCGAATGGCTGCAGGGACTATGTCCTGATCACAATGTCGTACCATAGATTATCTACTACTAATTAAGACTTTCAACTAAGCAGTCAAAGGGTACTGAACAGAAAGTCTAATTATAAGACTTTCAACTAAGCAGCGTTGTAGGATTTAAAATATGGTATTCAGGATTAGTATCCATCCTTCGTGACATAGCTGACTCTGCCAAAACCTGACCAACATATCCTACACTAATCATTCCATATTTCAGTAATGTCAGTGAGCTAAATCATTCTCAACTGTCGAGAATACTTAGGAGAAAACTCATTCACAGGATTAGTATCCATCCTTCGTGACATAGCTGAAATTTTATAGAGCTCGATAATAATTATTAGACAATTTATTCATCATTTCAAAACCCTGAAAAAACCCAAAAACAACTCCCAGTATCACACTGTGAGTCTCGTATCCACATAGTGGGACACGACGTGTCCAAACCAACAAAATAGGTGTCACACGAACTAGAAGCGAGTCCACTGTGAGTCTCGTGTCCACACAGTGGGACACGACGTGTCCAAACCAACAAAATAGGTGTCACACGAACTAGAAGCGAGTCCATTGTGAGTCTCGTGTCCACACAGTGGGATACGACGTGTCCAAACCAAAAAAATAGGTGTCACACGAACTAGAAGCGAGTCCACTGTGAGTCTCGTGTATACACAGTGGGACACGACGTGTCCAAACCAAAAAAATTGGTGTCACACGAACTAGAAGCGAGTCCACTGTGAGTCTCGTGTCCCCGGCAGCGAGTCCACGCTCTCGTGGACACGAACTACAAGCGAGAGAGAGAGCTAGAAGTCGAGGAGAAATAGGGAAGCGGGGGGGAGAAGAGTTACCTGATCCGGATCTACCTGAGGAAGGAGGAGGAGGAGAAGGAGGAGGGAGATCGCCGGAGAAGCACCGCGGAGGAGGAGGCCGGAGGAGGGAAATCGCCGGAGGGGCGTCACGCGTCGCGGAGGGAAATTTTGGGGAAATCGCCGGAGGGAACGAAATATTTGGGGGGAAATTTTGTGAAAGATCGAAAAGCGAAACCCTTGCTATATGAAAATATTAGCGACGTAATTCTAGAACGTCGCTACACGTCGCTGGTATTTATGAAACGGCGACGCTACTTAAATTGCGTCGCTATACGTCGCTGATTCAGCGACTTGTACCGACGAACTTGCGACGCCAATTCTCATTTAACAAATTACAGCCGCTAGACGTCGCTATTAGTCGCTGTCAGCGACTAACAGCGACGTCATACATAAATGTCACTAAAACCCCAAAAAATAGTGACGTTTTTGTATGGAGTCGCTAAATACGTCGCTGATATGACTTATTTTGGTAGTGAATAGATGTATTACTGAACTAATGCAAGGAGCTAAGTCTGGGGTGACATATTGGATAGCAAGGCAGTAGGCACCCAAATTGAGACCAAAAATGACTGCATAGATTATATAAATTTCAAGTGAATCAACTGTGAACAGAACTATGCATCCCGAGCCTCCCTATGTCCAAATACTCCCACCAAATCAATCCAAATCACAAGATAACTGCCCACATACAAATCATAGTATATTACCATCAATATTAACTAATTATAATTAAAATTAAAGTAACAAAAGTCCTAAGAGGCATTTCACCAAAATATTTGATGTGTGTATCCGATACTCTCGTGATACGCACCTCAAATGAATCCAAAATCGACCCAAATCCTTCTTAATGCAATAGTAACCCTAAATAAATGCATCTACCACAAGGAATAGAAACTTTGAAGGTATGTAGAGCCTCTTACCACTTGAGAGATGGATTCTTAAGGAACAACTTCTAGGTCTAGATCTTCTTCACTTCCAATGGTCAAATTGCTCCAATAGGCTCCCTACTAGAAATTAGAGGCTTCCTCTCTTCAAGGGAAAAAAATTACAATTGGTTTGGAGCAATTTAGACTCAATTTAGGATATGGAGACAATTTGGGGAAGAACAAAAATTAGGGTTAGGGTTTCTAATAAAAGGAAGAAAAATAGGGGGAAATGTTAGTATAAATAGCATAGAAAAGCCTATGGTGGCCGGCCATATGGTGTAGGCTAGGGTTAGGTTAAGGTGCATTAGTCTAAAGGCCTCTTCTAACGCAATTTCAAGCCTTTTAATGAAAGGCCCAAAAGTGGCTTAATGTCTAAATCAAATAACAGTCTCTAAATGATATTCTAGTTAAATTAGAGCCTAACTATTATGTCTAATCTCTCTAACTAAGTTTCTATAGTCTGGTTAGCCTCTAGTCAACGTGGTTCTAAGGTTTCACTATCTAATGATACTAATACAATACATTATTTAAATAATATTTAAAATTAATTAAAATTTTATAATTTACCAAAATATCCTTATTCTAGAAAGTGATAGTGACAAATCTACCCTCCATAAAATAATCTTGTCCTCAAAATTAAAAGACAAAACTAGCACATAAATGAGAAGGATAGAGAATCATACCTCAAGGCTCAAAAAGATAAGGGTATCGCTTGTGCATCTCATCCTCCCTCTCCCAGGTAGACTCTCCTGAAGAGTGATGCCTCCATGCGATGCGAACCAATGAATAGTCTGGTTCCTCAATACATTCTCCCAACCATCCAGAATCTCCACAAGCTATTCTGGATAGCTGAGAGTAGGGCCCACCTCGATCTTGGAGTGATCTAGTACGTGACTGGGATCCATCACGTACCGTCTCAACTGTGATATATGAAATACGTTATGAATCCTTCTAGTGCAGGTGGCAAGTCTAGCCTGTAAGCCATGACACCGACTCTCTCATGAATAATGAAAGGTCCGATGAAACGCGGGCTAAGCTTCCCACCTCCACCAAAGCGAATAGTGCCTCGTGTCGGAGATATCCTCTGGAACACCAGATCTCCAGCCTAGCACATACAAGCTCTTACGCTTAACTATAACAATCAATCATAAACAAACAAGATTTAAAAAATCAACTAACCTAATCCTAAAATCTAAGCTGTACCTCAAACTCCAAAGGTCTCTGGTGGCTATCGGCCCAATGTCGTTGTCTGTCCTGCGCCACGCGAAGTCAATTTTTGGTGAGCTTCACCTTCTCGGTTGTAGCTACAACCATCTCAGGTCCCAATAAAGCTCTTTCTAACATCATTCCAAGACAAGGGAGTACGACATCTCCGCCCGTACAATGCCTCAAATGGTGACATCTCAATACTGGCCTGGAAGCTGTTGTTCTAGGTAAACTCAACCAAGTGCAAATAATCCTCCCAGAAGCCTCCAAAATCCATAACACAAGTGCGTAGCATGTCCTCGAGAGTCTGGATAGTCCTTTTCGACTATCATCTGTCTGAGAGTGGTAAGCGGTACTGAACTTGAGCTGAGTGCCCAAGCTAGCCTGCAGACTCCGCTATAAGTGGAATGTGACGCGATTATCCCAATCCGAGATGATGCTCACAGGAACTCCATGCAGTATGACTATCTGCCTCATATAAATATCTGCTAGTCTTTCTGTAGATAAACCTACCTTGAATGGCAAGAAGTAGGCTAATTTGGTCAACCTGTCTAGGATGACCCAAGTCATGTCTTTCCCTCCTGGTGTATGTGGATACCTGAAACAAAATTCATCGTGATGTGCTCCTACTTTTATTTTGAAATAGGTAATGGATACAAAAATCCTCCTGGCCTCTGTCTTTCTGCCTTTACCTACTGGTAAACCAAGCTTCTGGCTACGAAGCGTGCTACCTTTTGCTTCATACTGTACCACCAATTATGTTCTTTCAGGTCTCTATACATCTTGTTAGCACTAGGATGCATAAAATTCTGAGAGTGATGAGCCTCATGCATAACCTGCTCTCGAAGATCTACACTAGGCACACACAGTCTCGAACCATGCCTCAATGCTCCATCCTACGCAATAACAAACTTATTTAGAAGTCCTGCTCGTACCTGCTCTCGGGTACCCCACAGAGCTACATCATCAAACTGAGTCGAGTTGATCCTATCTATTATGTCCGACTGAATCTGCAGTCCCCACTACTGTATCTCAACTCCTGGCACTATTACCTCAATCTCCAGGCTCTCAAGTTCTACTAGCAAATGATGATTTATCGTCAAACACATGGCTACCTGATACATGCTCAAGTCATCGGCAACCACGTTGGCCATCCCTGGATGATACTGTAATAAAATATCGAAGTCCTTCATCAACTCTAACCATCTCCTCTGCCTCATGTTCAGCTCTTTCTGGATAAAAGCATACTTCAAGCTATTATGGTCCATGAAGATCTCCACAAGCTCTCTGGATAGATAGTATTTTTATAACATAAGAGCGAAGATAACTGCTGCCAACTCCAAGTCGTGGGTAGGGTAGTTCTTCTCATGTGGACATAATTGTCTGGAAGCATAGGCAATCACCTTTCCATCCTGCTGCAAGACACAACCCAGACCATTCCCTGAGGCGCCACTATCAATAATGAATCCGCTTGTCCCTGATGGCAACGTCAAATCTGGAGTTATCGTCAACCCATTTTTCAACTCATTAAAGGCGACCTGACACTCCTCTGACCAGACAAACTCTGTGTCCTTCCGGGTCAGCCTAGTCAACAACTCTGCAATCCGAGAAAAATCCTGAACAAACCTTATATAGTAGCCTACCAGTCCCAGGAAGCTCATGATCTCTGCAACTAAACTCGGAGCGATCCATGACTCAACTGCCCTGATCTCCTTTGGGTCGGCTGAAATCCCCTCTCCGGTCACAATATGACCTAGGAACTCAACCGAATCAAGAAAGAACTCATACTTCGAAAGCTTGCCATACAGCTTCTCCTTCCTGAGAGTCTCCAGAACTACTCTTAAATGCTCCTTATGCTCCTCTGGGGTCTTCGAACACCAAGATGTCATCAATGAATACTACAAAAAACTTGTGCAAATACTGATGGAACACCTTGTTCATCAGATTCATGAATACGTCGAGGCGTTGGTTAACCCAAATTATATCACCAAAAACTTAAACTAGTTGTACCGGATCCAAATTGTTGTGGACACACACACAAAAGAAGAAGAAATGCTATCTTTTCTTATTGGCGCAAGGCACCACAAATCGAGTACGCCTGAGAGATCCTGTACTGAGGATTCCCGAGTACAAAAAGAATTCTAGGGAATGGGACGATGGAGATCGAGTGGCAGTTGCTCCTTTACTCCATCGACACTCCGATTATAAAAGTGGGAGAAAACCTAAGAATATTGCTAACTCTCGGCTTACTGGAAAGAAGAGCAACAATTTGGCTCTTGAAATGCTCTCCGTTATATCTGTTTTTGAGGAGGTATGAGACCCCTATTTATAGTTATTTTGTTCTGAAACGACTGTTATGCGCCCATAAGTGGAAAATATAGTAATTTTACTGTGGGCGCATAACACCACTTTGGGCGCATAGGGTGTAGGCGCATGGACACTGGATGATTATGGGTAGATTGTGGATTGACTTGGCCGCATGCTTTGGTGCATGATTGTTCGTGGAGACTGACGTGGCCGCATGCTTCGGTGCACGATTGATCGTGCATGTTGTCTAAGTCATAGGGATGTGCTGCCTTGGGCACATAGCCCCTCTTCGATCATGTGGGCACATAGCTCCTCTTCGATCATGTGGGTGCATAGCTTCTCTTCGATCATGTGGACGTATAGCCCCTCTTCGATCATGTGGGCACATAGACTCCCTTTGGTTCTGTGGGCACATAGACCCCTTTTGGCTATGTGGGTGTATAGTTTCTTTTGTATTCTTCATGTGGGATACATAGTCTTGTATTTTTATGGTTCTATAAGACTCCTTTCAAAGTTTTTTAGACTCGAACGAGTATCAGAATACTTTAAAAGAAGCATGGGAAAAACTGTCTCCACCAGCTTCATAGGCGCATGATAGGAATGACCCCTTTGGGCGCATAGGTGTTTGCCAGGCTGTCGAAATATGGCTATTGAGATCTTCCTTAGAAATTTGAAGCAATAGACTCGTTTTAGAACAGAATTTAAAAAGATCCGCTCTTTATACGATGTTTTATGCGTAGTTTGCATCAGCTAATAGCATGCGCATAATCTGCAAAAGTCTGTCTCTGCGTAGGTGTATAGATCCTGTGGACGCATAGAACGTGTGGGCGCATAGGCCATGTGGGCACATAGCTCTCCGTTCGTGCCTATAAATAGGCCTTGAAGAGAGAGAAAGTTCATTCTCTCTTATTTTTCCTCAGAATTTTTAGAGAGTTTTTTTCCTCTACTCTCTTTCGAGCAATCATGTCTCCCAAGGCTGCTTCGACTCCCGAGAATCTACGAAGGGCAAGAAGGCTGCAACAGCTAGTTCTCCTCCTTTGGCAGCGTCTCATCTAGTTCAAGACCCTATCATGGGAGAGCCGGTGTCTCAAAAAATAAAGTCTCGAGCGTTAATTTGTGATGCTCATACTTTTCTCTGTTTGGCCGCATAACCATCGATATGCGCCCAAAGCAAACACACTCCATTTGTCAGCAGTCTTATGCGCTCATAGATGCATGCGCCTATGTGCTTTGTTGTGTTATGTGCCTATGCATTTGGTTGTGTCATGTGCCCATAGACTTTATAGTGTTATACGCCCACACAGAACATGTACTTATGCACCCAAACAGAATATTGCTTATGTGCTAACAGGCCCTTTGGGCGCATAACATCAGGTGAAGATCAGCCATGACCAGCCTTTGGTGCGGGTGATCGCTATGCTTGAGAAGGACAAAATGTTCTTGAAGCAGATGATGAATGATGACAAGTTCACACTCGGAGGAGTACGGAGCTTTAAGAGACCATACTTCTTATTTGGTGATAGCCTGGGATTTGAGGACGACGAGACGATATGTCTAGAAGACCCTCTGGTGGTCAGGTTAAATAACCAAAGGACATGGTTACCATTAATGAAGCGCCAATACCCTCTGTCAGCATTTACTTATCTAGCTGTACGGAGGCAAATGAAATGGGACCTGACCCCTGAACTGCATGGGGTCATTTCTGGCAGGATCCAATTCAATTCTGGTGACCGGAAGAAGGACACTTTCAAGTGTGTCAAGGGCTCCACGTCCTACTCCACGAGGGGGCTGTATCTTGGGGTCATAATAAATGATATCCCAACTGATCTTTACCCTTACGCTGCTGAGACTCTCTCCAACCTAATATTGTCAAAGAAGGAGTCGTATCCGGAAGGGAAGCTATGGATGGAAGGTTGGAGATACTCTGTCCCGTTCTAGAGCGACCTTACTGGATGGGTGCTCTTAATTTACGAGGCCACCCTAAAAGCTACCGACCTTTTTTATGTCGTTAGAGCCACCCAATATGGCATAAAGGTTAACTAGCCTATGTTTATCTCATTGGTGGAGTTGTACAAACATCACACATGTATATTTTTTACTCCGAGTGGGGAAATGGGTTTGGCTTTTCACGAGATGTAGGCGATATCAAAACTTTCCTGGGGGACCGAGCCATATAAAAAATACGTCCCCTGTGATGAGAAGATCCTGGATTTGGAGAGAGAGAACTCCGAGATGATGGAGGTGTACAAAGAGTTACTTTGTCCCCTCTTTTATTTATCACCAGTTCACAGAGAAGGGTAAGACTGAGGGTCCATTCCCCATACGAGAGCCTGGACCAACTACATCTTTATCAGAGAAGAAGGAGACGGCCTAGTCTATTTCTCAACTCGCAAGCCCTCGACGAAATCTGAGATAGAGCAATTGATGGCAGATCATGGGGCAGTAAACATCGAAGATAGTGATGATCCCGAGGGGAACTTCCCGGTTTAATATTTCTTCAGGTAGGTCGAGTTCAAGCTATCAGAAAAGGCTATGCCAGCCGCTTTTCTGATGACATGACTCTGCGATTGTGTAGTCCCTGGTGGTTCAAGGTCTATTGAAAGAATAAGCCGGGGTATGATACTTTAGGCTATAAAGCTGGCATTTGGATGCCAGCTTGTCCTGCTTCCTGCGATGGTCTGTGCCATCCAACGAGGCTTGCGATACTTTGTTATTAACGCGGTGACACCCGATGGTAGAAAGGATTTTGTCAGGACTGAATTTCTTTTTTATTATCTGATGGGATGGCTGGTGCTGCACAATCCCAGATTAATGAATGCCGGAATGATGGAAGACTCTTTGAAGGGAGATATCTTTTTTTGGAGATTAGAAGATGCTGATTGGACCGTCACAGGGGTTCCTGTTTGTAGGAAGGATTTGAGTTTTCTACAGAATTATGAATTCTTCAGAGTGTCACCTCCGTCTGGTAGTGGCTGTACAAGAGACACTATACTAGATGAGGGATCACTCACTACTAGCCTTCCTATTAGGGTCTTCCGTTGGCTCCAATCCATCAGGCATTCCCATCTGGTGCTAAGGAATAGGAACCACACTTTCCTGGAACCTTATCTGCCACGTCGTTTTGCACGGCAGTTCGGCTACAGCCAGCTTCTTTTGGGCAACCCCAGCCCTCATTTACAGTTGATAGGAAGCCTGATCGACGGGGCACGTGCATGGGGCTACTACAACGCTGGATGTACGGGGGCAATTTTTACCTTGCCAGAAGATAAGCCTGAAATCTACATGCTCTTTGCTGCTGCCAAGTTCTATATTCAGGTCAATACTCTTCATTCTTGGTATGACCGTGAACAGAGTTTAATATCGGGGACTAGGCTTGTCCCCACTTTTACCGATATAGGATGAGTGCGCACGATGGGGGGTCACATAAGGGAAGGTGTCGTACCCTCAGCTAAGCCGGCTGTAGTGCCACAGCAGAGAGTCGCTCTTGAGGAGCCGGTTGTTACAGCACATCAGAGAGAAGATACTGAAGAACCTCTTCCTGATATTTCTCACAAGAGGAAAGCTTCCACTGAGCTGGTTCAACGGTCCAAAAGGAAAAAGGTGGTTGTCTCTAGAGGGAGAAAGGCCGTGAGCGTCGGCTCGCCTCCATCCAGAAGATCTTCCTGGCAGACTGGGAGAGGTAGAACGGCATCGCGGATCATTACCATTCGGGAGGTAGATACCTTCCTAGACTCCATAACCATTTTGGTCGAACCGTTAGAAGCTTTCTCACCATTACGTTTGTCCTTTGCACAGACGTTGAAGTCACGACCGCGGCATGTGCTTCTTCGTCTGAAGAGGTGGCCATAACAACATTGTCCCCTTCTCGTCCTCAACCGATGGATGAAGGCGGGTCTTCTTCAGTTGTGAGGTTTGAGCAGAGGAATGATCAGGACGAAGGCCCAGACCATGATGGCGATCAGAAAGCCAGTCCCTCCTATGATATTTCTTTGGGGGATATATCTGCGATAGGAGCTATGATGAAAGATTTGGATAGAAATCAAGTCCAATCAGCTCACCCACCTCTGGGTATGTCATTCTTGTACTTTTCTTCGGATAAGATTTTTCGACTTTAATTTTGCGTGCAACTTGTGAGGCTGACTTCCGTCATATATTCCCTTGTAGATAAGGGAAGGGAACAAAGCATGGAGGTTGCTCCAGATACCGGGACTAGACAGGAAGTTGCCTTTTATTCCCCCAATAAACTGGCATCGGTTAATGAAGAAGTCTTTGATCAGCCAATTGAGGCGGCCATTATTAAATCTGCTTCGGGTCCAGCTGGGACCATGGAAGGCAAGCAGCCTGATGCTGCTTTGGCTGATGTTGAAAGTGATCGACCTGGATCTGCTCTCATTTCCCCAGTTCCAATTGATGGTGAGCCGACAGGAGGTATCAACTTACAACTCCTTATTTTTGTAAGTTTTTTTGTTACTGATATGTATATTACTTTATTTGTCAGGTTCAGCTTCCTCCCAAGTAGCTATCCCTAGGACAGAAGATCCTCATCAAGCTTTATCTCCAACGACATCTTCTGAAGATGATAAGATGGCTCAGGAAGTTATATGGGCTTTCTACTCCATTTTCAAAGTAAATCTTCCTGGAGTTTTGAACCAAAACACCGTCTTCGGGCTTGTGAAGGCTGTCACTGAATGCCAAGTGACAGCTCTTGAAGCATTGCTGGCTATGAAGAGCGACCTAATGCTTTAAGGAAGGTCATGGCTGACCTAGAAAATCAAGTGGCCAAACTCCGAGATGTCAGTCAGCGAAGCCCAACATCATTGTTTCTTGAGAAGGATGTGGCTTTGATTGTAGCTATTGAGGAGGAGAAAGCTACTTTCTAGACGAGGAAGGAGGCGCTGGCTAAAGAGATCAGTGTACTAGCTGATCAGTATGAGCAGTTTGATGTTGCAGATAGGGCTCGTATTACCTCAAAGAATAAGTTGGCCATCCAGATCGCTGAAAAGTACAATCATATTGTGCAGCTTTGTGAAGTGATTACCCAACTTGAGGCCGACTTATGAACAGTCGTGTCTGAGCAGGAAGACTATATGGTTCAGGCTGCTGCGACTGCTACAACTTCAGACCAATTGAAGGCTCAGCTTTTGAAGTTGGAAGAGGAGCATATAAAACTGATTCCTTTTGAGGATGAAGCTGCTCGGCAGAAAGAAGCACATCGTCGTGCCACAGTCAAATCTCAAGCTAAAATCAAGGCTCTGAGGGATAGTATCAATCGATTGTGTATCCCTTAAGTCTTTTGTTTGTAACTGTCTCTTTTAGCCGTCAAGAGTCTTGTATCTTTTTCTTTTCTCCGTCATCTGATAGGCGTTTTTAATAAAGAATCTTTTGGCTTTCAAAATTCATGAATGAAGTTTGTGAAATATCAGAACTAGAGGTAATGTCGACGTAGTAAGGATATTTCTGGTGGGTATTCCGCTGGAGAATTTGATGTCGACTTATTATCCATTTTACATTAAAGGTTCTTGAATATAGATAATAAGTTGAAAGAAGCTGCTAATAGAGGTAATATGGACGTAGTAGCAGAGAATGTTCTATATCTGACCAGCGGTAATATGGACGTGGATGGATATATAATATTAGTAGGAGTGGATAATTCAGAGGTAATATGGACATGATTATCTTTTATGAATGCTTTGCTCAAAGGTTATATGAACGTGGCAAAACATTTCTCAATTATTCCACTGGAGAAATAATTATCGAAAAACATTTCAGAGGTAATATTGACGTGACTTGTTTTCGTCAGACTAAGTTTGGACAGAATCCAAAAAGGAGATAATTCCACTGGGGAATCTTTTTAAAGGACCTATTATCCATGGCGTATTCAAGACTCTTGAAATACAGATAATAGTTAGATGATTTTTTTTTGAATCACATAAACATTGCACTGTACATTTACATGACTGAAACATGGTATATGTGAATGCTGTTTATGAAGGTTACACATAATATTTCTTCAGAAACTTGTCGTTGATCGGCATCATGAGCAAGTCATCATCAGGCTTGGTTAGTCGATATGCACCGTTAGAATACACTGATTCTATAACGAAAGGACCTTTCCATTTAGGCTGGAATTTTCCTTTTGTCTTGTGTGTCATGACCATTAGTCTTCTCACTGTTAAGACCAGATCACCAACTTGAAAGAATTTTTTTCACCTTTTTATTAAAGGCTCTGGAAAGGCATGCTTGGTATAGCTCAATACGCTGTTGAGCTAATAAGCATTTTTCGTCTAGCGCTTCCAACACTTGTAGTCGTAGACGGTAACTTTCTTCAGCAGTCAGCTCACTGGCTAAGGCTACTCGAAGAGAAGGAATCTGGATTTCTAGGGGAAGAACTGCTTCACTCCAATAGACCAGAGAGAATAGCATACTGCCAGTTGGAGTCCGGACTGTTGTACTATAGGCCCAGAGATATTCGCTGAGCTTCTCATTCCAACCGCACTTCTTTGAAGACACAAACTTCTTCAGAAGTTTGATGATAGTCTTATTGAAGGCTTCTTCTAACCCATTAGCCGCTGGATTGTAAGCAGTAAAGGCTACATTCTGAATTCGATTCTTATCGTAGAATCGATAGAATGTATAGCTCACGAATTGTGGACCATTATCATGGATGATCCTGCGAGGTAGGCCGAAGCAGTAGATAATGTGATGTTTGATGAAACTGATCACGTTCGACGTCTTTACTTCGGTGAGCGGTATAGCTTCCGCCTATTTGGAGAAATAATCGGTTATATCTAGGATAAACCGATGTCCTCTGGATGATGGCAGGCTGATTGGGCCTGTGACGTCCATACCCCAAGCTTTAAAAGGCTAAGATTTCGCCGTCTGGTGTAAAAACTTTAAAGGTTGATGAATGAAGTCGACGTAAAACTAACAAGACCTACACTTCTTTGCATATTCAACATCATCTGCTATCATCGGGGGCCAATAATAACCCATTCGTCTAAGGTAATCTTATAATTTGGGGCCTGGTTGATGTACACCACAAATTCTGTCATGAGTCTCATGGAGTGCATGTTTAGCTTCTGTGTTTGATAAACATCGTAATAGTAGCCCGTCGTAAGAGCGTCGCTATAGTATTTTGGTAGCTGTATTATATTAAAATCCGAGGGATCGCATTTGGACAGACACTGCTTCCTTTGGGTCCTCAGGAAGAATTTTGTAGACGGCGTAGTCTATGAAATAAAATCTCTTGTCTTTAACATCGATATTTTTTTTGTTGTGTAACTATAATGAATATGCAAGGCATCTTTCACATAGAATAGCTCTCAACCAGACACTGTGATCGAATGCTGAATATTGGTATAAACGGTCAAGGAAGCAGCAAGATCGGCTAAAGCATCTGCTTCTATATTCTGTAATCGAGGCACATGCTGGATTAAGAATCCCGCGAAGGTTGAAGCTAATTCGATTGTCGCTTTGTGATATAGGATGAGATCTTCATGACGAACTTCATAATCCCCTTGGACCTGACTAACTATTAGCTTAGAATCGCCGTAAGCTTCTAGATAGTCATCTCCCAGTTGTTTTGCCAATTGAAGGTCGATCAGTAGGGCGTTGTATTCGGCCATGTTGTTAGTACAAGGTTCCATGAGAGAATATGCATGGTGTATAACCAGATGGTCGGGTGACACAAGCACGATGCCTACTCCGGCTACGATATTTCCCTTAGGTCCTGTTCTTGATGCACCATCGGAGAACATTCGCCAAATGGGGATTTTTTCAGTTGCGGTGTTAGACTCCACTACTTCATTCGGGATTTTATCGTAGAGTTTAGAAGATTCTGGCACCGGATGAGATGCTAAAAAGTTAGCTAATGTTTGGCCTTTTACTGCCTTCTGAGGGATGAATAATATATCGTATGGAGTCAGCAGCATTGCCCATGTAGCTAAACGGGAATTAAGAGAACCCGGTTTAGTCAAGTGTATTATGAGAGGATTGACTTTAGATATAATGTGGATAGTCTGCCCAGACACATAGTGACGTGTCTTCTGGATAGCAAATACCAGTACGAGATATTCCTTTTCTACATGTGTGTATCTGTGCTCGGCACCCACCATCGTGCGACTGAGGTAGTAGATTGCCTGTTCATGGTCGTCTTCATTCTTCTGAGCTAATAGGGCACCGAGGGAATGATCCATAGTGCAGATATATAACAAGAAAGGTTTTTCCTTTATTGGAGCCACCAATACTGGGGTGCTTGTGAGATACTTCTTGATGTCGTCAATTGTGCGTTGATATTGTTCATTCCAAATGAAAGATACTCCTTTTTTCATGAGCTGAATAAACGGTTGACACCTTCCAGAAATATTTGAAATGAATCTTCCGATGTAAGCTAGCCTTCCTTGAAGTCCGCGTAGCTCTTTGAGGTTTCTTGGGGGACGCATATTGGGGATAGATTTCACTTTCTTTGGGTCAAGATGTACCCTTTGAAGTGATAACAAAACCAAGGAACGTGCCGCTGGAGACTTCCAGAAAAGACTTGGTTGGATTCATCTTGAGTTGGTGTGCACGCATTAGTTCAAACACCGTTATTAAATCTTGGAGGTGGTTGCCCTTGACACGACTTTTAACTGCTATATCGTCTATATAGCATTCCACTGTTTTACGCAAATGATCGCAAAAAATTGTGTTCATAGCTCGCTGGTATGTCTTTCTTGTATTTTTCAATCCGAAGGACATCACCGTATAGCAGTTATAACGCCCCAGTCCCAAAATATGTAGGCCTAGGAACGTAGACATACCAGTCGTATAAAAAAATATACATAAGGTGTAAAATGCAGTAGAACCATAGCTAATCTCACACAAAAATAAATGAATAAAAGATATCATATAATGAGAATGAATTATCCTGATACAATATGTTGGGCGGAGACAAATCCACTACCAACAAAGTAAGAAAAAACACATGGAAAATGAAATGAGTTTGGCGAGCGAAGCGAAGACGATCCAAGTGCAATCATCCTCGAAGAAATAGAGAGGATCACGGCTAGAGCTAGAATACCTGCGAAAGATAAGAGCACACACCGGGAGAGATAACCAGGTCCTCAGAGGGACGTAACAAGACATATAATATCATGCCATATAAACTGAATAAATATTACTCAAATAAATAAGTCAATTGAATTATAACATGGTCCAATACACACCTATTGAACTAGCTTACCATCCCCCAACCAAACAAGGATAGGAGATGGCAAACTAATTCACGATGACGTATCTTTCCATGCTATGAATCAAATATGGTATCCGGACCCCAATAAGGTTCAATACCTTCTCATCGAAGTAGTAAGTCACCCTACAACCAAACAAGGACAAGATGTGACAAACTATTCCGCGACAAGTTATTGTTCCAAGCTATGGTCAGATACAAGTACCCAAACCAAAAGTACTCATACCTAACGGATAAGGTAGCCTAACCGTTCTAAGTGAATGCAGTTTTAAGAACAATTCATGGTCGCATGACTACCGGGTCAAGTCAAGAAAATACCAATACAGTACCTCAGTAGCGAGTCACAATACCATATACTATTCCTCAGTATCGAGCGAGTCTATAGCATATAGTCTACCTATTGTTCCTCAGTAGCAAGCGAGTCTACGATAGATAGGGTGGTAGTCAACTACCAATCATGTTCTCCCCGCCCAATGCCAAGTCATAACTGCTAAGTCTTCTAGCATGCAATTCTATTAGCAGTTATTTTCTAATGCACGGCTTATACGTACTGGTGGCCAGC
This sequence comes from Iris pallida, assembly GCA_029216955.1. NCBI lineage: Eukaryota > Viridiplantae > Streptophyta > Magnoliopsida > Asparagales > Iridaceae > Iris > Iris pallida. Next base: position 12,481,563 of record JANAVB010009400.1, read on the forward strand.
CAATCACACATGTCCGAGTCCTATATGTGATTCACAACAATATGGTATAAATGTGTCAAGGCCTATGAATGCAACACACAAAGGTGGTCCCTTAACTCTAAGTTTAATGTGTAAGAAAAATAATACATAGCAGGAAATATAACTGAACAGTAAGTTGTAGCAGATTATACCATGTATCACAGTTTATTTTGCATAAAGAAAATAATGAATAATGCATGAGATATGAGCTAAAATAAATAAACAGCAAATGGCAAGGTGTCTTGCCTGAGGGTGGTGCGAGATGTAGCAAAATCTAACAGTCAGAATTGTCAACACGAAAAATCCACAAGGAGCTCCAGATGCTGAAACAAACATCATGAACGAGTTTTGTATAAAAGATATTCTTAGGAAATGCCTGTCCAAAAGTCCAATTTTAGAACATGGGCAAAATCGTAATTTCGGGTCAAAACGATGTCTGCCGTTGGACCCGTTTTGCACCGAAATGCGTGTCAGTACCTACGGTCTCTAAAGTCGTCAAACTACATGTCTACGGATCCGGTTTGAGGAGAGAAACTCAATGGTATGTCCAGTTTTGGATTTTGATGAGCCATACATAAATTCGCCCATTAGAGCGGGTCGCGGGCCCGCCAAATAGGCGTTCCTATCGAACTTCTCAAAATCAGACCAAACTTGGCATATAGGACCAGAAAAATGATACGGTCCTGTTGGCACATGTTTCGTTTCAATACGATGAACGTACACGAAGTTATGGCCAAGTTTGCAAAAGGTCGATACGGGGGTATCTCGACAGATACGTACTGATTTCGTCGCGCACACGCAACGAAATTGAGTTCCGTCAGTTCCCACACGACAACAACATCCATATGCGCCTTTCGATGCGTATAGTGCACGACTATATCGCCCGGTTTGTCGGAGCGCACGCCGTATCGGTTAATTTTTCTAAATTTTAAGTTTTTGTAAACAAGTTTTTCTCTAAGTTTAGGTTCAAATATTTCTACACACAGGAAAAGAAACTATAAACTAAATAATAGGATTTAAATTTCTATATAGGGTCTAAATAATTGTTTGAAAAAGTTTTTCGAAAGGCCTATTATTTTGACTGGAAAAAGCCCTTAAACAGGGGTACATGAAACGGTTTGAAACTGTTGAAAAGTCAGTTTTTTGGTTATTATTTGAGTCAATTTTTGACTCGATGGTCCAATACTGAAGGGATCTAACTGCTGGGTCGTCTAGAGGGTTATGTAGGCTAATCATAGGAGTTTACGACTTCGAAATCCATCAAGCACGAAGGAAGAAAACTCTGTGTGAAGGAGCGTACCTCAATGTCTAATCGAACAGAGCCTCGTTCTATTTTGGACGGGTTGGCGCCTCCTCGGCGGTGCGGCAGCCGTCGTCGATGGTGCGCAGGCTGCGGGATGAACACGCAAGGGTGGCAGGTGATTGGAGAACTATCAGGGTTCGAGAGTTTCGGCCACACCGAGGCAAAATTTTGAAATATAGAGTAGGTGTATGCTCATTCCCCTTTTTTTTCTTTTATATGTCGAACTTTAAAAATTTCAATCCAATCCAACTGAATTTGATTCGATCATAGAGGAGATTGGGTTAAAGGGATTGGATAGAAACAATTCTTGAAAGATTTGGTGAAGATTTTGATTTAATCAAAATATTTCTGTAGTGGGACAGTAGTTTGCGGAAAGGAATAAGGAGAGGATCGGATTTTGGTTAGTACTGTTCCTGTAAAGGAACAGTTGACGTGTCCTTTTTTTATTACTGATATATGGGAAAACCAATTTATATATTTATAGACATATATCTTAGTATATTTACAAGTATGACCCAAAATAGTTTTTATACAAATTTCTAAATATCTACATTATGAATTATAGTAGTATAAAAATTATTGTTGTAAAAATCTCATTAGCAAGCCATGCACAAATATTTGATATCTATCATAATTTATTTTATATCTAAAATATATACACTTATATGGATGCATGTATAGCTTACATATATATAAAAAAATATATAAATATATATATATATATATATATATAAAAAAAAAAATAAAAATATATATATATATATATATATATATATATATATATATATATATATATATATATATTCATCATATAATACCAAAAAAATCATGAAAATTTAATAACTCAATAGAGATACTTTTAGTATCAATTGTTGAAAGCAACAATAGAACCTAAAAACTACTGCCAATTTTGATTTAAATAATAGCAAACTATATATATAGATATTTACTAAATAGTTTGATTAATATAAACTACCATAAAATATTTAGAATAAAATCAAAAAAAAAATTCTAAAATTCAGTAACCACTTAAAACATATTTTGGAGTGAAATCGTACAACAAATACTAATCGTATTATTTGTGTTGCTAGTTTTGCTATGAAAGAAATTACAAAATTTAATACCAAACTTGTATAAAATATATATAAAAATAATTCAACACAAAATATATAACTAAATATAAATCATAGAATAATCCTCCAAAATTTTGGGGGATTACAGCAGTATACCCCCAATGGTGTTCAAAAAGATGTGTGTTTCTCATCGTCGGAGAACATCTTAATCTGGTTGTAGCCTGAAAATCCATCCATGAAGGACATCCGCTCGAAGCTACAAGTATTGTCGATCATTATGTCGGTGATCAATAGAGGGAACTCATCTTTTGGGCATGCAGAGTTCAAATCACGGTAATCGATACAGATTTGAACTTTACCATTCTTTTTCATGACGGGAATAATGTTAGCGACCCAGTCAGGATGTTGTTCTTCGTGAATGAATCCGTTTGAAATAAGCTTCTTGACTTCACTCTCAATGGCCTCCTTGACATCTGGTCGGAACCGTCGCTGCTGCTGCTTCACTAGCTTAGCTTTGGATGGAATATTTAGGTGGTGCATAGAAACTTTAGGGTCCAAGCCTGGCATGTCTTTATAGCTCTATGCAAAGACGTCAATGTATTCTCTTATAAGCTGTATAAGAGATTGTCGTTCTTTGCTAGACAAACTTTTGCTGATGAAGATTGGTTTAAGATATGATTCATCTCCTAAATTAACTTGGACGACTTCATCTTCAGTAGGTGGTTCACGTTGTTCGAAACATAGCTCCCACCAAGTATCCATCTTTTGAGCCAATTATTCAAGTTCGATTGATTGGACATCGTCTGTAATTTGGTCAACTGACACCATGTTGACGGACAAAGTTGCTTTGAACATGTCTCCAATGCTGGAATCTGAATCCCAGAGGCAGGAATAAGAAGAATGAGAACAATGATCCACTTTGACGTTTGATCTTTCAGGAGTTGTTGGAGGAGTAACATAACCCAAACCAACACCGTTTTGTTGATAATAGTTTTCGGGTTTGCCGGGGGGAGCAAAGTGACGTATTGGCAATCGTTGCCCTTGACCGTTGTTTAGTCTATGGTCATTTTTATATCATATCCCATGTTCTGGAAGATATTCTTGGCCTGCCAAATAAATCGGTAAAGTTGTATTTTTCCAGAATTAAAGTCAGCTTAAGTGTTGTGGTTGGGAGAAGTAGAGTCCAGAACGAACTTTCTTTCGCCAATTATTCGACCGAAGATGAACAATTCTTCACCCTTCTTTGTAGCCGGAACGATGAAGTAGTGTTTTTCTTCTGGCTAGACTTTTTTTGCAGACGAGACGTCGTGATCGACATGCAGAGATGTGGTCCTAGTCCATGCTCTAGGGCGTATATCGTATCTATGTACTAGTTTGCAGATTGGTAGACATCGGAGTAATTCAAAGATAAACCTTTACTTAGAAAATATGCAAGTTCTTCTTCAGGGATAACATCATCCACATATTGATATACTCATTGAGGGGATCATTGTCTGGAACAGGAGCCACAGACTTGGCCATGTTCACCACATAGGGTAACTCGTCAGGATTGGGAGGACGGACTTCAGCAGGTTCCACCCGAGTTATTTTGCGGAGAGTGATGGTCAATGGTTTGACCTTATCAGGATTCTTCTTTTTGATCCAAAATGTGAGAGGTTTTAGAGTACTTTTTGGAGTAGTACATCCTTTGACTCAGATAACTAGGGGACCATCACTTGCGAATAAACTCACTTCAGCTTCATCGTCAGCTTCGTTGCCGTCATCCTTGGAAGGCTGAGATTGGTAAAGTACCGAATCTACATAGCAGGCTTCAATACCCTTAAAAGGATCGACATCGACAAACTCCGTCTTTACGATGCCATCGCTATTGACGTACTTGAAGCACTGGTGAAGGGTAGAAGAAACGATCATGTTCTCGTGTATCCACGGATATCCAAACAAGATGTTGTAGGACACATTAGCGTCGATTATATAGCAAGAAACCTATGTTCAGTGATCACCAATCTGGCACTTGAGACGGATCTTGAATAGCGGGTGGCTTCTCCCAGTGTTGAAAGCCATGATAGTTGTATTGGTTGCAGACATCTTGTGCAGAGGGATCCCTAGAATTTTGAGTAAACTTCTTGGAATGATGCTGAGGGAGGAACCTGGATCGATATGCATCTGATCCACCTTAATCGCCCCGATATATCGTGTATAGTACGGAGGTCTATCATAACGATTATTTTTTAGTAGCATGTCCTCTTATGAAAAGGTGATTTTGGGCACCACTTCCATATCGCTATGACAGTGAGTACATGAGATGGGATCTTCGGCGGGTGCTTTGACTTCAGCGAGATAAGAGTCGACATGTAGTAATGCCTCACTTAAGGCTTTCTGCGTCTAGATCGAACAAAGGCAACCAGACAGGTGTATTGGATAGCTGTGCCAGCATGTCAAAGTTGTAAGGCCTATCCATGCCTTAGGAAGTTGGTGCCTTCAGAGACTTGTCATATCGTGTCTCCTTCTGCTTAGCTTTATCGGTAGTTGAGGACTTAGATGGACCAGCTTCTGTACTTGTGGAGGCAGCATAAGCTGGAGAAGGTACTGCATCTTCTTTTGTGGGGTCATAGTCCATAGGTAGGTCTTCCCAGATCGTGTCTCGCCAGATAAAACTTCGTAAATGGGAGAAGATACCATATGACATCATTTATATTTCTTGCCCCTCTTTGCTTTGAAGATACCAACCCTGCGTCATTTCTTGTACCAGGTCTGGATGGACCAATATGATCTCACCATGTTCTGTCGTGAGTGGCACCAATGTTGAGTTGCAAGCTGGTGGCAGGTTGACGACTTCCATTATTGCCTTGGAGATTAGGACTACGCCATCTGGAACTTCTGTGGAAGGAAAGTCACCAAATTGAAGAGAGATTATGTTAGAAGATACGACCTTGTCTTCAGCTTCAAGATTGATCACTTGTCTGTCGAAAAGCTATTGTATCTTCTTCTTCAGGATGATGCAATCTTTAGTAGAGTGGTGCACGTACTAATGATAAAGATAGTACTTGAGATCGTTGAGTTGGTTCGCCTCCGCAGGACATCATGGTGGAGGTAATGTTAGTTTATTACCCTTCATCAATGTGTAAAAAATGGTAATAACATCATCTTCGTCAAAGAAGAAAGTCTCTTTGGATTTGTCAAGAGCGCCCTGAGGATTGGAAGCTCCCTTGGAGGCGTCTACCTTCAAGACTTATTTTCCTTTACCACCACGGACAGGGTAGTTTGTGGGTGCTTGCTTTTGTCTTCAGATTTGGATGTCTTCAACCCAGTAATTCCAGATTAGGGACGTCATTTTCAGCAGCATCTGTAGCCCTGATGAAAGCAAGCCATGTATCATACTTATGTATACCCAGATAGAACTTCACTGTAGGAAGGAAGTTATGTCGACAAGTATCCATAAGTTCTGAGTCTGGTATACCGAATGGCATCTTTAATGCTAGTCACCTGAAGTGTTCGATGAAAACAATAATAGACTCAGTCCTCCTTTGCTTGGTCTCGATGAGGGTGGACAGACTAACATGCATGCCACTCTCATAAAATCTGTTGAGGAATAATCTCTCCAAGTCTTTAAAGGAATTAATACAACCGTCAGGAAGACTGCAGAGCCATTCAAAAGCTACCCCATGCAAGGTGCTAATAAATAGCTTTGACAAGAACGGATCATCACTTGGTAAGTGTAGAGTCTGCGTGTTGAAGTATGTCATGTGTTGGCGAGGAGAAGTCATCCCATCAAATTAATTTAATGTCAGTGGCTTGTAGTTAGGAGGGCAAGTAGCATTCTCCCATTTAGGAGGATAAAGTTGAAATATCCCCATCTATTAAAGGTTATCTTTGTGTGAGATGGTATCGAAACGGGCAACAATAGAATCAATTGCATCCTGCTGATTGAGCAGATGCTGAGAAACGACTGCTGTACGGTTGTTAGGCATCGTTGGCGAAGGACCACCACCAGTATTTACGAGATTTGTAGAAGGCACAATAGAATGATACTCCTTCTGTAGCGAAGAAGGGTTGTTGCTATGAGCCGGACTAGCGTGTACTAAGACGTTCGGTTGAGGTGGAGGAACAGCCCTAGCAGTTTGGACTGCCATGATACTGGTAAGCATATCAGTGATCATGGCAAATGCCATTTCAAGACTCTCTAGCCGCTTGTTGGTCTGATCACTGGCTTCTTCAGGTCTTTCTCTATCCGTCATGTACATAGATAATATACGAGGATGAATAGAGGAGACAGTAAAAATGGTGCTGATACTGTCTATGGCTGAGTTAAAAAGACCCTCGTCTTCAGGCAGAAGAGGTAGATAGTCACCGTCGGACTCGAAAAGATCATCGTTATCTAGAAGGCTACCTCCGGTATGAAGGTCGTCTGCTTCAGATATTGAAGGAATACTATCCCCAGCTGAAGGATCATCACCCCCAACTTGGGAGTCCTCGTCATCTATACAGAATCTCGTCCTTGACCGAGTACCCATATAGACTCCTTCAGATGTAACAGCTCGCTGGCTATCTATTGGTAGACTTCTTCTTCTTTAGTTCGTAGAACTGAAAGAAAAAGTTGGGTTAGTGGACCACCTTCTTTGATTGGGGCTCCCGTGAGGAGGACCCCACGAAGCCATGTTGGATGAAACACAAAGCAGCTTTTCATTGTTAGAGCGATGCAGTCATCGAAATACGGACTGCTTCTGAGGAACTTTCGTTGCTTTGGAGCAGCAACAGTTGATGACATTACTGGTGCACGGATGTACGCCATGAATTACAGTATCCTTTTTTGCTTTACGCTTATGATTTAACATGTCGCATAAATCGACAGAAGGAAGTTTTGCCTTAAAACCCATGCCACATGCATCGCCGACCTTTGCATATGGGTTTGTAAGAGGAGTTGGCGCATCCGGATTTAGTTCACATGTAGGGGCAATCCCCATACCTTAGTTCCGTAATGACCTTGTAGACATCCCCGTGCTATACGCAGTGGGGTCTGTCTTTTTGTTGTGGGCACATAGACCCTAGAGCATGCCCTTGGGCGCATGCTTTCCTGAAGTCCTAGCAGCATGCCTGGCCCTCCTGGATGTGGGCACATAGAATGGGGCATCAGAGCCTGGGCATATGGCTCTAGGCGCATAGCCTATCGAAGACATAAGTGCTCTGGCTAGAGTTATGCGCCCACATACTGCTTTGGGCGCATGACTCTGGGCACATGCTTTTGAAAACAATGTTGTTTCCTCTAAGTTTTGTCATCTTCGTTTGTGAGCCTCGTCGAGTTTGTCCAGAGCATCGAACACTTTGATTCTTGGCATCGTAGTGTTTTTCTTTACCAAGTTTTGAGTGTTGAATACTCTGTTGTTGATTGCACAAGAGGAAAGTCGCTGGGCTAGTAGAGCCCAGAACGGTATCCGCCTTATTCGTGTCAGGAGTCTCTATGGCAGAGCTATACGCCCACAAGGGAGTTCCATGCGCCCACGTGGAAGGCCTATGCGCCCATGTGATAGAGTTCTTCGATTGCATATCTTCTATGACACTGGCAGGATATGCACCATGAGCCTTCGGAAGCCAAGTCTTGCGAGACTTGTTTGGCTTCACTGATTTTGAGGTAGTAGAGCCGTCCGTCGAGAGCATCTCCTCGAACGCCTGCTGATCGAACTTCACGATCAACATCTTCTGAGTGCTTCCCACTTTGTCGGTATCGAATTGCGTCAACACCCTCTTGTCAGAGGAAAAGGTAGTCCGCAGCAGAGTCGCCATTTTTGTGGACACACACAAAAAAGAAGAAGAAATGCTATATTTTCTTATTAGCGCAAGGCAACACAAATTGAGTACGCCTGAGAGATCCTGTACTGAGGATCCCGGAGTACAAAAAGAATTCTGGGAAATGGGACGATGGAGATCGAGCGGCAGTTGCTCCTTTACTCCGTTGACACTCTGATTACAAAAGTGGGAGAAAACCTAAGAAAATTGCTAACTCTCAGCTCACTAGCAAGAAGGGCAGCAATTTGGCTCTTGAAATATTCTCCGTTCTGTCCATTTTTGAAGAGGTATGAGACCCCTATTTATAGCCGTTTTGTACTGAAACAACTTTTACGCGCCCATAGATAGAAAATATACTAATTTTTCTGTAGGCACATAACACCCCTTTGGGCGCATAGGGTGTAGGCACATGGATACTGGATGATCGTGCGTAGATCGTGGGTTGACATGCCGCATGCTTTGGTATACGATTACTCGTCGAGACTGAGTGGCCGCATGCTTCAGTGCACGATTGATCGTAGATATTGACAGAGTCGTAGGGATCTGCTACCTTGGGCGCATAGCCCCTCTTCGATCATGTAGGCTTATAGCTTCTTTTCGATCATGTGGGCGCATAGCTCCTCTTCGATCATGTGGGAACATAGCCCCTCTTCGATCATGTGGATGCATAGACTCCCTTTGGTTCTGTGGGCGTATAGACCCCATTTGGTTATGTGGGCGCATGTCTTCTTTTGTCTTCTTCATATGGGATACATAGTCTTTTTTTATGCTTCTACAATGTTGTCTTCAGAATATCCTCCTTCTTTACCTTTACCTGTTGATAGCCTGATCTCAGATCAATCTTAGAAAATACCCTCGCTTTGCTCAACTGATCGAATAGATCATCGATCCTCGATAGCGGGTATCTGTTCTTGATAGTGAGGTTGTTAATAGCCCTGTATGTCACGACCCGCACCCACTGTGAGGGTACGAGTACGTAATAGTGCCCAGCCTATGCCGCAGTGTCGGCGGTAGAACGCTGTTCTAAGTCTCTAATTAACCATCAACTCATGCAGTATATAGTATACTCATCATGATCAACTACGAACGGAGGACAAGTATAAGATATGGTGTAACTCAATCACAGTCTAAGCACGATAAGATAACACCGAAATATAACTAAAAAATTGAAGACAACAATAACTACTGATATAATAACAACAATCTCAAATACATCTCAAGTTTCAATTCTATATATACAACTCCAGTTCTAAAATATGAAAACTAAAAGAAGAAAAACTAGCTAAACTTCCGATCACTCCTGAGTGTCGGGGCCATAGGTAGATAAGCCATCTCCTGGTCTGTAATATGTAGGGCATGTATCCTCAGGGCAATCATCTGTAAAATTTACAACAGGTCCAGTCAGGACAGGAACGAGCACATCTCATCTAGAAAACCCAAGTAAATGACAGAGAACTATAAAACAGTTATAGACAGTTGTATTGATGAAAATGGCAGTTTATATTCAGGTGATGGTAAGAAAGACAGGTAAAGTGCAAGGAAAGTAAATAACTAAACAAGAGAAGAATCATAGCAACGAAGACTGTAAAAATATACTAGCTGAACCAGGGTAATATGATATAAAGTCCAGACAACAATGTAGACCAGTGTAACTCCAATGTAAGTCCAGTACAAGATGAATCTAATACAAGATGAATCCAGTAGGGGACGATTCCAGGTATAGTGATCAATGATTCCAGGGTGAGTCCAGCCTATACTCTAGCTGTGTGTTTTAAAATACCGAGATCGACATGTAAACAGCTATGGGTAATCCGGCACATCACACACCTGGCCAGGTGTGAGATGGCTATCATTCCAGTATGATTCCAGCAAAAGGGATGATTCCAGAAATAGGGTATGTCTACATGTCTTACTCTAGTATTTCTCCTCCCAGCAAGTGAATCCAGAAATCCGACACAATAATTCAAGATGAGTCCAGCCAAAATATAATGATACCAGTAAATGATTCCAGTAAATAATTTTAGTAGGTGATTCCAGTAATAGAAGCCAGAAATGATGATACCAGTAATAGAGGCCAGAAAATAAATGTGTGTCGTATACATGAATCCAGAAATATCCACACGTATTGTAACAGAGAATTGCATACAACTAACTAGAACTGAAGTACAGTAATTGACAAGTAAATGAGAGAACTATCAGAGAATGTACTCGCCTGATACTCTGAAAAGAGTAGTGTAATGTCAGATGTCTGCACCAGAGTCACAATGTCCTAAATAGAGCAGTACAGGTTATAATGTGTTTAAAACAAGGTAAATGGTGATACAATGCAAACTACATGATTCTAAGTCAATTCTAGGTCCAAGTCAAACTTTAAGTCAAACCTGGTCAACTGACTAGGTCAAACTAGGTCCAGGTCAAACTAGATCAATCTACAAGGCTAACTAGGTCAACTGTCTAGGGCTTGGTCAAACTTTAGTCAACACTTCTTATTGGCTTATTTGGTCAAATCTAGGTCAATCTAAGATACACTAACTCATTCTAACCCATAGACTAGTATAATTTAGGATGCCTCATATATATATATATATCAATATATATATACACCTAAAGCCTATAGTCCTAGACATATATATAGCCTCTCATATATATAACACATGTATCATATAGATATACATATCACATAAATGCATAGGTATATCCCTCACAAGAACTCTTAAACACAAACACATAGAGTATCCTATATCCTCTATCATATTATACAATCCTCTCATATAACATGTACCTATATACATCATATATAAATATATACTCAACCCTACATCAATTATCCATAAGAACCCAAATAATAATAATTCAGACCTTGTCCTGCATACAAGGTATGCCATAATACACTAACTAGTTTGGGGACAGAAATAAAAGAATGGCATCAGGAATGATGCATGGCATCACTGTACAGGGGTTAAGTGCAATAAAATGCAAGAAAATCAATGCAAGTTTCAGAACATAACATGTAGTGAATAATACAATGTAGTATGAAATGAATGCAGGCATGTTTGGTCTGTTGCAATGCAAGGAGGGTCTGAATTACCATCCTGGACAGAATCAGAATGCAGTGGTATGTTCAGAACAAGGTAGATTGCAGGTAGGTAGTGAAGTGCAGGTAAATTGAATACAGACATCTATATGCAGGGGATGTAGTGGTCAATTTGACAGATGCATTACTAAGTTGGGTGCAGGGTTACTTTTGTTACAGTAGTAAGATGTAGGACAACAATGTGTGTTCTGATACATGTTTGTATCAGTAGAGGGTGTAAGTAATATAATATTTTCTTATGAATAGTGCAGGTTCATTAGGAGTGTAACAGTGAATGATAGGAGAAAGCTGAAATGGAAAAGGGAAGGGAGGACTGTACACTGCTGAAATGCAACATTTTAGGCCAACTGCTAATGCAGTGCCATGGCCAAGTCAAATCAGTATGTTAAAATAGGATGTGTGTCTATGTGAATCTCAGGAAATAGCAAATGAATGTGACAGTTTCTGTGTGATAGGAAAAATTCAGTGTGGTTGTGCCCATTCAAAACAGTGAGAGGGAAATGTTCCCAGGACCATGGCAGATAGGTTAATGACAGGGTGTGTACATTTGTGAAGTTTTAGGAATAGTATCTCAGTTCATTTTCAAAATCCTGCACTCCTATAAACTGACAGTTCTCAGTCCACAGTGTAGGTAGTAGTGCAATGTAGATGGGGTGTATGAATACCTGTCGAATTATGTGCAATAATCTCAGATTCTAATGTGCAATATCAGTAGAATGATGTGGGTATAGATAGCAGGAATGCAATGAGGGGTTCAGACATGTCTAAGTAGCAGGGCAGGTCTGAATATAGCTTCTAAATTTGAGCCCCTATATAATCCTAAAACCCCTTGAGCACACCCAACATACCATAATTTATATATATATATAATAGGTATTTCCTAATTGAATGTAATGAGGAAAAAGTATACTAGGGCCTCAACTCTCCAACTGGTATCTAAATAAGTATGAGACTACATTATGCCTTCAAGTGGACTATAGGTTGGGCAGTTAACTCACAATACAGAGCATTAACAGATATCCAAATCTAAATATGTAAACTAAATTGTAATTTAGAAATGAAGGGTGGGATTGAATGAATGTTTTTGGTGGTCTGACATTAGTTAACTAGGCAGTCAGTTCAGAGACTGAACTAAAAGCCAAGTCTGATTCAAAGGCTAACTTATGGTAAGGTGCTAAACTACAAGGAAGGGAATGGTCGAATACTTAAGATGGAGGTGCAGTACACTAGTGAATGCAGGACAGGCTATATCATGCATTACAACCTAAGGATGGAACAAAGGGTTCATGAATCAAAATCCTAATCACAATATCCCCAACCTCTGGTACTAACTCACACCATTGATACCTATGTATCCTAATTCACATATAAATGCCCTCTCAAATTGATACCTCTCTCACTCACTAACAACTAATTCCTCACTGTCATAGACAGTTAACAAATCCCCCCATTCCCTAATTTACTAACTCTCACTAATCTCTAATTACTGACACATACTCCCACATTCACCTGGCAATGAGGAGGAACCCCTGGTCACACAGCCCTCTATACTGCAGATACCTACATACATATATATATATACATATGTACTGACATGTATACTCACATATATACATACAAATATACATAAATACAAATATACAAATATATATGATATATATATATATATACTCAATCCCAGGTGACAATTTAACATATTAAAGTATATTAATGGTTTAAAACGACTGGAAATCAAAATAACTCAGAAAACTAAACCCTCAGTTCAGAGTTTCAGAAACTCCTAGTGCAAAACCCAAAACGACAATCAACTCGGATCAAAAAATAGGAGAATATGGTGTACATGCATAGGGGCTAACCCTACGAGCCTATACGTGTCCACACGTGTCCAAGGAACAGGACACGAAGTGTCCAAAAGCCAACGAACACTGTATCAGAGACAGTGCAATGCACTGTCTCGTGCACGTGTGTCGAGCCACAAAGCACACGACGCACACATCTACGAGTGTCGTGCACGTGTCCATAGCTAGGGTAGGTCTAGTTGTTCGTGTAAACGTGTCTATCTTGTGTCCACGTGAGTCGTGTCCAAAGAAAAAAGAGAGTATCAGTGAGCAATTTTCGTGCGTGCAGTGACAGTGCGTGACCCATGCGAACGCTATTACTTCGCGCACAGTAAACGAAAGTTCATGAAATTTTGTGTGGGTGATGTCAGTGGGTGCCCGCACGTCCCCATAAATTTTTGTGGTGTCTCGTATCGTGTCGTGTCCGCAAAGGCACTCGAACAGCAGGACAGCCGTACGGGCCTGTGCGCAGTATCGTGCACGAGTTGCGTGTCCATTCTGGGCACAAAAACCACCCCGATTCGTGCTCAGACATGTACATATATAATCTACATATTAAGCGCTATCCAAATATATAATTTGTTTTGAAAAACATTAACATTCAATCCATTGAGGCATTTCGTCGAACACCTAACATACACTATGACACGTGTCCGATACGGACACCAAACAGACACTAAATCCACCCAAATTTCAGGAACACCTAGGGGACTCCTAGATCTATCCCTACAAGCAAAGAAAACTGAAATTTAAATCAATTTAAAGGGTTTTACCTATAGGTGCAAATTGCATGGAAAAGCTCCAAATGGGGGGTATTCTTCTTGATGGCCAAATAGTCCAAATTGATCCCAAACTGAAATAGCTCTCCACCAATAGTCCATAAACTTAAATTAGGATCCAATGCAAAAGACTAGGATGAAAAAGGGGATCAAATGAATAAAATAGGAATTTTTGGAAGGGGGAAACTTACCTTTCTTTTCTCTAAGTGTTGGAATGATAAAAAGAGGCAAGCCCTAATGAACAAGTGTTTAAATAGGGTAGGGATCCCTATGTGGCTGTTCATAGGTTCAATAATTAGGGTTAGGGTTCACTAAATGGCCCATGGGCTTAAGTCATGATCAATTAAATAATTAAGACATAAATCATTTCATGAAATCACAAGCCATGACTTAAATTCACTAAACCAAATCCCCTCATTCTAAAACTATTCTCTAATGACTAAAATAGGTTAACTCAAGTTAGACTAGGGTCACCATGGTTAGGGTTAGCTTCTAGGCTAGTTCACTAGGTCTCAACAAGTAAGTCAACCTATAATTCACCAATTCAATAAATCATCAAATAATTCAAATAAGTCAAAATGACCAAATTTCCCCTAGGCTGAAAATGATAATTAAATATCCTAATGACATGGTTAGGCTCTAGGTCATGCAGTCACTAGGGTTTCACTAGCAGCACATCAAAATCATAAGTCATGACTTAAAAGTAGTTTTTAAATAGTTTAAAAATTATTAAAAATCACCAAAAATCATAATGTGATTTAAATACAAATAAATAATAATAATAAATACAAAATTTCAAAAATACCCTCATTCTAGAAACTGGGTGTTACAAGTCGATACACATCCGTACCGACCCATCCATCTTCGTCACAAAGAGCATCAATGCACCCCACGATGAAGAATTCAATTTGATGAAACCCTTGCCTTGCAACTCATCCACTTGTTTATTAAATTCTACCAGCTCGCTGTTGTTAACTCTGTAGACATACTGAGATATCGGCTCTGCGCCTGGCAACAAATCTATAGAGAACTCAATATCTCTGTCCGGAGGCAACCCTGGCAACTCCTCCGAAAATGCATCCATGAACTCAACTATCAATGGATGTGGCACACTCTGCTCCTCTACTAAAGCCCAACATAAAATATTGCTACTCTGCTCTGCCTCTCGTCTGGCGAACTTAAACTCTGGCTTCCCCGACAATCTGAAAAGAACCATGTCTCCATGATAATCTATACTGGCATAGTGTCTACTCAACCAGTCCATCCTGAGTACAATATTGTAACTCGGCAATGGCATTACGAATAAACTCACATCCAGTTCTCGGCCTCCCAAAATAACTCTTCGATCCTTACAAATATCACTGACTACGATGATACCACCCCCAGTCGTAATCTTGCAAGTCCTAGCCAAAGGTTCAGAAGCAAGATTGTGTCTAATAGCAAAAGATACAAACATAAAACTATAGGAAGCACGATAATCAAACAAAGCAAATACGGGAATAGAATCGAGAAGAAAGAAACCTGCTATCAGATCACCCACTAGCTCGGTCTGTTCAGCTGCCATGGCGAAAGCTCGCCCCTACTGGCCTCCTCTAGCCTGCTCCTGATGTTGTGCAAACATCTGCTTCTGAGTCTGCAATGGAGGTCCTTTCTGCTGGCCCGGTGGAGCTCTAGCTCCTCCTTTCTGAGCCATATGACTTGTGGCAAAGGGACAGTCCCTCAGCTGAAGCTCTGATGAACCACACAGTAGGCACTTGCCCAACCTCTACCTACAGTCATTCCATTCGTACCCTGACTTCTTGTAGAAGGGGCAAATGGTGACCTACTGCTACCTTGGTGACTGTAGATGGCCCTATCTATGTTGCTGATGTGCCTGCTAGAAAGGCGTACGACCCTAATTCTGCTGGTGCTGAAAGGGCCTCTGTTGCCGCTGCTGGAAATGGGGCCTCTTGGCCGAGCCTGCACTTCTACGAATACCAAAAGTATAATGACTTCTCTTGGTCTTCAACTTCGAGTCATCCTCTACTGCCATGGCTCCTGCCAAGATCTGCTCAAAGGTAGCATTACGATCACTATTGGTTAGTGACTTAACCTCTTTGATCAAGCCCTCCCGGAACTTCCTAGCTTTCACCACGTCAATCAGTCCCTCCATAAATTTGCCCAGATGGCAGAACTCTCCCGCAAACTCCTCAACCGTCTAGTTTCCCAGAACCAGACTCTCAAACTGAGTCTCTAGGGCACTGAGAGCTACATCCAAAAAAACCTCTCCGGGAAAAGCTTCTTAAAAGCCTCTCAAGTCTGTCCCTCCACCCCGACCCTGGGATCGGTACGGTACCAAGTCAGAGCAAGATCAAACATCTGACTACCTGCTGCCTCTATCTGTAAACCAGCCGGGATCTGCGCCAGTCGAAAGATCCCCTCGATGTGCTCGATTCAATCGTCGACGTACAAGATACCCTCTGTACCCTTGAAGTCCTTCGGCCTCATCTTCTGAAAGTCAAAGATGTTTTCAGGCCTCTACTGCTGAATATGACCTCTTTGTGGCTGAGCTGCTGCCACCCTCTCAACTGCTGCCACAACCACCTTGTGGGCCTTATCAATGCCCTACCTCATATCTGTTGACTGGTGGTGCTGCGCATCCACTATCTTACTGAACAATACGAATAACTGTACTGCGTCTACTGGTGCCAGAGGTGGTGGTGGCGGGAGAACGTCCGGGATAACCGGGGTAGACCTCCGAACAGGTGGAAGAGCACCCCTAAAAGCTGCAGATGCTCCTACATAAGTACAAGCGAGTGGTATTGCAGTCCCAATGCCCTGCTGTATCGGATGAGAGGTGGCAGACTCTCAATATCCGCTGAGATAAAGTGATGTGACCTAGTCTCCAACATCCTAAAGACAGATCAAACAAGAAAATCAATACTGAGCAGGAAACGATATCATAAAGGAAGGACAGTTTATCTCAAGAAGGCAATTATCAGAAGGAATTATAGATGGCAAGAATTATATCAGAGTTTTTTCTAACTATGATTGAGTACCTTATAACCTATATTCTATATCTTAATGTAGTTTGTAGCGATACTCTAGTTCGAGTACAACTACCGAACTGAGACGAAACTCAGAACATTGACCTGTATGGGCCCCACCACTAAAAACGTGTCACGACCCACACCCGGTGTAAGGGCACGAGACTGTTGGTATGTCCAGCCTACGTCACAGTGTTGGTGGTAGAACGTTGTCCTAGGTCTCAACAACATCCAATAATATATAAAGGTACCTGTACAGAATATACTCTCCAATCGGAGGACAACTCAGAAGATACAACTCAATCACAATATCTAGAGATGGATAATCAGCACGAATAAGATAGATAGGAAATACTCAAGTACGATACAAATACAGAATGAAAATGAGTTTAAGTGTTATCAACACCACAAAGAATACAAATCAAATACATCTCAAAAGTAGCTAAAACATAACCAAATAACAGCTCTAGCAGTCTAGCCTAGGAACTATAGTAGTCTCCTCTAAGCAAACTGGATCCTCCGACTTATCTAGATCACATGTGTCATCTACATCTCCGCCATAAACGGTGGCACAGAAGTCCTTCAAGTTCTCTGTAAAATTTATCAACATATCCAGTCAGGATTGGAGCGAATACACAACTCTGAAAGTAGTTCCAAAATATGGTAAAAAATAAAGAACTAGCAATAGCATGGAATACATGAGGCACTGTAAGTGGAAGTACAGGAAATAGGAAATATATAAGAAATTTGAGTACATGAATAAGATAAAGAAACTATGAACTGTAAATAAATATAGGTGTTTCAGAGTACAAGATAGTTATGTCATTAGTTTAGGTTGCACATGAGTAATCTACGGTAACTCGATTATACGTGAGTGTATAATCGACATATACATGAGTACACTAGGGGATTTAATCATATAACCACTTCTACTCCCCTGACCCAATCAATACACATGGATCAGATCAAGTTACATTACGTACACGATTGTTAGTTATACATAAAACACATGTGAGAACATGGGAGTACATGAGAGCACATAAAAGTACATGAGAGCACATGAACGTACATAAGAGCACATAAGTGTATATAAATAATATGAGTACAAGGAGTACATGATCTACATGATGGAATACATGAACATGAAACACCCGATGCACCCGATGGGGGGATAACATCTCATGAAAAGATCCATATAGTACTAATCCTTGTGAACAATGTGTCAGCATGAAGTAAAGTAGTCTAGAGCAGGAAATATAGATACTATCATGAACAAAAACTAACAGAGAATGTACATGCCTAATATCCTGAGCAACTGATGTGTATCAGTATCCGAACTGGAGTCACAGAGACCTATGATGTGAATTACATATTACAATGTGTTCTAGATTAAACAATTAATTAAGATAATGAAGTCTACATACTACTAGGCCTCCCTAGGTCAAAAGTCAACCATTGGTCAACTCTAATCAACTAAGTCAACTAATTCAATTAGTCAACATTGGTCAACTTGGTTTACTCTAGGGTTTAGCTAGATTAGGCTATATTAGTCTGTTAGCTAATGTGGTATTCAACCAACCTAAGTTGACCCATCTAAAGACCACTAATGTATTTAACTACCTTATCTCATATACACATACTCTATGAATATATATAATATGTATATTATCTCAACTCTACATTACTATAAATAGTTACTACACAACCCCCAACTCATAAACCATATCATAATCTTAAAGCAGACCACATTGGTGCCCAACATATATGTGTACAACACACTGCTGCAATTGAACCAAGAGAGGTACTAGGACCAAAGTGGGGTATTCATGATTGGTCTGAAATATACAGGACTGGGCAAAGTGATGCAAGGTGTACTGAACCAAGCAGTGAACACTCTGTAGGTCAATATAGCTGTAGGCAGTAAAAAAATAAAATGAAATACAGGATATCTAGTATGTGCAGTGAAGGTTATATGAATGCAGTGAGCTAATGTGCAGGACAGATAATGGCTTGCAGTTCAAAAGCATGAGTATGGGTTAAGGATACCAACCATGGTTCAATTGAATATTCCTAATACAGGTTTAACAGATATCTAATATTAGGATATCAGGATATCAAGTAAAGTGTATAAGACAGATGGTTAATGAACCATTGTAGGACATGAAATGGTACAAGGGGGATTGGATCTTTAATTCCTAATGGTTGGTCATGCATTAGTATATGCAGACAATGGAGTATGCAGTGAATTAATATAAGTGTAGTGAATTAGTTGCATACAGTAAAAAAAAAGAGTGAAGGAATGCATATGCAAGATATGTACAGTAAAGTATTAAGGACTGAACATTTAGTGTTAAGAGGGACAGATACAGTTAGAGTATAGTAAAGGAAACTATGGGCTGAACCTCTACTAGTGGACATAACACATGATGAAGTATGGCAGACTCCAATATAAAGGACAGTCAAGTGCTCTGATACATGAGGTTGAACACTTGTTCAAACCTGGCTGTCCTATATGCAGGATATGGAAATGCCTGCTATGGCCAATATGCAGGGCATATTAATGCGAGATATGGGAATGAATACCTAGGAATGAAAAATATGTTAGAGCTAAGGTACAGGATATCTAGGGACAGATGTATGTGGCAGTGAGCTAAATGGAAGATGCGGTAAATAATATGTACTCATATATATGCCTGATACTAAAACCAATATATATGTAGTGCTATACAACATGTGAAAGGATTTGAGTGCAGTGAAACACTTGTAATGTCCTGCCATTCTCTGTATGAGAAATGCAGTATGCCAACTAAATATATACAATAATTTAATCCTTAATGCAGTGATCTAACATGTGCAGTGAGAACTAATAAATGCAGTAAAATAAAGTGACAGGGACTGCAATGATATGCAACATGTGACATACAGTGAATGCATAAATATGAATAGATGTATTATTGAACCAATGCAAGGATCTAAGTCTGGGGTGACAGATTGGATAGCAAGACAGTAGGCACCCAAATCAAGACCAAAAATGACGGCACATATTATATAAATTTCCAGTAAATCAACTATGAACAGAACCAAGCATCCCGAGCCTTCCCATGTCCAAATACTCCCACCAAATCAATCCAAATCACAAGATAATAGTCCACATACAAATTACAGTATATTACCATCAATATTATCTAATTATAATTGAAATTAAAGCAACAAAAGTCCTTAGAGACATTTCACCAAACACTTGATGTGTATATTCGATACTCTCGTGATACACACCTCAAATGAATCCAAAATTGACCCAAATCCTTCCTAATGTAATAGGCACCCTAAATGAATGCATCTACAACAAGAAATGGGAAATTTGAAGGTGTTTAAAGGCTCTTACCACTTGAGAGATAGATTCTCAAGGAACAACTTCTAGATCTAGATCTTCTTCACTTCCAATGGTCAAATTGCTCCAATAGACTCCTTACTAGCAATTAGAGGCTTCCTCTCTTCAAGGAAAAGATATTGCAATTGGTTTGGAGAAATTTGGACACAATTTGAAAGATGGAGGCAATTTGGGGAATCACACAAATTAGGATTAGGGTTTCTACTGAAAGGAGGAAAAAGAAGGAAAAATGTTACTATAAATAGAATGGAAAAGCCTATGGTGGCTGGCCATAAGGTATAGGCTAGGGTTAGGTTAAGGTGCATTAGTTTAAATGCCTCCTCTAATGTCATTTTAAGCCTTTTAAAGAAAGGCCCAAAAGTGGCTTAATGTCTAAGTCAAATAATAGTCCCTATATAATATTCTAGTTAAATTACAACCTAACTATCATGTCTAATCTCTTTAACTAAGTTTCTATAGTCTTGGTTAGCCTCTAGTCAATGCGGTTCTAAGGTTTCACTTACTATTGATACTAACACAATACATTATTTTAATAATATTAAAAATAATCAAAATTTCATAATTTACCAATATACCCTTATTTTAGAAAGTGGTAGTGACAAAAGCGCAGAAGATAAGGATTGTCTAAACATGCACACAAGAACAAGTTACAAGAGACGAACAAAGACATCATCCTGTTTGGGGCGAGATCATGGTGGATCCATATAATTTTGCCTCGTGACACTGTAATGGGATTAGGCCTTGAGCATTATCACGGGCTGGTAGAAGATTGACTAATTCTATTATCGCCTTCGGGATGGGGACGACGCCATCTTGAACCGCTGTCCTTGGAAAACTTCTAAACTGGAGGGTGACCATGTTGGCAGTTACAGTCTTTTTTCATAGTCGAGTGAGATGACCTTGGCATCGATGAGGTGCTGGATGTGCCTATTCAATATAGTAATTATGTGTTGAATGGTGGACATACTGGTGGTAGTTGCAGTATTTCGGATTGTCCACCTTTCTAACTTCATCAGAGCACTTTGGAGGCAGGAGTTAAAGCTTGCCACCCTTTGTCAACATATCGCAAAGTTCAAGTGTGTCTTCGTCGTTGAAGGAGGAGGTCTCTTTCGGCCTTGGTCCTTCAGTCGACTTCTGGTTCGTTGTCATTGATCCTTCAGAGATGTTGACGGTCATGGCTTGCTTCCCTTTACCATCTTTGGGATGGGGTTATTGGTAGATAAGTGCTTTCCTTTGTCTTTGAGTGAGGGAAAACTCAACCTTAGCAGTTTTGCGTCTCGGGCCTTTCTTTCGGCTACATCTACCTCGATGATGAAAGGCACCCACTCGATGCACAAAGCACTGTGCCATAACTTGATTGTAGGGAGCATGTTCTTGCGGCACAAATCCATGAGCACGGGTTCGGGCACACCTGATGGTAGCCTTAGTGCTGCCAGGCTGATTCTCCTTCTGGACAATATCCATGAGAGTAGAGATCGTCATGTCCATTCCTTCTTCATAGAAACGAGCAAGGAAGAGACACTTCAAATCGTCGAACGACAAAATGCAATTATCGGGGAGACTACAAAACCATTCGTAGGCTACCCCCTGTAATGCCCTTACGAATATGTCTGTGAGCAAAGCCTCGTCTTTTGGCAGATGCCCTGTTACCGAGGCAAAATACCTCAGGTATCGACGTGGAGACTCCTTCACATCAAATGGCACAAGCGTCTGCGGCTTGTACTTAGGAGGATATATCACATTATCCCATTCGGCAGGATATGGTTGCCGGATTCCCATCTTTTGGAGTGATTTTCGCTTTTTCCTGGCGTCATAGCAAGCGTACAATTCTTTGAGATCCTGTTGCATGTCATTCAACATAGTAGGTCATATTGTTGATGAAGTAGATGATAGTAGCACCGCTTGACTCCAGATAGGAGGCACATTAGACCCACCGTTCGTCCTCGGCTCTTGGTTTGTAGGAGCAGGGATATTGGATGTCAATTTATCCTTGATCTCCAGGACCACTGAAGTCAAGGCTTGCATAGTTTTGTTCTACATATTCAGGCTTATTTCCAATACCTTTATACGTTTTTGATGACTGGATCCTTCACTGCTTTCTATGTTGTCACCTTCGGCCATGAAAATGGACATCTTATGTAGATAGATAGAAGGGACGGTGGATCATTCGCTCTTGGTTCAGACACCTGAGTCCCGTCGTCTCGAGGTAAATAATTAGATTATAATCTTCCTTAGACTTGTTATAATTGCTACCTCCAGCTTGTTGGCTGCTAGTGCCTACGGAGGCATCTGTGTCATACATCCCTTCATTGGGTTGGAACGAATGATTGTCAAAAATAACAGAGGGTTGGCTACCCCCGGCTAATGATACAACTGATGTGATATCCCCTTACGGTAGGGATCCAGATTTGGCGTACGTGTGTTGGAACACACTCGTACTGGGCACCGTCGTCTTATTACCCCCAGGTCGGCCCTTAGATTTGTTGGCCGAAGCGGAAGGATTTCTGGAAAGTTTCATCAAAGAGGGAGAACCCCATGCCGCGTTGTACGAAGCAACGCAGGGTTCATATTATTCTTCACTTGACGATCCTTTACCGAGTTTCTAATATACAGACGCCATTGGTCGTATTCTTCGGAAGACAGACTATCTCTTCGATGACGATACAGCTATTTGGCAACAGCAATAGTTGATGGTGATCTTGGTATAGGTGTGCCTTGGTTTAGATATGCCATCGTCGCAGACTCCTTCTTCGCTTTACGCTTATGGGAAATCATCTTGCGTAGATCCGAGGTCTTCATTTCCATACACTTTTCGTACGTACAGGGTGGCTGCACACAAGAATGAGGATGTAAAGGTAGCTTCCCTCTTCTCAGTTCCTACGCATGAGATATGCTTAGGTCCTAATCAGAGAGTTGCTGATGAGGCAGACTCACTCCATGCTTACAGCAACGCTCCTCGCATGAGTCTATCCCCATAGTATGTAACCCCTGGCTTGAATTGAGCACATGAACGCTCAAGTGACAATGGAGTTTTACTAGTCGACGTATTGAAGCACTCGAACCAGTTTTTTATAGCTTTCCATCGGCTGCATACGTAACTGTCAATACGGGCCCAAGATCAGCTGTTGGCGTAGCACGTTGGTCTCGCAGGACGCATGCTGACTTGGATTTCTTTCTACTATCCCTAGAAGATTCGTAGTATTCAGAGTCCAACTGAGTGGTTGATGTAGCACTTTGGTCGCGCAGGGCATGTGCTGTCTTGAATTTCTTCGTGCCATTCCTGAAAGGTGCACGGCATTCAGAATCCAACATGATTATTTGCGTAGCATGTTGTTCGCATAGGGCGCATGCAGCCTTAGGCCTCTTCACATTACCCCTAGAAGGTGCGTAACGGTTAGAGTCCAACATAGCCTTACCCAATGGGTAGACAATTCTGTTAAATACTGAAGTTCTCGCATGTACAGCTATTTTCGTACATGGGTGTGCGACTACGCACTTCCTCCGTCGCTGTGGCTTCGTCAGTTCTACCACAGGAAAGTCGCACTCCTCGCTGTACTTTTCAGATGTAGGGACTGAACAGACAGCATGACAGCAGTAGTCGAAGTCTTCTTCGGGGATTTGCCATTTAGGGGATTCTGGAGCACAGTCCCCTCTGTCGTAGCCTTCGGCATCCAGGTACACCGAGTCTTCTTTGGTTTTACGAACCACTTTGAAGGACTCGACTTCTCTTAAGAGAGAAGATCATCAAACGCTTGCTGGTCGAAATGTACGACCAACATCTTTAGAGAAGATCCCAGCAAGTTGTCGTCAGATTACGTTAACACCTTCTCGTTGGAAGAGAAAGAAGTCCCCAACAGTCGCCATCTTGTTTGCCATGGAAAAAAGTTGAAAGAACTTTTGTATTCAAATGTATAAAAAGTACAAAAAGAACGCCAGAACAGAAGATTTAAGTAGAAGAATTTCTGGAGAAGTATGACGATGGAGATCGAGTTGAACTTTCTCTGACTTTCTGGTGCTCGTGAATGAAACTATGGTGTGCCAATCAGGAAGTTGTCGACCTTTTTAATGAAGGTGAACTCCTTCTATTTATAGGCCTTGCAAATATACGATGTGCTTGAGATTTATTGGACACGCAGGAGCACTGCACGTTGAGATGTGAGAGATTCTGTTATCTTTGCATGGTGAGGGCTGCTGCTGAGATAACACGTGGAGGACGCTGAGATTACCTTCTATCAAGATCCCCGGTGGTTATTAGCATAAACCAAATAGACGGCACGTGGCGTATATCAATTGCTCGAGACTTTTTGTTCAGATGAAGCCGACCAGGTTTGGCTCCTATCAAAAGAGTCGAGTTTTGTCTCTATCTTTGGGGCAGCAGTTTAAACAAACCGACTGAATATTGCCCTTATAAGTAGAACCAAAATTTGTTCTTATCTTTGGAGCGGTGGTTTAAACAAAACCGATTGCATATTGCTTCTATCAACAGAACTAAACTTCGTTCTTATCTTTGGAGTGGTGGTTTAAACCAAATCGATTGGATATTGCTCCTATCAACAGAAATAAACTCCGTTCTTATCTTTGGAGCAGTGGTTTAAACAAACCGGTTGGGTAATATCTGAAAAGATATAAGTGCTAGACTGGCGACGTATAATAATGCCACCTCATAGGATTGTGCATCTATACGAGCTGCGCTTCTGGGGAGGTTTCGATGTCATTGCGCTTTTGAGGGATGAGGAGACTATATTTTAAAGACGATGGAGTCACTGCGCTTTTGGGCGGCGAGAAGACTGTGTTTCGAAGACGACAGAGTCATCGCATTTTTGGACGATGAGGAGATTATGTTTCAAAGATGACGGAGTCACTGCGCTTTTAGGAGGAGTGGAGACTGTGTTTCGAAGATGACGGAGTCACTGTGCTTTTGGGCGACGATGAGACTATGTTTCAAAGACGACTGAGTCACTGCGCTTTTGGGCGACAATGAGAATGTGTTTCGAAGGCGACTGAGTCATTGTGCATTTGGGAGACGAGGAAACTGTTGGTGGGGTTCTGTGAAGCTACTGTGGTTTTACAAAGCAATGAGGGACTTTTGAGAGCTTTGTGAAGCTACTGCGCTTTTACGAATCGTCTAAGGACTTTCTAAGAGCTCTTTATGATTAATGATGCCCCTTTGTGTCTGTTGAGTCAAGTATCTTTAATTACTGCTGCATTTTAGGGAATTCAAGGAGTTCGTGGCCTAGGATTCAGTCAAATGAACATATTAAATAAGATTCATTATGCTGAATCCTAGGTTCATCCTAATTAATTTGGCGGCAAGTCATGTCATATCGTTTCTACATTGACCGATGACATCCTGGTTAATACTCGCTCGGCTCACCAGCGGAAGGAGCACCAGGCTATGGAAGACGAAGTACCTCCACCCCTTGCTACAACACCTGATGCGTCAGAAGCAAGTCTATCCCAACCTCCTGTAGTAGACAAGCAAAAGCAAAAGGAGGTCCGCTTCGACAAACCGTTGAGAAAAGACTCGGCAGTAGGACCGATCAAGTCCTACAACTTTAAAATATTGGCACAGCTCGCCAATACTCCAGCTCAAGACGCCCGCAGCGAAGAGACTCGAGATGCCCGTAGTGAAGCTTTACAGAACATTGACTCCTTTCTCATCCAGGTGTAACCGCCCAAGAAGGATCCTACTGCGTGCCCATATTGTCATAGTATGGTAGAGGTGATTCCTAACATCACCTTCACTCAGCTAGACATGCTACTAAAGAACAACCGACACAATAGGCCCCTATACTATACGGGGTATGTTGGTGCCATTAAGGTCGATCGCATCGACATCGACCATGGCTCTTCTTTTAGCATCATTCCTCGATGTTTAATCCAAACTTTGGGCATCCCGATGCATCGGCTGACCACATCAAACACTACAATTAGCGGCTTCAACGCTGGAAAGAGTAAGCCCCTGGGTAAGATTTGTCTAAAATGCCAAATTGGTGATCTTCAAATAGACGTGACTTGCTACGTCATTGACGCTGATATAAACTACAACAAGCTATTGGGTTGACCATGGATTCACGAATATATGATTATACCCTCCACTCTCCATCAATGCACAAAGTATGTTGCCAATGACGGGACTATCAAAATCGAGTTCGCTGACATCGACCCATTTCGAGGACTCGAAGCATATTGTACGGATGCTTATCTGTACAAATCAGTCCTATGGGATGATGATGCCAATGATGTCGAAGACGAGGTAGATACTGCATCAGAAAGCACGGCTATGGTCGAAGAACTACTGAGGGTTCGTTTGAAGGGGAAGCCTACCCAAACGTCAGCTCCTCTTGTCATCAAACTTCGAGGAAAGGCTCCTGCCCATTCTCCCACGATGGTATTAGCCGTTAGCTAGGGGCCTATAAAAATAAGGCTCTCCCGAAGGGCTTCAAGGGCAGCCCTGAGGTCGTAGGAACCTCCGACTCCTACCCCCTTGGTAGTCAAATTAAAGCGGAAGCCTCTTCCACCTTCTTCCGCGGTAGCCCTAGTTCTCACGGATGAGGAATTAGGAGACTACATATGTGCCAATACCGAGGCACATTCTTTAGATGATGTAATCCTTCGGGATAAAATTTTATATTTTATTAATAGAATGTTGTCTTTAAATTACTCATGTGCACACTGGAACACCAAGTATTTCTTAGACAATGCTCTGTATATATTACAAACACAACCGCTAATCTTGCAAGGAAAGTTGTCTCTCCCAGAGGTGCCTACTTCCTGGTTCGGCAAAAAAGGAAGAAGAGGAATCCATCATCTTCAATTGATTGGAGCACCCTCAGCGGCTGACTACGATAGAACCAGAACCCGATAACGGCAGGATGCAACTCTACTGTTACACTGCACAAGCCAAACACCTTATTTAGAAGATGGGTTACGACTTGAATAGCGATAGAGGACTGAACTATGGCAAAGGTCGATGCATTACCTTACGACTTCGTGCTCCAAAGAAAAAGTCACAAAATTACTATCAGCGCACCCGTCGAGGGTTGGGTTATGTTACACCAACAACAATTTCAGAAAGCTCAGAGCCGGAGGCTATGATGCCTTCACACTCCTCCGATTCATCAACTTCGGACTCTGACACCAGTATCGACCAAGCCTTCAAGAAGATACTGTCCGTTAATATGGTCTTGGTAGACCCCCCAGTTGAGAAAGAAGACCAAATACTCGAATTCTTCGAGGTTGAACCTTGGGCTTAACACCTGGGATCCCAATAGGAATGGCGCTTCGAACATCAAGAACCTCCTACTGAAAATGAGGTCGTCCAAGTCGATCTAGGAGAGGAGGCTTCCCATAATCCCATCTTCATCAGCAAAAGCTTGACTGGATAATACAGAGAGTCCCTGATACAGCTTATCCGAGAGTACATCGACGTCTTTGCTTGAAGCTATGACGACATATCGGGTTTAGACCCGCAAGTCCTAATACACTGGATCAATATCCTGCCCAATGCTAAACATGTCAAACAGCAACAACATCATTTCTGCCCCAACGTCACGAATGCTATCGAGAAAGAAGTCAACCAACTTATAGTAAGTAGCTTCATTTGCGAAGAGCAGCATCCGGATTGGGTAGCCAACATTGTTCCTGTTACTAAGAAGAACGAAAAAATTTGGGTCCACATAGACTTCAGGGAGCTCAACTCGGCCTGTCCAAAAGATGAGTTTTCCATTCCGATCACTAACGTGGTGATCGACAACACTTGTGGCTTCGAGCGTATGTCCTTTATGGATGAGTTCTCAGGCTACAACCAGATCAAGAAGTTCCCTGAAGATAAAAAGCATACTTCATTCCGTACTCCAAAAGGGATCTACTGTTACACAGTGATGTCCTTCGGGTTGAATAATACGAAAGCAACATACCAGCGGGCTATAAGTACCATATTCAGTAAGTACCTCCAAAAAATGGTAGAATGTTATATTGATGATATTATCGTTAAAACAGAAGAAAATCTAGTAATTTGGATGACTTGAGGACGGTGTTCGACTTGATGCGGACACATCGATTAAAGATGAACCTAACCAAGTCTTTCCTGGGCGTTTTCAGTGGAAAGTTCTTGCGCTTTATCGTCAAGGCCAAGGGTATTCATATTGACCCTGAGAAGACTAAGGCGATCTTGGACATGGCTCCACCGAAGAATCTTCATGAAATTTGAGGCCTGTAAGGACGCTTAGCATACATCAGAAGATTCATAGCAAATCTCTCTGGACGATGTCAACCTTTTACTAAATTGATGAAGAAAGGGGCTTCATATGTCAGGATCGAAGAATGCCAGCGCACGTTCGACAACATTAAGCAGTACCTCACTAATCCTCCAGTACTGGTAGCGTCGGTCGTAGGGAGGCCCTTTCTGCTATACGTCCGAGCTATGGATTATTCTCTTGGTGCTTTGCTAGCCTAGAGAAACCACGAAGGCCACGAACTGGCAATCTACTATCTTAACAGGACTATTATTGGTGCCGAATATCGGTATAATCTTGTGGAGAATGAGTGCCTCGCTCTACTCTTTGCCATTCAAAACATGTGCCATTATGTGGCTGGACAGAAGATCCACGTCATCTCTCGATTTAATCCCCACAGAGTCCTTATAACCAAACCAGGGGCCCTAAACTTAAGGTTAGCCACATAGACAATACTTTTGACTCCTTATGACAAGTTGTTCATCCCATAAAATGCAATCAAAGGCTAAGCATTAGCCAACTTTTTGGTGGCACATCCTGTACCAGAGACGTCAAAACTCTACGACGACATTCTCGAAGAAGTCTTAGAGTCTAATGCAATCTTAAACAATCTTGTTTGGCGTACGTTCTTTGACGGTGCTTCAAGAACAGGACCCAAGGGCGAGATCATCGTAGGAGTCGAAGTGGTTCTTATCACTCCTGATGGTCTGGTCATCCACCGTGCATACTCTCTCATGGAGTCATGCACCAATAACATTGCTGAGTAAAACGCTCTCATCATCGGATTCCAACTCGCTAAACAGTTGGGGGTTGCTTGCATCAAGGCGTATGGTGATTCAAAAATGATCATCAACCAGGTTCGAAGATAATATGAGGTCCGACATAAATCTCTGGTTTCTTACCACCAAGCAACAATCGACATCATTTCCACCTTTATAAGGTTCTTTATAGAGTATGTGCCTAGATTACAAAACTTAGAGGCCGGCACACTCTCTGGCCACGCCGCATCTCTGACAGCTCCCGTCAGAACCCAATAGACCGTCACGGTGATGGGACCAGAGCTGGTTTGCCTGAAGAACAATCTACGTATGTGTCTGAGTTACTCAGTACAAATAGACACTAATGTTGACATTTGGGACTAGCGATTCACATTCATTAACTATGCAGTCTACGGAGTCCACCCGAAGACCCGAAGGAAGCGACTTCTATCAAAAGGCGCTCGCTCCGATTCTTCTATGACACATCTACCAAAATACTGTTTCGTCGTTCATACGACGGACTCCTTATGTGGTGTTTATCCAAGACTGAAGTGCAAGAAGCACTCCGAGAGGCACACGATGGTACCTGTGGGGCTCACCAACCTGGTCCGATGTTGCAGGACTGACTGTGTCACATGAGCTACAACTGGCTCACTATGATGGCAGATGTCGTTGATTACACAAAGAAGTGTAGGGTATGTGAGTTACATGCTAACTTTATTCACCAACCTTCAGAGTTACTACATCCCATAGTGGTCGCCTGGCCATTTGAGGCATGGGAAATAGACATTATTGGGCCGATCAGCCCACCATCCTCCAAAGGATACCGATTCATCCTCGCCATCACCAACTACTTTTCTAAGTGGGTGGAAGCAGTACCGCTGTCTGATGTAAAAATCTCGAACGTGATTAACTTTGTTAAGCATCACGTCAAATACAGCTTCGAAGTTCCCAAAAGGATTATCCATGACAATGGCCCTCAGTTCGTGAGCCACGCATTCCATCGGTTTTATGAAAAGAATAGAATACATAATGTAGCATCAATGGCTTACAATCTTGCCGCAAATGAACTAGCCGAAGCATTCAACAAGACTATTATCAAGCTGCTCAAGAAAGTCGTATCTTCTAATAAGCACGACTGGAATGAGAAGCTTGGCGAATGTTTGAGGTTTACCGTATAACCGTTCGAACACCCACGGGCAACACGCCATTCTCTCTTATTTATGGAAGCGAGGCGGTGCTTTCTTTGGAGATCCAGATCCCGTCTTTACGGGTAGCTATCACCAATCAGCTGACTAACGAAGACAATCAACATCGATGGCAACAAAAGTTGGAAGCGTTAAACGAAAAACGTCTGCTAGCTCAACAACGAATTGAGCTCTATTAAGCTTTGATTTTCGGGGCCTTCAACAAAAAGGTCAGGGAAAGAACATTCCAGGTGGGCGACCTCGACTTATCAGTTTGAAGACCGATGGTGATGACTCATAAGATGGCTGGAAAGTTCAAACCTAAGTGGGAAGGACCGTTCGTCATAGAGACGGTCTACTCCAATGGTGCTTACCGACTGGCCAAACCTAACGGTGATTCGCTAATGATGCCGATCAATGGCAAATTCCTGAAAAATTACTATTTTTGAGGTTTAAACCGACATATATTTCCATATCCCCCAATGGGGGTTCATTAATTCTGTTAACGAGTTCATCGCTTTCATAATTCCCTAGTAGAAAAACATTTCATGTCCATATTACCTCTGAGTAGACATTTCTTCCATGACAAACCTCCGTGATTGTCATAAATATCTATAGAACCTTTCACGTCCATATTATCTCTAAATTGTTCTATACATCCGTAGAGTCTATCCTTGCCATGTCCATATAACCTCTGAGTAAGAAAAATTCTACCACCAAACACTACAAGAAAATACATTTTTATGACGGATAATAACCATCATATATGACATTTTATGACAGTCTTTTTTACACCAGCAACCGTGATAAAAATGGGTGTAATAAATGTTTATGAAAATCGTTATAAATAATATAAACTTATATGTCATTATTTATATTAAAAACGAGATATTTAATTTAATTATATATAACACTAAATTTTTAAACGACATGAAACGAACAAACATAAAGCTTTTTAAAATTCTATTCTGGTTATTCACACGCATATATATACCACTTGTCGATGCTAATAAGTCAATGCGTTATAAAAAGCATATTAACTTCCAGAACACATGAGACAACAGAAATATAAAATTTAACTAAATTTTGAAATATTTCATTAAAAATATCCAAATATCTCACCATCTTATTACATTTCAAAATATATCACCCTTTTTTCAACTTTTGTTTCACCAACACATCACCATTACATTTCAAAATATTCAAAATATATACATCTTTTCCTCTTAGGGCATCGGGCCTCAAAACACTGAAACATTCCTTTTGTGTATTCACCAACAAAAAGTTGTGACATCCCTTCAAAAATCAACATTGTACCCTTCAAAATTCAATATTGTACGCTACAAATAAAGGTAGTACAAAAAAAATTATTCATTTTTCAAACAAACAAGAAGACAAACTGTAATATTATAAAAACTAACAAACTTTAGTTTCTTCAACTATTTTTAAAAAGTGAATCTTATACCTGACACTATATATTGGCTGAAGCACGTACAAAATCTCCAGTAATCCCACCAAATGAACACAAGTGAGTACCCTCTGTAGACAGTTAGTCAAATCTATAAAGATTTAAAAGCTAAGATCCTCTTATAAACAAAAAAGAGGTCTGGTCCTCTTAACATTAAGTAAATACAATTAAGAAAAATCATGACATTGTTTGAAACAAAAGGAGTTTAGAAGGTTCCAGTTCCATAGAAAAAAAAAGCAATGTGGTTTAGAATTATATCCAAAAATAAATTGAATGACTAAATGTCAACCTCAATGCTTGGAGTTGTCTCAGTAATTCTCATATATGAAAAAGCTTAAGCAAGCTGAACCTAATATGTTCATAAAATATTTAAGTTCTAAGCCTGGACAAGGCTTTAATTATTCAAACTCGTGTTAATCTCAAGAAGCCAAAAATAAGTACATGTGAAACTTAACCATTAAATGATACAGTACGACACGGGAAGGACGTGTAAACAAGGATACATCACCATTTTGGTGTCCTCTATTATATTTGAAGTGTCCGGATTGTGTATGATATGTGTCCCCGACACAATGCAACACATATTTTTGGAGTGTCCTTGCTTCTCAGATGCTATGAAAACAAGAAAGTAATACTGACATTACAACTGCTGCTGCTGCTTCAGTTCGACATAACTCAAAGAGCAGTAATCAGGCCTACGAATTTTTTAAACGAGGCATTGACATATACCTTTGCAAAATACTCCATAGTAATCAGGCATACATTTCTGTTTGTTATAAAAATGGTAAACAAATATTCTTAAGGGTGACAGGTACAACCCCCAAAGAAAGCAAAGACTTGCATAAAAGCCCATCTCAAGCAATAATTTTAATACAGCAGAGCAAATGTTAAGAAATTAATCTTTCTAATACAATCTAGTTTTCCTTAAATAACAAATCAATCAGATATGCCTCTAAAAGGACCAAGCTGTAGAAGCATGAAAAATTTCAGCAGACTTGACAACCATACGCCCAAGCTAATGAAGACATATGCGCCCAAGTGACCTCATATGCGCCCAAGTCACCAATGAAGCCATATGTGCGCAAGTCACCAGTGAAGCCATATGCGCCCAAGTCACCAGTAAAGCCTTATGCGTCCAAGACAGTCTCCTTCAGAAGGGGGGCACATAACCATGTTTCAGGCTATACGCCCAAGCCAGAACAGCCCCCGACTCGGTCAAACCCATGATCAATCGTGCACCGAAGCATACGGCCACGTCAGTCTCTACGAGCAGTCGTGCACCGAAGCATACGGCTATGTCAACACCACGACCAACCCACGATCTCGTATTCTGCATGCGTCTACACCCTATGCACCCAAAGCAGGACTATGCGTCCATATGAAAACCAGTGTGTTTTCTTATGTGGGCGCATAACATTATTCCAGCACAAGACGACTATAAAAATGGGTCTCATACCTCTTCTAAACACAGAACGGAGAGCATTTTTAAGAGCCAAATTGCTGCACTTCTTGCCAGTGAGCCGAGAGTTAGCAATTTTCTTAGGTTTTCTCTCATTTCTGCAATCGGAGTGTCAATAGAGTAAAGGAGCAACTGCCGCTCGATCTCCATCGTCCCATTCCCCAGAATTCTTTTTGTACTCGGGGATCCTCAGCACAGGATCTCTCAGGCGTACTTGATTTGTGGTGCCTTGAGCCAATAAAAAAGATAGCATTTCTTCTTTTTTTTGTGTATGTCTACAAAAATGGCGACTCTACTGGGGACTACCTTTTTCTTTGACGAGAAGGTGGTGACGCAATCCGATACTGACAAAGTGGGGAGCACTCAAAAGATGCTGAACGTGAAGTTCGATCAGCAGGCATTCGAAGAGATGCACTCGAGGGACGGCTCTACTCCCTCAAAATTAGCGAAGCCAAACAAGTCTCGGAAGACTTGGCTTCCGAAGGCTCACAGTACATATCCTGCCAGTGTCATAGCAGATATATAACTGAAGGAGTCTGTCACATGGGCGCATGGCTCCGCCACAGAAGCTCTACAAATAAAAAAGGCTCACACCATTCTCGACTCTACTAGCCCAGTGACTTCTCTCTTGTGCAACCAACAACGGAGTGTTCAACGCTCGAGACTTGATAAAGAAAAATACTACGATGCCAAGAATCGGAGTGTTCGACACTCTGGGCAAACCCAGCGAGGCTCACAAACGAAGGAGGCGAAGCTGGAAGAGAACAACGCTGCTCCACCAAGCATGCGCCCAAAGCAATGTGGGGTTACGCATAACTCTGGGCATAAGACTTCATTCTTCGATAGATTGTGCATCCAGGGTCATGCGCCCAAGGCTATGCTCCCAGGCTCAACTGACCCATACTATGTGCCCACATCGAGGAAGCTCAGACATGCTGCTAAGAAGCATACACCCAAAGGCAGAATCCAGGGCCTATGCACCCACAACAAAAAGACAGGCCCCAATGCGTATAGTACGGGACTATCTTTATGGTCATCACAGAACATAGGTGTGGGGGTTTTCCCTACACGTAAACTAGGTCTTGATGCGCTAACTCTCCTTGTAAACCACATGCAAAGCTCGACAATGCACGTGACATGGGTTTTAACGCAAAACTCTCTTCCGCTGACTTACACGATATGGTAAATCATAAGCGTAATGCGAGGGAGGATACATCAATTCATGGTGTACATCCTTGCACAAGTATTGTCAACAACTGTTGCTGCTCTAATGCAACGAGAGTGCCTCAGAGGCAGTCTATGTTTCGACGACTGCATTTCTCTGACGATAAAAAGTCGCTGTGTGTTTCATCCAACATGGCGTCATGGGGTCCCCCTTACGGGAGCCCCAACCAAAGAAGGTGGACCACGAACCCAACTTTTTCTCTCAGTTCTGCAAACAGAAGAAGAAAAAGTCTGCCAACAGACAGCCAGCAGGCTATCACATCTGAAAGAGTCTATATGGGTACTCGGGGACGAGATTTCGTATAGATGACGAGGACTCCCAAGATGGGGTAATATTACCTCAGAGTCTGAAGCAGATGACCTTCACACCGGGGGTAGCCTTCAGGATGACGATGATCTCTCCGAGTTTGACGATAATTATCTACCTCCCCTACCTAAAGATGAGGGACTTGTCAACTCAGAGACAGACAATATCATCACCAGTTGTACTATTTTCTCTGTTGGTCCTCGCATGTTATCTACATACATTGCGGATGGAGAAAGACATGAAGAAGCCAGTGACTAGGCCAACAAATGGCTAGAGGGTCTTAAAACAGCATTTGCCAGGATCACTGCTATGCTTACCAGTATCATGGCGGTCCAAGCTGCTGGGGCTGTTCCTCCACCTCAATAAAATGTCTCAGCACACGTTAGTCCGGCTCATAGCAACAACCCTCCTTCACTACAGAAGGAGTATCTTTCCATTGTGCCTCCTCCAAATCTTGCAAATGCTGGAAGTGGTCCTTCACCAACGACGCCTGACAACCGTACAGTAACCGTTTCCTAATACCTGCTCAATCAACATAATGCAATTGATTCTTTGGTTGCCTGTCTCGATACCATCTCATACAAAGACGAGCTTCAGAAGATGGGGATATCTCAACCTTATCCTCATGAATGGAAGAATTTTACTTGCCCTCCTAACTACAAGTTGTAATGCCCCAGTCCCAAAATACGTAGGACTAGAAACGTATCATGCCAGTTGTCTACATACGAAGTATACTCCAATATATGGATATCTCGTATGTACACATAAGATGTAAAATATAGTAACCATGAAGCTAATCTCGTCCACAAACCAATATATCATAAAATCAACTTATTAATGTCATTTGTACAAATGTTAGGCGGAGACAAAGTCCACTACCAACTATCTCAAAATAAAATATACAAGAAGTGAATCGATAAAATATTAAACGAACCAAGCGCAATTCTCTTTAAATGAAGGGAGAAGATCACGGCCTTGGCTAGAACAGCTGCAGTAAATCATAAAAGCATAGACCTGGAGAGATAACCAGGTCCTCAAAGGGGCATAACAAGATACAGGAAGAATATGTCATGTAACTGAATAAGTAAAAAATACTATAAACTACAACACAACAGGGTACCTAACCATCTATGTGATATGCACCTTGAGGATAACGTTCTATGCAGGGGCTGTACGGATTCACGCAAGCAAGTAATAAAGAGTGGCCGTCAAGTAGCGCTCATCCGAGACGCTATCGGCCGGGCAGCAAGTAGCGCTCATCCGAGTCACTATCACCCATAAATGTGTAAAAAGTAAATGTAGCCCCTACGCTAGTAGCTGTCCCCTCCTCTAATGATACTATACATGCATCATAACCATGACACACGAACACGTGTCGTTTCCATAACACGGTTTATATTTAATAACTGTCAAGTCTTCTAACATGCATCTATTGACAGTTATTCCTACGCATGCGCATGGATGATCAGCCAACACACAAGTGACCACTACATGATACTTACAACTCACATAAAACTCATGATACAATCGTGACAAGTTAATGATATCCACTCTATTGACGGTAGTCATTTAACTCTAGGTCCACATGCAAGAAGAAAATAATAAACAAAGAATATAGATACAGTAACTGAAATAAAATACAACTAAATGTAAGTATTAAATATGGCAAGGAATCTTGCCTGATTCTGTGCTATAAATATGAAATGCCACTTCCGCGTCCACGCCTCCGGAACCCGACGCTCCTAGATAATTAATTAACTAAATTAAGTCACTACTTCTAAAACTTACGATACGACTTAATTAGTCAAAGTAATGTGTTAAAATTATATTCAATCTCTCGTGGAACCATTTATATCCATACAATCATACACAGGTTCCACGAGACATCGAAACATAGTTTTAGGGTTTCTAACTTTTAATTAGTCGGTTATGCCCCTATTCAATAACATACTTAAAAATTATATAAAAATAATATTTAAACTAATTTTCTACATATTTAACTCTGAAATTCTAGAATTAATATTTCTAAAGACATTTATGACTAGTTGATTAATAAGTCAGCTAGTCTACCCGAAACTCGCCCGGAACATAGTTAATGACTCAAAATTGCTAAAATAACCAAAAATATATTTTAAATAGAAATAAAATAATTTGTTTTATAGAATAATATTAGAGGTACAAGGGTGGAGTTATACTACAAGTCTGGGACATTCTAGTTCAGCCTGTTACCCAAAATTAGCTAGTTTTGACCTGCAATTTTTTCGACCAGATTTGAGTTGCTAAAATCATGGAAAAATATTTAAAAATCCTAATTTATGTATATAAACACATATAAAATTAAGTTTCGAAAATAGGCAGCAATAACTCATAGTTCCTTTACAATGGGGTTAATTTTGGTCCTACCGACACATGAATATTACGCATATATTTCATCAAACCTTTGTGGATGATTATAACTAACAAAAGCCATCAAAATATTGTTTCTACAGAATTAATAACATATTTATTTTTTACTGAATTTTAGCAAAGGTTTTTAGAAGAAAAGATTTGGGTTCTTACCAAAGATCCTTGCTAAAAAGGGTGATGATGACTTCTCTTCACCAAAGCTCCAATATTTTTCGCTATCTTCGCTTGCTAATCCTCTTTTG
The DNA here is from genome assembly GCA_029216955.1 of Iris pallida. NCBI lineage: Eukaryota > Viridiplantae > Streptophyta > Magnoliopsida > Asparagales > Iridaceae > Iris > Iris pallida. The sequence continues at coordinate 12,519,154 of JANAVB010009400.1, forward strand.
GTGAGTATGGGAGAGTTGATAATGGCTATAGAGGATTGGATGGGGGAGATGGAGTTTTTAGGGTTTGTTTTAAGGGTTTTCGGGGATGTATGGTGGAGGAGAAGAGTTTTTGTGAAGGATAGAGAGATGTGCAATCGAGGAGATGATGTATAGATGCTATGGAGAGTTTGTTGCTGCAAAAATTATGGAAAGGGAGAGGGGTTTTTGTCGACCAAAGTTGAGGGAGAGAAAGATTAGGATTTGGTTAAGGTTTGGGATAAGTTGGTATATTTAAACAAAACCTTAAATGAATTTTAAGCAATCTAGGATCTAAATCCTATTTAATTTAATGCATTCGGCCATGGGGGGTTGCTTGGCCGAAATTAGCATGGTGGGGGTCCACTTGGCATGATTTGGTTGTTTGGTGAGTTGGCAAGTTGATTGGATTGAGAATTTAAAAAGGGGTTTCCTAATATATAACTATTTAATTCTATCTATGTAATTACACTACAAAATCTGAATTAAATAGAAATAAATATAATTATTAATATTTATTAATTCCCAACATGCCTACATAGGGTTGGGTTTGGCTTGGAAGAGGTTTGGGAAGGTTTGGTGCCACCGGATCTCCTAAAAAGTCATAAAGGCTTTCTTAACTAATTAATTAAATAAAAATATAACTTGTAACATAATTTGAATGGTTAACATGCAAGAGATTAAAATATGACCATGGCATTCCTAACATAGCTAGCATAGTAGTTAAAGCACCCGACTATGCTAGGCATGCCATACTTTCTAGTCGTCTTGCATATTCAAACTCAACCATGGCTATAGTCCTTTTATATAATATAAATAAGATAAAAATAAATTAGAATTAAATAAAATCCAAAAATAATTTAAATATTCCTTTAAATTATAAGAGGTTTTACATTGTACCCAACTTATGACAATTTCATCCTCGAAATTAAAAAATAATCATAATATAAAGAATTACGAGATTTTGTACGGAGGAAGAGTAGGTACGTCAAATCTTAGCTCAATTTTTGAAAGGATGGAGGGGTGGTTGTCATAGGAATCCCAATTGACCTCATATTTTACAAGATGGGGTATGTTTTCTTTCAGACTCTACCCAACTTATAGAAGTTGGCCACCCGTAAAGATCGTCGTCATTACAAGACCTTGAGGAGGACAATTTCTAGGGAGGGGCACGAGAATAATGGACACTTCTGACCGCATTCTTGGATTCTAAGTGAGCCTCGATAACACCATAACGTTCTTGGTCAATAACAACTATAAGAAAGTCACTACAATCAAACATTGTCACTCTAGGGGTCATGTTCTGACAAGCTGGTAGTGACATCTTGTTGGAATATACTAAGGTGTGTCGGTTCAAAAGGATTCATTCTACGTCTAACATGGAAAACTAAAAAGTGAGCTTAAAAACTTAAGGAAGAAGAATTTATGGCCAAGTGATAAGAATCGATGATAATTAAAGAACCCAGCCTATAGAATATGATCAGGCAAGTGTTTTGAAAACTCTAAGTCAAAACGACTAATATATGTAGGCTGATGTTTGGTGTTGTGTAGGAGGCATGCGCTTACTTGTTGGAAGGCATACATCATAGGTGTGCTTCTTGCATAGATCTTGAGTATTCAGTTTAGTTAAGGAAATGGGTCGATATTTGCATGGGTGAAATCGAATAGGTCAAATTTGGGTCTCTATGGTTTGTTTTGAGGAAATAATGTGTCATACACATGGTATAATTTTTAAATGGAGTACTGGAAAGTTCGTTTGCGTGGGACATGTATGTCATGTGAGTAGCATGACTAGTCTAGTTCGTGAGTGTGAACTTTATCGAAAGGAAAAGGCTAGCGTTGTGCTTCAATTATCAAAATCACGGTCGAGGGTATCACATGATACGAATATCGGTTGACGTTATAAACCATTGAATTATTAGTCTAATTGGAACCAATCATTTCCAACCACTTGTTAATTCCAAAATCTTATGTTCCTTAGAGAGGCTTGTGATCTATTTGCCTCAAAAAAATTTGCTATTGATTTAAACAAAAATGATTCTATGATTGACTTGAAGAATTTAGGTTGCAATCTGTTACCGTAGTTATCTAAACGCACGAGCAAAGGGATATAAAATGCAAAATAAAAGATCGTTTCATAAATTCTATATAGACGGAAGAACGATCACGATTATAATCCCATTCTGAGAGGTAGAGTATAATAAGTTCAATGTTTTACCCAACTTATAGAAGTTGGATAATCGGGGAAAGTACAGTAATAGGGCTTCTAAAAAGGTCAAATTTCAAGAAGGTATAGGAAGTATGAGGTATTTCCAATCATAGTCATAGACTCTATAGAAAGTCTAGGTATTATCTATTTAATATGGCCCATATATTGATTATGTTTGGTCAAGACAGTATGAGAGGTCATGGTCAAGTATATCCGGAAGCAAGTTGGTACCGAGAGATGCATAACATATTCTACGAAGAGATGTAGTTATGAAATCTATGGAAGGAGAATTAGTGAGCCAAGAGGTGAGACCTATAAAATAGGGGTGAGGGCCTATTTCATCAAGTTTGGTTTGATAGTCCCAATATGGCGATGGGCTATAATGGGTTTAACTGAGTCTCAATAGGATCCCTAATTGGACTTCAATCTTTGATTGCATGAACTTTAGATTTTAATCTATAGTGGCTGGACAAAATTTTGTAGAATTTTAAACCATCCCTATTAGGTTAGGCTAATGTAGAATAGGTTCAAATTCAAGTGGTTGGGCAAATTTCCCGTCGAGTTGGTAGAATAGGTTCTGTAAGTCGTGAGATGCGCCTTCCGTGACTTTTGTGTTTAAGTAGCACACAAGGCCTCCATTGAGTGGCACACTAGTGGCATGTGCGTAGAGGGCTTCGAGTAGATCACAACCATACATTGGGCCAAAAGATTTGATTCAAGGTTGGATCTCTAACTGCAGTCCGAAAGTACATCGATATTATGGTAAGGGTTATCGCTAGTCCCGTTTGACCTGAAAGTCGTACCATAATAATAGAGTCCAAGGAGATATGTTTGTGTAGGACATGATATGTCTACATGAAGGTGGACTCGTTTAAGTTTTGTATATAAATTTTGTTGGAAGGTAACAGCTAGTATTATACTTCAAATATCAAAGTCACGGTAAGGGACACCAAAAGATCTAAAAAGAAAGTGGGAGTTCACGCGTCACTAATTTATCATCCTAGTGAGAACCAACTTACCTCAATCAATCGGTAATCCCCAAATTCCTAAAAGTAAGAATGGCTTACAATCTATTCACTCTAGAGACTAGGATATGATTTTAGGAATAATGAGGTTAGGAATATTTGAGTCGCGATATTGTACCTTGACATTTGGTAATAATAAGTCACGATGTGATCGATAACATGATAGAGTAGTTGTGAATTAGTTTCGAGGATTGTACCCCGAGTCCTAATAAATGGAAATGATCGCGTACAATGGTACCTGAGTCGATAAGATGGAATGACCCACTTGTCCATGGTATACGAGAGTCTATCGGTGGAATAACGAACTCTAAAGCACGTCATGGAAAAAATCCCAAACTATTAAGTCGTGAATTTTGATTTGTATCAAACCTGCCAGACTATAGTCACAAGCATTCTAGAGGTATTAATGTAGTGCTCATGCATCACTTGTTGATTACTAAAACAACATAATGACGGGGTATCATGCTACAAATTTTGGCTAAGCTGGTGAATGTGTTGTTCTAATTTTATGTTACTTCTTTGATAATAGAATTTTGTACCTAGAATAACATCTGCTGAATCTCTAATCTTGGAAGGGGTGTCTACCACGGTCCTTGCAATGTTTGTTCTTATTTTGGTCTATTCTTCTCTGTCTAAACTGTGGGGGCCTAGTCAAGTAAGGTTTGAGTTAAGGCATACGGGTTGCTAGTTAAGCTAAGAATCAAGATGAATATTTGGAGACTCACAATAAATGATTCCTACAGATTAGATAGTCTCATAGGTTTGTAGTTTACCCAAGGGTTAGATCTTACTCATCTTTCAAGCTCAAATGACTAGAAGGTCTCGATATTACTATTAGGGTTGAGGGAAGGACGAGCAACTTTAGGCAAGGTTGTTGTTATATGGCTTGGTCGATGGTTGCTATACTTGTGCATATAACTACCATGGCCATAGGGATACTCTGTATTTATCTATCAAATACGAGCGTTCGTCTTTCCAATCAGTGAAAGACAAAAGCAATAAAGAGTTCAAGAAAGATGTCTTTAAATCACTATCAAAATATACTCAATTAGCGACGGATATTTAGCGACAAAAATTTTCCGTCGGTGTTAGCGACGGCTTCGTGGCCGCTCAGCGACTGAGTACCGACTACACGCCTTTGCCATTTTTTATTTCAATTTTAGGGGAAGGAAAGGTCGCACGTCCGTCGCTAGACTGTCGGAATTATAGCGATGGATACCCAGTCATCGCTACGTAGTCGATTATTTGGCAGGAATTATGTAGAGAATTGGCGGGACCTATCTTCGACTACGTAGCGACGAATATTCATTCGGCACGTATCAAACATGGCGACTACGTGGCGACGGGTTTTCTTCCGTCGCTATTCAGTCGCTATATATACGTACCAGACATTAAATGAAACTGCGGAGGGAACTTTTCGCATTCCCCCCAAATTCACTCTTTCTCTCTCTCTCTCTCTCTCTCTCTCTCTCTCTCGCCGGTGTCGGCTTCGATGATCGACGTCGGTGTCGTCGTCGGCGTCGGCATCCTCTCCTCTCTCTCTCCCGAAGGTAACCCCCCTCTCTCTCTCTCTCTCTCGATCTCTCTCTCTCTCTCTCGGGGTCTGGGAGACGGGCTTGTGGTTGTGGCATCGGGGGCTGGGCGGCTGGCTTGGGTCGGGGGCTGGGCGGTGGGCTTGGGACGGCGGCGTCGGGGGCTGGGCCGCTAGCTTGGGGCGGGAGCGTCGGGGGCTGGGCGGCTGGCTTGGGTCGGGGGCTGGGCGGTGGGCTTGGGGCGGAGGCGTCGGGGTCTGGGAGGCGGGCTTGGGGCTGGGGCGTCGGTGGCTGGGCGGCTGGCTTGGGTCGGGGGCTGGACGGTGGGCTTGGGGCGACGGCGTCGGGGGCTGAGCGGCTGGCTTGGGGCGGGGTCTGGGCAGAGGGCTTGGGGTGGGGGCGTCGGGGTCTGGAAGGCGGGCTTGGGGTTGGGGCGTCGGGGGCTGGGCGGCTGGCTTGGGGCGGGGTCTGGGCGGTGGGCTTGGGGCTGAGGCGTCGGGGTCTTGGAGGCGGGCTTGGGGTTGGGGGCTGGGCGGTAGGCTTGGGGCGTCGGGGGCTCGGCGGCTGGCTTTGTTCGGGGGCTGGGCGGTGGACTTGGGGCATCGGTGGCTGGGCGGCTGGCTTGGGTCGGGGGCTAGACGGTGGGCTTGGGGCGGCGGCAGTCGGGGGCTGGGCGGCTGGCTTGGGGCGGGGGCGTCGGGGCTATTTGCAACTGACGCACAGCCATAAGCACTCTTCATATATATATGCAACCGAACTACTGGACTGGGCGGCGGGCTTTGGTCGGCGGTGGCGGCTGGCTTTGCTTCTCAAATTCATTTGAGTTTATATATTGGCTAAAAAATGTGTTATCCATATTGGGTGTTCCATTAGTTTGGTGGTGTTTGGATTAGTAAATATGAATATAAGGTTTGGATTCATGGTGTATATATATGTTCACTGTCTCAAGGACAGTACGAGTTCTATCAGTTGTGTGCTTCTGTATAGATGCATATATCTATACATCTAGTTGTGATATACATATGTGTATGTGACAATCTCAGTTAGCGACGGACTAGTTACCGGTTAGCGACGGATATTTCCAGCTCCATTTGCATTAATCTACGGTACGACATGGTGATCAGGACATAGTCCCTGCAGCCATTCGACTGGCGAGGCAGAAACTATGTAGCCGTAGATAAAGTTGACTGTCTTCCGACCCTCATCCCTCGGCAATGGTGATACGACAACCTATCACTATATTTTATATAGTAGTAGATGATGTCTTATTATTACATTAAGTGAGTTCATCTTGATTCTGTTATATCCTTCAGATACTAGATACGATAAGAACATATACTACACGATATGTATACAGAATATAGATGATTCACACTAATGTATGCTAGAATAAATTTTGGGTTGTGTTCTGAGCCATCCGTTCTTACACATAAAACAAATAGGAATTAGTAGTGTGAGAGCGCCGGAGAGAGTGAGAGCGCCGGAGGGGGGATGAGAGGGAGAGAGAGAGAGAGTAATTAATGGTACGACATGGTGAAGTAGTACTGTATTTTGGCTCCAGTTCCAGCTCAATTTGCATTAATCTACGGTACGACATGGTGATCAGGACATAGTCCCTGCAGCCATTCGACTGGCGAGGCAGAAACTATGTAGCCGTAGATAAAGTTGACTGTCTTCCGACCCTCATCCCTCGGCAATGATGATACGACAACCTATCACTATATCTTATATAGTAGTAGATGATGTCTTAGTATTACATTATGTGAGTTCATCTTGATTCTGTTACATTCTTCAGATACTAGATACGATAAGAACATATACTACACCATATGTACAGAACATAGATGATTCATACTAATGTATGCTTGAATAAATCTTGGGTTGTCTTCTGAGCCATCCGTTCTCACACTTGGCAAAAAATTGAATTTTTTATACTTTATCGGCTTTCAAAAATGTACTCAAATTACATGATGGTTCCTTTAGTTAGCTTGCTTATGTTACAATTATATTATTTGTGACTATCTATCTTACCAGATGGCACCCATGACCCGAGAAGCGGCACGTCATTTGAGGAAAACAGTGAATGCTGAGGTGGCTCCTCCTACAGTTAAGGAGGAAGTGGCACCAGTTGCTAGTGAGACCGGGAGTTCTATTCATCCAGCACCGGTAGCTAGTGAGACCGGGAGTTCTTTTCAAGCAGTCCTTGCAAGGGACAACATCTCTCCTCACGCCAAAAATCTTATTTTTTCGAGGTGGTTGCGTGATCGTATCACAGAGCGTTTGCGTGAGCAGCGTGGTTCTCATTAGCTACTAGTACTTATTTGTATTGGACTATTTGTATTTAGTTGTTTTTGTATTAGACTATTTGTTTTGGACTACATATATGAACTAGAACTGTGTCAATCTCTAGATTGTATTGGACTACGACATAGTGATCAGGACATAGTCCCTGCAGCCATTCGACTGGCGAGGCAGAAACTATGTATCCGTAGATAAAATTGACTGTCCTCCGACCCTCATCCCTCGACAGTGATGATACGACAACCTATCACTATAGGATACTCTGAGAGATCCATCTGAGTAGGACGTATACTCTGAGATATCACCTTTACAAGAATGATATCAGTAGTGGGATTGAGTGCTGGAGGGGATATTATCAGAGTATACGTCCTACTCAGATGGGTCTCTCAGCGTTACTATTTTTTTCTGACAACAAGGTGGATGTGCTCCGTCAACAGATTCTTGCTTCGAGCCAAAACTTTGCTCCGGAGCTCAAGTGGACATCATTCGTGTAGAGCTCGAGTGAGAGGTTCCTGATAGCATGGTGGTCTCCTTTGTCAAAGTATCCGTGCTCATCCCACATTGGTTGTGGGACGAGCACGGATACTTTAACAAAGGAGACCACCATGCTGTCAGGAACCTCTCACTCGAGCTCTACACGAAGAATGTCCACTTGAGCTCCGGGGTAAAGTTTTTGCTCGGAGCAAGAATCTGTTGACGGAGCACATCCACCATGCTGTCAGAAAAAAATAGTAACGGTGAGAGACCCATATGAGTAGGACGTATACTCTTATAATATCATCTCCAGCACACAATCCCACTACTGATATCATTCTTGTAAAGGTGATCTCTCAGAGTATACGTCCTACTCAGATGGATCTCTCAGAGTATCCTCTCCGTTTGGGTTGTGTTCTGAGCCATCCGTCCCAGGGATTTGATTCTGTATTTTGGTTTCTATATTTTGGCTCCAGCTCCATTTGTATTAATCTACGGTACGACATGGTGATCAGGACATAGTTCCTGCAGCCATTCGACTGGCGAGACAGAAACTATGTATCCGTAGATAAAGGAGGGAAAAGATAAATTGAATTATAACGACGGATATTAGGTTACTCTTCAGGATAATTGATGTCTATTTTATATTAATTTGGTTTGGTCTACATGATTCTTGGATAATTGGTGTGCATTAAATTCGTATGTACATATTTGGTCTATGTGATTGTTGGATAATTGGTGTGCATTATATATTGGTTTGGTTTATGCATATTTTTGTGAACAGGGAAAGTGCTGCAATTTTTTTTTCAAAAAAATTCTCAGTTACCGACGGACTAGTGACCGGTTAGCGACGGATATTTCCAGCTCCATTTGTATTTGTCTACGGTACAACATGGTGATCAGGACATAGTCCCTGCAGCCATTCGACTGGCGAGGCAGAAACTATACAAGTAGCCTTAGATAAAGTTGACTGTCCTCCGACCCTCATCCCTCGGCAATGATGATACGACAACCTATCACTATATCTTATATAGTAGTAGATGATGTCTTAGTATTACATTAGTGAGTTCATCTTGATTCTGCTACGTTCTTCAGATACTAGATACGATAAGAACATATAATACACCATATGTACAGAACATAGATGATTTACACTAATGTATGCTAGAATGAATCTTGGCTTGTGTTCTGAGCCATCCGTTCTGATCAAGCATCTTCCTTCTCCTCTCCTCCACCATGGCTCTGAACAAATCTGCTCCTCCCTCTACTTCTCTTCTTTTTATTTGACTCTCTCAGCCACATATGACATCCAGCTCAAGTGTAGAGTCGGAGAAGAAGAAGTGGACAGGAAGAGGAGGGGGAAGCAGCACAGCCGGCGGCATGACCCGGATTAAGTACAGAGGTTTTCTTCAACAGCCATAGGAGAACTATAAGAATATATCTTTTTACAACATGTCATCTTGTCAAAGACCCTTCATGTGAATATCATGTTACCGCGGTATCGGAAGACTAACATGTCATAAGTTTTTAAGCCGTGTGTTTTGACATAATCTTCCCAACTCTTTCCTCCTATGTAGTAATCTTGCATTATTACATAGCAGGAAAGAGTTTGGAGGATTTTGTTAAAACATACGACTTAGAAAATTATGACAAGTTAGTCTTCCGACACCGCGGTAACATGGTTGTCACATTAAGGGTCTTTGACAAGGTGATATGTTGTGAAAAGATATATCCTTATAGTTCTCCTACGTCTGTTGAAGAAAACCTCTGTACTTTCTCCGGGTCATGTCGCCGGCTGTGCTGCTTTCCCCTCCTCTTTCTGCCCACTTCTTCTCCCCCGACTCTACACTTGAGCTGGATGTCATATGTGGCTGAGAGAGTCAAATAAAAAGAAGGGAAGTAGAGGGAGGAGCAGATTGGTTTAGAGCCATGGTGGAGGAGAGGAGAAGAAAGATGCTTGATCAGAACGGATGGCTCAGAACACAAGCCAAGATTCATTCTAGCATACATTAGTGTGAATCATCTATGTTCTTATCGTATCTAGTATCTGAAGGACGTAACAGAATCAAGATGAACTCACTAATCTATGCTAGAATGAATCTCGAGTTGTGTTCTAAGCCATTCGTTCCGATACTTGGCAATTAAGCCATTCGACTGGCGAGGCGGAAACTATAAGGCTACTTGCATGTTCTTCCAACTTTAAATTATAAGATTACTACATTAGGTTAAATAAATCACTAACCTCATCACGGTGAGTCTTGGTGTAGCACTCAAATGTGGGGCACCTGTAAATTCGTCGAGGTTTTAAATCATCGACATTGAGTTTCATACCCTCACGTAGCCTTTCTGCTTCACTTCTAGGGTCGAACAGCATCTCCTTGCAAGTTTCGGTCTACAGATACTTAGTGTCAACATTCTGGACGCTTTCGTAGAGCATGTCAACGCATCCTAGCGTCAATTTTCTGCCGAGGAAATTAATGCTAGGATGCGTTGACATACTCTACGAAAGCGTCCAGAATCTTGACCCTAAGTATCTGGAGACCGAAGCTTGCAAGAAGATGCTGCTCGACCCTAGAAGTGAAGCAGAAAGGCTACGTGAGGGTTTAAAACTCAATATCGATGATTTAAAACCTAGACGAATTTACAGGTGCCCCACATTTGAGTGCTACACCAAGACTCACCGTGATGAGGTTAGTGATTTATTTAACCTAAGACATGAGATCATAGAATTGAAGACAGTTGAGACCAAGACTGTAAACATTATATGAGTTCATCTTGATTCTGTTACATCCTTCAGATACTAGATACGATAAGAACATATACTACACTATATGTACAGAACGTAGATGATTCACACTAATGTATGCTAGAATGAATTTTGGGTTGTGTTCTGAGCCATTCGTTCCCATACTTGGCAATTAAGCATGTGAAATATAACTGATTATGTTTAGTTTGTCTTACGATACAGATTTTCACATCCAAATTAAAATGGATCGTTACTTCGTTGATCGTACATGGATGTACTAGCGGATCAACCTCTTGGACCATAGGTACTTATAAGTATTGACCGTATCGGATTAGTATCGATCTATCATTTTGGTATGGGCCGTATCGGTTGGTATTGGTCTTAGCAAATTGGTATCGTCCTATCCGATATGTATCGGCCATATAGCTAGGATTCATATTGGCCTTATTGATTTGGTATCGGTCATATCCGATAGGTATCGGCCGTGTTAGATTATTATATACCATTTCAGATTAGTATCGTAGAAGGTTTAGTAACAACTGTACTTGGATTTCTCTCTTCTAGAGCTAGATTATCATTGCAAGAGAGTCACGAGAGCGTAGATGGCCAGTTACAGAACATACATACTTCCTTTTCAATCTCGCTTTTCCTGATGGAAAAGGAAGTATGTGTGATACTGTAACTGGCCAATCACGATCTGGTGATTCTCTTGCAATGGTATTCTAGCTCGAGAAGAGAGAAATCCAAGTACAGTTGTTACTAAACCTTCTACGATACTAATCCGAAATAGTCTATACTAATCCAACACGGCCGATACCTATCGAATACGACCGATACCAAATCGATAAGGCCAATATGAATCCTAGCTATTCGGCCGATACATGTACAGATCGGATATAGGACGATACCAATTTGTTAAGGCCAATACCAATATGATACGTCATACACCAAACCGATAGACCGATACTAATCTGATACACTAGATACTAAGTACATCTGGCCTATACCAGCGGATCCACAAATTACTACACAATAGGCCCAACGACTCCAGTTACATCCGGTTATTGGTGAGTACATGATTACATAGTAATTCTGTTAGTCTTGTGATACAAATTTTTACTCTCTCATGCTACCAACGTCATAACTTTTTCAGTAATGCTCCCTCTAATGATGATGAACGCAAAAAACCAATGTCACAACTTTTATAACTTGAGTAAATTTCTTTATCCTATATGAAAATTTCTGTTGTCAGAAAGATGGCTCCTAGGACTCGTCGAGGTGGTGCTGCTAGTCGAGGAAGGGGTCGAAGCAAAAAACCCTTGGAGGTCGACACGGAGGAAGTCTCCGTCGTCAAACAAGAGCCGGTGACTGTTAAGGAGAAGGTGTTACCAAAGGTCGAGGTCAAGGAAGAACCGATAACCATTAGGGAAGAGATTACTCCCAAGCTTGAAGCTAAGGAGGAGCCACCGTCAGAGAGTAGTAGCATCGGGACCGACCCTCCTGTCCCTACAGAAGACCTCAACCAGATTGAGCCTTCGTATGCAAAGTGGCTGATAGAATGGTACATGCCTCAACGCAACTATCATCCCTGGCTGTGAGGATTCATCGTCTGACTTGTGGTCTTTGTTGAGGCCAAAGTCGATTTTTCTATGTGTTTTGGAATATTTGTAAAAATTTTGGAATATTTGTGAAAATTTTGGAATATTTGTGCTATGATCGGATTATAACGATGGATATTAGGTTACTGTAACTGGCCAACTCTTTCCTGTGTTTTGGAATATTTATGAAAAATTTAGAATATTTGTGCTATGATCGGATTATAATGATGGATATTAGGTTACTCTTCCGGATAATTGATGTCTATTTTATATTAATTTGGTTTGGTCTATATGATTCTTGGATAATTGGTGTGCATTAAATTCGTATGTGCATATTTGGTCTATGTGATTCTTGGATATTTGGTGTGCATAATATGTTTGCTCTATGTGATTGTTGGATAATTGGTGTGCATTATATACTGGTTTGGTTTATGCAATTTTTTGCGAAAAGGGAAAGCGCTGTAATTTTTTTTCAAAATATTCTCAGTTAGCGACGGACTTGTGACCGTTTTACGACAGTTACTACTAGTTTCCGACTACTTTTCGACGGCTATTCCGTCGCTAACTGGAGATTTGAAAATGTTTCCAGGTAGCGACGGATGGTCGACGGATTATCCGTCGGTATGGCATATTGTTCGACGGAATAGCGACGACCTATCCGTCGCCCTTGCTCTGGAAATACCAAGAATTTCCAGAACAAGATCGACGGTTAATCCGTCCGTATTCCGTCGATATATATCGACAGAATAGCGACGACTTATCCGTCGCCATGTTGCTGGAAATGACATGAATTTTCAGAAGCTGATCGACGGATTTTCCGTCAGAAAACCGTCGCTAATCCGTCCTTTGTTATCGAAGGCGTCGACGGCTTAGCGACTGAACGATACGCTGTGATACGCTATTACGACGGGTTACCGACGGAATTTTACGTCGCTATTGTCTACACAGTTCAGTACCTAAAACTTAAAATGGACGAGAGTCCGTCGGAAACGCGTCGCTAAAGCTTCGTATTATGAAGTCGAAAAGCCGTCGCTATTCCGTCGCTTCACGACTACGTAGCGACGGACCGTTATTAGCGACGAACTGATTGCTGACGGATTTTTTTGGCCAAAATTCGTCAGTTATCGATCGCTAATTGTAATTACCATTGGATTGGCGACGGATAGGGCCGTCGCTAAATCGATAAATTTTGGTAGTGAATACAATTACATAATTCAAAGGCGAATGTGTAATTCAAGAGGAATTGTCAATGCAGTCGTAGATGAGATCCTAGATACCTCTATATCTCAATCCACATGGGATAATCATATAAAGAGCGAACCAAGTGCACTATGGTTGATAAGACCATAATACATTGTTTCTAATTAAACAATATGCTTGTGGGCGTCCCCAGTATACATATGTCCTGAACAAGCTCGACAAAGAATAAGCTTGTAAAACTAGGCCATAAATAGCGTCGTTATTCATGGTAGTTTAAAGTATAAGTACGGGAGAATACGTTGAAAGCAGTAATAAATAGTTCGAGTTTCACAAGGATCTAAGTCTTATCCGGTGTGCTTGCGTATCCAGTCGTCCTACTTGTTCGTGTATCAGGCCTTAGTTGACGAATGGGTATGGGCTACGAAATCTCTATATTCTAGGTAAAAATCTCTCCTACACTAGCATATATTTATTATCACTCTGTTACACTTTAATACTAGGTTAAAAGGATACGGGTGGTAGGTTGTAGTCATACTACTCAACTTATGAAGTCAACTAATGAAGTAATTGAGGAATGTAACACGTATACTCATATGAGTTATCTCCTAACCTCCCTATTCAGCATGAAAGAAGATAAGATTTGCAGTGAAAGGAATAAAGTAGAAGGAAGTCAAGATAATCGGACGAGAGTTCGAGATTTAGAATTGAGGGAGGAAGTCAAGTTTGTGGATGAGATTCCTATATCCTAATCCTATATGCAAGTTCACATCGGTATAGTAGCGTAACCGATGTGACAAACTCGACCTGCATGGGCCACCACAAAGACATATAACGCCCCAGTCCCAAAATACGTAGGACTAGAAACGTATCATGCCAGCTATCTACAAACGAAGTATACTCCAATATATGGATATCTCGTATGTACACATAAGCTGTAAAATGTATAACCATGAATCTAATCTCATCCACAAACCAATATATCATAAAATCAACTTATTGAAGTTATTTGTACAAACGTTAGGCGGAGACAAAGTCCACTACCAACTATCTCAAAATAAAATGTACAAGAAGTGAATCGATAAAATATCAAACGAACCAAGCGCAATTCTCTTCGAAGGAAGGGAGAAGATCACGGCCTTGGCAAGAACACATGCAGTAAATCATGAAAGCATACACCTGGAGAGATAACCAGGTCCTCAGAGGGACGTAACAAGATACAGGAAGAACATGCCATGTAACTGCATAAGTAAAAAAATACTATAAACTATAACACAACAGGGTACCTAACCATCTATATGATATGCACTTTGAGGACAACGTTCTACGCAGGGGGTGTACGGATTCACGCAAGCAGGTAATAAAGAGTGGCCGTCAAGTAGCGCTCATCCGAGACACTATCGGCCGGGCAGCAAGCAGCGCTCATCCGAGTCACTATCACCCATAAATGTGTAAAAAGTAAATATAGCCCCTACGCTAGTAGCTGTCCCCTCCCCCCAATGATACTATACATGCATCATAACCATGACACACCAACACATGTCATTTCCACAACACGGTTTATATTCAATAGTTGTCAAATCTTTTAACATGCATCTATTGACAGTTATTTCTATGCGTGCGCACGGGTGATCAGCCACCACGCAAGTGACCACTACATGATACTCATAACTCACATACAACTCGTGATACAATTGTGACAAGTTAATGACATCCACTCTATTGACGGTAGTCACTTAACTCTAGGTCCACATGCAAGAAGAAAATAATAAACAAGGAATATAGATACAGTAACTGAAATAAAATGCAATTAAATATAAGCAGTAAATATGGCAAGGTATCTTGTATGATTCCGTGCTGTAAATATGAAACGCCGCTCCCGCATCCACGCCTCCGGAACCTGACGCTCCTAGATAATTAATAAATTAAATTAAGTCACTACTTATGAAACTTACGATACGACTTAATTAGTCAAAGTAATGTGTTAAAGTTATATTCAATCTTTTGTGGAACCATTTAGATCCATGCAATCACGCACAGGTTCCACGAGACATCGAAACATAGTTTTAGGGTTTCTAACTTTTAATTAGTCGGTTATGCCCCTACTTCAATAACATACTTAAAAATCATATAAAATCATAAAAATAAAATTTAAACTAATTTTCTATAGATTTATCTCTGAAATTCCAGAAATAATATTTCTAAAGACATTTATGAGTAGTTGATTAATAAGTCAGCTAGTCTACCCGAAACTCGCCCGAAACATAGTAAATGACTCAAAATTGCAAAAATAACCAAAAATATATTTTAAATAGCAATAAAATAATTTACTTTATAGAATAATATTAGAGGTACAAGGGTTGAGTTATACTACAAGTTTGGGACATTCTAGGTCAGCCGGTTACCCGAAATTAGCTAGTTTTGACCTACAATTTTTTTGACCAGATTTGAGTTGGTAAAATCGTGAAAAAATACTTAAACATCCTATTTTATGTATATGAACACAATAAAATTCAGTTTCGAAAATAGGCACCAATAACTCATAGTTCCTTTACAATGGGGTTAATTTTGGTCCTATCGACACATGAATATTACGCATATATTTCATGAAACCTTTGTGGATGATTATACCTAAAAAAAGCCATCAAAATATGGTTTTTACAGAATTAATAACATATTTTGTACAGAATCTTAGCAAAGGTTTCTAGAAGAAAAGATTTGGGTTCTTACCAAAGATCCTTGCTAGAAAGGGTGATGATGACTTCTCTTCACCAAAGTTCCAATCTTTTTCGCTATTCTCACTTGCTAATCCTCTTTTGGTGAGTATGGGAGAGTTGATAATGGCTATAGAGGATTGGATGGGGGAGATGGAGTTTTTAGGGTTTGTTTTGAGGGGTTTCGGGTATGTATGGTGGAGGAGATGAATTTTTGTGAAGGATGGAGAGATGTGCAATGGAGGAGATGATGTATTGATGCTATGGAGAGTTTGTAGCTGACAAAATTATGGAGAGGGAAAGGGGTTTTCGTCGGCCAAAGGTGAGGGAGAGAAAGATTAGGATTTGGTTAAGGTTTGAGATAATTGGTATATTTAAACATATCCTTAAATAAATTTTAAGCAATCTAGGATTGAAATCCTATTTAATTTGATGCATTCAGCCATGGAGGGTTGCTTGGCCGAAATTATCATGGTGGAGGTCCACTTGGCATGATTTGGTTGTTTGGTGAGTTGACAAGTTGATTAGATTGAGGATTTAAAAAGGGGTTTCCTCATACAGAACTATTTAATTCTATCTATGTAATTACACTACAAAATATGAATTAAATACAAATAAATGTAATTTTTATTATTTATTAATTTCTAACATGCCTACATAGGATTGGGTTTGGCTTGGAAGAGGTTTGGGAAGGTTTGGTGCAACCGGGTCTCCTAAAAGTCATAAAGGCTTTCTTAACTAATTAATTAAATAAAAATATAACTTGTACCATAATTTGAATGGTTAACATGCAAGAGATTATAATATGACCACGGCATTCCTAACATGGCTAGCATACTAGTTAAAGCACCCGACTACGCTAGGCATGCCACACTTTCTAGTCGTCTTGCATATTCAAACTCAACCATGGCTATAGTCCTTTTATATAATATAAATAAGATAAAAATAAATCAAAATTAAATAAAATCTAAAAATAATTTAAATATTCCTTTAAATTATAAGGGATTTTACACAAGCCGCTGACGATAAATTTATTTGACGGAATGACTTTTCCTCGTCAACACATGACATACTTCAACACGCAGACCCTACACTTACCCAGGGACGATCCGTTCTTATCAAAGCTGTTTATTAGCACCTTGTAGGGGATAGCTTTTGAATGGTTCTGCAGTCTGTCTGACGGTTGTATCAATTCTTTTAAAGACTTGGAGAGGCTATTCCTCAACAGGTTTTACGAGACTGGCATGCATGTTAAAACTGTTTGCCATTAAAATATCATAGACAGGTATTACAGAAATACTAAAATTGATTGCAAGCTCGCTTGTACAAAGAAAATCCTAGAAAGAAATCCTAAGAAATGATTTAAGTACAATTGTTTAGTTTTTGATTCTGGGAGGAGACGGTGGAGGCTCGAAAAAGTGTTATCAACTCTGCCTTACTCCTTGGACTATCCGACGCAGTCCTAGCTCTTGAAGAAATTGCCTTTCATAGGTTACAGCCTTTTACAAGGGTGTGGCACCCTTCTATTTATAGTGATGTATGTTTTGACCCACATAGATGGCCCGTTGCCACGTGGCTACAATAGCACGTAAAGACCCGCTCTTTGGTCGCCAGTTGGCGATTTGTTGGGATTCTGTTACAGAAAATCTGGGTGGTTGAGACTTGGTCAACCTGCCACGTGTCCTATCGCAGGATAGGACTAATCTGGAGTCATTTTGAGGCGCATGAGTCTCTCAGTTTTCGGCCATGCTGGGCCACATAAGACTCATGCGGCTTAGGTCGCAGTCTCCCTTAGTCTGCATGTAGCTTAAGGACTTTTGGGCCGCATAGATTTTGTATTTTGGGCCGCATAATGCTCATGCGGCTTAGGTTACAGTCACCCTTAGCCGCATGAAGCTTAGAGACTTTAGGGCGACATAGGTTAAGCCGTATAAGGTTCATGCGGCTCGGGTATCAATCCTTCTGGCCGCATGACTAAGTCTAAGCACATGAACCCTTTTTTTTGGTGACATGACATTTTGTCTGATCACGTCTTATTTTTTTGTCAGAGTGTTAGAGCTGTCATTCTTGTCAGTCTTGACAGAGTTTGTCAGCTTTATCAGGATGGCTGATCAACTTGGCCGTTTATCTTTCTTCTGTGGCTCGAATCAGTCTGGTTGCATGGGGTGCTGAATCTGTCATACGGAGTCGCCTTTATGCAGACCAGTTTGGCCCAAAGTATTCATACGGCCAGTTCTGATCCGTATAAACCCCATATTTTCCATGCTTCTACAGACCCCCTTCAAAGTTTTCAAATTACAAATTTGGAACACTTTGAATAAGAAGCATGGAGATATGTCAAGCCGCAGGGAGTCTTCAAGTCAGGAGAGACCTTTAGCCACAGAGAAATTTTGAGCTGTAGAGAGATCTTGAGCCACAGGGAAATTTTAAGCCGCAGAGAAATCTTTAGCCGCCGAGGGACCCCATCCAGCCTGCCAGCTGTTATTGCTGTATTTAATTTCTTGATTCGGTTTTGGATTTGGGTTCTTTTCTCGAGATAAAGTCGACAATTATTAGGGATAAAATCCCCAAACGTCGTCATTATCTTTAATGATCTCGAGAATCCAAGCGGCTCTCTTCAGAAACTCTATAAATAAGGGGCCATTTCGGAGAGAGATTTTTCTCTTTCACCTTCTTGTCCTTCGTCCTCATCATCCTTTCTATCTCAGTTCAGCCATGGCTTCAGAAGCTTCCAAGTCAACTGGTGCTGCGGCTAAAGGGAAGAGACTTGCCTCTCCGTCGAGAGTAGCAGACTCTTCTTCCATTCATCCCGACGTAAAACCCCCTATCAAAGGTAAGGACGGTGGAAAGACGATGACTAAAATTTTGAATGGCCATATCGCAAATTTTATGCACGGGCCTATCATATATCGCATCTGTGCTTTAAGCCTTGTCGATGCATGCCCTATCTCATTTGGACCGTATGTGTTCTGTATGATAGGGCCGTATGGGCTGAGCCGCATAAGCGCTACACATTCGAACATGAACCGCATCAGTGACCTAAGACTGATCTGCATGAACACTGCGTAACTGAGCCGCATAAGTGCCTCATGACTAAGCCGCATGAGCACTTTATGACTGGGCCGCATGAACCGTATAGGTGGCTCTTGTCTGAGCTGCATGAGCACTCCATGACTGAGCCACATAATTGCTCATGACTGAGCCACATGAGCACTTCATGACTGAGCCGTATGAACCGCATAGGTGCCTCATGAATGAGCCGCATGAGTACTTCATGACTGAGCCACATAAGTGCCTCATGACTGAGCCGCATGAGTTTTGTTTGGCTTAGGCCGCATAGCTGAAGAATGAGCCCTTTTATTTTGTCTTTGTATAACTATCTTCTTTTTTTGATTTTTGCAGCATCCATGCCGAAGGCTGAGACCATTGTGAAGGAGGAGATGCTGCCTTATTTCATCAAACAAGAGTTACCGTTTGTTAAAGAGGAGGTGATACCAAAAGTTGAGGTAAAAGAAGAGCTGGTGTCCATCGGGGAGGTAATTACTTCCAAGATTGAGGCTGCTATAAAGGAGGAGCCCAAGTCTGAGGGCAGTAGCACTGGGAGTTCTGGCCCTCCTACCCCCGCTGACGACCTCAATCAAATAGATCTTTCGTATACGAAATGGCTAAGGGAATGGTATATGCCTCAACACAACTATGATCCTTGACTCTAGGGATCCGTGGGTTGCCATGTAATTGTTGTTTCCTGGAATATAAAAAATAAACGTTCATATTTGTCTTTGTGCTTCTGTTTGTGGCTGTATTTTGTGGTTTGCTTCTTTTGGTCATCAGTGTAATCCTTTACTGGAGGTGTAATCCTATGAATGTAACTGATTTTGAATAAACAGAATACATTCACTCTATTATTTATTTGTGGTATTTTATGGTGCTTGTACTAGAGGGCCTAATATAGCATTTGTGTTTGATAAATGACATCCCATTAGAGACTTTTTATGGACATATTGCCCTTTTGTGCATCTGGAAATACGAGCAAATAGATTTGAATGATATTTTGTGGACCTACTACTCTTTGGTAGGTGCGAGTAATAGATTAGGATAACTTTTATGGACTTATTACCCTTTTTGTGTACTGGCGATGCGAGTACTGATAATAAATAGAGAGAAAACCAACATATTTACTCAAAAGTAATGAGGACTTGGTAAATATGGGTCTAAAGTAGTGCCTCCCTACTCAGAGGTAATGAGGATGTGGTAGGAGTGAGCCTAATGGGGATACACAGAACAACTCAGAGGTGTTATCAACGTGGAAGTTATATATATTGGGTGGTCTGTTTGTGATGGACGAGAAAACAACTCAGAGGTAATATAGACGTGGTTGTTTTTCTCGTTGGAGAATTTTATGGACCAATTACCCTTTTTGTGCACTGGTGGTGGGAGTAATAGATTTTGAGGCAAACTCCGGTGGGAAAAGCATTTAGTGTGAAAGTTCAGAGGTATGACCAGAAGATGCAATATGAATACACTCGGAGTGGTCAGAGAGTAAGTTCAGCAGTACCTGAGGGTACATAACTCAACAATCTGGGAGATTTGAGGTCAGGGTGTAAGTTCAGCGATACCAGAGGGTACATAACTCACAATCTGAGAGATAGTTGGAAGATGTCGTTTAGATATAATATTTCTTGAGGAACTTGCCGTTGACGGGCATCATGAGCAAGTCTCCATTTTGTTTAGCGAGACGGTATGCACCATTGGAGAATAAAGTCACGATGATGTACGGACCCTCCTATTTAGGCTGGAATATGTCGGGGGTCTTGTGAGTCATGACCATTGGCCTACGAACTGCCAAGACGAGGTCGCCTACTTGGAATGTCCTCTGCTTGACTCTCTTATTGAAGGCTCGAGAGATGCGTGCTTGATAGAGCTCGATGCTTAGTTGAGCTTGCAAACGTTTGTCATCTAACGCTTCTAATTTTTGTAGCCGTCGACGACAGTTATCGTCCGACATTAACAGGTAGGTAAGGGCCACACGAAGCGAGGGGATGTGAGGCTCCAATGGGAGAACTGTCTCGCTTCAGTAAACCCAGAAGAATGGTGAATTTCCTACAGTCGTCCGAATCATAGTACGATACGCCCATAAGCACTCACCAAGCTTTTCATTCTTGTCGCGTCTCTTTGAAGACACAAACTTTTTGAGGAGCTTGATTATGGTTTTGTTGAAGACTTCAGCCATACCATTAGCCGATGGGTTATATGTCATCGAGGCCATGTTCTAAATCTGATTCTTGTCACAAAATCGATAGAAAGCGTGGCTTGCGAACTGCGGACCATTGTCGTGAATTATCCTTCGGGGTAGTCCAAAATGGTAGATGACGTGATGTTTTATGAAACTAATCACGTTTGATGTCTTTACCTCTGCAAGCGGAACAGCTTTCGCATATTTGGAGAAGTAATCGGTGATTGCAAGTATGAACCGATGCCCCCTAGACGACGGTGGGGTGATTGGCCCAATGATGTCCATTCTCCATGCTTCAAATGGCCAAGAGGCCACTGTTGGGTACAAGAATTCGGATGGCAGATGTATAAAATCTGTATGGATTTGGCAAGCCTTATACTTCTTTGTATAATTAACTGCATCTGCTACCATTATGGGCTAGTAGTAACCCATCCGGCAGAGACAATCTTACAATTTTGGGCCAGGTTGGTAAGCCCCACAAGTGCCATCGTGATCCTTACGTAAGGCTTTTTTGGCTTATGCGTTTGGCAAGCATCTTAAGAGTAGCCCATCGTAGGATCGTCGATATAACATCTTCGTCTCTGTATCATAGAAGAATCTGAAAGAGCGCCTTCTGATTGAAGTTGCTTCCTTCATATCTTCTGGCAGAATTCTGTAAACTGCAAAGTCAATGAGCGGGGGTCCCAAGTCTTGCATGTCGTTGGTTATCTAGCGGAGTAACTCGTACCCAGTTGAACATTATTCATGGGACAGACCAGCTCATGGCCTATCACGTCGACTAGATGATGAGCATCATTTGAAACTACCAAGGAAACGGCAAGGCCTGCTAGGGCATCGACTTTAATATTTTGGAGACTAGGGACATGCTCTATAAAGAACCATCTAAGGTTGTAATGATGGCAATTGCTGTCTGATGGTAGGAAATTAGGTCCTCATTGTGAACCTCGTATGAGCTACGTATCTGATTAACATTCACCTGCGAGTCACCATACGCTTCCATGTACTTGACCCCCACCTTTTTTGTGAGTTGGAGTCTGATGACTAGAGCGTTATATTCGGCTATGTTGTTTGAACAGGGTTCTGTGAGAGAATATGCCCGATTGACCACCCGTCCAGAGGAAGAAATTAATACGACCCCGACTCCAGCGACGATATCACCTTGTGGCCCCGTTCTTGAAGCACCGTCAAAGAACATTCGCCAAATAGCATCATGTGAAGTCATGTTTGAGGCAACAACTTCGTCGAATTTTTTTTATAAATTCTGGCTGATTCTGGGCCTGGATGGACTGCTAAGAAGTCGGCCAAAGCTTGACCTTTGACAGCCTTTTGCAAAACAAAAACCATATCGTACGGGGATAACAGTATCGCCCAGGTGGCTAGACGAGAATTGAGTGCTCCTGGTTTGCTCATAAGATCCGTGAAAGGATTAACTCATGGATAACATAGATAGTCTGCCCTTTCACATAGTATCGTATTTTCTGAATGGCGAACACTAGGGCAAGGTACTCCTTCTCCACGATGGTGTACCTATGTTCCAGTCCTACCATTATCCGGCTGAGATAGTAAATAGATTGTTCATGTCCCGTGTCATAATTCTGTGCTAGCAAAGCACCGAGGGAGTATTCCATTGCCCGTACATAGAGCATGAAGGGCTTTCTGGCGACCGGGGCTACCAGAACTGGCGGATTCGTCAGGTATTCTTTAATGTCATCAAAGGTACGCTGACATTCCTCGTTCCATACGAAAGAGACACCCTTCCTCATGAGTTGAGTGAAGGGTTGACATCGCCCTGAGAGGTTAGATATGAACCTCCTAATGTAGGCTAGTCTTTCTTGAAGGCTGCAGAGTTCATGGAGGTTCCTCGGTGGACTCATCTCCAGGATTGCTTTTGTTTTATCGGGATCTATGTGAATGCCCCAGGAAGTAATGACGAAGCCTAATAACTTCCCGCTGGACACACCCAGGAAAGACTTAGTGGGATTCATCTTTAGATTGTGCACTCGCATGAGGTTGAACACTGTTCTCAAATCTGTAAGTGATCATTTTTGGAGCGACTTTTGACAGCAATGTCGTCAACGTAACACTCCACCGTCTTGCATAAGTGATCTCTAAAGATGACACTCATAGTACGTTGATATGTAGTATCGGCATTCTTCAGGCTGAAGGGCATGACCGTATAACAATATACGTCGATCGGTGTTCGGAATGACGTATGCTTCTCATCATCAGCAGAAATTTTGATTTGATTGTATCCTAAAAAGCCATCTACAAAGGACATGCGCTCGAAGCCATACGTATTATCGATCATTATGTCGGTGATCAGAAGAGAGAATTCATCCTTAGGGCATGCCGCATTCAGATTGCGAAAGTTGATACAAATTCGGATCTTTCTATTCTTCTTGATAACTAGTACTATGTTGGCTACCCAGTCTGGGTGCTGCTCTTTACGGATGAAACCGCTAGCTATAAGCTTGTTTACTTGTGCTTTAATAGAGTTCATGATGTCTGGACGAAACCGCTGCTGCTATTGTTTGACTGGTTTTGCGTTCAGATAAATGTTGAGCTTATGAAGTGCGATTTCGTAATTTAGCCTGGTATGTCTTCATAACTCCAAGCGAAGACGTCGATGGATTCTCTGACGAGTTATAACAGCAACTCTCGTTCATCTTCCATCAGGCTTTTACTGATGAAGATTGGCTTCGTGGAGGATCCATCACCAAGGTCAACTTGCGTGACCAGCTCGTCTTCAGCGAAAGGTTCTCGTAGTTCGAAGCGCTTCTCCCATTGTGTATCCAATTGTTGGACCCGTGGCTCCAACACAAGTGGCTCGAGTAGATCTTCGTCTTTCTCTTCAATATCAGCGGATGTCATGTTGACAGAGAATGTCTGCCTGAATATACCTCCGATGCTACCATCGGAGTCGTACGTGGGTGACTCGGACGAATGAGAGTGCCACTCGCATTCTTCATCGAAACTCTTGGGCGTTGTGGCTGGTGTAACATACCTGAGGTCATGTCTGGATTTGTGATAATAGTCCTGAGGTTTCGCAGTCGGTGATGACAGCTGTAGAGGTGATCGCCGACCGTTACCGTAATTCAGGCCCGGGGTAGCCTCCATGTCGTACCCCTACTTTTGTATGAAGTACTTGGCTTGAGGACTATACAGGTATAGCGATAATCTTCCAGCGTCGGGTTCGAGATCAAACTCTTGTGGCGTAAAAGATTGAGGACCTTCTTTTCGGCCAAAGATGATCGTGTGACCCCATTCTCTTCTTCCTGGGACTAGAAAGTAAGCGCCATTAGTAGGAGCAAGTCGATTTGCGGTATGGATGGTTGTCACCTGTGTGTGCAAGTTAACGTCTGGACAGTCCCGTGCAGCATACATCAGATTAAGCTTATCACACTCAGAATAATCCAATAGTAGCCTCTTATTGATGAAATAAGAAACTTTTCGACAGGGATTACATCATCAGGAGAGGGACTATCCACCTGTGCAACCAGGTACTTGGCGAGTTCTACGTCCTCTTCGACTGCCTCCTGCGAGCCCAGAGGTTGGGATGTTGTCTTAGGCAGCTTGACCACCAATAGTTCTGCTAGTGGTACTAGCTTGCCTAAGGGCCTCGGGTTAATATTTGATTGTCGGCTTAATTTGGGAAGACGGATAACCATCGGCTCGATAGAGGACTTCGTGTCTTTCTGTTGCCTTTGAGTAGATTTTGGCAATCAGATCACCATCGGCGTCACAGAGGGCCTCGCATCTTCCTGTTGCCTTTGATTGGATTTCGGCAATCGGACCACTATCGGCCCTATGACAGGTTTTGGCTCCTGACTGGATCTCGGGAGTCGGATGACCATTGGTTCTAACAACGCAGGGGAGGCAGGAGAACCGGGTACCTCTTTATGCAAAGTTACGACAAGGGGTACGGCTCTGCCCGGTTTACGGGCCTGGAGATGAATTCTCACGGGTTCCTCTGGCCCTGTGATGGCCTCTGGTTCGTCAGTTATATGTTTCTTGGATTCTTTACATAGACAAACCTTTGAAGAATAGTAAGACTCAACCCCTTTGAAGGGATCGATGTCGGCAAATTCAGTCTTCACGAAGCCATGCTTACTGACATAGTTGAAGCACTGGTGGAGTGTGGATGGCACCATCACATAGTCATGTATCTATGAACGTCCCAAGAGGATGTTGTAGGACGTATCTGCATCTATGACGTAGCAGGTAACCTCCGTCCTTAGGTCACCGATATGACATTTCAAACGGATCTTTCCTAAGGGATAACTCCTTTCCGAGTTGAAACCGCTAATGGCAGTGTTGGTCACCGCTAGTCTATACGTAAGGATGGCCAGAAGGTGGAGCAAGCTTTTCAGGATGATTCTTATCGACGAGCCATGATCGATGTGCATCCGATCCACCTTAATGTTGCCTATGTATCCAGTATAGTACAAGGGGCGATCATGCATGTTGGTTTTGATCAGTATGTACTGTGGGGTGAATACGATGTTGGGCATTAAATCCGTACAGTTGGTGCCCTGGAGATCGGCTGACAGGTCTTTTCCTGGAGGCTTGACCTGGGTTAAGTAGGCGTTAGCATTTTGGAGTGCTTCGTTCAATGCAACACGAAGATCTTTGGAGAGCCTTAGGAGCTCGTATAATGATAACTTTGTCGGTGTATTAGCCAATTGTGCTAATATGTCAAAGTTGTAAGGTCTCTCCAACCCCTGAGGTGCATCTTTACGGAGCGGCCTGTCGAAGCGGGTTTCTTTTGGCTTGGACCTGTCTGCCTGTAGAGGCTGAGATGGCCCCGAAACATCAGTGGTCGGCCGCATTGCTGGCTGAGGTTCTTCAACTGAACTACCCGGAGTGGGCTGGACTTGTGCCCCAGACCGGGTAATAATGGCCGCCGCTTCCTCAGCTTCGGCTGAAATTGTATAGCAGAATCTAGACTTCCTGCCCTTCTTCTTTTTGGTAGGAGATGACACCGCCTGGGTAACTTTGGGTACTAAGTCCGGATGCACCCACATGATCTCTCCTCGCGATGTGGTGAGAGGTACCAATCTAGATGTCTAGTTCCAGACGGTTGGAAGATTGGTAACCTCTATCATTGCCAGAGGGACAGGTATTACCCCGTCTGGAGTGCTTGTTGGAGGAAAATTGCTGAACTGAATTGACACCATGTTCGTTGCCAAGGTAACCTCTTCAAAGTCTAGAGACAGAGCTTTGGAGTCGATAAGACTCTAGATGTACCATTTTAATTGTAAGCAGTCAATAGTGGAATGATGGACATAACGGTGGAAGTGACAATACTTTGGGTCCGCCATCTCTGCCGTTCGAGGCTCGCGCCTTGGTGGAGGGAGCTGGATCCTACCCCCTTATAAGAGCATATCAAAGATAGGTTTGACATGACTATCTTCAAATGAGTAATTCACCTTGGGCCACTAACTTTTTGCCTGTTTTTATTCAGACTTCTTGGTCGCATCAGCGATCATAGCCTGTTTGCCTTTATTTTCCCGGTTGGAGGTGCCACCACTGTTGTTGTTGCTGGAGGTAGAACCAGGACGTTTGCTCTTATCCTCTCCATCTAGGATGTGTAATCCCAACTGGCGAGCCTTCTTCAACTTTACCTCCATATTGGTAGCACTTTTGATGAAGGTCGTCCAATCCCTGAACTGATCTTCGCCCATCTAGAGGCTAATTGCGGGGAGTAATTCTTCTGGCAGATTTCAATCAAGGAGCTTTCGGGATTGCCTTGGGGCAATCTTATTGCGGTTTGGCAGAACCGCTCGATATAGTTCCTTGTCAGCTCCCTCTCTCCCTGAACGACGTCCATGAGAGACGATATTGTCACATCATGCCCCACTTCGTAGAATCTCTCCAGGAATATGTGCTTGAAGCCGTCAAAAGAATGGATGCAGTTGTCGGGAAGGTTGCAGTACCAGTCGAACGCGATCCCCTCCAATGCTCCGATGAATAATCGTGTGAGGATGGCGTCGTTATGCGGTAAGTGGTCAGTTGTGACCTCAAAATAAGTCATGTACCGACTAGCAGAGGTCTTTCCGTCATACGAATCTATCTGGAATGGATTGTAGCATGGAGGGAAGGAACATCTCTCCATGCGACGGGATATGGCTGCCGTATTCTGAGGTCTCGGAAGGAGTCTCGGGCATTGAACATTGCTCGAAGCTCCTGGACTTTCCTTCTTGCCTCCTTGGCTTCATTCGCAGCAAAAGGAATGGATGCTCCTAAAGGATCAACACCCAAAGGAGGGACGGTCGTATTGGAGTCCGCGTTGACTGTGGGCCCCAAGCTTGTTTGTCCGGGCATACTTGCTGGTTGAGTTGGCAAGGCGGCTTTGATTTTGTCTACAGACTTGACCAAGGACAGGAGCATTGATTCAAGCACTTCCAGACGTTGTCAGTAAGTAGGCACTTCGTGATCATCGTTGACCATAAAGACTGTCCTCACGTAGGTAGAGGTGGAAGGGATCGTAGCAGAGGTGCTCTCTGTGTCGTACCCTTGTATAGGGAAATCATCGGAGAATGTCGGAATATCATCTTCCTCGAACTCGGAAGGGGTACTACCCCCTGTACAAGAATTTGTATCGTCTTGGTGAGGGCGGTCGCCCTCAGGGATATCCAAGTCTGTTACGTAATTTCGGAAGATCTTTACTCCCTGTGTATGCTCTTGTTGAGGGGACTGCTACCCCAAGCTTCATTTACTCCCAAGGAGGCCAAAGGTGCACCCTTAGGTGCTGGAAGCTTCTTTTTGGATCGAGTGCCTAAATAGATACCCCCTGTGGTTGTCGGCGACAACCCTCCAGATGAGATTTTTCTTTCAGTACTGGTCAAAATTGTCGGGGCGGAAGAGCATGTCTTCTTTCCTCTCTTGCCGGGAGGAACCTTCTGAGTTGAATTATAGTAGGCGAAAGGAAACTCGTCGTCTCCCGAAATTTGTATATGTTTCTTGAGTTGTTGTCGGACAGGTGCTGGCTGCTGCAGTCATTAGAAAATGGACTGTCGATCTTCAAGTGCTGTCGACTTATCGCAGCAGCAGTTGATGATGATTTGGGTGCAATGACGTCCCGTGAGGGACTCATTGCATGCCAAGGTTGCCTTCTTGCGTTCGTGAGTAATCACCTCATGCAAGTCGATAGCAGGCTGATCTACCTTTGCATCAAACTTGTGGACTCGGATATCCCGAGCACACAGGTGCGTAGGTATCATATTTGCTCCCAAATCCGAGACTAGTAAAAGCACTTGCTCTCGATCGAGGGAGACTTTAAAGACCCACCCTGTCCGTTAGCCCTGGAGGACTAGATGCAGGTGGTTCTGTACAACTTTCCATCAGGAGCCCGTATAACAGTTAACGGTACCCGCTGACGGTCAGTAGCTTGGATAGTTGACTGGGCTTTTTGGGCCCGCACTGTCCTGGACTTCTTCAATTTAGCACCAGAAGGTGCATAGTAAGAACAGTCCTGATTGGAATATTCTACATTCTCAATGGGCCGCATGGAGTCGGGCCCGCATGAGGGAAGGTCAAACAATGAGCTTTTGACAGGGCCGCATGAGACATCCTGTCTGAGGCCAGGATTGGCTACCGCATGGACCATCTTCCTGCTGTCACGACCCGCACCCGCTTTTTGGACGCGAGCTCATGAGCAAGCCAGCAACGTATCAAACGGACTCCAGCCCGACTCGAGTACGTATAAGCTGTCAAGTTCATGGTATCATGGCTAATATGGTAATCTATAGTGTATCTCAATCCACAAGTATATATAAGACAAGAATGAACAAGGATATATAACACGGTCACTAAAATCTTATAATCCCTCATATATATAAACAACAAAAACTCAATAATGATGCAATATTATACTATAATTTAAGAATTTCTGATGAATTCTAGACAACACGATCATTCATCACCCCGGAATAGGAAGGGACGAGAATCAATGGTACAAAAATCAAGGTAGTATAATCGAGAGCAAATATGGAGTTTTCAAGGACGTAAAGAATTTCTAGGAGAATTTTCAAGGCAGAGTGGATTGAGATTTATAAGGTTTAGTCATATTCGCAGGCTCGTATCAGTACAGTTACGTAACCGATACGATATGCTCTGACCTGCATGGGCCACTACAAAAACTTGTTACGACTCGCTCCCGCTTTTCGGACCCAAACTCGTGAGCAAGCCAGCTACGTATCAAGCGGACTCCAGCCTGACTCGAGTACGTATAAGTTGTCAAGTTCATGGTATCATGGCTAATATGGTAATCTACAGTGTATATCAATCCACAAGGATATATAAGACAAAAATGAACAAGTATGGGTTGTGGTCTACAACCCACTAGCATATATGTCCGATTAGACTCCGAGAATAATATGAGTCTATAAAACAAAGCTGATAACCAGGGTATATCATGAAAGCACGAGAAAGATAGTAAATCAATCACACTAACAAAATACCTGAACATGCAGATAAAGTCAACTACCACATGCTCAGCTAACTAACTCCATACAATTAGCTACCCAAAGAGATCATCAGGTCCTCAGAGGACTAGCAAGATTCATAAAACATGCTTACTAATATGACAGTAAATAACATGTATGGAGGACAAGAACACTACAAGAAGAACATCTAAGGACGACGAGTCGTGTGGAAATATAATACTAGACTTGGCTAACTATCAATCAAAACTCCTATAGCTTGTAGTACAATACAAGATACTCCCAATCTATAGTATTTCAATTGACATACAAAGCAGGATACTCTCAGTCGAGATTAGCCAATTCTAGTATCGATCTCCTCTCCCAAAGGATACAAAGTCAAGCAGACTCCTATAAATCGTAGTACAATGCAAGATACTCCCAATTCATAGTGTCGCAAATCAAGTCAATCAATATATTCTATATGTCGTAGTATAATGTAAGATACTCCCAATCTATAGTATATCTCAAGTCAAGTCAATCAAGCAATATCAAGATAAAAGAATCGGCTATAGGTCGTAGTACAATGTAAGATACTCCCAATATATGGTATATCACAACTATAGTACAATGTAAGATACTCCCAGTCAAGAATAGTCAAGTCAAGAACAGATATAGAAACTGACAACTCAATCGCAAGATAAGGTAACACGATAAGACCAATAATCAAGCAATGTCGAATATCCTATACGTGCACGTAAATCTAGAACAAGTAAAACGATCAAGGGCAAATCAGTCACAATATGGAATCATGTGACAATATGAAAAAGAATATAATAAAGAAAGAGAAAACAATATAAATACTGTATATGTTCGGTAAGGTATACTTACCTGAGGTTTGTACGGAGAACCAACAATATATCGCCAATCAACAAGTCAGAAAGTCCATGTCTCACAACTACCTCCAGAAGCTGAAACAGATATTGCCAACAATCTCAGAATAGTTAAATTAGCTAGGATTGTCTGTCCTTAATTCTAATTTTGGACACAGGGGCAAAACGATAATTTCGGATGAAAACGGAGTCCGCTGTTGGACCCGTATTGCATCGAAATGTGTGCAAGAGTCAATGGTCTCTAAAGTCATCAAATAATATGTCTACGGATTCGTTTTGGTGATACGGACCCAACCGTATGTCCAAAGTTGGATTCCGGCAGACCGTGCACAAAATCACCTGTTGAATTGGATCGTGGGGCCCATAAAACGGTGATCCAATCAACTGTCTCAGAATCGGACAAACTTGGTATACAGGACCAAAAAATGATACGGTCCTATTGGCGTAAGTTTTGTCTTGATTTGATAAACATGCACAAAGTAATTGGAAAATTTGTACAAAGGTCGATACGGTGAATTTCGACGGATACGCATCAAATTCGTCGCACACATGCGACCAATTTGAATTCCGTCAAAGTCCACACGTCTACGAAGTCGATACGCACCGTTCTATGCTTTTGGTTCGCGATCACGTCGCCCGGATTGGCGGGACGTACGTCGTATCGAAGGTTTTTCCAATTTTGAAAACAGGTTTTTGATCAACTTTGAACATGTTTTATTTAATGAATACCTAGATTTATTTAAAACTAAAAGAAGGGTTTTGTTGTCCTATATGTTGTCTAAATAATTGTTCAATTAGAATTCTAAGTTGGTCATTGGTTTGACCAGAATCAGCCTTCCAATATGGGCATTTGGACTATGTTTTACTCAGTTTACAAGCAGGTTTTTGACCGACTTCGTGTCGAATTCTTGGACATGTCCTGCGACTTAATCAAAACCTAATTTCTAGAGTTCCTAGATGGTTATGTGGGCTGTCCATATGATTTTACGAAATCAAAATCTGACGAGTATACGTGAAAAATAAAATAACGAAATTAGTACCTTGCGCATAGGTGCCGCTGCTGCCGCGCGCGCGTGGTCGGCCTCCGGCAAGCAGGGGCTCCTGGCGGTGCGCGCGGTCGTGAGTGGGTCGCCCAGGTGGTAGGGTGGCGTGACGTAGGTTATGGATTAGGTTTTTATCATTCGAAGAACACCTCCCTCTCTCGGTCACGATCGCTATATACATATGTTACTGTACTCGGTTTGAAGGGAAAGTTTTGTTGCTCGGCTTGGGATGTGTCACCCCCATTTTTTGCTATACGTATTTCTAGTATACGTATGCGTAATCCTGATCCGTATTTTTATTCTCCTGACTTGCTAGCTAATTTTGGTTTAATCATGTTAAGATTCATCATGGCATGTCATGGCTTAGCTTGGTTTATTTTTGGTTTGGGTTGGTTTGATTTCATGGTTCATCATATAAACCCCTACCTACCACTATCTCCTTTAACACCTACTTTTCTCTCTCCTCATTAATCCTCATAACTTCTTCTTCTTCTTCTTCTTCTCCATTAAAAACCTCTCCCCCTCCAAAGGCAAGTGCACCTTGATCTCACTCAAGAACCCATTTTGATGGTTCCAATGGCTTCCTAGCATGATTCTCTACCACTTTAGAACTTGAAGATTTTCATTTTGATGCATGGATTTTTGTTGATCTAAAAAATTACCTTCTTGGAAATTTGAAGTTTTGATCTATTTAACTTCTTCATTTGCATGTTTTGATGATTCCATGTCGTAGAGAATTTCGTTCTACCCCATTTTGACCTAAGGAAGTCCGAATTTGGACTCCGGACGGAGATTTGGCGGAGTTTCGAAGTTTCCGGCCATGGTTCGTTCTTTCCGGATTCGTCGGGAAGACGAACAGTGCACTGCTTGGGCGCATGGACTTGTCATGCGCCCAAAGCAGCCTCCCCACTCTAGTGGGCACACATGCCATCATGTAGGCGCATAGTGTGACACATATAGACGCATAGACTCGTATTGGCGCATAAGCCTTCACGACTTGTCACCTCATTCACCCTTAGCCTTAGCCTTTGGCCACAAAGGGTTCAACCCATGCTTGGGCGCATAGGGCATGATCCCTTGGGCGCATAGAGTGTGCTCCCCTACTAGTGGGAGCATATATATAGCCAGTGTGGGTGCATGACTTGTGTATAGCACATGGCCTTCACACGTAATGCACAAACACCTTTTCCATTCCTTGGCACTTGGCCATGCAAGTGCCTTGGCCATGTAGGCACCCATGCTTGGGCGTATAACTTTCCTCACGTGGGCGCATAGGGGCTCCTATGTGGGCGCATATAGCCCCTTCACTTGGGCACATGGAAGCCAAGACCCTCATGCTTTGGCTTTTGCATGTTTTGGCTTCTTGCACCTTTTGAGACTTGTGATTTTATGCGATTTTCTCACGATTGATCTTCAGGACACGACATGACTCGTGTGTACCACGGCTAGGCATGGCACGACTCGATAAGGCACGACTTGTGCAAGTCGCAGTACGACTTGGCACAACGTGGCACGATTAGCACGATTTTATTTGATCATGGCACGACTTTCTATGTTTTTGCTAATATAGAGACACGACATGACTTGTGCAATCCATGGCATGGCTTAGCACGATTTGGCATGTATGTGGCCTTTATGTAGGCGCATAGAACCCTGTGGCCACATAGCCTTGGGGCATACAATGATTTGCCATTTTGCCCTTTTGTCATAATATGCACTTTCCCCTATATGCTGCCATATCCTTTGGCTTTGCTACATTTCATGCTCTAAGCTATGTTATCATCCTTACATCGGTAGCCCGTTTTGGTGTACTCAGGATATGTCTCTTCTGCTTACATGATAATATGTGATATGATCATGACCATGATATGTGAACACGAAATGATGAATGGCATGTAATGAACCATGATAGCGGCCCGTTGTGGCGCGCTCCTAACAAGTAACAAGTAATAAAACATGACAGTGGCCCGTTGTGGCGCACTCTTGACAAGAACATGATAAGTAACATGACAAGATGGTGACCCATTGTGGTGCACCCCTGACAAGTAATCTTGACAAGATAACTCATGAACGTTGTTGCGACGGCTAACTGGACATGCTAATCATGACACCGTGGCTGATTATATTGAATGTGCTTGTATAAGCTACCAGTCTGTTTCGCATCATGTCTAGGACTTGTGTCCCTGGTTACCACGGTCAGGGATTCATACTGAATCTGTCTAGGTTAATGACCAGATTGATCAAATAGTTCATATTGAGAGGTATTTTGGCAACAAGCAATCCCGTTATCTGGGCGTCTTCCTGATGGACTTGTAGCCTGCCGATGAGTAGGGCACATTTCTAGCTCACTGTTATGTGGAGCACTTCAAGCGACAATTACTAAGCACACTGTCATGTGTTGCACTCAAGTCACCTAACAAGACAACTCTTAACATGAACCTTGCGCCTGGATAACCTGGATAGTCTGCAGGGCTTGTGGCCGTAAGGAATCCTCATTGCATCTTGCTAGTAACTAGGCTTGTGATAACCTTAGTTAGTTAAAGTATCAAGCTGTACTCTTGCTTGGCCGTCAATGATTGGATGGAGTTCCATCTTGTCTAGTCTTGCCTAGACCCAGTACATGATTATCTCAGAACATGATTGTGTATGATTTACTTTACTGATAATTGGTTAGAGATTAAGTTCCGTTCAGGTGAAGGGTTACAACCCCGGTCCTTGTTTGGTTTACGGATTGTAACTTGATTACCAAATTAGTTCTTTAGTTCTCTTATCGTTTATCACCTGTTTACTCTAACTCATGTCTATTGTTATTTTATCTATAACTTTATGTGGTAATGTGCTGGTTTTAGTTCTTAAATATAGCCTCCTTTGTGGTACTTGCTCTTCCTGGGGTCTGACCCAGCTGGTTTTGTGTGGCCAAATTTCGGTGCAGTTTCCGAGCATCTTACAGCCTTCCTGCCAGATGGTAACCACTAGGCGCAATCCTGGCAACGAATGGGTTATAACATGAATAACAAATCCTAGGGTTGATCATGTATGACTTAAACTCTTACTAGTCTTCGTATTTTGTATGACTAGCTTCATGATCATCTGAATATGTAATGTATAGGATGCCTTACTTTGTATGTCTGATGATCTACCATCTTGTTACATTTACATGCTTGCTTGAGATTGAGACACTAGGCGTGTTCTTGACCATAGGAGACTGATGGCTTGTAGTAAACCCTCATGCATCTAGACAGTCCAGACCGTATTGCGAGGTGGGATTCACTTCAATATACGTAGCTGGCTGTGTCTGTCCCCCGCTCTCCAGTATTCTGGTTCTGGGCGTGACACGGTTTAAGTGGTGGCCCATGCAGGTCTTGTAAATCAAGATGGATGAGGGTTTCACTGGATAGATGTCTCAATCAGTACTCGCCCTTGATTTCTACTCGTGTTTTCTCGTCTTTCTGAAATCTTGACCTGATCACATGTTTACATCATCGATCTATCATCGTCCTTTCTTATTGTTCCCCATGTTGATTCTTCAGTGGCATTGTTCCTGGCCCTGCCGATCAGCAAGACGGAGCACCTCCAGTGGACCAGCAGCAACCTGGGGAACAAGCCCAGCACTCAGGGGTAGCCTCCAGAGTCATGCCTACTGGGGGTCAGGAGCCACCAGTTCAACCATTCCAGCCTGCGGAGCCTGACGATGGAATCCTAGTGGGTCTCATTACGAGTTGATTGCATCTCAGGATCGTCGGGGCGATGACCTGCACCAGACGGTACAAGATGCCATGGGCCACGTTGGTTATCAAAGGAACAATACGGCCAGCAGTTTCAAGCGCCTTAACCCCCCTTCTTCGACGGCAGTGAGGGCGTTATTGCAGCTGATGCATAGCTCCAGGACATCGAGATCATCTTAGATGCAGCCAAGACTCCATAAGGGGAGAAGGTAGCTGTGGTGCGTCTATAGTTATTGGACCTAGCCCGCACCTGGTGGACGATGGTAGCAGTTGGGTTAGCGACGCCTGTTCCATGGACGGTATTCAATGACAAGTTTCAGATCAAGTACTTCGATGTTGTAGCTCGGCACGACCTACAGACGAGGTTCACCAATCTCAGGCAGATGAGCAGGACAGTCGATGGATATGCGGCCGAGTTTTCAAGACTGAGTCGATTTGCTTCCACCTTGGTGGCAACCGAGTTCGACCGAGCGCAGTAATTCCAGCAGGGACTCCACCTTGAGATCATTCTAGCAGTGGAGCAGTTTGAGCATCAGACTTTTGATGCCGTCTTGCGAGTAGCGAAGAGGCATGAGTATACTTCTCAGAGGATAGTAGACAAAACTAGAGGACGGAAGCGATCCTATAGTCAGATGACCCAGTCCTCAGCACCAGCCCTGGCAGCTAGGGCCTTGACCATTAGAGCTCCGAGGAGGGCGGCATCAGTAACGTCGGTTCAGCTTTCGACTCCTACGTACCCTCAGCAGCAGAAGCGGAGGCAGTCTTCCACAATGGGCTACACTCATTATGGGAAGCCAGGACATGTAGTAATAAAATATCGCCGAGCGCAAGGTTTGTGTTTGGTTTGTGGGGCATCGGATCACATGGTAGGGTCTTGCCCACAGAGAATCGGTTCATCCTCATCGTCCCAGACTAGTACCTCGGTGAGGGGACCAGCACCAGTGCAACAGCAGCAGTACAGCCTCTGAGGCCATTGTTGTCTCGGGCTCAAGCCTTTCAGCAGCGGAGACCGCAGCAGTATGCACAGGCCCAGGCTCAGAATCAGAATCGTTAGAGAGGTTTCCAGCAGAGGGGACCAGTACCCATACGGCAAGGTCAAGCGATGGCTTTGGCCGTAGAGGAGGAGTTGGCATCAGGTGAGGTGGTGGCAGGTCCCATTTTCGTCAACTCTTTTCCTGCATCAGTATTATTTGATTCGGGTGCATCGCATTCATTTATGTCTGTACGATTCGTGTCACGGATAGGACTGGAGCCCAAGTCATTATCAGTAAGGCTCAATATACTTACTGGTAACGGTCTTGTGGGAGTAGATAGAGTGTTTTTCTTGTGTCGAATCGTAGTTAGCGGTAGAGAGTTTTCTGCTAGGTTGATAGAGTTCCCGATGGACGATTATGATGTGGTTCTAGGGATGGATTGGTTGAGGGACCAGTATGCTAGAATAGATTGCCATGTCGAAAAGTTTATTTTTAGTATTCCTGGTGAGCTAGAGTTTTTATTTCTCCGAGGCGGAGTAGAACCTTCTTCCCCAGCGTTGCGGATGGCAGTAGCAGTAGCAGTTTAGTTTTCCAGAGTTATAGAAGAGTTTCCTGACATGTTTCCCGAAGAACTTCCAGGCGTGCCCCTAGAGAGGAAGATCGAGTTCACCATTGATTTGATTCCTGGATCATCACCAGTGTCAGAGAGTGTCTATAGGATGGCGCCTTCAGAGTTGGAGATCTTGTACAAGATAATTGAAGAACTTAGAACCAAGGGATTCATTCGTGCTAGCGGATCACCTTGGAGAGCCCCTATGCTTCTTGTAAAAAAGAAGGATGGTACGTCAAGATTATGCGTTGATTATCGTACCGTGAACTCTGTAACAATCAAGAACAAATATCCTCTACCAAAGATAGATGACTTATTTGATCAGCTCAAGGGAGCGGCAGTATTCTCGAAGATTGACTTGCGGTGAGGGTACCATCATATCAGAGTCAGAGAGCAGGATATCTCGAAGACAGCATTCAGATCGAGGTATAGACATTGGAAGTTCCTTGTTATGCCATTTATAACGACCAATACGCTAGCCGTATTCATGGACCTCATGAACCGTTTCTTCATGCCCTATTTGGACCCGTTCGTGATAGTGTTTATAGACGACATCTTAGTCTATAGCAAGAGTGAAGCGGAGCATGAGCAGCATCTTCGTGTAGTTCTTCAGATTCTTAGGAAGCACCAGTTGTACGCAAAGTTCAGTAAGTACGAGTTTTGGTTGGATCGTATCTCATACTTGGGTCACATCATAACCAGAGGTGGAGTAGAAGTGGACCTCCAGAAGATAGTTGCCATAGAGATATGGCCAGTTCCCAGGACTATCGCGGAAGTTCAGAGTTTCCTTGGATTGGCTCGGATTTCAGCTCCATTGACGCAGTTGACTCGCAAGGATGTGCAGTTTACTTGGACAACAGAGTGTCAGAGTTCATTTGAGAAGTTGAAGCATAGATTGATGACGGCCCCCATTCTCACTCTTTTCAATGGGACGAGAGGATTTTTAGTTTATTGCGACGCATCCGATAAGGGATTAGGATGTGTCTTGATGCAGTATGATAAGGTAGTCGCTTAAGCATCACGTCAGCTTCGTGACCATGAGAGGAATTATCCTACCCATGACTTGGAATTAGCAGCAGTAGTTTTTGCATTGAAGCTTTGGAGGCATAATTTATATGGAGATCGGGTGGAGATTTTTACCGACTACAAGAGTCTTAAATACGTATTTACCCAGAAGGATCTTAACATGGGTCAGAGGAGATGGCTAGAGCTACTTGTGGATTATGACATCAACTTACAGTATCATCCTGGGAAGGCCAACGTTGTTGCAGATGCGTTGAGCACGAGAGCCGGAGTTTATTTTCTAACAGCACAGCAAGAGTTGTTAGCAGATCTTCAGAAGATGGGTATTAAAGTTATTCTTCCTTCCAGTGTGGCATTGATGGCCAGTATACAAGTGCAGTCCAATATAGTTGAGAGGATCAAGTTAGCTCAGTAAGCGGATTCTAAGCTTCAGCGGCTTAGAGCAGAATATGTAGCAGGACAAAAAGCAGAATTATGTATTCATGAAGATGGTATACTCCGACATGGGTGGCGTCTTTGTGTACCCAGTGGAGATATCAGACAGGAGATCATGGCAGAAGCTCACAGTTCTCAGTATTCGATTCACCCCAGCGGTATAAAGATGTATCGTGATATTCGACAGCATTTTTGGTTGAATGGCATGATGAGGGAGATAGCCCAGTTTGTCTCTTGTTGTTTGGTTTGTCATCAAGTTAAAGCCGAACATCAGAGACCAGCTGGACTTCTTCAACCTTTACCATCCTAGAATAGAAATGGAAGCACATTACCATGGATTTTGTAACTAGATTACCTAGATCCCCAGCTGGAAGAGATGCTATCTGGGTTATAGTTGACAGACTCACCAGGGTAGCTCACTTTATCCCTTTCAGAATCGGTCAGTCGACGGATCAGCTTGCAGAGATGTACCTCAGGCAGATAGTCAAATTGCATGGAGTACCAGTCAGTATTGTGTCCGATAGAGATTCGAGGTTCACATCGCACTTTTGGCAGAGTCTTCAAGAAAGTTTGGGGACTCGTCTCAAGTTTATTTCAGCCTACCATCCATAGACAGATGGTCAGTCAGAACGTACGATCCAGACTCTTGAAGATATGTTGCGGTCGTGTACACTCGACTTTGGCTGTTCGTGGGAAGATCACCTGTATCTTCTGGAGTTCTCCTACAATAACAGTTTCCAGGCCAGTATTCAGATGGCACCCTTTGAAGCCTTGTATGACAGGAAATACAGATCTCCTTTAGCTTGGGATGATATCGGTGAGAGGCAAATACTTAGACCAGAGATAGTGACACGGACTATTGAGGTGGTCAGACAAGTCAGAGATCATCTTTGAGTTGCACAAGATTGCCAGCGTCATTGGGCCGATTCTCATCGACGTTCCCTTGAGTTTTCTGTCGGCGACCATGTATTCCTTAGGATCTCGCCTACCCGTGGCGTCATTTGTTTCGGCCTGCGGAAAAAGCTTAGTCCTAGGTATATAGGGCCATTCGACATCCTGGAGCGAGTACGTGATGTGTCTTATTGTCTCGCTCTTCCACCATCGTTACGTGAGGTACATGATGTCTTTCTTGTATTCCAATTACAACGGTATATCCCGGATCTGAGTCATGTCCTTGATCATTCGAAATTGGTTGTTGGTACCAACCTTTCGTATGAGGAGAGACCCGTATACATATTGGACCGAAGGAAGAAGATACTCAAGAACAAGACTATCAAATTAGTCCGTGTTGTTTGGGGTCATCACTCTTTGGGTGAGTCAATGTGGGAGCGTGAGGATGACATCTGATCGTAATATCCCGACCTGTTTGACTCGTAAGGTATAATGTCTTTCTTATGCCTTATGCCTTCAACATCCTTGCTAGCATGAATGATTGCTTGATTGATTGCTTAGTTATAACTTGCTTGTGATTAGTCTAGCTTGCTTGACATCTCTAGCCTCTTGATTAAATTTCGAAGACGGAATTCTTTTAAGGTGGGTAGAGCTGTCACCCCTGTTTTTCGCTATACGTATTTCCAGTATACGTATGCGGAATCCTGACCCTTATTTTTATTCTCCTGACTTGCTAGCTAATTCTGGTTTAATCATGTTAAGATTCATCATGGCATGTCATGATTTGGCTTGGTTTATTTTTGGTTTGGGTTGGTTTGATTTCATGGTTCATCATGTAAACCCCTACCTACCACTATCTCCTTTAAAACTCCACCTACTTTTCTCTCTCCTCATTAATCCTCATAACTTCTTCTTCTTCTTCTCCATTAAAAACCTCTCCCCCTCCATAGGCAAGTTCACCTTACTCTCACTCAAGAACCCATTTTGATGGTTCCAATGGCTTCCTAGCATGTTTCTCTACCACTTTAGAACTTGAAGATTTTTATTTTGAAGCATGGGTTTTTGTAGATCTAAGAAATTGCCTTTTTCGAAAATTTGAAGTTTTGATCTATTTAACTTCTTTATTTGCATATTTCGATGGTTCCATGTCGTAGAGAGTTTCGTTCTATCCTATTTTGACCTAAG
This sequence comes from Iris pallida, assembly GCA_029216955.1. NCBI lineage: Eukaryota > Viridiplantae > Streptophyta > Magnoliopsida > Asparagales > Iridaceae > Iris > Iris pallida. The sequence continues at coordinate 12,559,400 of JANAVB010009400.1, forward strand.
GAAGTCCAAATTTGGACTCCAGACGGAGATTTGGTGGAGTTTCGAAGTTTTCGGCCATGGTTCGTTCTTCCCGGATTCGTCGGAAAGACGAACAGTGCACTGATTAGGCGCATGGACTTGTCATGCACCCAAAGTAGCCTCCCCACTCTATTGGGCTCAAATGCCATCATGTGGGCGCATAGTGTGCCATATGTAGGTGCATAGACTCGTTTTGGCGCATAAGCCTTCACGACTTGTCACCTCATTCATCCCTAGCCTTAGCCTTTGGCCACAAAGGGTTCAATCCATGCTTGGGCGCATAGGGCATGATCCCTTGGGCGCATAGAGTGTGTACCCCTCCAAGTGGGCGCATATATGTAGCCAGTGTGGGTGCATGACTTTTGTATGGCATATGGCCTTCACACGTAATGCACAAACACCATTTCCATTCCTTGGCACTTGGCCATGCAAGTACCTTTGTAACGCCCTAGTCCCAAAATACGTAGGACTAGAACGTAATCATGCCAGCTGTATACATACGAAGTATATGAACCCTCGTATATATACATAAGCTGTAAAATGCAGTAACCAAGGTACTAAATCTCATCCACAAAGATAAATATTAATAAAACAGCAAATTTGGATTTGTTATGAATACAATCGTTGGGCGGAGACAAATCCACTACCAACAAGTAAGGAAAAATACATGGAAAATATAATGAGTTTGGCGGGCGAAGCGAAGACGATCGAAGTGCGATCATCCTCGAGAAAATAGTGACGATCATGGCTACGGCTAGAACACCTGCGAAAGACAAGAACACAAACACCTGGCGAGATAACCAGGTCCTCTGAGGGACATAACAAGATACAATAAACATGTCATATAAATACTGAATATAAAACATGCCACAATCAAAGAAAGTGACAAGACACTATAAGGTAATCTAACCAAACTAAAGTGAATATGCAGTGAGAACAAACCTTTCGTCGCATGAGCCATGGCTGTAATGGGATCTGGGATAGTCCCCACTTGGGCACCAGTGACCGAGAGCATGACGTTCAAAAACGACAGTGGCCAACCTGAGAGGCTCATACCCGTATCTCCAGCAGAGCTTTCGGTTTACAAGGGAAGTGCAATAGAAGCCCATACGATAAGGAAATGTTCTCCCCACCCAATGTACCTATCATGTCGCATCCACGACCATGTAACACTACTAACCGTCAAGTCTTCTGACACACAACTATTGACAGTTAGACCTAACGCACGTCCTGCACGCATCAGTGATCAGCCAACACGCAAGTCCGTAGACTATATGCTACTCATAACTCACATATCTCGTGGCACAACAGTGTCAAAGTCTATGCAATGCACTAAGCTAGTGGTAGTCCCTTAACTCTAAGTCCATATGCAATCAAAGGTAAATAACAAGGTACAACTAATATCACTGAGCAGACAGTAATCAAGAACTAGAAATAAATGAACAGTGATATGTAAATAAAATGCAACTAAAATAAACAGTATAATGGCAAGGTATCTTGCCTGGGGTGTCGGGCGGTGGTGCGATATTTCCGACAAGTCCTGATTGTCCACTAGCCATGGTCGTTGAGTAAATGTGCGAATCCACAAGAAAATAGGAAGCATAATTTAGTCATGATTAATGGTGGTAGTCGAGAAGAATTTGTGTAGAAAATTACGTACCATATTTTTAGGAATATATTTATAATACCAGAAACTAACTTATTAGTAAAAATAGGTTTTTAGACCAATGCTTAGAAAATAAAAACTCGTTTTTTTAAGTAAATACAATAGTTTTGTAAAAATAATTTATAGAGAGAAAACTACTAGTCAAAAGTAATAAATATTTGTAATATTTAAAAATCGTCTGAGGTTAAATTTGTAAGTTTGTAAAATATTCAAATTTGTAGAAAGCTAATCTTCCTTAGTCAAAATTATTTTAATAAATTTTTAGAAAAATATTTTCTATTTATTTAATAAAAATAGATTAATATAATATTAATACCACTAAACATAAAGTCATAATCCTAACAAAAGATTTATACTAATACCCATAATAATATATTAATAAAACTAATCACAATACTATTACTAACAATAATATTAAATGCTAATACTTATACTTTAGCAGAATAATATTTACTAAATAATTATATTTATACTAATAGTAATAAATGGTAACAGCTGGCTGTTCCTAAGTAAAAGGAAAATAAAAAGAAGAGGAGAGAGAGAGAGAGTTGGAAAAAATGGGTTTACCACGGCGGTGAATGGCGCGACGGTCGACGCGCGGGGCGGAGCGGCTGGGCGCCGGTCGGAGAGGAGAGGGGGCGCAGTTCCGGCAGTGAATGGCTCCGGCGGCGGTGCCGGGCGGAGGTTCGCGGAGGTAGAAGGAAGTTCGGATGGTGGAGGAGGGGGTTCGAGCGGAGAGGCCTTTCAGTAGGGCGGTGCCGGCGGTGGTCGGTGCCGGGGAAGGCGGAGAACGCCGGTGGATCGGCGGGCGTGGGGTGAGTTCTGGGGAAACGGAGGGGCGCCGCCAGCGTGATGGATCCGCGGCTGTACGACGCACGTGGTGGGATGCGACGGATCTGGGGCTGCGCTGCTCGCTAGTAGACGGCGGCGGCGGGGATTCCTCGACGGTGGAGCTCGCCGGGACGCGGATGGGATGCGCTCCCGTCGGGCGCGGGGGTCTTCGGCGGCTGTGGATAACCGGAGCTGGACGGAGATGGTCGATCTACGTCGGGAAGATGGTTTTACGGCACGTCGGCCGGAGTGGCGGAGGCGAGTCGGTATGGATCTCTCTCCCTTTCTATTTTTCTGATGGTTTTGGTGGATCCTGTGGTGGTGTCGGCGGTTGTGGTGTTGTCTGTGGTGATAGTTGCGTCGGGATGATGGCGGTGGTGGCAGGAGGTTGATCGGGTTGAACGAGGACACAGACACGGGGACACGATTTTGTGGTGATGGTGATTGGCAGAACCGTCGTGTCCTGCAAGACACAGACGGGGTATCCGGGATTGTCGGATACGGAACAAAAAATATTGTATTTGTAAAGGGGAAAATATAGTGGATGGGAGGCACAGACACGGTGCATGGATTTTGGGTTGTGGATGGAAATTTCTGGAGGAGTACCTCTCCTTTTATAGGAGGTGGGAATACCCAGTTGGATAGGGATTGTGATTTATTTAAATCCTAATTAGATAAATCATCATGTAATTAAATAGATTTAAAGCCAATTCAAATCAAATCGAAATCCAAATTAATTCTATACTTAATTTGAAATATTTTAAATAAAGCCAATGAAATCTTTTGCAATTTAATTTATCATGTTTAATCAAATATTAAAATTAACAAATCTCAAATATCATTTTCATAATTATTAAAATATAATATTAAATAAATTTTGAAAATCAAGGTAATTTCTTAAATATTAAATCATAAAATAGCTTTTTATAAACAACTACATATATTACTATACAAATTTTAAATTTCACAATTATCTAGAATATATTTTATATAACCAAAATTTTCCAAATCAATATTTATTTCTAAGTGACAAATAAAATAACTCTTTTATCCAAAATAAACGTATTTTCACATATATACTTTTTCTATATAAAATAAAATTTATACTAAAATGTTTTTCTAAAATATGTATCTCGACACATATTCGCACTCGTCGAGAAATTACGAAACGCAAATTTCGCACACTACGTAAATACAACAAAGCGAGTTTTGTATGCGACGTGGAGATACGAAGTATAAACTAATTAAATAAATATAAAATTCGTAGTAGAAAATTAGGGGGCTTACATCCTACCCAACTTAAAAAAATTTCGTCCTCGAAATTTAGGAAAAATTAGGGTAGGTAGGGCGACGGGGTGAAAAGAGTTTAACGATAAGCAATCGATCAATTATCTGACGGGGTGAAGGAAAGGCATACAACAGAAAATAGATAATCTTTGAATAATCGGGATTTAGAGGTCTAGAATGAATAGATTCTCGGCACAGTGTAGACGATTATCATATGACCCTCATCAATCTCAATTTTCAATCAACACTATCCTAAATCTTTAAATGTATAACACAAAATAGGTTAATACTTTCTCGACAACATTAAGAGCAAAAAGCTCAATATTTGAGTTGCGTTCTATATCGTCAAGCTCCTCGATTCGTCACTATCCTTTTATTCATAATAACTCTTTTCAAAAAGTTTGATTTCTTCTAGAGATTCATATTCCAATTCACTTAAGATACTCTCTTCCTTTTTCTTCTTAATTTCATAAAATTTTGAACTCCAAATTTTTACCATCTTCAAAATATTAAATTCAATATCCCTATATTTGAAATTTAATAAGTCCACGAAGTTGAATTCAAAATCCTTTAATAAACATCTCTCGCATATCTATATATATCCATTTTCCTCAAAATAGATCTTTAATATGTTTAATCAAATGTTAAATCAACATTCTTTGTAGGAAATTCGTACTTATCCTTAAAGTACCCCAAAATAAGCTATTACCTGCAATATTTGTTGATCATATCTTCACAACACAATCCTTCATCATTACAAATGAAAATCCTTTACCTATTAGCGTCTTCTTCGGGAATTGGAATCCATTGATCTTTTAATTCATTATGGTAAAAATGAAACCCGTCTTACTTCATATTCATAATCATTTTTAGGGTCGTATTCCTTAATTCGTCAAAATGTAAGCAATTTCTTTCTTCAACCATTGGTTATCCTTGAAGCCTATTCTCTTCATAACACTATAATTTATCGAAGGCAACGTCAACATTGTCTTTATCAAGAATTTGCATCCATCAATTTAGTATATAAATTTGGTTCTTAAACCACCAACACTTTAAGAATTTCTTCGCTCAATATTTTGTTACCTCGAAACAAATTTGAAATTTTGAGAAGTCTATTTACCTTTGCTTGTTTTATCATCACAATCTAACATTTCTGACTTCATCTATTGGAATTATCGCACTTTTTCATTTATGTCCAAACTAAACCTTGTAATCTCGTAATTATTTTAACAACTGTAGTATTTATCCATGTTGTGGGGTTCTCCAATCTAACCTCTACTAACCCAATAATGTCATGATCAACTTTCATTTCTCATAAGGGATTCATACAAGGAATAAGGTTGCATATGCTATGGAGGAATCATAGTGAAATATAAGCAAAGCAATTTAATTGGAAGGGAGAAAGGTAAGGGTGGCAATATTGGAATGTGAACGGTGTTATGTGTTTAAGTAAATCAATACAAAAAATAAAATGACAAGGGTTAAGCAGTCATGATAAAACACAAGGGTAGGCATTTAATGGATTTAGTAGACCATAATCGGGCCAAAGATTTTAGTCGAAATCGAGCCCAACTATATAGTCAAAAGTTCGGTACCATGATATAGGTTGAGTCTTTATGGCCCGAAAGTCGTACCATAAAAATAGAGTACAAGGGGACGTGTTTTAGTGGGACATGATATACCTACATGAAGGTGAGCTCGTCTAGGTCTTGCATGTAAAATTTGTTGGAAGAAAAAGTCTAGTGTTGTGCTCCAAATGCCAAAGTCACGATAGGGAACGCCGAATGATCAAAATAGAAAGTGGGTTTTCATAAGGTACTAGTTAATGCACAAAAATTAAAAGGTTAAAGCACGAATAAAGATAATTAGGAATCTCGTAGGTCAAGGCTAAATAAGCTAGAGAGACAATTTCTAGAAAAAGTTCATAGATAAGGGTATGGTCAAGGGGATGGTTCTAATCATTTCTAGCTTCAAACAATTAGATGGTCATGAATAATGATCTAGATTTGAGGGAATGTCGAGTAAGTCAAAGATATGTTCATCGTTTGGTCGATGACTAATTATACTTGTGTATATGCAATATCGTAATCATAGGTGGCATGGCAATCTAATGTGGAATACTTCTATCTCACTAGGGTGACCTTACTTGCTTCTTAGTCCTCTGCCAATATATGATTTAATCTAAGATTTCAAGTTCCTTGAAATTTTCTCAATAAAATTTCCAAGATACTTCGCCAAAATTTCAATTATCTTAGACTGTCAACTTTAATCATAATTTAAATCTCTAATAAATCTCGAAACAACTCTTGTGTATTGCAAATCGAATAATAACCCCTTTTTTCCAAATCTTAAACTCAACATTTAATAAGTTTATCCGTCGAAATTCATACTACAAAATGAAACATTTAAATAACTCCCGAATTTAATTCTATATCCTTCAAATGTGTATATCTAGTTTCCAATAAGTCACAACCACTCTTCATTTTTTTTTCCAAAATTTAAATATCCATAATGAAGACTTTAAACTCGAAATCTAAATAACTTTATATATCATAGATCATATGAGCAAATTTTAAATATTTAAATTTTTCCTTCAAGTCGATTTTATATCTTCCAAAAATATTTCAAAGAAAACTTTTACCAATATCTCTTCAAGCTCAAAATTAATACTTATAATTCGTAAATCGTAGAATCAATTTAAAACCTCAAGCTCTCTAACAAACTGTAAATCATAAACCCTTCATATTCTCTAGTCATTACAAAATCATAACTTATAATTTAAAACACTTTAATAAATTCGAGGTAAACTTTAACATATTCAATCCAAACTTGAACTTAATCGTAAATCATGTGTCATAATTTAAAGATGTTTCTCAATTCGGTTTCATATCCCTACTAAATCATAAACTATTTCGCTATTTTCCAAATTCATAAATCATAAATTTGTTTTCTGTCCCCTTGTGTATACCACCTTGTAATAGCAAAATAAAATTTCAGCTATCTTTTGAAAGCGAAAAACCTGCTACTACCCAACTTGGAATTAACTAATCATATTTCTAGGAAAATGAATGTCTTAATAACTCAAATAAAACCCCAATGCATACTAATTGTTATTGTACTCCATCTCGCCTTGTGTTTGACCTATGGGCATATACTAGTGTAGTCATCTTACTAAACACGAAACAAATAATTTACGGTGGAAGGAGTCAAGCAAGATACAATTCAAGGAGGTCGAACGAGAGTTCGAAATTTGAAGTCAAGAAAGGAAGTCAAGTAGGTGGATGAGATTCTAAACTCTAATCCTATATTGCAGGCCTGTTAGGTACAGTCATGTAACACCACAAAAACATGTAACACCCCAGTCCCAAAATACGTAGGACTAGAACGTAATCATGCTAGCTGTATACATACGAAGTATATGGACCCTCGTATATATACATAAGCTGTAAAATGCAGTAACCAAGGTACCACAAAAATATGACCTGCATGGGCCACCACAAAAATAAGACCTGCATGGGCCACCACGGCAAACTAGACCTGCATGGGCCACCACAAAAACATGTAACACCCCAGTCCCAAAATACGTAGGACTAGAACGTAATCATGCTAGCTGTATACATACGAAGTATATGGACCCTCGTATATATACATAAGCTGTAAAATGCAGTAACCAAGGTACTAAATCTCATCCACAAAGATAAATATTAATAAAATAGCAACTTTGGATTTGTCATGAATACAATCGTTGGGCGGAGACAAATCCACTACCAACAAGTAAGGAAAAATACATAGAAAATACAATGAGTTTGGCGGGCGAAGCGAAGACGATCGAAGTGCAGTCATCATCGAAAAAATAGTGACGATCATGTCCACGGCTAGAACACCTGCGAAAGACAAGAACACACACACCTGACGAGATAACCAGGTCCTCAGAGGGACATAACAAGATACAATAAACATGCCATATAAATACTGAATATAAAACATGCCACAATCAAAGAAAGTGACAAGACACTATAAGGTAATCTAACCAAACTAAAGTGAATATGCAGTGAGAACAAACCTTTCGTCGCATGAGCCCTGGCTGTAATGGGATCTGGTATAGTCCCCACTTGGGCACCAGTGACCGAGGCATGACGTTCAAAAATGACAGTAGCCAACCTGAGAGGCTCATACCCGTATCTCCAGCGGAGCTTCCGGGTTACAAGAAAAGTGCAATAGAAGCCCACACGATAAGGAAATGTTCTCCCCACCCAATATACCTATCATGTCGCATCCACGACCATGTAACACTACTAACCGTCAAGTCTACTAACACACAACTATTGACAGTTAGACCTAACGCACGTCCTGCACGCATCAGTGATCAGCCAACACGCAAGTCCGTAGACTATATGCTACTCATAACTCACACATCTCGTAGCACAACAGTGTCAAAGTCTATGCAATGCACTAAGCTAGTGGTAGTCCCTTAACTCTAAGTCCATTTGCAATCAAAGGTAAATAACAAGGTACAACTAATATCACTGAGCAGACAGTAATCAAGAACTAGAAATAAATGAACAGTAATATGTAAATAAAATACAACTAAAATAAACAGTATAATGGCAAGGTATCTTGCCTGGGGTGTCGCCCGGTGGTGCGATGTTTCCGACAAGTCCTGATTGTCCACTAGCCATGGTCATTGAGTAAATGTGCGAATCTACAAGAAAATAGGAAGCATAATTTAGTCATGATTAACGGTGGTAGTCGAGAAGAATTTGTGTAGAAAATTATGTACCATATTTTTAGGAATATATTTATAATACCAGAAACTAACCTTATCAGTAAAAATAGGTTTTTAGACCAATGCTTAGAAAATGAAAACTCATTTTTTTAAGTAAATACCATAGTTTTGTAAAAATAATTTATAGAGAGAAAACTAGTAGTCAAAAGTAATAAATATTTGTAATATTTAAAAATCGTCTGAGGTTAAATTTGTAAGTTTGTAAAATATAAAAATTTGTAGAAAGCTAATCTTCCTTAGTCAAAATTATTTTAATAAATTTTTAGAAAAATATTTTCTATTTATTTAATAAAAACAGATTAATATAATATTAATACCACTAAACATAAAGTCATAATCCTAACAAAAGATTTATAATAATACCAGTAATAATATATTAATAAAACTAATCACAATACTATTACTAACAATAATATTAAATGCTAATACTTATACTTTAGCAGAATAATATTTACTAAATAATAATATTTATACTAATAGTAATAAATGGTAACAGCTGGCTGTTCCTAAGTAAAAGGAAAATAAAAAGAAGAGGAGAGAGAGAGAGAGAGTTGGAAAAAATAGGTTTACCACGGCGGTGAATGGCGCAACGGTCGACGCGTGGGGCGGAGCGGCTGGGCGCCGGTCGGAGAGGAGAGGGGGCACGGTTCTGGCAGTGAATGGAGCCAACGAGGCACCGGGCGGAGGTTCGCGGAGGTGGAAGAAAGTTCGGATGGTGGAGGAGGGGGTTCGAGCGGAGAGGCCTTTCAGTGGGACGGCGCCGGCGGTGTTCGGTGTCAGGGAAGGCGGAGAACACCGGTGGATCGGCGGGCGTGGGGTGAGTTCTGGGGAAATGGAGGGGCGCCGATGGCGTGATGGATCCGCGGCTGTACAGTGCACGCGGTGGGATACACCGGATCTGGTGCTGCGCTGCTCGCCAGTAGACGGCGGCGGCAGGGATTCCTCGACGGTGGAGCTCGCCGGGACGCGGATGGGATGCGCTCCCGTCGGGCGCGGAGGTCTTCGGCGGCTGTGGATAACCAGAGCTGGGCGGAGATGGCCGATCTACGTCGCGAAGATGGTTTTACGGCACGTCGGCCGGAGTGGCGGAGGCGAGTCGGTATGGATCTCTCTTTCTTTCTATTTTTCTGATGGTTTTGGTGGATCCTGTGGTGGTGTCGGCGGTTGTGGTGTTGTCTGTGGTGATGGTTGCATTGGAATGATGGCGGTGGCGGCAGGAGGTTGATCGGGTTGAACGAGGACATAGACACGGGGACACGATTTTGTGGTGTTGGTGATTGGCAGAACCGTCGTGTCCTGCGAGACACGGACGGGGTATCCAGGATTGTCAGATACGGAACAAAAAATATTGTATTTGTAAAGGGAAAATATAGTGGATGGAAGGCACAGACACGGTGTACAGATTTTGGGTTGTGGATGAAAATTTCTGGAGGAGTACCTCTCCTTTTATAGGAGGTGGGAATACCCAGTTGGATAGGAATTGGGATTTATTTAAATCCTAATTAGATAAATCATCATGTAATTAAATAAATTTAAAGCCAATTCAAATCAAATCGAAATCCAAATTAATTCTATACTTAATTAAAAATATTTTAAATAAAGCCAATAAAATCTTTTGCTATTTAATTTATCATGTTTAATCAAATATTAAAATTAACAAATCTCAAATATTATTTTCATAATTATTAAAATATAATATTAAATAAATTTCGAAAATCAAGGTAATTCCTTAAATATTAAATCATTAAATAGCTTTTTATAAACAACTACATATATTACTATACAAATTTCAAATTTCACAATTATCTAGAATATATTTTATATAACCAAAATTTTCCAAATCAATATTTATTTTTAAGTGACAAATAAAATAACTCTTTTATCCAAAATAAACATATTTTCACATATATACTTTTTCTATGTAAAATAAAATTTATACTAAAATGTTTTTCTAAAATATGTATCTCGACACATATTCGCACTCGTCGAGAAATTACGAAACGCGAATTTCGCACACTACGTAAATACAACAAAGCGAGTTTTGTATGCGACGTGGAGATACGAAGTATAAACTAATTAAATAAATATAAAAATTGTAGTAGAAAATTAGGAGCCTTACAACCTTGGCCATGTAGGCACCCATGCTTGGGCGTATAATTTCCCTCATGTGGGAGCATAGGGGCTCCCATGTCGGCACATAAAGCCCCTTCACTTGGGCACATGGACGCCATGACCCTCATGCTTTGGCTTTTGTATGTTTTGGCTTCTTACATCTTTTGAGACTTGCGATTTTATAAGATTTTCTCACGATTGATCTTCATGACACGACACGACTCGTGTGTGCCACGGCTAGGCATGGCACGTGAAACGACCGTGGTTCGTATTACGTCTTTTGGTATACGTGTACGTATATTTTATGTTTCCTGGTATGGTTTATCTTGGTATTTCTCTTACTTTGTTCGGCTTGGTTGGCTTGGTTCGGTTTGGATTGGTTTTTTTCTTTATGTGGACCAAACCCCCACCTACCCCACTCTTCTCCTTATTAGCCACCCACTCCTTCTCTCTCTTCATTTACTTCTCCTTCTTCACCATTACTCTCTTCACCTACCAAAGAGAGAGAGAGAGCCTAGGCAAGTGCAGCTTGCTTCACGGAGGATCTCAGTTTTTATTGTTCTATTCTTTTCCTTACGAGATTCTAACACACTTTAATACTTAGCATTTCTAATTTCCATGGTTCAATTTGAGTAGATCTAAGTTTATTGTATTTTCAGATTTTTTGGATTTTGATCTATTTAACCTTGTTATTTTCTAGTTTTGATGGTTCCATGTTGTAGAGAATTTGATTCTGCCCCATTTTGACATATGGAAGTCTGGATTCTAACATCGGATGAAGGATTTGGGAATTTTTGAAGCCATGGATTTCATGGCTCTTCTTCTCGGACAAGTGGAAAGAAGCACAGTACTTGACCACATAGATTTTCATACGGCAAGTTTTTCTTAGCCGTATGACAGTCTTTGCCGCATTGGCCATGGGCTTCTTTGCCTTAGCCGTATAAACTTTTGCCCTTCAGCCGCATGAATTCATCCCCTGGTCGCATGGCAATAATGGCCGCATGGCAAATCCAGCCCATGAACTCAATCATTCGCTGCCGCATATGACCCGTCTCCCCGCAGCCGCATAAGGCCCTTCCATTCCCCGAGCCGCATAAGACTCAATCCCACTGTCGCATAAGATCTATTTTCTGAGCCGCATGGACTCGATAATTCGAGCCGCATGAGTTTCTGATCCTAGCCGCATGAGGCCTGTCCTTTCCCTGGCCGCATGAGTTTCTTTCTCTTAGCCGTATGAGGCCCATCCTTTCCCTAGCCGTATGAGATTCTTTCTCTTAGCCGCATGAGCCGCTCTTCCGAGCCGCATACCCATGTTCCTCCACTTAGCCGCATGAAGTTATTTCCAGCCGCATGCGCTTAGTCCTCCCTAGCCGCATGAGCTTGTTCCTCTCCAGTCGCATATGCTTGCGTCATCCCAGCTGCATGTGCCCTGTGCTTTTGCCGCATAAGCCCGCATCTCTCTCCAACCGCATGCGTTCCTTCATTTTCGAGCCGCATGAGCTTCCCTTAGCCGTATGGCCCTTCCCTTAATCCTTGTCCTCTTTGATGATTATATTATTATTATTATTATTATTATATTGAAATGCTGCATAGATTTACATATATTCTCTGAACACGACAGTGGCCCGCCGTGGCACACTCTTGACAAGCAAACCTGATATGACATCCTCCGATATGCTGTTAAGACAGCTAGCTTGACATGACAAGAATGATTGACCTGGACACCATGGGTGATTGTGTTTGTACAAATAAACCAGTATTGTCTTGCATCATGTCTAGGATAGGGATCCCCTGAATACCACGGTCAGGGGTACCTACTAAAATTGACTAAGGCTAATAACTAGAAAATCCAGTAGTCATGGAGAGATTTTACAGCTACAGGTAATCCCGTTATCTGGGCGTCCATCATGGGATTTGTAGCCTACCGTCGAGTAGGACACATTTCCAGCACACTGTCATGTGTTGTAACCCCTAAACTACTTAAGGGTACATGCGTTTCTGGGATGATGTACCCACCTGAATTCAACCCCCTAATTGCGTCTGGATAACCTAGATGGTCTGCAGGGCTTGTGGCTGTTGGAACAATCTCATTGCATCTTGCTAGTAACTAGGCCTGTGATAACCCTAGTTAGTTAAAGTATCAAGCCGTACTCATTGCTTGGCCGTGATTGATTTAGATGGGATCTAGTATTGCTTCGTCTCGTCCTGATCCTGTACAAGATTATGACATAACATGATTACTTATGCTTGCCCTAACAATAATGATCAGGGGGCCAGTTCTGTTCAGGCGAAGGGTTACAACCCCGGTCCTTGTTTGGTTTAAGGATTGTAACCTGGCTCCCGGAACAGTTCTGTGTCCTCTCTTCGTTTATTGTCTTATTGTACCCCATGTAATGTCCGTCATGTTTTACCTTACTTCAATAGCACGATTATTTATGCTTGCCTTAACAATAATGATCAAGGGCCAAGTTCTGTTCAGGCGAATGGTTATAACCCCGGTCCTTGTTTGGTTTAAGGGTTGTAACCTGGCTCCCGAAACAGTTCTGTGTCCTCTCTTCGTTTATTGTCTTATTACTTATCAACAGTATTTGAGACGGGTTTCTATTCAAGTGAAGGGTTGCAACCCCGGTCCTTGTTTGGTTTAAGGGTTACAATCTGGCTACTTGAATGGTTTTCTCGTACTCAATTTATTATTGTTATCCCTGTTATTATCAGTATTTTTATAATTATCTTTAATATTCATTTATGATATGCTGGTTTTAGTTCCTAAGTGAAGCCTCTTTTGTGGCACTTGCTCATTCTGGGGTCTGACCCAGCTGGTTTTGTATGGCCAGATATCGGAGCAGCTCCAGAGGATCTACCTACCTTCCAGCCAGATGGTGACCACCAGGCGTAACCAAGACAACGAGTGGGTTTTCTTTTGTTCTTCCACTCTATTGTAAAATTATTCTTTTAAGGCGTTTAGTCGGCGAGCATGTGTTAGCTCGATTGCACCTTTATTTATTGTCTGCCTACGGGCTGCAACATGATTGATAAATCCTAGGGTTGATCATGTATGACTGAAACTCTTGCTAGTCTTGATATTTTGTATGACTAGCTTCATGATCATCCATATATGTAATGTATGGGATGCCTTACTATTACATATTTGGTGTTCTGACATCTTGTAAATTGTTATTGCTTGTTTGAGATTGAGACAATAGGCTTGTTTATGACCATAGGAGACTGATGACTTGTAGCTAAACCCTCATGTATCTAGACAGCCGTGACCGTATAGCGAGGTGGGTTGCACTTCAATATACGTAGCTGGCTATGTACGCCCCCACTCTCCAGTATTCTGGTTCTGGGGCGTTACATGGTTTAAGTGGTGGCCCATGCATGTCTTGTAAATCAAGATATGTGAGGGTTTACCGAATAGATGTCTCAATCATTACTCGTCCTTGATCTCTGCTCGTATCCTCTAAATCCCTGAATTCTTGACCTGATCACATGTATGTATCGTTGATCTGTCCTGGTCCTTCCTTATTGTTCCCTATGTTGTCTTCAGTGGCATTATTCCTGGTCCTACCGATCGGCAAGGCAGAGCAGCTCCCGTGGACCAGCAGCAACCCAGAGATCAAACCCAGCATTCAGGAGTAGCCTCCAGAGTCATGCCTACTTGAGGAGAGCCACCAGTTCAGCCCATCCAGCCTGTAGATGTCACCTTGGTGGGTCTCATCAGGACGTTGTTAGCTTCTCAGGATCGTCGAGGCGATGCCTTGTACCAGGAAGTGACAGATGCTCTGACCAGAGGAGGTCATCAGGGTAACAGTGCGACCAACAGCTTCAAGCGCTTGAACCCTCCCTTCTTCGACGGCAGTGAAGATGTTATCTCCGCTGATGTTTTGCTTCAGGACACAGAGGTTATTCTAGAAGCAGCCAGGACTCCAGAAGACGAGAAGGTGGCCGTAGTGCCCCTGCAGTTATTGGATCTTACCTGCAGTTGGTGGGTGGCACAGGCTGGTGGATTAGTGGCACCTATAGCTTGGGCAGTATTCAGAGAGAAATTCCAGAGCAAGTATTTCGATGCTGTAACTCGGTATGATCTACAGACAAGGTTCTCCAATCTGAAGCAGATGGGCATGACGGTCGACGGATATGCGGTCGAGTTTTCGAGACTTAGTCGGTTTGCTCCCACCTTGGTAGCGACCGAGTTCGATAGAGCCCAACGATTTTAGCAGGGGCTCCATCTGGAGATTTTATTGGCAGTAGAGCATCTTGAGCATCAGACTTTTGATGCGGTATTGAGAGCAGCTAGGAGGCATGAGTATACCTCCCAGAGGACCGTGGACAGGACCGGGGGTCGAAAGCGATCCCATGGCCAGATGAATCAATCTTCAGCACCAGCCTGGCAGCTAGGGCCTTGACCATTGAAGCTCTGAGGCAGGCGGCCTCAGTGACGTCGGTTCAACATCCAACCCCAACGTACCCTCAGCAGCAGAAGCAGAAGCACTCTTCCGCAGTGGGATATTCACACTGTGGAAAGCCAGGGCATGTGGTATCCGAGTGTCGCAGAGCACAGGATTTGTGGTTGGTTTGTAGTACCCCCCGACCACAGGATTAAGAACTGCCTGAACAGGGGGAGTTCATCTTTATCAGCCTTCTCTAGTCCTTCGGTGAGAGGACCAGCACCAGTCCAGCAGCAGCAGTAGTACCTGTTCCCGAGGACATTACCGACGCAGGCCCAGGCATTCTAACAGCAGAGGCCGCAGCAGTATGCCCAAGCCCAAGCCCTGATCCAGAGCAGACAGAGAGGTTTTCAGCAGAGGGGACCCGCACCAAGAGGGCATGGTCAAGTGCTGGCTTTGACCATGAGAGAAGAAGGATAAGCACCAGGTGAGGTGGTGGCAGGTACTATTCTCGTCAACACCATTCCAGTTTCAGTACTATTTGACTCTGGTGCATCGCATTCATTTATGTCTGCATGATTTGCAACACGGATAGGACTGAAGCCCGAGTCATTATCAGTAAGGCTCAATATACTTACTGGTAACGGGCTTGTGGGAGTAGATAGAGTATTTTCCTCGTGACGGATCATAGTTCACGGTAGAGAATTCTCCGCTAGATTGAAAGAGTTCCTGATGGCTGATTATGATGTGGTCTTAGTGATGGATTGGTTGAGTAACCAGTATGCTAGGATAGACTGCTATATTGGCAGGATTGTTTTTAGTATTCCCGGTGAGCCAGAGTTTTTCTTTTCCCGAGGCGAAGGTGAACCTTCTCCTCAAGTTTTGCGGATGGCAGTAGCAGCAGTGCAGTTACCCAGGGTAGTCGAGGAGTTTCCAGATGTTTTTCCAGAAGAACTTCCAGGAATGTCGCCAGAGGGGAGATCGAGTTCACCATAGACTTGATCCCAGGGACAGCACCATTATCAGAGAGAGTCTACAGGATAGCGCCGTCAGAGCTAGAGATATTGTACAAGATGATTGAGGAACTCAGAACCAAGGGATTCATTCGTGCTAGTAGATCGCCTTGGGGAGCCCCGATGCTTCTTATGAAAAAGAAGGATAGTACGTCCAGATTATGTGTTGATTATTGTACCTTGAACTCAGTGACAATCAAGAACAGATACCCTCTTCCGAGGATAGATGACTTGTTTGATCAACTCAAGGGGGCAGCAGTGTTCTCGAAGATTGATTTGCGGTCAGGATACCATCAGATCAGAGTCAGAGATCAGGACATCCTGAAGACAAATTTCAGATCTAGATACAGGCATTGGGAGTTCCTTGTTATGCCATTTGGAGCAACCAATACGCCGGCTGTATTCATGGATCTCATGAATCGCATCTTCATGCCTTATTTGGATCAGTTTGTGATTGTGTTCATAGACGACATCCTTGTCTACAGCAAGGGTGAGGCATAGCATGAGCAGCATCTCCGTGTGGTTCTCCAGATCTTAGAGAGCACCAGTTGTATGCCAAGTTTAGTAAATGTGAGTTCTGGCTCGATCGCATTTCGTACTTAGGTCATATCATTACCAGAGGAGGGGTAGAAGTGGATCCCCAGAAGATCGTAGCCATTGAGACATGGCCGGTACCTAGCACAGTTGTAGAAGTTTGCAGTCTTCTTTGCTTGGCCGGCTACTACCGGCGATTTATTTCAGACTTTGCTCGGATATCAGTGCCATTGACCCAGTTGACCCGCAAGGATGTATAGTTTGCTTGGACAGCAGAGTGCCAGGATTCTTTTGAGAAGTTGAAGCGAGGCTTGATGACGTCTCCTATTCTCATACGTCCAGATGGGACCGGGGGATTTTTAGTATATTGTGATGCTTCAGGCAGAGATTTAGGATGTGTTCTGATGCAGCATAGGAAGGTAATAGCTTATGCGTCACGTCAACTTCGTGATCATGAGAGGATTTACCCAACCCATGACTTGGAACTGGCAGCGGTAGTGTTTGCACTTAAGTTGTGGAGGCACTACCTGTATGGAGATAGGGTGGAGATTTTTACCGACCACAAGAGCCTGAAGTATGTTTTCACTCAGAAGGATCTTAACATGCGTCAGAGAAGGTGGCTGGAGCTACTTGTGGATTATGATATCAACCTGCAGTATCATCCTGGGAAGGCCAATGTGGTAGCAGACGCATTGAGGAGGAGAGCTGGAGTTTATATCCTAACAGCCAAGCCAGAGCTGTTAGCAGATCTTCAGAAGATGGGTATAGAAGTTGTCCTTCCTACCTGTATGGCATTAATGGCCAATATGCAAGTTCAGTCCACTATAGTTGAGAGGATCCGGATGACGCAGTCAGCAGATTCCAAGCTTCAGCGGCTCAGAACAGAGTGTGAGGCAGGACGGCGACCAGAGCTATGCATTCAAGAAGATGGTACACTTCGACATGGAAAGCGTCTTGTGTATCCGGTAGAAATATCAGACAGAAGATCATGGCAGAAGCTCACAGTTCTCAGTATTCGGTTCATCCCGGCGGTACGAAGATGTACCGTGATATTCGTCAGCACTTTTGGTGGAATGGCATGAAGAGGGAGATAGCTCGGTTTGTCTCTCGATGTTTGGTTTGCCAACAAGTTAAAGCTGAACATCAGAGACCAGCTGGACTTCTTCAGCCCTTATCGATTCCAAAATGGAAGTGAAAGTATGTAACCATGGATTTCGTGACTGGATTACCTAGGTCCCCGGCTAGTAGGGATGCTATTTGGGTCATTATAGACAGCCTCACGAAGGTGGCTCACTTTTTTCCGTTCAGAGTTGGTTAGTCGACGGCTCAGCTAGCAGAGATATTTCTCAGCCATATCGTCAGACTTTATGGTGTACCAGACAGTATCACCTCGGATAGAGATTCAAGATTTACGTCACACTTTTGGCATAGTCTGCAAAAAAGTTTGGGTACTCACCTCTAGTTCAGCTCAGCTTATCATCCGCAGACAGATGGTCAGCCAGAGCGTACCAAACGAACCTTAGAAGATATGTTGAGATTTTGTACGCTCGACTTTGGTGGTTCGTAGGAAGATCACCTGCACCTGGTGGAGTTCTCGTACAACAACAGTTTCCAGGCTAGTATCCAGATGGCACCGTTCGAGGCACTGTATGGTAGGAAGTGTCGATCCCCGCTAGCATGGGATGATTTTGGAGAGAGGCAGATGCTCAGTCCGAAAATGATTGCTCAGACTGTTGAGTTGGTCAGAAGAGTCAGAGATCATCTTCGAGTTGCCCAAGATCGCCAGCGTCATTGGGCGGATTCTCATCGGCGCCCCCTTGAGTTTTCTGTCGGCGACCATGTATTCCTGAGGATTTTGCCTAATTGTGGCATCATTCGTTTTGGCGTACGGAAAAAGCTTAGTCCTAGGTATATAGAACCGTTTGATATTCTGGAGCGAGTAGGTGATGTATCCTATCGTCTCGCTCTTCCGCCATCACTACATGAGGTGCATGTTGTGTTCCATGTATCCCAACTACGACGGTATATCCCAGACCCGAGCCACATTCTGGATCATTCGGAATTGGTTGTTGGTACCAACCTTTCGTATAAGGAGAGGCCCGTGTCTATATTAGACCGGAAGGAAAAGATACTAAAAAACAAGACTATTAAGTTAGTCAGTGTTGCCTGGGGTCATCACTCTTTGGGCGAGTCAACGTGCGAGCGTGAGGATGATATCCGATCGCGATATCCCGACCTGTTTGACTCATAAGGTATAATGTCTTCCTTATGCCTTGTGCTATCAATTCCTTGTTTGAATGAATGATTGCTTGATTGATTGCCTTGTTATGGCTTGCCTGTGATTAGTATAGCTTGTCCTTGCTTCTCTATCATCTTGATTAAATTCCGAGGACGGAATTCTTTTAAGGTGGGTAGAGTTGTAATGACTGTGGTTCGTATTATGTCTTTTGGTATACGTTTACGTATATTGCATGTTTCCTGGTATGGTTTATCTTGGTATTTCTCTTGCTTGGTTCGGCTTGGTTGGCTTGGTTCGATTTGGATTGGTTTTTTCTTCATGTGGACCAAACCCCTACCTACCCCCACTCTTCTCCTTATTAGCCGCCTACTCCTCTTTTTTCATTTACTTCTTCTTCATTTACTTCTCCTTCTTCACCATTACTCACTTCACCTACCAGAGAGAGAGAGAGAGAGTCTAGGCAAGTACAGCTTGCTTCATGGAGGAACTCAGTTTTTATTGTTCCATTCTCTTTCTCATGAGATTCTAACACACTTTAATACTTAGCATTTCTAATTTCCATGGTTCAATTTGTGTAGATCTAAGTTTATTGTATTTTCGGATTTCTTGGGTTTTGATCTATTTAACCTTGTTATTATCTAGTTTTGATGGTTTTATGTTGTAGAGAATTTGAGTTTGCCCCATTTTGACCTATGGAAGTCTGGATTCTGACCTCGGATGAAGGATTTGGGAAGCTTTGAAGCCATGGATTTCATGGCTCTTCTTCTCGGACAAGTGGGGAAGAAGCACAGTACTTGACCGCATGGATTTTCATGCGGCAAGTTTTCCTTAGCCGCATGGCAGTCTTTACCGCATAGGCCATAGGCTCCTTTGCCTTAGCCGCATGAACTTCTGTCCTTCAACCGCATGAATTCATCCCCTGGCCGTATGGCAATAATGGCGGCATGGAAAATCCAGCCTCATGAACTCAATCATTCGCTGCCGTATATGACACGTTGTCACGCCCCAGAACCAAGATACTAGAGAGCGGGGGCGAACATAGCCAGCTACGTATATTGAAATGAAGTCCATCTCGCTATACGGTCACGGCTGTCTAGATATGAGGGTTTACTACAAGCCAACAGTCTGTTAAGGTCAAGCCTACTGTCTCAATCTCAAGCAAATAATATAATCACAAGATGTTTGACCATCAAATATACAATAAAAGGCGTCCCAAATATTACATATCAGCTGATCATGAAGCTAGTCGTACAAAATGCTAGGACTAGCAAGAGTTAAGTCATACATGATCAACCCTAGGATTTGTTAATCATGTTTACAGCCCGTAGGCAGACAGTAAGTAAAAGTGCATCGAGCTAACAGGTGCTCGTCGGCTAAACGCCTCAAAAGAATAATTTTACAATAGAGTGAGCGAAACAAAATATAAAACCCACTCGTAGCCCGGGTTCCTTCTAGTCGCCACCATCGGACTGGAGGTTCGGAAGATCCTCGGGAGCTGCTCCGAAATCTGGCCACACAAAACCAGCTAGGTCAAACCCCAGAAAGAGCAAGTGCCACAAAGGAGGCCACAAAATAAGAACAAAAGCCAGCATATCAGAACATAAGAAATAAAATAAAAGTACAAGTAATAAAGAGCACGTCAGGACAATAAACGACTATGGACGTGGAACCATTCTGGAAACCAGGTTACAACCCGTAAACCAAACAAGGACCGGGGTTGTAACCCTTCGCCTGAATAGCTCCTTGTCTCTATCCAATTATTGTTAAAACAAGTAAAACAATCATGTTCAGGAGTACCAGGTACAGGGACTAGGCAAGACTTAGACAGAGCTAGACATCATTCATTCACAAGCGGCCAAGCAATTACTATGGCTTACTACTTTAGCTAACTAGGGTTGTCACAAGCCTGATTACTAACAAGATGCAATAAGAATTTCCCAGTCCCAAGCCCTGCAGACCATCCAGTTATCCTTCCGCGGGTTGAGAGTATGGTTGGGTACATCGCCCCGGAGACGATGTACCCTTAGGTGACTTAGAGGTGCAACACATGACAGTGCGCTGGAAATGTGTTCTACTCGTCGGCAAGCTACAAGTCCAATTAATAGCGCCCAGATAACGAGATTGCCTGTGACTAGAAATTCTCCATGAACTATAGTTTGATCTAGTCATTAGCCTAATCAATATTCAGTATGAATCCCTGACCGTGGAAACCAGGGAGTCACGTCCTAGACATGATGCAAGACAAGAGAAGTGGATTGCACAAGCAAGCAAGCAGGAACACCCACGGTGTCAAGTTGATTATACGAGTCAAGTTACAAGTTACAAGTCAAGTCAAGTCAGAAGTGCGCTGCCACGGGCCACTATCAAGTTATCAAGATAAATCATGTCAGGGTACTTGTCAGGAGTGCGCCACGACGGACCACTATCATGTCAGGTTGGTCATGTCAGGAGTGCACCACTACGGGTCACTGTCGTGTTATGCTAGTTCCTTGTCATACCCAGCCATGTACAATAGTCATTCCAAGCATATTAAGTAAAATCAAGTTCTAATAAAATATCAATATACAGGGCTATAGAAGAGCAAGGATAAAACCAAAACTCCAAGAGCCAATGGTTTGCGCAAGGGGTCAGGGGTTGGATTGCGCAGGGTGTCAACTGCGCAGGGTGCCATGTGCGCAGGAGCACAGGGCGCAGGGGCAGATGGCGCATGGGCCAAGTGCGCAGGAGTGGATTGCACAGGAATGAACTGCGCAGGGGTAGATTGCGCAGGAATGGACTGCGCAGGGGTGGATTGCGCAGGAGCAGACTGCGTAGGAATGAACTGCGCAGAAATGGACTGCGCAGGAGTGGATTGCGCAGGGGGGAATTATGCAGGAATGGTTGGCAGGGCGCGTGCGCAATTGGCAAGTGCGCAGTCGGGCAACGGCCAGGCTGCACGGTTCAGTACTGCGCTAAAGAGCGCAGACTGTGGATCTTCTTCTCTAGGCCGAGAAGAACACCAAGAACACAATGAATTCAAGTTTTCATATCTTTGTCAAATCAAGGCCAAATCTAGATTTTTAAAGGTCTAACTTGAGTAAAATTGAATTCTCTTCCACATGGAAGCATCAAAACAAGCAAAAATCAAAGTTTAATAGATCATAACCAAGGATTTCCGAAAATAATCAAAACTTAGATCTAGAACAATGGAGACTCCAAATCACAAAATTCCAAGTTCTAATGTTGATCTACATGTCCTAATCTATCAAATGGACAAATAAAATTGGGTGCTTATTTGTTGGCAAGGTGCACTTGCCTATTGGTTGGTGGAGGAAGGAGGAAGAAGAAGATGGAGAAATAATTGAAAGAGTAATGGAGGAGAGAGAATATTGGTAGAATTTAATGAGGGTGGTTGTGTTGTGTTGAGGGTGGAGTGTAGGTTAAAGTGCTCCAATGCATGTTAAACCAAACCAAACCAAACCAATTCTCCTCCACAAAATAAACCAAGCCAGGTAAAACCCAATTACGAGAACCTAAATCTGCAAGTCAAGTCAATTACAAGTACATGCCAAAATTCGAGAAAATAAATACAGGTCTGAAATACATGCAAGCTTGACAAGGTACGTATTCAGAATATGGGTTTTACAACTCTACCTTCCTTAAAAGAATTTCGTCCTCAGAATTTAATTAAGAGGCTAGAGAGACAAGGACAAGCTACATTAATCACAGGCAAGCTATAACTAGGCAAGCAATCAGGCAATCATACATGCAAGCAAGGGATGGAAAACATAAGGCATAAGAAAGATATTATACCTTACGAGTCAAACAGGTAGGGATATCGCGATCGGATGTCATCCTCACGCTCCCACGTTGACTCACCGAGAGAGTGATGACCCCAAGCAACACGGACTAAGTTAATAGTCTTGTTCTTGAGTATCTTCTTTCTCCGGTCCAATATAGATATGGGCCTCTCCTCATAAGAAAGGTTGGTACCAACAACCAATTCCGAATGGTCTAGGATATGGCTCGGGTCCGGGATATACCGTCGTAATTGGGACACATGGAATACATCATGCACCTCACTTAGCGACGGCGGAAGAGCAAGACGATAGGATACATCTCCTACTCGCTCCAGGATATCAAACGGCCCTATATACCTAGAACTAAGCTTTCCCCGTACGCCAAAGCGAATGACGCCGCGGTTAGGCGAGATCCTAAGGAATACATGGTCGCCGATAGCAAACTCTAGGGGTCGCCGATGAGCATCGGCCCAATGCCGCTGGCGATCTTGGGCAACTCGAAGACGATCTCTGATCCTTCTGACCACTTCAACTGTCTGGGCAATCATTTCTGGGCCGAGCATCTGCCTCTCTCCAACATCATCCCATGCTAGCGGAGATCTACACTTCCTACCGTACAGAGCTTCGAATGGTGCCATCTGGATACTGGCCTGAAAACTATTGTTGTACGAGAATTCCACAAGATGCAGGTGATCTTCCCATGAACCACCGAAGTCGAGTGTACAAGATCTCAATATGTCTTCAAGAGTCTTGATAGTGCGCTCTGACTGGCCATCTGTCTGCGGATGATATGCCGAACTGAACTGGAGACGAGTTCCCAAACTCTCTTGCAAGCTACGCCAAAAGTGTGACGTAAACCTTGAATCTCGGTCCGAGGTGATACTGACGGGCATACCATGACTCCTGACAATCTGCCTGAGGTACATCTCTGCTAGCTGAGCCGTAGACTGCCCAACTCTAAATGGAAGAAAATGAGCCACCTTCGTGAGCCGGTCAACTATAACCCAAATAGCATCTCGACCAGCTGGGGATCTAGGCAAACCAGTCACAAAATCCATGGTCACATGCTCCCACTTCTATTCTGGAATCGACAAGGGCTGAAGAAGTCCAGCGGGCCTCTGATGTTCAGCTTTAACCTGCTGGCAAACCAAATACCGAGAGACAAACCGGGCTATCTCTCTCTTCATGCCATTCCACCAGAAATGCTGACGAATATCACGGTATATCTTCGTGCCACCGGGATGAATAGAATACTGCGAACTGTGAGCTTCTGCCATGACTTCCTGTCTGATATCTCCACTGGGTACACAAAGACGAGAGCCGTGTCGAAGTGTACCATCTTCATGAATGCACAACTCTGGCCTTCTTCCTGCCTCATACTCTGCTCTGAGCCGTTGAAGCTTGGAATCTGTAGACTGCGCCATCCGGATCCTCTCAACTATGCTGGACTGAACCTGTGGCTGTGAGGCCCGCCTCACTGTATCAGTATTTTATACGGATACATATTTATTTGAGCTATATTTCGTATTTCTTGAATTTTGAGAATATTTAAAGTTGCTGAATTGTCATTGTACGGATTTTTGACAATTGTCGGGTGACCCGTATACTGGCTTGTTTCATTTATTTTGGTATGAATCATGACTTGGTTTTAATTTGATTTGACTTGGTTTTATTGGTTTGGTTTAACATGGTTTGGTTTGGCTTGGACTTGGTTTGGTTTAGTTGGTTCCTTATGAGAGAGGTGTGTGGTTTAGATTGAGTGGAGAGGAATGAATAGTGGAGATTGCTTGGGCTTGTTATATAAGCCACCTACCACTCTCTCTCCTCCATTATTCATTTTCATTTTCCATCTTCATCTTCTTCTTCTTTCCTTCTTCACCAAGGAGGAGAGGCAAGTACACCTTGCCGAACCTTGAACAAATTTACTTTTGATTGTTCATTCTCTTCCTTACTAGATTCTAAGCCTCTTTAGAACTGGAAGTTTTCGGTTTTGATGGTTATATTTTTGTAGATCTAAGTTTTAAGTTCCTTCTTGTTTAGTTTTCTTGGTTTTGATCTCTAAAAACTTGGTATTTCCAAAAACTAGTGGTTCCATGTTGTAGAGAATTTGATTTCATGCAGTTTTAGCTTTTGTTTCGCTTGATTTCGACTCCGGATGAGGAAGTTATGGCTGTTACAAGTTTTCGGAACTTTCATGGCTGAACTTGCTGTTTGGGGACGATGAACCTCATGCGCCCGGGAGGCCATGCGCTGGGAGGCCATGCGCCGTGAAGTCCCGGCAACGCATCCCTTAACTCCGAGCGTGTCATGCGCGTAGGTTCCCTACGCGCAAGTACTGAAGACGCAACGTGAGTTTCCTATACGCCGATTTGTGCAGGAATCTCATGCGCCGATTCGTGCAGGAATCTCATGCGCCGATTCGTGCAGGAATCTCATGTGCCGATTCGTGCAGGATTCCCATGCGCCGATTCGTGCAGGAATCCCATGCGCCGATTCGTACAGGAATCTCATGCACCGATTCGTGCAGGAATCCCATGCGCCGATTCGTGCAGGAATCCCATACGCCGATTCGTGCAGGAATCCCATGCGCCGATTCGTGCAGGAATCTCATGCGCCGATTCGTGCAAGAATCTCATGTGCCGATTCGTGCAGGAATCCCATGCGCCGATTCGTGCAGGAATCCCATGCGCCGATTGTGCACGAATCTCATGTGCCGATTCGTGCAGGAATCTCATGCGCCGATTTGTGCAGGAATCTCATGCGCCGATTCGTGCAGGAATCTCATGCGTCGATTGTACAGGAATCCCTTGCGCCGGAATTGCTATATTTTACTGTTTTTGCCTGTTTAAGTTGTTTTGTAGCTAGAATCTTGAAAAACTCAAAACATGAAAGTTGTAGATCTTTTCCTTGGCTTCAAGAATATGTTACTAGTTATTTTATGCAAGTTTCTCTCATTCATGATAATGTAAGGATAAAACACGATAGTGGCCTGTTAAAGCGCACTCTTGACAAGTACCAAGTGGACATGACATGACATGATAGTGGCCCATCGTGGTGCACTCCTGACAAGTATATCTGACATGATATATCTCGAATGCTGTTGCGACGGCTAACACGTCTTGACAAGATTGAATAACTTGGACACCGTGGACGATTGTGCTTGTACAATGAACCCGTCTTGTCTTGTATCATGTCTAGGACAGGGACCTCTGAATACCACGGTCAGGGGTACCCACTGAAATCGACTAAGGTTAACAACTAGAATAATCCAGTAGTCATGAAGAGATTTCCCAGCTACAGGCAATCCTATTACCTGGGCGTGCTTGTGGATTTGTAGCCTGCCGACGAGTAGGGCACACTTCCAGCACACGATTATGTGTTGCACCCTTATTGTACTAATATTCGCCTGGATAACCTAGATGGTCCGCAGGGCTTGTGGCTGTGGAATAATCTCATTGCATCTTGCTAGTAATTAGGCATGTGATAACCCTAGTTAGTTAAAGTATCAAGCCATACTTATTGCTTGGCCGTGAATGTTGGATGGAGTTCGATCAGTCTAGTCTTGTCTTGATCTTGTACTTGATTGTTACATGTCCTGATTTCTTACTTTATCTTGCCGATAAATGGTGGGAGAAACCAAGTTCTGTTCAGACGAAGGGTTACAACCCCGGTCCTTGTTTGGTTTACGGGTTGTAACCTGGTTATCTGAATAGTCCTATGGTTATCTCATCGTATATCACCTTTCCAGTCTAAGTCTTGTTTAGATCCAGTTCCTAATTGTTTCCAGGATAATGATTGCAATGATTGTCACTCTAATGTATTGTACTCTGTATTGCCACTCCCTGTTTGTCACTCTCTGAGTGTCACTTAATGATTGTCACCTTTAGCAATAAATGATCAGAGACCAAGTTCTGTTCAGGCGAAGGGTTACAACCTCGGTCCTTGTTTGGTTTAAGGGTTGTAACCTGGCTTCCGGAATAGTACTTTCGTCCTCTCTTTGTATATTGCCTAGCTCTAGTTATTTAATATGCTCTCTAGTTACTTTATCTCACCTGTTCATATGACTACTTGCTTTGCATAACTCTTAAAGGATCGTTTGCTTAACAAGTCTACTTTTAATTGTGTTTACTAAATGCTTTACTTACTGCCTTCTTATGTTCGGGTTAAGTGCATTGGTACTGCACGAATCTCGATCCTCCCTTACTTATTGCTTTCTCTCCCTGTTGATTGCCTATGATTGCTGGTTTTAAGTTCATTGTTCGGCCTCCTTTGTGGTACTTGCTATTTGGGGTCTGACCCCACTGGTTTTGCATGGCCAGGTTCTGATAGAAGAGCCCGAAGGATCTACCGCTCCATCTACTCGATGGTGACCAGCCGGAGCACCAGAGTGCCTCAGTGGGTTTTTTTTTCATTCTCCCACTGATATGTAAATTCTCCTCTTGTAACGTTTAGCCCCGAGCACGTGTTTAGCTCCTATTTTGGTATTTTCCTTGATATTATAGCCTACGGGCATAAACATGATATATGTATTCTAGACTATAGCTAGTCCTTATCATGTACGACTAATATTCTAGCTAGTCATCAGTTCTGTGATACTGGCTTCATGATCAGTCATGTATATATGGTTCGGGACGCCTTACTATTGTATGTATGATGATCGTACTCTTGCTCTTGTATAATTGCCTGTGATTGAGATACCTAGGATTGTTAAACCATAGGATTGACTGATGGCATGTAGAGTAACCCCCATGTCTTGACAGCTTATACGTGATTTCAGAGTATTAACGTACTTTGGAATTGCGTAGCTGGCTATGTCTGCCCCCGCTCTCCGGTATTCTGGTTCTGGGGCGTGACATGGTTTTAGTGGTGTCCCACGCAGGTCTCGATTTTCAGATTTGTGGGGGTTACCATGTTTAGATATCTCAATCATGATTATCTTTATTGATCTCCTTCGGATTATTCTCTATCTCTGATACTTGACTTGATATCTGTTTTGATCGTTGGTCATTCCTGTTCCCATGATTTGATCTTGTGTCCTTCAACTTTCAAGGGCACTGTTCTTGATCCCTCTGATTATCTTGTTCGTGTTTTGCCGAGGGCAGCTCAGCATTCTTCAGCCAGGCCAGTTATGGAGGATCAGTCTCAGCAAGCAGGCAGAGATATCAGTCCATCTCGATCAGCCAGTCTCTTCTGTCTTCGTATCTTGAGACAGGTGATAAGTTCATGCATCTGTTTTAACTACGATGATACGTCCTGGGTAGAGTCATGTCTTGAACTAAGTCATTGGTACCGACTTACCTTGAGGCTTGACTTTTATACATTTTTGGGAGTCAGCTTAGGCCAGCAAGGACGTTGGTTCCAACACAACTGTCTCAGGAGACATATTGATCCATATGCCTCCAGCCCTTCTTGATCATGATTGTATTTGTTCTTGTGCATTTATTTACCGCTTACGCATTTAAATACATTACTGATTGTTTTACTTTACTTATATGCCGTGCTTGATTTATTGAGATTGTTGAGTTTCTGGAGCTTTTGTTTTGTTATCTTGCTCGACTAGCCTCAGGAAATTCCGAGGACGGAATTTTTCTAAGGGGTGGAGAGTTGTGAGGCCCGCCTCACTGTATCAGTATTTTATACGGATATATATTTATTTGAGCTGTATTTCGTATTTCCTGAATTTTGAGAATATTTAAAGTTGCTGAATTATCATTGTATGGATTTCTGACAATTGTCGGGTGACCCGTATACTGGCTTGTTTCATTTATTTTGGTATGAATCATGACTTGGTTTTAATTTGATTTGACTTGGTTTTATTGGTTTGGTTTAACATGGTTTGGTTTGGCTTGGCCTTGGTTTGGTTTAGTTGGTTCCTTATGAGAGAGGTGTATGGTTTAGATTGAGTGGAGAGGAATGAATGGTGGAGATTGCTTGGGCTTGTTATATAAGCCACCTACCACTCTCTCTCTCCTCCATTATTCATTTTCATTTTCCATCTTCATCTTCTTCTTCTTTCCTTCTTCACCAAGGAGGAGAGGCAAGTACACCTTGCCGAACCTTGAACAAATTTACTTTTGATTGTTCCATTCTCTTCCTTACTAGATTCTAAGCCTCTTTAGAACTGGAAGTTTTCGGTTTTGATGGTTATATTTTTGTAGATTTAAGTTTTAAGTTCCTTCTTGTTTAGTTTTCTTGGTTTTGATCTCTAAAAACTTGGTATTTCCAAAAACTAGTGGTTCCATGTTGTAAAGAATTTGATTTTATGCAGTTTTGGCTTTTGTTTCGCTTGATTTTGACTCCGGATGAGGAAGTTATGGCCATTACAAGTTTTCGGAACTTTCATGGCTGAACTTGCTGTTTGGGGACGATGAACCTCATGCGCCCGGGAGGCCATGCGCCGGGAGGCCATGCGCCGTGAAGTCCCGGCAACGCATCCCTTAACTCCGAGCGTGTCATGCGCGTAGGTTCCCTACGCGCATGTACTGAAGACGCAACGTGAGTTTCCCATGCGCCGATTTGTGCAGAAATCTCATGCGCCGATTCGTGCAGGAATCTCATGCGCCGATTCGTACAGGAATCGCATGCACCGATTCGTGCAGGAATCTCATGCGCCGATTCGTGCAGGAATCCCATGCGCCGATTCGTGCAGGAATCTCATGCGCCGATTCGTGCAGGAATCTCATGTGCCGATTCGTGCAGGAATCTCATGCGCCAATTCGTGCAAGAATCTCATGCGCCGATTCGTACAGGAATCCCATGTGCCGATTCGTGCAGGAATCCCATGCGCCGATTCGTGCAGGAATCTCATGCGCCGATTCGTGCAGGAATCTCATGCACCGATTCGTGCAGGAATCCCATGCGCCGATTTGTGCAGGAATCCCATGCGCCAATTCGTGCAGGAATCTCATGCGCCGATTCGTGCAGAAATCCCATGTGCCGATTGTGCAGGAATCTCATGCGCCGATTCGTGCAAGAATCTCATGCGCCGATTTGTGCAGGAATCTCATGCGCCGATTTGTGCAGGAATCTCATACGCCGATTCGTGCAGGAATCTCATGCGCCGATTGTGCAGGAATACCATGCGCCAGAATTGCTCTATTTTACTGTTTTTGCCTGTTTAAGTTGTTTTGTAGCTAGAATCTTGAAAAACTCAAAACATAAAAGTTATAGATCTTTTCCTTGGCTTTAAGAATATGTTACTAGTTATTTTATGCAAGTTTCTCTCATTCATGATAATGTAAGGATAAAACACGATAGTGGCCTGTTAAAGTGCACTCTTGACAAGTACCAAGTGGACATGACTTGACCTGATAGTGGCCCGTCGTGGCGCACTCCTGACAAGTATATCTGACATGATATATCTCGAATGCTGTTGCGACGGCTAACACGACTTGACAAGATTGAATAATTTGGACACCGTGGACGATTGTGCTTGTACAATGAACCCGTCTTGTCTTGCATCATGTCTAGGACGGGGACCTCTGAGTACCACGGTCTGGGGTACCCACTGAAATCGACTAAGGTTAACAACTAGAATAATCCAGTAGTCATGAAGAGATTTCCCAGCTACAGGCAATCCCGTTACCTGGGCGCGCTTGTGGATTTGTAGCCTGCCGACGAGTAGGGCACACTTCCAGCACACGGTTATGTGTTGCACCCTTATTGTACTAATATTCGCCTGGATAACCTGGATGGTCCGCAGGGCTTGTGGCTGTAGAATAATCTCATTGCATCTTGCTAGTAATTAGGCCTGTGATGACCCTAGTTAGTTAAAGTATCAAGCCGTACTTATTGCTTGGCCGTGAATGTTGGATGGAGTTCGATCAGTCTAGTCTTGTCTTGATCTTGTACTTGATTGTTACATGTCCTGATTTCTTACTTTATCTTGTCGATAAATGGTGGGAGAAACCAAGTTCTGTTCAGACGAAGGGTTACAACCCCGGTCCTTGTTTGGTTTACGGGTTGTAACCTGGTTATCTGAATAGTCCTATGGTTATCTCATCGTATATCACCTTTCCAGTCTAAGTCTTGTTTAGATCCAGTTCCTAATTGTTTCCAGGATAATGATTGCAATGATTGTCACTCTAATGTATTGTACTCTGTATTGCCACTCCCTGTTTGTCACTCTCTGAGTGTCACTTAATGATTGTCACCTTTAGCAATAAATGATCAGAGACCAAGTTCTATTCAGGCGAAGGGTTACAACCTCGGTCCTTGTTTGGTTTAAGGGTTGTAACCTGGCTTCCGGAATAGTACTTTCGTCCTCTCTTTGTATATTGCCTAGCTCTAGTTATTTAATATGTTCTCTAGTTACTTCATCTCACCTGTTCATATGACTACTTGCTTTGCATAACTCTTAAAGGATCGTTTGCTTAACAAGTCTACTTTTAATTGTGTTTTCTAAATGCTTTACTTACTGCCTTTTTATGTTCGGGTTAAGTGCATTGGTACTGCACGAATCTCGATCCTCCTTTACTTATTGCTTTCTTTCCCTGTTGATTGCCTATGATTGCTGGTTTTAAGTTCATTGTTCGGCCTCCTTTGTGGTACTTGCTATTTGGAGTCTGACCCCACTGGTTTTGCATGGCCAGGTTCTGATAGAAGAGCCCGAAGGATCTACCGCTCCATCTACTCGATGGTGACCAGTCGGAGCACCAGAGTGCCTCAGTGGGTTTCTTTTTCATTCTTCCACTGATATGTAAATTCTCCTCTTGTAATGTTTAGCCCCGAGCACGTGTTTAGCTCGTGTTTTGGTATTTTCCTTGATATTGTAGCCTACGGGCATAAACATGATATGTGTATTCTAGACTATAGCTAGTTTTTATCATGTACGACTAATATTCTAGCTAGTCATCAGTTCTGTGATACTGGCTTCATGATCAGTCATGTATATATGGTTCGAGATGCCTTACTATTGTATGTATGATGATCGTACTCTTGCTCTTGTATAATTGCCTGTGATTGAGATACCTAGGATTGTTAAACCATAGGATTGACTGATGGCATGTAGAGTAACCCCCATGTCTTGACAGCTTATACGTGATTTCAGAGTATTAACGTACTTTGGAATTGCGTAGCTGGCTATGTCTGTCCCCGCTCTTCGGTATTCTGGTTCTGGGGCGTGACAAGACTGGCCATCAATGCCACACTGGATGGAAGAACCACTTCAATCCCCATCTTCTGAAAATCTGCCAATAACTCTGGTTGCGCCGTTAGGAAATAAACTCCGGCTCTCCGGCTCAATGCATCTGCTATAACGTTGGCCTTCCCTGGATGATACTGCAAATCCACATTGTAATCCACCAGTAGCTCAAGCCATCTTCTCTGCCGCATATTAAGGTCCTTCTGGGTGAAAACATACTTCAGGCTCTTGTGATCAGTAAATATCTCCACTCTATCTTCGTACAAGTAGTGCCTCCACAACTTAAGTGCAAACACTACTGCTGCTAGCTCCAAGTCGTAGGTCGGGTAATTCTTCTCATGATCACGAAGTTGACGTGACGCATAAGATATTACCTTCCCATGCTGTATCAAGACACACCCCAACCCTCTTCCTGAAGCATCGTAATAAACTGTGAATCCTCCGGTCCCATCTGGAAGCGTGAGAATGGGAGCCGTTATCAATCCTCGCTTCAACTTCTCAAATGATTCCTGACACTCTGCTGTCCAAACAAACGGCACATCCTTACGAGTCAACTGGGTCATCGGCGCTGAAATCCTTGTGAAATCTGAAACGAACCGCCGGTAGTAGCCGGCTAATCCAAGGAAGCTGCGAACTTCTGCCACTGAGCTGGGTGCCGGCCAAGTCTCGATAGCCACAATCTTCTGGGGGTCCACTTCCACTCCTCCTCGAGTAATGATGTGACCCAAGTACGAAATACGATCGAGCCAGAACTCGCATTTACTGAACTTGGCGTACAACTGGTGATCCCTAAGCGTTTGAAGGACGATTCTGAGATACTGCTCATGCTCTACTTCGCTCTTGCTGTAGACCAAGATATCATCTAGGAACACGATCACGAACTGATCCAGGTAAGGCATGAAAATGCGATTCATGAGGTCCATGAATACGGCTGGCGCATTGGTTGCTCCAAAGGGCATAACAAGGAACTCCCAATGTCCATATCTCGATCTAAATGCTGTCTTCGGGATGTCCTGCTCTCTGACTCTGATCTGGTGGTATCCTGACCGCAAGTCTATCTTCGAGAATACTGAAGCCCCTTTAAGTTGATCAAACAAGTCATCTATCCTCGAGAGAGGGTATCTGTTCTTGATTGTTACTGAGTTCAAGGTACGATAATCTATACATAATCTGGACGTACCATCCTTCTTTTTCATAAGAAGCATCGGTGCTCCCCAAGACGATCCACTTGCACGAATGAATCACTAGGTCCTGAGTTCTTCAATCATCTTGTACAAAATCTCCAACTCCGAAGGCGCCATTCTATAGACTCGCTCTGATACTGGTGCTGTCCCGGGGATCAAGTCTATAGTGAACTCGATCTCCCGCTCTGGCGGCATCCCTGGAAGCTCCTCTGGGAAGACATCTGAAAACTCTTCAACTATCCTGGGCAACTGCACTGCTGCTACTGCCATCCGCAATACTGGAGAAGATGGCTCCACCGCGCCTCTGGAAAATGAAAACTCTGGCTCGCCTGGAATACTGAAAACAACTCTGCCAACATGGCAGTCTATCCTAGCATACTGGTTCCTCAACCAATCTATGCCTAAGACTACATCATAGTCTGCCATAGGGAATTCTATAAATCTAGCGGAGAACTCTCTACCGCTAACTACGATCCGACACGAGGAAAACACTCGATCTACACCCACAAGACCATTACCAGTAAGTATATTGAGCCTCACTGATAATGACTCGGGCTCCATTCCTATCCGTGTCGCGAATCGCGCAGACATGAATGAATGCGATGCACCAGAATCAAATAATACTGAAGCTGGAAAGGAGTTGACGAGAATAGTACCTGCCACTACCTCACCTGGTGCAACTTCTTCTTCCATAGCCATCATCATGGCCTGACCTCTAGCTGCAGGTCCCCTCTGCTGGAAACCCCTCTGCCTGCTCTGTACTGGAGCCTTGGCACACTGCTGCTGGAATGCCTGGGCCTGAGGCAACAATGGCCTCGGGTACTGCTACTGCTGCATGGGTGCTGGTCCCCTAACCGATGGACTGGTTAGGTTGGAAGAGGAAGAACTACCTCTATTCGGGCAGGCTCCTATCTTGTGATCTGCCGCTCCACAAGCTAGGCACAATCCTTGTGCCCTACGACAATCTGCCACTACATGGCCTGGCTTCCCGCAATAAGAACATCCCATTGCGGAAGTCTGCTTCTGCTTCTGCTGCTGCGGGTACGTCGGGGTGGAATGCTGAACCGACGTCACTGAGGCCGCCCGCCTCGGAGTTCCAATAGTCAATCCCCTAGCTGCCGGGACTGGAGCTGAAGATTGGTGCATCTGACTGTGGGACCGCTTCCTACCTCCGGTCCTATCCACGATCCTCTGGGAGGTGTACTCATGCCTCCTAGCTGCCCTCAATATCGCATCGAACGTCTGGTGCTCGAACTGCTCGACTGCCAACAAGATCTCCAAATGCAGTCCCTGCTGGAACCGCTGGGCCCTATCAAACTCGGTCACCACGAAGGTGGGGGCAAACCTACTGAGTCTAGAAAACTCAGATGCATAACTGTCGACTGTTCTGCCTCCTTGCTTCAAGTTGGTGAATCTGGTCTGCAGGTCGTACCGAGCCACAGCATCGAAATACTTCGTCTGGAATCTCTCTCTAAACACTGCCCAAGCAATGGGTGCCACTAAACCCATGGCTTGCGCTGCCCACCAACTGCGAGCTAAGTCCAACAACTGCAGGCGTACCACCGCCACCTTCTCATTCTCAGGTGTTCTAGCTGCTTCCAGAACCACCTCGGTATCCTGAAGCCAAGCGTCCGTGGCAATCGCATCTTCGCTGCCGTCGAAGAATAGAGGGTTCAAGCGCTTGAAGCTGTTGGCCGCGCTGTTCCCTTGGTGACCGCCTCTGGTCAAAGAATCTGCCACAGTCTGGTGCAAGGCGTCTCTTCTGTGATCTTGAGAAGTTATCAAGGCTCTGATGAGACCTACCAAGGTTCCATCATCCGGCTCGACAGGCTGAACGGGCTGAACTGGGGGCTCTCCTCCAGTAGGTATAACTCTGGAGGCTACTCGGGAATGTTGGGCTTGATCTCCAGGTTGCTGGTTCACGGGAGGTGTTCCACCTTGCTGATTGACGGGGTCAGGTACAGTGCCGCTGAAGAAGACGACACAAGGAAATAATAAGGAAGGACCAGAACAGATCAACTATACAAGCCTGTGATCAGGTCAAGATTTTCAGGGATTTGAAAATACGGGCGGAGATCAAGGGCGAATACTGATTGAGACATCTATTCGGTAAACCCTCACATTTCTTGATTGACAAGACCTGTATGGGCCACCACTTAAACCATGTCACGCCCCAGAACCAGAATACTAGAGAGCGGGGGCGAACATAGCCAGCTACATATATTGAAATGAAGTTCATCTCGCTATACGGTCACGGCTGTCTAGATATGAGGGTTTACTACAAGCCAACAGTCTATTAAGGTCAAGCCTGCTGTCTCAATCTCAAGCAAATAATATAATCACAAGATGTTTGACCATTAAATATACAATAAAAGGCGTCCCAAATATTACATATCAACTGATCATGAAGCTAGTCGTACAAAATGCTAGGACTAGCAAGAGTTAAGTCATACATGATCAACCCTAGGATTTGTTAATCATGTTTACAGCCCGTAGGCAGACAGTAAGTAAAAGTGCATCGAGCTAACAGGTGCTCGTCGGCTAAACGCCTCAAAAGAATAATTTTACAATAGAGTGAGCGAAACAAAATAGAAAACCCACTCGTAGCCCGAGTTCCTTCTAGTCGCCACCATCGGGCTGGAGGTTCGGAAGATCCTCGGGAGCTGCTCCGAAATCTGGCAACACAAAACCAGCTGGGTCAAACCCCAGAAAGAGCAAGTGCCACAAAGGAGGCCACAAAATAAGAACAAAAGCCAGCATATCAGAACATAAGAAATGAAATAAAAGTACAAGTAATAAAGAGCACGTCAGGACAATAAACGACTAGGGACGTGGAACCATTCTGGAAACCAGGTTACAACCCGTAAACCAAACAAGGACCGGGGTTGTAACCCTTCGCCTGAATAGCTCCTTGTCTCTATCCAATTATTGTTAAAGCAAGTAAAACAATCATGTTCAGGAGTACCAGGTACACGGACTAGGCAAGACTTAGACAGAGCTAGACATCATTCATTCACAAGCGGCCAAGCAATTACTACGGCTTACTACTTTAACTAACTAGGGTTGTCACAAGCCTGATTAATAACAAGATGCAATGAGAATTTTCCAGTCCCAAGCCCTGTAGACCATCTAGTTATCCTTTCACGGGTTGAGAGTATGGTTGGGTACATCGCCCCGGAGACGATGTACCCTTAGGTGACTTAGAGGTGCAACACATGACAGTACGCTGGAAATGTGCTCTACTCGTCGGCAAGCTACAAGTCCAATTAATAGCGCCCAGATAACGAGATTGCCTGTGACTGGAAATTCTCCATGAACTATAGTTTGATCTAGTCATTAGCCTAATCAATATTCAGTATGAATCCCTGACCGTGGGAACCCGGGAGTCACGTTCTAGACATGATGCAAGACAAGACAAGTGGATTGCACAAGCAAGCAAACAGGAATACCCACGGTGTCAAGTTGATTATACGAGTCAAGTTACAAGTTACAAGTCAAGTCAAGTCAGGAGTGCGCTGCCACGGGCCACTATCAAGTTATCAAGATAAATCATGTCAGGGTACTTGTCAGGAGTGCGCCACGATGGACCACTATCATGTCAGGTTGGTCATGTCAGAAGTACACCACTACGGGTCACTGTCGTGTTATGCTAGTTCCTTGTCATACCAAGCCATGTACAATAGTCATTCCAAGCATATTAAGTAAAATCAAGTTCTAATAAAATATCAATATACAGGGCTATAGAAGAGCAAGGATAAAACCAAAACTCCAAGAGCCAATGGTTTGTGCAAGGGGTCAGGGGTTGGATTGTGCAGGGTGTCAGCTGCGCAGGGTGCCAAGTGCGCAGGAGCACAGGACGCAAGGGCAGATGGCGCATGGGCCAAGTGCGCAGGAGTGGATTGCACAGGAATGAACTGTGCAGGGGTGGATTGCGCAGGAATGGACTGCGCAGGGGTGGATTACGCAGGAGCAGACTGCGCAGGAATGAACTGCGCAAAAATGGACTGCGCAGGAGTGGATTGTGCAGGGGGGAATTGTGCAGGAATGGTTGGCGCAGGGCGCGTGCATAATTGGCAAGTGCACAGTCGGGCAACAGCTAGGCTGCGCGGTTCAGTACTGCGCTAAAGAGCGCAGACTGTAGATCTTCTTCTCTAGGCCGAGAAGAACACCAAGAACACCAAGAATTTAAGTTTTCATATCTTTGTCAAATCAAGGCCAAATCTAGATTTTCAAAGGTCTAACTTGAGTAAAATTGAATTCTCTTCCACATGGAAGCATCAAAACAAGCAAAAATCAAAGTTTAATAGATCAAAACCAAGGATTTCCGAAAATAATCAAAACTTAGATCTAGAACAATGGAGACTCCAAATCACAAAATTCAAAGTTCTAATATTGATCTACATGTCCTAATCTATCAAATGGACAAATAAAATTGGGTGCTTATTTGTTGGCAAGGTGCACTTGCCTATTGGTTGGTGGAGGAAGGAGGAAGAAGAAGATGGAGAAATAATTGAAAGAGTTATGGAGGAGAGAGAATATTGGTGGAATTTAATGAGGGTGGTTGTGTTGTGTTGAGGGTGGAGTGTAGGTTAAAGTGCTCCAATGCATGTTAAACCAAACCAAACCAAACCAATTCTCCTCCACAAAATAAACCAAGCCAGGTAAAACCCAATTACGAGAACCAAAATCTGCAAGTCAAGTCAATTACAAGTACATGCCAAAATTCGAGAAAATAAATACAGGTCTTTAATACATGCAAGCTTGACAAGGTACGTATTCAGAATATGGGTGTTACACACGTCTTCCCGCAGCCGCATAAGGCCGTTCAATTCCCCGAACCGCATAAGACTCAATCCCACTGTCGCATAATATCCATTTTTCTGAGCCGCATGGACTCGATAATTTGAGCCTCATGAGAATCAGTCCCTGAGCTGCATGATTTTCTCATCCTAGCCGCATGAGGCCTATCCTTTCCCTGGTCGCATGAGATTCTTTTTCTTAGCCGCATGAGCCGCTCTTCCGAGCAGTATACCCCTGTTCCCCCTCTTAGCCGTATGAAGTTATTTTCAGCCGCATATGCTTAGTCCTCCCCAGCCGCATGAGCTTGTTCCTCTCCAGCCACATATGCTTGCGTCATCCCAGCCGCATGCGCCCTGTGTTTTTACCGCATAAGCCCGCATCTCTCTCCAACCAAATGTGCCCCCTTCTTTTCCGAGCCGCATGAGCTTCCCTTAGCCGCATGGCCCTTTCCTTAATCCTTGTCCACTTTGATGATTATATTATTATTATTATTATTATTATTATTATAATATTAAAATACTGTATAGATTTGTACATATTCCCTAAACACGACAGTAGCCCGCCGTGGCGCACTCTTGACAAACAAACCTGACATGACATCCCTCGATATGATGTTAAGACATCTAGCCTGACATGACAAGAATGATTGACCTGGACACCGTAGACGATTGTGTTTGTACAAATAAGCCAGTATTGTCTTGTATCATGTCTAGGATAGGGATCCCCTGAATACCACGGTCAGGGGTACCTACTAAAATCGACTAAGGCTAATAACTAAAAAATTCAGTAGTCATGGAGAGATTTTCCAGCTACAGACAATCCCGTTATCTGGGTGCCAATTATGGTTTTTGTAGCCTACCGTCGAGTAGGGCACATTTCCAACACATTGTCATGTGTTGCAACCCCTAAACTACTTAAGGGTACATGCATTTCTGGGACGATGTACCCACCTGAATTCAACCCCCTAATTGCGTCTGGATAACCTGGATGGTCTGCAAGGCTTGTGGCTGTTGGAACAATCTTATTGCATCTTGCAAGTAACTAGGCCTGTGATAACCCTAGTTAGTTAAAGTATCAAGCCGTACTCATTGATTGATTTGGATGGGGTCTAGAATAGCTTCGTCTCGTCCTGATCCTGTACAAGATTATGACATGCCATGATTACTTATGTTTGTCTTAAAAATAATGATCAGAGGGCCAGTTCTGTTCAGGCGAAGGGTTACAACCCCGGTCCTTGTTTGGTTTATGGGTTGTAACCTGGCTCCCGGAACAGTTCTGTGTCGTCTTTTCGTTTATTGTCTTATTGTACCCTATGTCATGCCCGTCATGTTTTACCTTACTTCAATAGCATGATTATTTATGCTTGCCTTAACCATAATGATCAGGGGTCAAGTTCTGTTCAGGCGAAGGGTTACAACCCCGATCTTTGTTTGGTTTAAGGGTTGTAACCTGGCTCCTGGAACAGTTATGTGTCCTCTCTTCAGTTATTGTCTTATTACTTATCAACTGTATTTGAGACGGGTTTCTATTCAAGTGAAGGGTTGCAACCCCGGTCCTTGTTTGGTTTAACGGTTGCAATCTGGCTACTTGAATAGTTTTCTCGTATTCAATTTATTATTGTTATCCCTGCTATTATCAGTATCTTTGTAATTATCTTTAATATTCATTTATGACATGCTGGTTTTACTTTCTAAGTGAAGCCTCTTTTGTGGCACTTGCTCTTTCTGGGGTCTAACCAAGCTGGTTTTGTATGGCCAGATATCGGAGCAGCTCTAGAGGATCTACCTACCTTCCAGCCAGATGGTGACCACCAGGCGTAACCAAGGCAACGAGTGGGTTTCCTTTTGTTCTTCCACTCTATTGTAAAATTATTCTTTTGAGACGTTTATCCGGCGAGCATGTGTTAGCTCAATTTTACCTTATTTATTGTCTGCCTATAGGCTGTAACATGATTGACAAATCTTAGGGTTGATCATGTATGACTAAAACTCATGCAAGTCTTGACATTTTGTACGACTAGCTCTATGATCATCCAGATATGTAATGTATGGGATGCCTTACTATTGTATATTTGTTGTTCTAACATCTTGTGAATTGTTATTGCTTGTTTGAGATTGAGACAATAGGCTTGTTCATGACCATAGGAGACTGATGGCTTGTAGTTAAACCCTCATGTATCCAGACAGCCGTGACCGTATAGCGAGGTGGGTTGCACTTCAATATACGTAGCTGGCTATGTACGCCCCCACCCTCTAGTATTCTGGTTCTGGGGCATTACAGCACGGCTCGACACGGCACGAATTGTACAAGTCGCAGTACGACTTGGAACGACATGGCACGATTAGCACGATTTTGTTTGATCACGGTAATTTCTATGTTTTTGCTAATATAGAGACACGACACGACTTGTACAAGCCGTGGCATGGCTTAGCACGATTTGGCATATATGTGGCCTTCATGTAGGCGCATAGAACCCCGTAGGTACATAGCCTTGGGGCACACAATGATTTAGTATTTTTCCCTTTTGCCATAATATGCACTTTTCCCTATATGCTGCCATATCCTTTGGCTTTATTACATTTTATGCTCTAAGCTATGTTGTCTTTGTTACATCGGTGGCCCGTTAGGGTGCACTCAGGATATGTCTCTTCTGCTTACATGATGATATGTGATATGATCATGACCATGATATGTGAACACGAAATGATGAATGGCATGTAATGAACAATGATGGTGGCCCGTTGTGGCGCGCTCCTAACAAGTAACAAGTAATAAAACATGACAGTGGCCCATTGTGACGCACTCTTGACAAAAATATGACAAGTAACATGACAAGATGGTGACCCGTTGTGGTGCACCCCTGACAAGTAATCTTGACAAGATAACTCATGAACGCTGTTGCGACAGCTAACTGGACATGCTAATCATGACACCGTGGGTGATTGTATTGAATGTGCTTTTATAAGCTACCAGTCTGTTTCGCATCATGTCTAGGACTTGTGTCCCTGGTTACCACGGTCAGGGATTCATACTGAGTCTAACTAGGTTAATGACTAAATTGATCAAGTAGTTCATATAGATAGGTATTCCGGCTACAAGCAATCCCGTTATCTGGGCGTCCTCCTGATGGACTTGTAGCCTGCCGACGAGTAGGACACATTTTCAGCTCACTGTTATGTGGGGCACTTCAAGCAACGATTACTAAGCACACGGTCATGTGTTGCACTCAAGTCACCTAACAAGTTAAGACAACTCTTAATATGAACCTTGCGCTTGGATAACCTGGATAGTCTGCAGGGCTTGTGGCCGTAAGGAATCCTCATTGCATCTTTCTAGTAACTAGGCTTGTGATAACCCTATTTAGTTAAAGTATTAAGCCATACACTTGCTTGGCTGTGAATGATTGGATGGAGTACTATCTTGTCTAGTCTTGTCTAGAC
Organism: Iris pallida; assembly: GCA_029216955.1. NCBI lineage: Eukaryota > Viridiplantae > Streptophyta > Magnoliopsida > Asparagales > Iridaceae > Iris > Iris pallida. The sequence continues at coordinate 12,600,619 of JANAVB010009400.1, forward strand.
CCAGCACATGACTATCTCAGGACATGATTGTGTATGATTTACTTTACTGATAATTGGTTAGAGACTAAGTTCCGTTCAGGTGAAGGGTTACAACCCCGGTCCTTGTTTTGTTTACGGATTGTAACTTGGTTACCGGAATAGTTCTTTAGTTCTCTTATCGTTTATCACTTGTTTACTCTAACTCATGTCTATTTGTCACGAACAGCTTCCGAATAATCGGACACGAGTCGGACACGCCCAGCCTTCATCGTTAGACACGACGAAGTAAGCTGTACCAAGCTAGGAAAAACTAACCAGATAAACATGAAAGTATAGAATCACAGCATCTAAAAAAACGTATCCCAGAATGATCACCATAATCCACAATTCTATGTATATACATGTACGCATCATCAAGAATAATATGTACTATGAATTCTAAATCAATATCTAAAAGTAAGGCTAACAGTCTAAACCTGAAACCTCAAGCTAAGTCATGACCCTCTTGCTCAGCTAAGATCCCGGGCTCTGGCCCATAGGGTAGAATGATATCCTGCAAGTATACCTGCTACTTATCCAGTCAGGAGCGGTGCAAAGTACAGTTCTAGGTAATGAACAAGACATCATGATAGGAAAGTACAAGGGAACATGGTATGTAAAGCACAAGAAAGAACATGGTGGATAAGTACATGAAAGAACATGGTATGTAGGAACATGAAAGAACATGGCATCTCAGGAATCACAAGAACTAAGTACATGATATATCTCCTGAACATGTGTGTACAATATTTGAAATATAACTAAGTATTTGACCAGCTAGGGGTAAGCACACGAAAGCACATGAAGCACATGAAAGCACATGAATGGTTTGGCTTAGGACCCGCATGCACGATGCGGGGTCTATGCTAAACAAACCTGAGTTGTTTCTTGGGTTTGGTCACATAAATAGTATATTTCCCCTCCCCAGGTACAAGTAATAAGAACAAGGAACGTGAGCACGAAAAAAATATGTCGTATCGCAGTGTGTCAATCAAGAAAGCACAGGATATAATAAAATGCACAAGACCATAGAATGTACTTGCCTTGCTCCAGGAAAGTACGGGTGAAGATCGGGGCTAGATGTCCTCCTGTATTTAATAATGATTTGCAATTTGATTAAGAACTATACTAGTTTGGGGATAGCATAATTAAACTAAAAGTATCACATGACTTAATATATTCTATCTAGCTAAGAATCTATACACTAAAATAATATGCAATTTAGTTACTAGAGTCCTAGCACCAAAATTAGTCAAATGGAAGGGTTCAATCAAGGTCAATGTATATTGCTAACTGATATCCTTTCCTAGTCAAGCTTATACATATTTCAGAAATACTAATACTGAATATCAAATACCAGTCTAAATGCTTCCACTTATTCCTGTAGGTGACTCTCAACTCAAATGACATTCAGTCTACATAGGGCTGAAACAAGTCCTTCTCAGATCACTCCATGCCTTATCCTCATACTTGGTTTAAGTGCTAATTTCAAATCCTGCAGTTTCTCTCAGGGCCTGCCTAGATATCACACATGTAGTTTACAACTAAGTGCTCCTAGGATATACTACATTCAGGTATCCATGTTAGGAAGAACATAAATTTATCTTTCCTAAAGTGGCTAATCAAGAATTGAACCATGAGATGTTATATGGAATCTATATTGAACTAAAGTCTTCGGTTAACTCTGAATTCTCAGTCTTCAATCTAAACTCTGATACCTACATTCTCAGGTTTTTGCCTGAGACTAATCTCAGTTTTGCACTGATTTCATTCCCAGCTATCAGAATCATTATTCAGGTTCAATCCAATGAACTAAGTTCTTGGTATAAAATTCTATCATTGCCTTATGAAATTTGAATCATCCATTCATACATATATCCAAACCACCTATTACTGCTATGCCAGGCTAGGCTGACATCAATTAGAGAAATTCCACACTGCTGTGTTCTCAGGATACATCTAACTATTATTGGCCTACACTCAGTTTTAACTGAGTTTAACAAATGAAATCATGGTAACTCATCAAGCGTTCAGTGTGGTTTAGATTCCTCACTTGAAGTAAAACATTACAGTTTAAGAAGAAAATCCAAGCTAAACTAAAAATCCCAGTTTAAAGTAATTATTGAGATGTTATCTCAGGTCAACTGATTTGGTTCTCAGCTTTTAATAACTTGACCAACATCGAATAGGAAAATCTCATACTTACCTAAACCAAACTTATATCTAAAACTCCAGATTTATCAATTGGGATTAAATAATGATATAGGAAAACAATTCAGAATCAAACTAATATCCTGCTACCATGATCATTTCCTCTCCTGTGTTTAGCACAACTACCAAGACAACTACCATGGTATAGCCTAAGAAATTCTCCACCAAGTTCCTACTGAACCCAGCACTGATGTATGAATCCTGGTTCATAATATTGAACCAAACATTGACACCCAAATCACCAAGTTACTAAATCAATCGACATTGGCACTTAAACTTACAGGTTTCACTGACATATGCAATCCTTAGTTCACTTAACTAAGGTAATACATACGATTCTCATATGAATCCTCTGATTCAAAACAGACACGGATACGTGTCTCAGGGATCCACTCAACCCATACTACATATGCAGTTCAGCACTCCCTCATAGAATCAGTTGCACATGCCATCTTCAGGTTCAATAAAATGAACCAAAATATAACAGATGGATACCAGATTCAGGTAAAACGCTAGTATAAGTTTCAACACCAACTAAGATAGTAACATGCAGTCTTGGTTTCTAATATTGATTTATTCAATCAGATTCAACAAGTTAATCAAGTATTGAATGCAGAAATATGTGGATAAACACAGCAAAATTCTAAATTGATCCAGGAAAACTAAAAAATCAATTGGAATATCTCCAGATCAATTTATAGAACAAGGAGTTAAGCATGAGCAAGGAAAATACATTGTATTGAATAATCTTCTAAACTATGCCTAAATTCTCTTCTAACATAGGAAAGCTAAACTCAGAATATGATAATCTACTGTCACTACTTATTCCAGAATGGTTTAGATATACCACAGCATTAAACCATAATTACACTATTGGGAAAAATCAGGGAATTACCTCTACAAAATCGATTAGGCCCAAGTGTCTGCAGATTATCAGAGCTTCCACTTAGCCCAAAAATTCAGGTTGCAGACAGATGAGAAATCTTATCAACCTTGAACAACTCAAATCAATTTCGATCTACAAACTCAGATCTGGTCGATACAGGAATGGGTAAATTAAATTTAGATCAATTAGAATCCAACTAAATGAATTGAGACAAAACGATCACAATTACCATATTTCAATCGGTTGGGAACAACGATCGAACAGATCCTGATCTCCTCATAATGGAGAACAGACGACAGCTCAAAAAAGAAAGAGATCAAATCAATAACTTCCCAAATTTATAAATTATCAAATCCAAGAAATTGTGTTCGATTTCTCACCTCCTTCAACCGTTCGATCTGTTGGTACAGATCAATCTTCAAAACTATCAGGGAAGGAATTCATTCTTGAATTGAAAGCACGAGCTAATTGGTAGAAGATTGAAGGAGATCCACTACAGCTCAGGCTCGTCATCGACTTCTCTCGATCGCCACTCCAAATTAGGGTTCAGGAACTCTTGATTTGAGAAAGAAGAGAGAAGAACAATGTTGAGGAGAATGGATGGGAAAAGAAGGTCTTATATAAGCAATGGGTGGCGTGGGGATTAAGCACACAGGAGAGCGGGAAATTCCAATTCCTGTCCCTGCCAAAATCAGTTAGAGGAGAAGGAATTTGGCTGTTTCGTTTGAATTTAAACTGGACTGAAGAAATAGCCTTGGCAGAAAGTTACTTATCTATTTATTTAAAAGGAGCCCATGAATAAGCCCAATGAGGAATGGCCCAGGGCCAAGGAATTGTAAACAATAAAATATAATGTACTTAACAGCTTGCATATAGTTAAAGTATTAATAAATTCTCAATTATTTAATCAATACAATATAAAACCAAAAATTTTAATTATCAGGAAGGTGAAGTTACAAATCTCTCCCCCTTGAAAAATTTTGCCCTCGAAATTCGAGACAACTCTTCAAAGCGCAATAAAGAAGGTTCAAACACAATCATTTATTATATAAAAATATTCTCAATATCATAATACAATAAAAAAACAAGCTGGGAAAGCGTTCCCGCATCTCGTCCTCGCACTCCCATGTGGACTCTCTCGGAGAGTGGTGTCTCCACATGACGCGGATAAGAGGAATAGTCTGGTTCCGCAAGTGCTTCTCCCTCCGATCAAGGATCTCCACTGGCTGCTCCTCGAAGGTCAATCTCGGACTCACCTCTGGTTCGAAATAGTCCACCACATTACTCGAATCTGGAATGTAGTATCGAAGCTGGGACACGTGAAAAACGTTATTTTCTCCCTCCAAGCTAACTGGAAGTGCCGGTTGATATGCCACCTCGCCAATCCGTACCTTCATGTTGAAAGGCCCGGTGTACCTCGGACTGAGCTTCCCGCCTATGCCAATTCTGATAACGCCTCTAATTGGTGAGATCTTCAGGAATACTCTATCTCCAAACACAAACTCCAGTGGCCGTCTGCTGCTGTATGTCCAGTGCTTCTGCCGATCCTGTACAACTCTGAGTCGCCTTGAGCCTTGAGGCCAAGTACACACAAGAAGTTGAAATAATACGATCTAACAATGATCAAGAATTAAAATAGGCACGAATGGAATAAAGTTTCGATTATAACTTAGAGGAGCAAAATTATGAAGACACCACTATTAAGTACGATCAAAGACGATAGTTTAACACAAGTAGACTAGGACAAGATAGGAAAATCATGCCCAGATGGACATGTTTTAAAATTGAAGTTTAGACAAGATGCAAACGAAGTATGGAATCAAAATCTGGCAATGTATAATTTTGAGGAATTCAATGTTCTAACGATAAAATGCTAGAAGGAAAATTTAGCAAGGGTTGATTAAGAAGACGTACGCAATACTCAGGAGATACAGTATCAAATCCGGATGAACGTGCAAGGATCTGTGATTCTCGAAAACCATTAATCATATAAAAAAAAGATATAGTTTCCATGGTGTCCGGGAACATATAGCTATTTGAAATCACTTTGCCTAGAATCCCTACCCTGCCAGTATATATCTGACTGCAGTGGACTTTCGGCTCCGTGACTCAAATAACAATATGTCACCAAATAATCTGTCAACCTTATCCATTTTCTAACAATCATTGACGAAGCAACCCAAGAGATCAAGGTATGAAGAATATGATAAGTCTCGATAGTACTCGAAAACCTATGATTGTCTGAAATTACTTCAACTTAAAGTCCCTGCCTCGCCAGTGCGCTACTGGCTGCAGTGAACCCTCAGTCTCCATAATCTAGCTAATGGCTACAGCGTGCAACTGTCATGCCATAGTAGGTCATCGAATAGCCTCTTGACTTTATCCCTAGGAATTTTAAAAGAGTTTCAAGGAATTCAAAATGAGTTTCAATAGTCCAAGTCACAAAAATGGTGAAGTTACCTGACTGTTAGAATACAAGGATTTATTAGGTACTAAGAGACGACAAGGGATCCCATCGGTGAGTACAAAAGGGCAACCAGGGAGATTTAAAATTTCAGACAGGGAGCGAAGTTTCAAATTATAACGGAATTTCAACTGATATCTGGAAGAGTAACAAGATTCCTTATATGGGACGTTATCCCGAAAGGATAACAGAGTCTCGAAGGATGAACTGAGGCAAGGTATTAGGTAGGAGACAAGTTTTAAAATAAGAAATAAAATCCCGTACTGGAAGCAAGGTTCAACAACATCTCAATTAACAACGAAATCTCAGACAAAATTTCGAATGGAAAGCAACCTCCCATAGGATACAATGTATCAATAAGAGAACCAATATCAACAAGGTCGTGATTAGGAAATAAAATCTCGACTAGAAAATCTTGACGAGGAAACAAGGTTTAGAATAGTGACTAGAAAATAGGTTCTAATAGAAGACAAGGTATTGGATTGTAAACATGAAACAAGCGAATCTCAGTAGCAACAAAATCGTAAATAGAGAACAAGTCCCGAATAAAGTCAAGAATAGGAAATAGAATCTCAAACAAGCATCAATAGAAGCGAAGGTTCAAACAAGGTTTCAGAATGATATTTCAAGTAGAAATAATTCTGGAATAGTACAAGTTCGATTAGCGAACATAATATCAATAAATGAGTAGAAACAAGTATCCATGAAACAAGCAAAATCTTGGATAGGAGACAAGATCGAAACAAAATAGTGGACCAACAACTCTCGACTAGAAAATCAAAGTCATGAATGAAGAAACAAGTCTCGAATAGGAAATAAAATCTTCAAAACCCTCAAAGGAATTTGCAACAATGTCTTGAATAGGACGGAGCTTAAACAAATTTCTGAATGAGGAACAGGATTTAGAAATAAAGTCTCGAGTAGGAATTAAAATCTCAATTAATGTGAAGTTTAATAAAGGAACAAAATTTGCAAAATATGAGCCATTACTAGGAAACAAGGTCAGGAATGATGAATATGCAAACAATATCTAATAAGGGATTTCAAACAATTATCGAATTGTGGATCTGCAACAAGTTTACCGAATTAGGAAACAATACCTCAAAATAAGTTTCAAATATCCACCAAGGTTTCAAAAATAGAAAACGAGAAGTTGCAAGAAATGAACTAAGTGCTAAGAGAAATTTTATAGGAAAACTGGATTACGAATCAAGATACGTGATTCTCTCCAACAATGCAAAAGAAGCCTTCTATCTTCAGTCTATCTTCAGTGTTCCTCCGGAACTGGAGTCTCTTTAATCTTCCTCAACTACCCTGACGTAGGCTGGTCCCTGCGACAGTGCTTCATGTGATGGCTGAATCTGGAGAGGCGGGTCCCCTTGCTGCAGTCCTGATGCTCCCCATGCTTGTCCTTAGGCATTGTGATAAACGATCTCCGGGTAATCCTTGACTTGATGGGCAGGCGATCCGCAGTGCAGGCGTAGCCTTCGTCTCTGGCGGCACTCTTTATGGTGATGTCCTGGCGACGACAAAAATTGTAGATGGTCGTCATCTGAATCTGAGTCTGGGTCTCCCGCGGGCTAAAGCGTAGAGCCTCTGATAGGAATATACGTATGCTGGCGTACTGGCTGTTGAGATCTGCTCTCGACGATGAGACTGGTGGTATGACCGAAGAAGCGCAGACTAAGTATTGTGACGCTTTGCGGGTCAAGGATAGTTGCTGTCTTTGGCATAAGTCTTCATGTTGCTCCTTGGCTTTAGCTTCCCATTTTGTTGCATGTGCTACGAGCTGGATCTCTCGGTTGGTGACTTCAATCTTTAGAGGAGTCAAATTCTCAGGGACTTGAATGATCTTCAAATAAGACTCCAGGTTCTCGATCTGCTTCTCGATACAAAATATGTGCTCGGTGTCGGAGAAGTCCAAAGGTTATGGAGTCTGGAAAGCAGAAGTCTTTTCTGGCCCGAGAAGCGCATCCACAAGTCTGGCTTAGAAAATGATGGCTTGCTCTCTCTCTGGGTGTCAAAGAACTTTTCAAACATCTCCGTCAACTACGTACTACACATGGGATAGTAGGGACGACCTGCGGGATGGAAGCTCGGAACCTCAAGTATAGGTGGATCAACCGTTCCGGTGTCGCGTGCTTTTGAATTATCTGAAAAACAGAAAACTGTTAAAATAACCTAGACCTGAATACAACAAGTGTTTATAGAATATCAATATACCTGATATACCTTTATTTCCCAATTTTCCTATGCTGTGATCAAGTTTTCCTAGTGTAATCAAGTCCCCCAATAGTACACTAAGACCTAGCTACCATTAGGCTAGACCTGCATGGGCCACCACTAAAAACATGTCACGACCTGCTCCCGAATAATCGGACACGAGTCAGACACGCCCAGCCTTCGTCGTTAGACACGACGAAGTAAGCTGTACCAAGCTAGAAAAAACTAACCAGATAAACATGAAAGTATAGAATCACAGCATCTAAAAAAATGTATCCCAGAATGATCACCATAATCCACAATTCTATGTATATACATGTATGCATCATCAAGAATAATATGTACTATGAATTCTAAATCAATATCTAAAAGTAAGGCTAACAGTCTAAACCTGAAACCTCAAGCTAAGTCATGACCCTCCTGCTCTGTTAAGATCCCGGGCTCTGGCCCATAGGGTAGAATGATATCATGTAAGTATACCTGCAACTTATCCAGTCAGGAGTGGAGAAAAGTACAGTTCTAGGTAATGAACAAGACATCATGATAGGAAAGTACAAGGGAACATGGTATGTAGAGCACAAGAAGGAACATGGTGTATAAGTACATGAAAGAACATGGTATGTAAGAACATGAAAGAACATGGTATCTCAAGAATCACAAGAACTAAGTACATGATATATCTTCTAAACATGTGTGTACAATATTTGAAATATAACTAAGTATGTGACCGGCTAGGGGTAAGCACATGAAAGCACATGAAGCACATGAATGGTATGGCGTAGGACCCGCGTGTACGATGCGGGGTCTAAGCTAAACACACCTGAGTTATTTCTTGGGTTTGGTCACATAAATAGTATATTTCCCCTCCCAGGTACAAGTAATAAGAACAAGGAACATGAGCACCAGAAAAATATGTCGTGTCGTAGTGTGTCAATCAAGAAAGCCCAGGATATAATGAAATGCACAAGACCATAGAATGTACTTGCCTTGCTCCAGGATAGTACGGGTGAAGATCGGGGCTAGATGTCCTCATGTATTTAATAATGATTTGCAATTTGATTAAAAACTATACTAGTTTGGGGATAGCATAATTAAACTAAAAGTATTACATGACTTAATATATTCTCTCTAGCTAAGAATCTATACAATAAAATAATATGCAATTTAGTTACTAGAGTCCTAGCACCAAAATTAGTCAAATAGAAGGGTTCAATCAAGGTCAATGTATATTGCTAACTGATATCCTTTCCTAGTCAAGCTTATATATATTTTAGAAATACTAACACTGAATATCAAATACCAGTCTAAATGCTTCCACTTATTCCTGTAGGAGACTCACAACTCAGATGACATTCAGTCCAAATAGGGCTGAAACAAGTCCTTCTCAGATCACTCCATGCCTTATCCTTATACTTAGTTTAAGTGCTAATTTCAAATCCTGTAGTTTCTCTCAGGGCCTACCTAGATATCACATGTGTAGTTTCCAACTAAGTGCTCTAAGGATATACTACATTCAGGTATCCATGTTAGGAAGAACATAAATTTATCTTTCCTAAAGTGGCTAATCAAGAATTGAACCATAAGATGTTATATGGAATCTACAATGAACTAAAGTCTTGGGTTAACTCTTAATTCTTGTCTTCAATCTGAACTCTGATATCTACATTCTCAGGTTTTTGCCTGAGACTAATCTCAGTTTTGCACTGATTTCATTCCCAGCTACCAGAATCATTATTCAGGTTCAATCCAATGAACTAAGTTCTTGGTATAAAATTCTATTATTGCCTTATGAAATTCGAATCATTCATTCATACATATATCCAAACCACCTATTACTGCTATGCCAGGCTAGGCTGACAGCAATTAGAGAAATACCACACTGCTGTGTTCTCAGGATACATCTAACTATTATTGGCCTACACTCAGTTTTAACTGAGTTTATCAAATGAAATCCTGGTAACTCATCAAATGTTCAGTGTGGTTTAGATTCCTCACTTGAAGTAATACATTGCAGTTTAAGAAGAAAATCCAAGCTGAACTAAAAATCCCAGTTTAAAGTAATTACTGAGATGTTATCTCAGGTCAACTGATTTGGTTCTCAACTTTGAATAACTGGACCAACATCGAATAGGAAAATCTCATACTTACCTAAACCAAACTTATACCTAAAACTCCAGATTTATCAATTGGGATTAAATGCTGATGTAGGAAAACAATTCAGAATCAAACTAATATCCTGCTACCAGGATCATTTCCTCTCCTGTGTTTAGCACAACTACCAAGACAACTACCATGGTATAGCCTAAGAAATTCTCCACCAAGTTCCTACTGAACCCAGCACTGATGTATGAATCTTGGTTCATAATATTGAACCAAACATTGACACCCAAATCACCAAGTTACTAAATCAATCGACATTGGCACTTAAACTTCCAGGTTTCTCTGACATATGCAATCCTTAGATCACTTAACCAAGGTAATACATACGATTCTCATATGAATCCCCTGATTCAAATAGACACAGATATATGTCTCAGGGATCCACTCAACCCATACTGCATATGCAGTTTAGCACTCCCTCATAGAATCAGTTGCACATGCCATCTTCAGGTTCAATAAAATGAACCAAAATATTACAGATAGATACCAGATTCAGGTAAAACGCTAGTATGAGTTTCAACACCAACTAAAATAGTAACAAGCAGTCTTGGTTTCTAATATTGATTTATTCAATCAGATTCAACAAGTTAATTAAGTATTGACTGCAGAAATATGTGGATAAACACGACCAAATTCTAAATCGATCAAGGAAAACTGAAAACTCAATTGGAATATCTCCATATCAATTTATAAAACAAGGAGTTAAGCATGAGCAAGGAAAATCCATTGTATTGAATAATCTTCTAAACAATGCCTAAATTCTCTTCTAACATAGGAAAGCTAAACTCAGAATATGTCACTACCATATTTCTAGCATGGGAGTATTTTGGTCATTTTGAAATTTTTGGGATTTATTTGGAATTGTTGTGAATTATCAGAATTTATTGGAATTTATGTGATTTTAATATTAATTAATTTAATTGATAAGTGGTATGTTAATTTGGGACTAGTTTGGACCTTGTAGACTAGCCTAGAACCTAAACTTAGCTATGGTGACTTGTTTAGCATGATAGGGTCTTAGTCTAATTTAAGTTAAGCTAATTTAAGTCTTTTAGAATCAAGTTGTAATAGGTGGAATAGTGATTTAGTCATAAGCCATGACTTATGGTTTTGAACCATTGATTTTTAACTAAGCCCAAAGCCCATAGCTATTGCCAAATCCTAATTCCCCTTAGTTGGCCGGCCACTAGCCTAGGGATTCCCACCCTATAAATACTCTCCTCCATTTAGGGCTAGCCTCTTTAGGAAAGAACACAAGTTTAAGGAAGAGGTATTTTCCCAACTTCTTTAATTCATAGAAATTCTATTTTATTTCCTTTTTCCCTCAAACTAATTGCATTAGGTTCTAAATCACCTCTACTTGCTGTTTATGGTGTTAAATCTCAGTTTGTGGACAATTTGGGGCTATTTGCTAGCAAGAGGAACACCCCCCTATTGAAGCTTTTCTTACATTTGGACACCAATAGGTAAAACTATTTAAACACCATTAAAATCCCAGTTTCTTTGCATATTTGGAAAGCTTTAGGTCTACCCTAGCTGTAGGTATACATAAACCTAGGTTTCGTGTCCTTTTCGTATCCTAAATGGACACGTATCAGTCCTATGGGTAAGGTGTTCGATGAAATGTCCCAAAGGGCATTTCGATGTGGTTTTCAAATTATTTTTGAATAGAAATTATTGATTTGGTGTGGTTTATGGATTTCTATAGGACTGAGCTGCATTTAGTGTCATGTCGTGTCGGGTTTTGGACATGAACACGCGGTTAAGACACTGTGCACGCTGTCCTGCTACTCGGGGGCTGTATCGGACACAACATGCAACCACTGGACACGAAACTCGACACACGCCTTGGGGCAGTGTCTGACATGCCACGTATCAAGTTTCAGATGACCACGTGGCGTGTCGAGGGAGAAATCGTCATCGCACCGATTTTGACCTGAGACTCTTCACTGCTTTGGACTGAACTGGAAACTGTCATGTGGGTTCCCTATTTTACTGAACACAGGCCACATACTTTGAATCCCCTGTTTTCCTCACATTTTTACTCACTCACATTAGCATATACCTACACACACACACTCCATTTTCTTTACACACACAGTTAACTAAGACACAATCTAGTATACACATCTCACAAACACACACACACACATGCCCATGTATATGGACACTTTATGTACACACATGTGACACTTATCACTATACCTCACTCTTTCTAACTCTCTATCTTTCTATCTCCCTATGTATATATATATATATATATATATATATATATATATATATATATATAATGTAATGTATATAAATATGTATGTGTATCTAATATATAAAGTATATTATGTATATTTGTAGGTATCATAATATGTGTGTGTGCTATTATATATGTATTATATATATGTATGTGTGGTATACATATAGATAGCCTATATGTATATATATATGTATGTATTATGTGATTTCCATGTGTAGGCCTAGGTGCAATATAGGTTGTGTGGTGTTGGTTTTGACCTTGTGTTGTATAGGTTGTATGGACTTGGTATACTAGCATAGGCTAGTTTAGACTTGTTTAGACGAGTATAAACTTGTTTGACCTAGTTTGACCATAGTTGACCTAGTTTGACTTCTAGGGTTGACCAGAGTTGACCAAGAGTTGACTTTGGCCTAGATTGACCTAGATTCATGTAGAATGCATTAAATTGTATCTTGTTATCATTTTAGACTTGTTGTGACTTGTGCTGTTCTGATTAGGAGCCAGACACCTCTCCTCGGACAGTACATTTCATCCGGACACTCAGATACCAAGCGAGTACATTCTCTGATCATTTCATATCCTGTTTAGAATTATCTTCCTGCTTTAAATTACTTTACTTGATACTGTCACGTTGGTCACACGGATTAGTATTATATGGATCCTTTCTTGAGATGTTATCCTTCAGGAGCATCGGATATTACATGTTCTGTACGTTTCACTTATATTGTCTATCACTATGCTTCTTGGTTCATTGATCACTTGTGACATGTACTCTCATGATCATAGAGTCTCCTTGAATCTCCCATTTATGGGCATTCCTAGAATTACCTATTTGTGGGCATACCATGTATCACCCCTTGTGGGCCATTGCATGGAATCATAACATAACCTGGCTAGATCCTTGTGTATGATTGGTGGTACGGAGGAGTAGAAGTAGACATGTGAATATTATCCAAGTATTGTAGCATCAGAATCTTTTCGTAGTGTAGTATCAGAATCTCCTATGCCATTTACATGTCTATATTGTACTCTGACTCACTAGCCACTATTAGTTCTCTACTTATAGTAGATATTTCTATTACAGTTCTCTCTCTCTGTTTATATACTGTACTTCTTCAGTTCATGTATCTTACTTTACTGCATGATTATATTTTCTAATATGCTATGATCTGTTGAGATGTATTGTGCTCGCTCCTGTCCTGACTGGACCAGTTGAAAATATTACAAAGGACGAGAAGGAGGCCTGTGTGGATACCTTCTACGGGGCAGCCCTAGATGACACTTGTGAGCTGGACTCTCAGGAGGACCCAGCTCTAGCTGATGACTTTATCCCTACTGCCTAGACTAGCTTAGTTAGGCTTTATCTTACATATATTGTCTTGAGACTAGTTTTAGTTAGACTTTATTTCTGTCTTTGAGATATGGGTTGTATATATTCTTTCATACTCATTAGCTGAGACCTTGTATTTCTGGATATTTGCTGAGATGTTATCTTAGACACTTCTGATCATCTATATTTCTTTGAGTTCTATATCATATCGTGCTTCTTCTTCCTTAGTTGTGATTGAGTTTACTTACTGCTATGTCACCCCCATTCGGGGAGTATAAACTATTAGCATTATATTGTTAGATATTGTGACCTAGGATAGCGTTCTACCGCCGACACTGCGGCGTAGGCTGGACGTACCCACGTCTCGTGCCCTTACTCTAGGGTGCGGGTCGTAGCAGAATATGATAATCTACTCTCACTACTTATTTTTGAATGGTTTAAATACACCACAGCATTAAACCATAATTATACTATTGGGAAAAATCAGGGAATTACCTCTACAAAATCGATCAAGCCCAAGTGTCTGCAGATTATCAGAGCTTCCACTCAACCCAAAAATTCGGGTTGCAGACTGATGAGAAAACTTATCAACCTTGAACAGCTCAAATCGATTTTGATCTACAAACTCAGATCTGGTCAATACAGGAATGGGTAAATTGAATTTAGATCAATCAGAATCCAACTAAATGAATTGAGACAAAATGATCACAATTACCAGATTTCAATCAGTTGGGAACAACGATCGAACAGATCCTGATCTCCTCATAATGGAGAACAGACGACAGCTCAAAAAAGAAATAGATCGAATCAATAACTTCCCAAATTTATAAATTATCAAATCCAAGAAATTGTTTTCGATTTCTCACCTCCTTCAATCGTTCGATCTGTTGGTACAGATCAATCTTCAAAACTATCAGGGAAGGAATTCATTCTTAAATTGAAAGTACGAGCTAATTGGTAGATGATTGAAGGAGATCCACTACAGCTCAGGTTCGTCATCGACTTCTCTCGATCGCTACTCCAAATTAGGGTTCAGGAACTCTTGATTTGAGAAAGAAGAGGGAAGAACAATGTTGAGGAGAATAGATAGGAAAAGAAGGTCTTATATAAGCAATGGGTGGCGTGGGGATTAAACACACACGAGAGCGGGAAATTCCAATTTCTGTCCCTGCCAAAATCGGTTAGAGGAGGAGGAATTTGGCCTTTCAGTTTGAATTTAAACTAGACTGACGAAATAGCCTTGGCAGAAATTTACTTATCCATTTATTTAAAAGGAGCCGATGCATAATCCCAATAAGGAATGGCCCAGGGCAAAGGAATTATAAAAAAAATATAATGCATTTAACAGCTTGCATATAGTTAAAGTATTAATAAATTCTCACATATTTAATCAATACAATATAAAACCAAAATTTTAATTATCAGGAAGGTGAAGTTACATTATTGTTATTTCATCTATAACTTTATGTGCTAATGTGCTGGTTTTAGTTCTTAAGTGTAGCCTCCTTTGTGGCACTTGCTCTTCCTAGGGTCTGACCCAGCTGGTTTTATATGGCCAGATTTTGGAGCAGCTTCCAAGGATCTTCCAGCCTTCCTGCCAGATGGTGACTACTAGGCGCAATCCTGGCAATGAGTGGGTTCTTAATTTGTTCTCCCACTCTCTTATAAAAATATTCTTTTGAGACGTTTAGCCGCCGAGCAAGTGTTAGCTCGTTTGCAACCTTACTTACTGTCTGCCTACGGGCTATAACATGATTGTCAAATTCTAGGGTTGATCATCTATGACTTAAACTCTTGCTAGTCTTCGCATTTTGTATGACTAGCTTCATGATCATCTGAATATATAATGTATGGGACGCCTTACTTTGTATGTCTGATGATCTACCATCTTGTTATATTTACATGCTTGCTTGAGATTGAGATACTAGGCGTGTTCTTGACCATAGGAGACTGATGGGTTATAGTAAACCCTCATGCATCTAGACAGCAATGACCGTCTTGCGAGGTGGGATTCACTTCAATGTACGTAGCTGGCTGTGTCTGTCCCCCGCTCTTCAGTATTCTGGTTCTGGGGCGTGACAGGATAGCCCGTGTGGCTGGGTGCTCGGGCTAAATGGTTTGGGCTGGGCTTGCTGCTATTATTTGTTTTTTCCTTTTTATTTCTTATGTAAAAATATATATATATTTGTATATACACACACACATATATATACATATATTTATATATACATACACATATACACCCATATATATATATATTAAAATATACATGCACATATACACCTACATATATATTTACAAATATATACACATGTACACCTAATATGTATTTATATATATATATATATAATATATATATAAAAAAAAAAATATATATATATATATATATATATATATATATATATATATATATATATATATATATATATATATATATATATATATAAAAATATATATATATTATATATATATATTAATATTTTATATATAAAAAAAATATATATATATATATTTTATATATATATATATATATAAATATATATATATATATATATATATATATATATATATATATATATATATATATATACAAAATATATATATATATATATTTATGTATTTATATATATATATATATATTTTTTTTTTTTTTTTTATGTATTTATATATATATATATATATATATATATATATATATATATATATATATATATATAAAAATATATATATATAAAATATATATATATATATATATATATATATATATATATATATATAAATATATATATATAATATATATATATATATATATATATATATATATATATATATATATATATATATATATATATATATATATATATACATATATATATCGCCGGCGTGGCCTTTGGCCGGGCCGGGGTTCCTCTAAGCCACCAAACCACTTGGTTGGTGGCTTCCCCAGTGCTTCCTCTTCTAGGGTTATGGCGGCTAAGTCCTTCGCGGAGGCAGTAAAGGGATCGACTCAGACGATTCCTGTCGTTGCGCCGCGGACGATTGTTTCTTTTAAAGGCTCCCCTTCAATCTCCTTCACGGAGGAGGAAGAATCACTTCTAGCAGATCCTTTCAAATATGCTTTGATTGGAAAATTCTCACATAATAGGCCTCCAATCGATTTGATCAGGAAGGCGCAATCTGGCTTTGAGTTCGTCGGCTCCATCTCGGCGGGGTTTATCGATGAAAAGCACATCCTCATCCGGCCATCAAGTGAACTTGATTTCTTTAGGCTTCGTTCAAAGGATTTGTGGTACGTTGCTAGGGCTCCTATGAGGATCTTCAAATAGGATCCTGACTTCTCTCCTTCCCAGGAATCGCCAAAGATACCAGTGTAGGTTACATTGCCTAATCTTCCTCATCATCTTTATGCTAAGGATGCATTATTTGCCATTGCTGCAATATTTGGAACACCTCTCAAAATAGATAAGGCAACATCGGAGTTATCTCGGCCAAGCATGGCTCGCATATTTATGGAGATTGATGCATCAAAGTTATTTCAACATCGTATCCGTATTAACTTACCAAGTGGTGGTTTTTGGTAGTTGATAGAGTATGAATCAACTCCACTTTATTGCTCTCACTGCCGCCATCAGGGCCATTTAATTGCCTCATGCAAGATTAAACACAAAGAACGAGGGAAAGAACCTCTTCAAAAGGAAACTCCTGCTTCGACTAGTGCACAACCTACAGCAGCTGAAGTTATTCACATTGTCCAAAGGAAAGACGTGGCTCAGCCATCGAGGGATCTCAACTCAGCTTCGCAGCCACTCCAATCTCCGACTATTATCCACCAGTTATTAGAAAAGGACCCGGTCATTCACGTTCCTGTGAGCGCGAGTTTTCCTGTTGATGGGACGGCGGCCATTACTCCTAGTAATGAAGACGCCACAAATGGACAAGATCAGTTGGTCTCTGATCAACAATATTCTTCTGACCAAGAACCTGAAGTACCACATCTGGATGATGACGTTCATGACGAGGAAGACAGTGAGGAGGAGGGCGAGCTACGGAGCTGGGCCGATGAAGTTGAAGAAGAAGAGGCTGGCACGAAGGAAGCAGCGGAGAAACCTAAGTCTAAGCGTAAGAAGCGACCACCAGAGCCTCTAGATAGAGTCTTACGTTCGGTCACCGCACACACTAAATCTGGTAAAACCCTACTCCCTAATAATGTTTAACATCATGTGTTGGAATATTCGGGGGGTTGCAAATAAGATGGCTCTTAAAAGACTTCGAAATATTTGTCGGGTGAACAAAGTGCAATTATTGGCTATCTTGGAGCCAAAAGTTGATAACTCAAAGCTGCTATATTATCAGTTAATGCTTGCTTTTGATAAGGGTTTCTCTAATGAGAAGGGCAACATCTGGGTTTTGGCAAAGTCGGGTTGCACCATGTCCCTTTTGGATTCGTTTGATCAGGCAGTATCTATTGCCTTTAAGAATGATTTTTTCATGACTGAAGTAATGTTTTCATTCGTGCATGGCCATAATAAGAAAGAGGGTCGTCGGGACATGTGGGATAGGTTGCTCAATCTTCGGGCATTATACACTTTTCCTTGGGCAGTAGGAGGAGATTTTAATGCGATATCAGGGACTGATGAGAAGGTTAGGGGTCGTTTACCGTACCAAATATCAATTCAGGAGTTTTCAAACTTCCCACTAGTTGCTGGCCTGTCCGACCTCCCTCTAATAAGGAGTAAGTTTACTTGGTTTAAATCCAAGTATGGGGAGAAGAGGGGTTCGAGACTTGATAGAATGATGCTCACTCAGGATTTGCTTGCTCTTGTCCCGTTGTCAAAGAAGGAGCATATGAACAGGGCTGAGTCCGATCATGCACCATTACTAATCAAATTGGCGACCAAACAGGAAGGTGGTCGCCGTCCATTCATGTTTCTTGATTTCTGGACTAAACAGGAGGTTTTTATGCAGTTGGTGCAGGAGGCTTGGAACTCAACTAATCATGCTAATAGCTTGGTTCGTGTTTGTGTTCGACTGGCTGCTTGTCAATCAGCCCTTTCATAGTGAAGTCATACAAAGTTTGGTGACATTTTTCAGGAAGTTAAGGTTGCAGAGAATCAAGTCCTTGCTGATGAGGTAGCATTTAAGGTAGATAGGACAATGGATAATAGAATGCAGTTGGACAGGTCCACAGCAGTGCTGAAGCAACACCATTCATATATTGATTTCTATTGGAAACAGAAGGTGCGACTTCGATGGGATATTGAAGGTGATCGGAATACAAAGTATTTCCATGAGTGTGTTAATAGCAAACAGCGTAAATTGCATATTCACCACATTATTGATGATGAAGGCAGCGTCAAAACTGATTTGAAGGAGATCCAACATGTTGCAAATACTTATTATGAAGAGCAGTACAAAAGTGCTAGAGTTGAAGAGGATGCCACACTTTTTGAGGCCATTCCTCATCTCCTGTCTGAGGAGGATAATGTATCCCTAACTGCTGAACCGACGAAGGAAGAAGTCCTACACACTATTAAAAGTATGGATACAAACAGTACGGGGGGTCCAGATGGTTTTACTGTTGCTTTCTTTCTGGTGTGCTGGCCGATCATTGCAGAGGATATTGTTGAAGCTATCTCCTTATTCATGGCAGGATTTGAATTGCCGAAGGCTATCATGAGCACAGCTTTGGTCTTGATACCTAAACACCATAATCCCAGGTATATGACTGAATTTCGCCCAATCAGTTTATGTACTGTGTTTAACAAAATTATTTCTAAGCTGTTGGCTCTACGACTTGCTCCAATACTACCTAGAATTATCTCTCCAGAACAAAGTGGCTTTGTTAGGGGTAGAGAGATTGTTGACAACATATTACTAGCTCAAGAAATGTTGAGCTTGATGAACACCAATAGTAGAGGGGGTAATATTGCTATTGTCATGCCCCAGAACCAGAATACTGGAGAGCGGGGGTAGACATAGCCAGCTACGTATATTGAAATGGATTCCATCTCGCTATACGGTCACGGCTGTCTAGATACATGAGGGTTTACTACAAGCCAACAGTCTCCTATGGTCATGAACAAGCCTAGTGTCTCAATCACAAGCAAGTAAGTAAATGTTACAAGATGTATGATCATTAAATATACAATAATAAGGCGTCCCAAATATTACATATTCAGCTGATCATGAAGCTAGTCGTTACAAAATGTGAGGACTAGCAAGAGTTTAGTCATACATGATCAACCCTAGGATCTGTCAATCATGTTACAGCCCGTAGGCAGACAGTAAGTAAAGTACAATCGAGCTAAACAGGTGCTCGTCGGCTAAACGCCTCAAAAGAATATTTTTACAATAAAGTGGAAGATCAAAAATAAACCCACTCGTTGCCAGGGTTCCGTCTAGTGGCCACCATCTGGCTGGAAGGTCGGTAGATCCTCTGGAGCTGCTCCGAAATCTGGCCATACAAAACCAACTGGGTCAGACCCCAGAAAGAGCAAGTGCCACAAAGGAAGCTTCACTTAGGAACTAAAACCAGCAATCAGCACAAGAGTATAAATAAAAGTAAGAACTGGAAATAAAGAAAATACATCAGGATGATATACGACGAGATAACCATGGAACTATTCAGATAACCAGGTTATAACCCGTAAACCAAACAAGGACTGGGGTTGTAACCCTTCGTCTGAACAGAACTTGGAATTCTCACCATTTATCGGTAAAATAAATACAAGCATTCTGGTCGTGCAGTAGTCTGGAACAGGATCAGGACAAGGCTAGACAGGTTAGACTCCATCCAATCACTTCACGGCCAAGCAAGAACTACGGCTTGATACTTTAACTAACTAGGGTTGTCACAAGCCTAATTACTAACAAGATGCAGTGAGAATCTTCCACAGCCATAAGCCCTGCAGTCCATCCAGGTTACCTAGGTCGAAATTAGAGGTTGAATTCAGGTGGGTACACCGTCCAAGAAACGTATATACCCTTAAGTAGCTTGAAAGGTACAACACATGACAGTGTGCTGGAAATATGCCCTACTAGACGGCAGGCTACAGATCCCAGGCGCGCCCAGGTAACGGGATTGCCTGTAGCTGGAAAATCTCTTCATGACTAATGTGTTAATCTAGTTATTAACCTTAGTCCATTTCAATAGGTACTCCTGACCGTGGTACTCAGGAGCTCCCTCCCTAGACATGATGCAAGACAGGACTGGTTTATTTGTACAAGCACAATTGCCCACGGTGTCCATGTTATTATACAGGTCATGTCATGTCAGGTAGCCGTCGTAACAGCTTATCAGATATATCACGTCAGGTTTATCATGTCAAGTGTTCTTGTCAGGAGTGCGCCACGACGGGCCACTATCAGGTCATGTCAGGTTTTCTTGTCAAGAGTGCACCACTACGGGTCACTATCGTGTCATGCTCAGGTATCATTTCCAAACATATTAAACAAATCCATGATTATCAAGTTCATGACAAAAGGCGTAAGAATATAAAATGGACGTAAAATATCTAATAAAATATCAATATTCAGGGCTATAGAAGAGCCATGCGGCTAAGGCCTATGCGGCCAGGAATGATCACATACGGCTGGAAGAGAACAGCCCATGCGGCTGAATGGATATGGGTTTATGCGGCCCGAAATCCGAGTTCATGCGGCTCGGAAAGGTCGATCTCAAGACAGTGCGGGCGTGCGGCGCATGCGGCTGCAGGAGCTTATGCGGTCAGGAATGGAGGGGTCTCATGCGGCTGAAGGGAATCAGGATCTATGCGGCTCGGGATCAGTCAGTCATGCGGCTGACAGGACTCGGGTCCTCATACGGCAGCGGGAGACTGCGGTCTATACGGCTCGCGAGTATTGGAGTTCATGCGGCTCGGGATGGGCGAAGTCCCATGCGGCAGCGGGGAGCAATGCCTATGCGGCTGGGAGCAAGGGTGCATATGCGGTTCGGGAAGAAGGGCCCCATGCGGCCGAACTAAATACTTGCCGCATGAACTTGTCATGCGGTCAAGTCCAGTTGATAGTGCATGCGGTTTTGAAGCTGACTTGCCGCATGAATATTCATGCGGTCAAGTGCTATCATACGGCTCGAAACTGTGCTTCTTCTCCAAATTTTCGAGAAGAAGTACACCATAAGCCATGGCTTCCAAGCTACATAACTCTATCATCCGGAGCCCAAATCCGAACTTCCATAGGTCAAAATAGGGTAGAACGAGATTCTCTACAACATGGAACCATCAAAACTAGGAAATAACAAGATTAAGTAGATCAAAACCCAAAAATCCGAAAATAAAGTAAATATAGATCTACAAGAATCTAGCCATGGAAAGTGAAAATGCCAAGTTCTAAAGCTAGTCAAAATGCTGTAAGGAAGAGAATGAAGCAATAAAATTGGAGTTCCTCCATGAAGCAAGTTGCACTTGCCTAGACCTCTCTCTTCTCTCTCTGGTAGGTAAGAAGTAAATGAGGAAGAAGAAGATGAGTAATGAAGAGAGAGAAAGAAGAAATGGCAATAATTATTAAAGGTGATGGTAGGTAGGGGGTTCATCCATGGTTCATGATAGACCAAAGAAAACTGAACCAAGCCAAGAAATAACCAAGCCAAGATGCAAGCTAAACAAGAAATCATGCAATACAGAATAAAATACGTACACGTATTCAAAAAATACGTAATACGGACAACAGGTATTACAGCTATCAAGCTAGACATGACTAAGGCGTATGATCGATTAGACTGGACATTTTTGATGCAAGTCATACGGAGATTCG
This sequence comes from Iris pallida, assembly GCA_029216955.1. NCBI lineage: Eukaryota > Viridiplantae > Streptophyta > Magnoliopsida > Asparagales > Iridaceae > Iris > Iris pallida. The sequence continues at coordinate 12,622,934 of JANAVB010009400.1, forward strand.
GGTTCTCTGAAGGTTGGATTAGTATGGTGTTTTGCCTAATTAATAATGTTTGGTACTCCATTATTATAAATGGCATTTCTTCAGGTTTCTTCCAAGCATTCAGGGGAGTTCGGCAAGGTGATCCCCTATCACCAGCTTTATTCATTATTGCTGCTGAAGTTTTGTCCAGGAATTTAAATAAGACTCTGGAGAATGCTTCCTTCAAACACTACTATTCACCAAGTGGTTGTCCTGCTATTACTTATTTAGCATTTGCTGATGATGTATTATTGTTTTCTGCTGGCGACATACGCTCGGTTCAGCTGCTTCATGGAGTCTTGACGAGGTATGAACGAGCGTCAGGACAAGCCATTAATGTCTCTAAATCATCTATTTTTATATTGCCAACATTTTATCGGAAGGAGGAGCTTCATAATATTACTGGGTTTGAGATCAAATAGCCCCCTTTCACGTACCTGGGCTGTCCTATGGCAGTTGGTGTTCGGACTACTTTGTTATATGAAGACCTAATTGCAAAGATTAGAGGGCGCTTGGAAGGTTGGAAACAAAAAATACTATCATATGGAGGGAAGCTAACTCTATTGAAATCTGTTCTGCTCTCTATCCCAATGTACACTATTGCGGCTTGCAATCCCCCCAAGGCTGTCCTGAATAGCTTGGAAAGTATGTTTGTTCGATTTTTCTAGGGTTCTCATGATGGCTTGTAAAAGCATATTTGGGCGAGTTGGAGTACTATGGCAAGATCGATCGAGGAAGCGGGCTTAGGTGTGCGATCATTGAAAGATACGATGGATGCTTTCACTGTTAAACTATGGTGGAAATGGAAGACCCAGGAAGGATTGTGGCAGCGCTTCATCAAAGCCAGATATTGCAAGTTTCATGACTTGGATTCTGCTGGAGCTCCTCAGAAATGTTCTCATGTTTGAAAGCGTTTGTTACAAGGTCGGAAGCTGGCAAATCATCACATTACTCCTCTGGCTTCGGGTGATTGGGTTTGGTCTTCAACATCTACAGGGAAGTTCTCAGTAGCATCTGCTTGGAAGGTAACGCGTATACCATTCCCCGTATGATCTGAGTTTAAACACATATAGAGTACATGTATTCCATACAAGTGGTCGGTCTTATTATGGCGTATATTGCATAACAAATTACCTACTGATGATAACGTCCAAGCTATGGGGTTTCATTTAGTGTCGAAATGTCACTGTTGTGTAAACCCTGGTGTGGAGACTTCACAACATATCTTTCAAGCTGGAGATATGGTTACTCAAGTGTGGCGCCAATTTAAAGATGACTTTCAAATCTCATCAAGAAGATCAAAATTTGTTGTATGGTGGAGGAGGCCGAACATCCACCTCAAGGAGATTGTGGTAGCTGCGGTGTGTTGGATGATTTGGAAAAACAGAAACAAATGGCGCTACGAAGAGTACAATTATTCAGTGAACCAACTAGTACAAGAGGCTCGTCGGCAGATTGGAAAGGCAATGAAGCGATGCAAGCATAATCCTTCCCTCCCGGCAACTTGGCATCAGAGTGGAGTTGGATAGTTCACTCTCTTGTAATTTTGAACTTCGAATATTTCAATAAAGCTTCTGGTTTGTGAAATATATATATATATATATATATATATATATATATATATATATATATATATATATATATATATATATATATATATATTATAGATATATATATATATATATATATATATATATATATATGTATTTAAAAATATATATATATATGTATTTATATATATATAAATATATATATATATATATATATATATATATATATATAATAAAAAATATATATATATATATATATAAAAAAAAAAATATATATATATATATATATATACACACACACACATATATGATGATATAAAAAAAATATATATATATACACACACACACACATATATGATGATATATGCGTATAAATTGTTAATCATAATATAACAATTTAAATATTACAAATATAATCCTTAGTTACAATATTGAAATCATAATTTATATACTAGGCTATATATTAAAATGAAATTAGACAATTATACATATATTTATTTATATAAAGCCTAAATTTTATATCAGGAATATACTCATGTATATGCACATGCACATACCTATATAGGCTACATAAATCCCAAATACATGTTTAAGGAAATATTCACTATAATTATCATTTAAAACATTATTGATATTTTTATATGGCAATTATTATATATATAAAACCATTTACTAGACCACTACATGAATTATGAAGTACGCACATTCTTACAACACATCTATTGTCGTAAACGTCTTTGGTCGTTTTACAATAATACATGGGCCCGGGTTTGGTTCGGGTCAAGTCCAGACCAGTTTGGTACAACCGGATCACTTAAACGTCAAATAATATAATTAATAAATAAATAAATTTTCGGTAAGGGTTAAGTCGTAACTTGATCTGGTTTTCCTAGTTAGGACATCACTGTGGCTCGGCCTTCCCTACGAGGGCTAATGCACAAGTCAAAGCACGCCATTGCACTATCCGTGCCATGATTCCTAGTCGCCTTTTACTTCAAACCTTAACCATGGCTAAAGTCATCAACCATAATAATTAACTAAATAATCATTTATAAAACTCTAAAAATTACCATTTAAATCAAATAAATAATAAAAAATATTTCAAAAAATTTCGGAAAGGTAAGCTACAAATCTACCCACCTTAAAAATAATTTTGTCCTCGAAATTCTAATTCATAACTATTCCTTAAAATTCAAAGTCTACTATTACCTTAATCTCCTCAAATTTAATTTCTCAAAAAAATTCTATAACCTTCTCTAGCCATTTTATAACTCCAAATACTTGGGGACTTCTACCCACCTTTGGTCACACTACTCCTTAAAATACGGTCACTAAAATCTTATAATCTTCTAACTAGTTGCTAACAATTCTACCAACAGATATCTAGGGCGTATGGCATCTATAATCCCTCATATCTATAATCAACAAAAACTCAATAATCATGCAATATTAGACTATAATTTAAGAATTTCTGATGAATTCTAGACAACACGATCATTCGTCACCCCGGAATAGGAAGGGACGAGAATCAATGGTACAAAAATCAAAGAAGTATAATCGAGAGCAAATATGGAGTTTTCTTGGACGTAGAGAATTTCTAGGAGAATTTTTAGTCATAGTGGATTAAGATTTCTAAGGTTTAGTCATATTCGCAGGCTCGTATCAGTACAGTTACGTAACCGATACGATATGTTCTGACCTGTATGGGCCACCACAAAAACTTGTCACGACCCGCACCTGCTTTTCGAACGCAAGCTCATGAGCAAGCCAGCTACGTATCAAGCGGACTCCAGCCCGACTCGAGTACGTATAAGCTGTCAAGTTCATGGTATCATGGCTAATATGGTAATCTACAGTGTATCTCAATCCACAAGAATATATAAGACAAGAATAAACAATTATGGGTTGTGGTCTACAACCCACTAGCATATATGTCCGATTAGACTCTGAGAATAATATGAGTCTATAGAGCTAAGCTGATAAGCAGGGTATATCATGAATACACGAGAAAGATAGTAAATCAATTACACTAACAAAATACCAGAATTATGTAGATGAAGTCAACTACCACATGCTTAGCTAACTAACTCCATGCAATAAGCTACCTGAAGAGATCATCAGGTCCTCAGAGGAATAGCAAGATACGTAAAACATGCCTTCTAATATGACAATAAATAACATGTACGGAGGATAAGAACACTGCAAGAAGAACATCTAAGGACGACGAGTTGTATGGAAATGTAATACTAGACTTGGCTAACTGTCAATCAAAAATCCTATAGCTTGTAGTACAATGCAAGATACTCCTAATCTATAGTGTTTCAATTAATGTACGAAGCAGGATACTCTCAGTCGAGATTAGCCACTTCTAGTATCGATCTCCTCTCCCAAAGGATACAAGGTCAAGCAGACTCCTATAAATTGTAGTGCAATGCAAGATACTCCCAATTCACACTGTCGTAAATCAAGTCAATCAATCAATCAATATATGCCATAGGTCGTAGTACAATGTAAGATACACATAATCTATAGTATATCTCAACTGTAGTACAATACAAGATACTCTCAGTCAAGAATAGTCAAGTCAAGAACAGATATAGAAACTGACAACTCAATCGCAAGACAAGATAACACGATAAGACCAATAATCAGGCAATATCGAATATCCTATACGTGCACGTAAATCTAGAACAAGTAAAACGATCAAGGGAAAATCAATCACAATATAGAATCATGTGACAATATGAAAATGAATACAATAAAGAAAGAGAAAACAATGTAAATACTGTATATGTTAGGCAAGGTATACTTGCCTGAGGGTTGTACGGAGAACCAACAATATATCGCCAATCAACAAGTCAAAAAGTCCAAGTTTCACAACTGCCGCCAGAAGCTAAAACAGACATTGCCAACATTCTCAAAATAGTCAAATTAGCTAGGATTGCCTGTCCTTAAGTCAAATTCTGGACACAGGGGCAAAACGGTAATTTCGGGTCAAAACGGTATCCGTCGTTGGATCTGCTTTGTATCGAAAAGCGTGTCTGAGTCAATGGTCTCTAAAGTTATCAAACTACATGTCTATGGATTTGTTTTGGTTATACAGACCCAACTGTATGTCCAAAGTTGGATTCAGACAAGCCGTGCACAAAATTGCCCGTTAAATCGGATCGTAGGGCCCGCAAAACGGCGATCCGATCCACTATCTCAGAATCGGACCAAACTTGGCATACCGGACCAAAAAAATGATACGGCCCTGTTGGCACAAGTTTCGTCTTAACTTGATGAACGTGCACAAAGTAATTAGAAAATTTGCACAGAGGCCGATACGGTAAATTTCGACGGATAGGCATCAAATTCGTCACGCACAGGCGACCAATTTGAATTCCATCAAAGCCCACATGTCCACGAAGCTGATACGCACCTTTCTATGCTTTCGGTTCGTAACCACGGATTGGCGGGATGCACGTCGTATCGAAGGTTTTTCCAATTTTGAAAACAGGTTTTTGGTCAACTTTGGACAGGTTTTATTTAATGAATACGTAGATTTATTTAAAACTAAAAGAAGGGTTTTGTTGTCCTACATGTTGTCTAAATAATTGTTCAATTAGAATTCTAAGTTGGTCATTGGTTTGACTAGAATCGGCCTTCAAACATGGGCGTTTGGACTGGATTTTACTCTGTTTACAATCAAGTTTTTGACCGACTTCGTGTCGAATTCGTGGACAGGTCTTGCGACTTTATCAAAACCTAATTACTAGAGTTCGTAGATGGTAATGTGAGATGTCCATACGATTTTACGAAATCAAAATCCGATGAGTATACGCAAAGAAATAAAATAACGAAGTCAGTAGCTTACGCATAGGGGTTGCTACTGCCGCGCGCGTGGTCGGCCTCCAGCCAGCGGCGGCTCCTGGCGGCGCGCGCGGTCGATGGTGGGTCGCCCAGGTGGTAGGGTGGCTTAGCGTAGGTTATGGATTAGGGTTTTTATCATTCAAAGAACACCTCCCTCTCTCGGTCACGATCGCTATAAATATATGTCATTGTACTCGGTTTGAATGGAAAAATTTGTTGCTTGGCTTGGGATGGCCCATGTGGCTGGGTGCTCGCACTAAATGGTTTGGGCTGGGCTTGCTGCTGTTATTTATTTTTTCCTTTTTATTTCTTATGTGTAAATCTATATATATTTGTATATACACACACACACATATATACACATATTTATATATACATACACATATACACCCATATATATATATATATTTTTTTTACACATATTTATATATACATACCCATATACACCCATATATATATATATATATATATATATATATATATTTTATATATATATATATATATATATATATATATATATATATATATATATATATATATATATTTTATATATATATATATATATATATATATATATATATATATATATATATACACGTTTACACCTATATATGTAAATCACAATATAACAATTTAAATATTACAAATATAATCCTTAATTACAATATTGAAATCTTAATTTATATACTAGGCTATATATTAAAATGAAATTAGATTATTATACATATATTTATTTATATAAAGCCTAAATTTTATATCAGGAATATACTCATATATATGCACATGTACATACTTATATAGCCTATATAAATCCCAAATACATTTTTAAGGAAATATTCACTATAATTATCAAATAAAACATTATTGATATTTTTATATGGCAATTATTTTATATATAAAACCATTTACTAGACCACTACATAAATTATGAAATACGCACATTCTTACAACGCATCTATTGTCGTGAACGTCTTTGGTCGCTTTACAACATTACATGGGCCCGGGTTTGGTTCGGGTCAAATCTGGACCAATTTGGTACAACCGGGTCACTTAAATGTCAAATAATATAATTAATAAATAAATAAATTACTTATTTAACCATAGCTAAAGTCATCTACCGTAATAATTAACTAAATAATCATTTATAAAATTCTAAAAATCACCATTTAAATCAAATAAGTAAAAAAAATATTTTAAAATTTTTTGGGAAGGGAAGCTACACCTATGGCCAGAGTTGGCTGTTGCATGGGACATCTTTCTGCGGCCAGAGTTGGCTGCCGCATGGGTCGTCTTTCTGCGGCTAGATTTGGCAGCCGCATGGGTCGTCTGCCTGCGGCCAGAGTTGGCTGCCGCATGGGCCGTCTTCCTGTGGCTAGAGTTGGCAGCCGCACGGGTCATCTGCTTGCGGCCAGAGTTGGTTGTCGCATGGACAGACTGCCCATTTCTCTTATACGGCCTCTTCTTTGTCTGCATGGATTTCTCTTGTGCCCCCAAAAACTCAGCAGCGTAGTATTTTTCTTTGCTGGATTTGGGGACAGTGGGGTCCTCTGCGGCCGGAAGCAAAGCTACAGGAGAGCTTCGATCACCGTCTTGGGCCGCAGAAGGAGCTTCTTCGAGAACCTAGTCGGGGGCAACAATTTTGTGCTTCGACGTCCTGCGGGTTCTCTTTGGGTTGGCTCGCTTCTGTGAAGGGCTGGCGCTCCCTTCGACGAGCATTTCTTCGAAAACTTGTTGGTCAAAATGAACCACAAGCATTTGCTGGATAGAGCCGAGCTTGGACGCGTAAGATTGCGTCACCAGCTTCTCATCAGAGGAGAAGGACGTCCCCAGCAGAGTCGCCATCGTGTTTGCCATTAAATATCAAAGACGGGTATAACAGAAACAATGAAATTGATTGCAAAATCGCTTGTACAAAAAAAACCTAGAAAGAAATCCTAGGAAACAATCTAAGTACAATTGTTTAGTTTTTTATTCGAGGGGTGACAGTGAAGGCTCGAAAAAGTGTTATCAACTCTGCCTTACTCCTTGGACTATTCGACGCAGTCTTAGCTCTTAACGAAATTGCCCTTTATAGGTTGCCAGCCTTTCACAGGGGTGTGGCACCCTGCTATTTATAGGGATGTATGTTTTGAGCCGCATAAATAGCCCATTGCCATATGGCTATAACAGCACATAAATACCCGCTCTTCGGCTGCCAGCTGGCAATTTGCTGGGATTCTGTTGTAGCAAATCTGGGTGGTTGAGACTTGGTCAACCTGCCATGTGTCCTATCGCAGGATAAGACTAATCTGGAGACATTTTGAGCCACTTGAGTCTCTCAGTTTTCGGCCATGCTAGGCCGCATAAGACCCATGCGGCTTAGGTCGTAGTCTCCCTTAGTCCGCATGTAGCTTAAGGACTTTTGGGCCGCATATATTCTGTATTTTGGGCGCATAATGCTCATGCAGCTTAGGTTACAGTCGCCCTTGGCCGCATGAAGCTTAGAGACTTTAGGGCCGCATAGGTTAAGCCGCATAAGGTTCATACGGCTCGGGTAGCAATCCTTGTGGCCGCATGACTATGTCTAAGCACATGAACCCTATTTTTTTAGTGACATGACATTTTGTCTGATCACGTTTTATTTTTTTGTCAGAGTATCAGAGCTGTCATTCTTGTCAGTCTTGACAGAGTTTGTCAGCTTTATCAGGAGGGCTGATCAACTTGGCCGCATATCTTCCTTCTGCGGCTTGAATCAGTCTGGTTGCAAACGGGCCGCATGGGGTATTGAATCTGTCATGCGACTCTCCTTTATCCGGACCAGTTTAGCCCAAAGTATTCATGCGGCCAGTTGTGATCCGCATGAACCCTATATTTTCCATGCTTTTACAAGTATGTCTACCCTCATCGAGACCAAGCAAAGGAGGACTGAGTCTGTCATTGCTTTCATCGAACGCTTCAGGCGGCTAGCGTTGAAGATGCCCTTCGGTATACCAGACTCAGAACTTATGCATACTTGTCGACATAACTTCCTTCCTACAGTAAAGTTTTGTCTGGGTATACATAAGTACGATACATGGCCCACTTTTGTTGGGGTCGCTGATGCTGCTGAAATGACGTCCCTAATCTGGAATTACTGGGGTTAAAAACACCCAAATCTGAAGACAAAGACAAGCATCCTCAAACTATTCCTGTCCTTGGGGGTAAAGGGAAAGAAGTCTTGAACGTCGACACTTCTAAGGGAGCTTCCAATTCTCAGGGCGCCTCTGACAAGCCTAAGGAGACCTTCTTCTTTGACGAAGATGATGTCACTACCATTTTTCACACATTAACGAAGGGTAATAAACTGACATTGCCTCCACCACGATGTTCTACAGAGGCGAACCAACTCAATGATCCCAAGTACTGTCTTTATCATCAGTACGTGCATCACTCTACCAAGGATTGTATCATCCTAAAGAAGAAGATACAACAGCTTATCGACAGCCAAGTGATCGACCTCGAAGCTGAAGACAAGGTCGTATCTTCTAACATGATCTCCCTTCAGTTTGGTGACTTTCCTCCCACAGAAGACCCTGATGGCATGGTCCCGATCCCCAAGGCAATAATGAAAGTCGTCAACCTGCCGCCAGCTCGAAACTCAACCTTGGTGCCACTCACGAATGAACGTGGTGAATCATGTGGGTCCATCTGGACCTTGTGCAAGAAATAACGCAGGGGGTGGTGTCTCCAAAAGCAAAAAAGGGTAAGAAATACAAGTTATGCCATATGGTATCTTCTTCCATATACAAAGTTCTATCTTGCGAGATGCGATCCGGGAAGGCTTACCTACGGACTTACGACCCCGCACAAGAAGAAGCAGTACCTTCTCAAGCTCCTGTTACCCCTCATAAGTTCAGAAGCCGGCCCGTCTAAACCTTCAACTACTGACAAAGCCAAACAGAAGGAGACGCGATTTGATAAGTCTCTGAAGGCACAAACTCCCAAAGGCATGGATCTGCCTTACAACTTTGACATACTGGCACAGCTGGCCAATACACCTGCCATATTATCACTGTTTGATCTATTATGACTCTCCAAAGAAACGCAAAAGGCCTTAAGTGAGGCATTACTACATGCCGACTCTTATCTCACTGAAGTCAAAGCCCCTGCTGAAGACCCTGTCTCCTGTCCTCACTGCCACAGTACTATGGAAGTATTACCCAACATCCCCTTTTTACAGGAGGACATGCCACTCAAAAATAATCGTCATGATAGACCTCTGTACTATACAGGGTATATCGGGGCGATTAAGGTGGATCGGATGCACATCGATCCAGGTTCCTCTCTCAGCATCATTCCTAAAAGTTTGCTTCAAATTCTAGGAATCCTTCTGCATAAGCTATCTGTAACCAATACAACTATTATGGATTTAAATGCTGGAAGAAGCCACCCGCTGGGCAAGATCCGTCTCAAGTGCCAGATCGGTGATCTCCGAATGGAGGTTTCTTGCTATGTGATCGAACGTCCGTGGATACACGAGAATGTGATCGTTCCTTCCATATTTCACTAGTGCTTCAAGTACGTCAATGGCGATGGCATCGTGAAGACGGAGTTTGCCGATGTCGATCCTTTTAAGGGCATCGAAGCCTACTATAGAGATTCGGTAGTTTACCAATCTCAGCCCTCCAAGGATGAAGGCAACAAAGCCGACGATAAAGCTGAAGCAATTTTATCCTCCAATGATGGTCCCCTGATTGTCTGAGTCCAAGGATGTACTACTCCAAAAAGTACTCCAAAGCCTCTCACAATCTAGGTAAAAAAGAAGAACCCTAATAAGGTCAAACCATTGACCATCACTCTCCGCAAGGCACCTCGGACGGAACCTGCTGAAGTCCGTCCTTCCAATCCTGAAGAGTTACCCTATGTGGTGAACTTAACCAAGACTGTGGCTCCTCTTCCAGATGATGATCCCCTCAATGAGTATATCAATACTCATAACAATGTACCTTCAGCGGATGATGTTATCCCTAAAGAAGAACTTGCGTATTTTTGTAGTAAAGGTTTATTTTTGAATTACTTCGATGTCTATCAATCTGTAAACCCCTACATTGATACTATATATGCTCTAGAGCACGGAATAGGACCACACCTCTGCATGCCGGTCACGATGCCTCATCTGCGGGAAAAAATTTACCCAGAAGATATCCACTACTTCATCGTTCCAACTAGAAAGAAGGATGAAGAACTAATCATCTTCGGTCGAATAATTGGCAAAAGAAAGTTTGTTCCGGACTCTACTTCTCCCAAGCACAAAACGGAAGATGACTATGACTCTGAAAAAATACAACTTTTTCGATATAGTTGGCAGGCCAAGAATATCATCTAGAACATGGGATATAACATAAATAGCGACCAGGGGCTAAACTAGACCGGGGACGATGGTTGCCAATACGTCACTTTGCTCCTCCCGGGAAGCCCGAGAACTATTATCAACAAAACGGTGTTGGTTTGGGTTATGTCACTCCTCCAATAACTCCCAAAAGATCAGATGACGAAGCAGATCATTGTTCTCATTCTTCTGATTCATGCCTCTGGGATTCAGACTCCAGCATTGGCGACATGTTCAAAGCAACTTTATCCGTCAACATGGTGTCAGTTGACCAAATTGTAGACGATGTCCAATCGATCGAGCTTGAACAATGGGTTCGAAAGATGGATACTAGGTGGGAGCTGCGTTTCGATCAATGTGAACAACCTACCGAAGACGAAGTCGTCCAAGTCAATGAAAATAAATCTTCATCAGCAAAAGTCTATCTGGAGATGAACGACAATCTCTTATACAGCTTATAAGAGAATACATCGACGTCTTTGCATGGAGGTATGAAGACATGCCAGGCTTGGACCCTAAAGTTGCTATGCACCGCCTAAATATCTCGTCTAAAGCTTAGCCAGTGAAGCAACATCAACAATGATTTCGACCAGATATTATGGAGGCCATCAAGAATGAAGTCAAGAAGCTTATTGCGAGTGGATTTATTCGCGAAGAACAACACCCTGACTGGGTCGCTAACATCGTGCCAGTCATGAAAAAGAATGATAAAGTTCGAGTCTGTATCGATTACTGTGATTTGAACTCTGCATGCCCGAAAGATGAGTTCCATCTACCGATCAATGACGTAATGATCGACAATACTTGCGGCTTCGAGCAGATGTCCTTCATGGATGGGTTCTTAGGATACAACTAGATCAAGATGTTTCCCGACGATGAGAAGCACATATTCTTTCGAACGCAGTTGGGGGTATACTGCTATACGGTAATGTCCTTCGAATTGAAAAATACAGTGGCGACATACCAGTGAGCTATGAACACAATTTTTTGCGATCATTTGCACAAAATAGTAGAATGCTACGTAGACGATATCACTGTTAAAAGTCGTCTTAAGGGCAACCACGTCCAAGACTTGAGAATGGTGTTCGAACTAATACGTGCACACCAACTCAAGATAAAACCAACCAAGTCTTTTCTGGGAGTCTCCAGTGGCAAGTTCCTTGGTTTTGTCATCACTTCAAAGGGTATATATCTTGACCTAGAGAAATTGAAGGCTATCCTCGATATGCATCCTCCAAGAAACCTCAAAGAGCTACGCGGACTGCAAGGAAGGCTAGCCTACATCAGACGACCCATTTCGAACCTTTCTGGAAGATGTCAACCGTTCACTCAGCTCATAAAGAAAGGTGTATCTTTCGTCTGGACTGAACAATGTCAACCCGCATTCGACGATATCAAGAAGTATTTCACAAGCCTCCAGTATTGGTAGCTCCAATAATGGGGAAGCCCTTCTTACCATATGTCCGTGCTATGGACCATTCCCTTGGTGCCCTATTAGCTCAGAAGAATGAAGGTGGCCATGAACATGCAATCTACTACCTCAGTCGCACACTACAAGAATATGTCATATTAGTAACGCCAAAACACGTCGCTAATATGAGAAAAAGCATCGCTAATCGTATTTATCGATGTTTTTAGCGACGTTTTCCTGTGGTCACGGAAAGCCATGTCGCTGACAGGCAAAACATCGATAATCGTCGCCATTACCGACGCTTACCGACACCAACTAAACGTCGGTAATGATCGACGTTCACCGACACCATGTCAGAAAAATGACGACGTCTCGGATGTCGGTCATCATCGGTGAATTTAGTGACGTATTGTCATGACCCGCACCCACTGTGAGGGTACGAGAATGTAACAATGCCCAGCCTACGTCGTAGTGTCGGTGGTAGAACGCTGTTCTAGGTCATGAACTATAACTAGCATAATATGAATACTCTCCATAAGGAGGCCAACACAGAGGTACAACTCAATCACAATCTAAGGTAGAATGTAGCACGATGAAATAGATAAGAAATCCTCAACTGAGGTACAATAGAAAAGAAATACAAGTCTCATCAACTCTAAAATATACAACTCTGAATATAAAGACAACAGCTAAGCATGAAAAGAAGGAACATCTAAGCTATCTACACTATACAAGGTATCATCCTGAGCAGCTGCCTGAACCTCCCCAGGGGTCCAGGTCGCGAGTGTCAACTAGGCAAGCTCCAAGTAAGGGTACAGGGTTCCTCATCATCCTCTATAAAATTTTCAACAGGTCCAGTCAGGACGGGAGCGAGCACAAAACATCTCACGCAGTTCATATCATGTTAGGAAATATAAAGCATGCAATAGAGTAAGGTACATGAAACGCTGAAAGAATAATATATATGAAAACAGCAGAGATTTGATAATGGGAAATATCTATATATGATAAGTAAGAACTGTAAGCCTACTATGATTTAGAGTACAATATGGTTATGTAAACGTGTTAGGTTGTACAATAAAATGGGACTCCTTTGTACGTGAGTGTACAATAGACATATACAATTTCTTATACAATAGGATTGATCACATAACCACTTCTACTCTTCCTCCCCAATCAATACACAAGGATCCAATTCAGTTACGTTACCTTATACAATGGCTTTTACAATGGCTTGTACAATAGCTTGTACAATGGCTCAATGTGATAATGAGAGTACAATATGCACAATGAGTGTACAATGATAAGGGTATTCAATAAATACAATATGTAAGTGAAACGCACATCACATTATGTATTTAGTGAATACAAGGAGATAACATCTCAGAAGAAGATCCGTATAGTACTAATCCGTGATAATGATCATGTCAGCATCAAGTACAGTAATCTAGAGCAAGAATATAAATCCAGACAAGTATAAAACAGTCAGAGAATGTACTCGCCTCATATCTGAATGTTTGAAGTAAATGTACTGTCCGAGATGAGGTACCTGACTCCTAGTTAGAGCAACACAAGTCAAGATGTATACAGGGGATGATAATAGTAATCTATAATGCATCTGCATGCTGTCTAGGTCAAACTAGACTAAAGTCAACACTTGGTCAACTCTAGTCAACCACACTAGTCAACTAGGTCAAGTCCTAGCCCAAACAAGTCTAATAAGTCTCACTAGGCCTAACCAAGCCTAGGCTAGCAGTCACACACCAATCACAAGGCTATACATGCCAACACAAGTCACACATCAAGATACATCACATTCATGCATATTCAACATTATATATATATAGATATATATAAGAGAAAAGAACTAACATGTAAAGCTATGTGTGTGTGTGTGAACATGGAGGTGTACATGAAAAGAGAAATCAACACTAGTTATGAGTTTACACTACACATGGCACAAAGCTAACCAATCTACATTACACATGTATTTATACTTAACATGCATGGCTACAAGTATACATCTATATACATTAGATTAGAGACTATTTAAGTTATAACTAACATGCATCTATACTTTACATAAATCTATATATATTATAGCAATCATTTAGAGAAGGGTTACATGGCATGGTGGTTGATATAGAGTGGGGTGTCCTTGTGCAGAGGGTGAAGTTCATTCTCAGTTTAGTTCCACATTTACATATAAACTAAAGTGAGATATCCCATAAACTGGTATAACTAACCATATAAAATGAACCATGTTATCTGAAATCTATCATTAAGCCAACATCCTATATGCATATAGCTCATGCATTGGTTCTATGTCTACATATAAAATCTGATTTTTCATTTACAATATTTATACATTATGCATTCATATCTATCATTACATATATACCTTGCATTTATATCTAGCATTCATTATATACTTTCATGCATGCATTGTATATCATTCTTTCATTCATGCATTTATGCATTGCTTACATATATTACATACTATGGAACCTACATATTCATTACAAGCCATACTTATACATGCTTACATTAGATAGGATACTTATACCTCGTACATCATTTATTTAACCATTTACTCATGCTTGCATTCTCTATTTAATTACATAATGTATATACATTAACATTGGTTAAAATCAAATAGAACATTATATACAAGGGTGCACAAAATGCATATGCCGAATAGTAACTCTTACTAATAATCAATACTGTACCATCTCAGTATGAATTAAAATCTAGGATTAAAGTATGTTATAGATCTATGTGTTAGCTTTCCGAAACTTCAAACGGATCGCTTTTTCGTTTCCGGATACTCCCGGAATCGCGAAAACACCGAGCACGCGTTTGTCTTTCGTACAGCTGACACTCAAATAATTCTCCAGAAAGTTACAGAAATAATTAGGCCTATTAATACATGTTTTTGGAATGCTAACTTCAATACGCTTCTTTTAAAAAAAACGTGAGATTAAACCGAGCTTTGACCTAGAAGTTATGACATTTCTAAGTTAGGGCTGAAATTAAAAACGTGGATAAAAATCATGACGGATTTGGGTAGTTTGAGACAAAAGAACACAAGTATATAACATAATATATCAAGAACTCACTCTCTACACTAATATATATATATATGAGACACTATAGAACACATCTTCAATACAAAAATATGAGATTAAACATGTAATAATTCATTCATACATAACAACAACACATAGTGCGTCCAAATTTGGGATTTTCCCACATGGACACAACCACAACACAAAGGACACTCCTATGACCTCCAAATGGACACGAAATGGACACAAATGGAGATACAACCATGGGGGTCATTCCTATGGGTTCAAAATAGACATATATGCATGAGAAAATGAAAAGGAGAGGGGATTTATACCTCCCGGTAGATCGAATCGAAGAAAAGCCTTCCCGGAGCGACACCGACACATAGAGATTTCAAAAGGACACGAACGAGCTCCGAATCCTCCCAAACTTGGGTAGCTTCCTCCTTGGCTAGAATGGAGAAGGAAAGAAGAAGATTTGGTGGTGAAATGGAAGGATTTGGTGGAGAAATTGCTAGGGATTGCTCTCTAGAAATTTGGGGAAGAACAAGAGAGAGAGTGTGGATGAGAATAATGAAATGAACTTGAGCCTATCCTCTCCCAAAGTGGCTGGCCATATGGGCTATTTGTCCTATTATAGTAAGGTCCAAAATGCCCCCACTAACCTATTCTATGAGTATTAGGAAAGGGCTAATTGGTTGGGGCTAAATTAGTCATTCTAAAGTCTCTAATCACACTAACCTTATCCATAATAATTAGTCTAACCTCTAACTAAAATATTTCTATCATGTGGACTAAAATTAATATCATGTGGGCCATGCCTAACTAGTGTGTGGGTCCAACTAGAGTCAAACTACCCCCGGGTCCCCGTTTCAAGTCGGATTGAGTTGAAATTCGAACCCGACTCAAATAACCCCAAAATAATATCATAAATAATAAAATAAATTTTAAAAATATTCAAAAATGTAAAATGACAAAATACTCCTATTTTTGAAAACTGGGGGGTGACAAATTCCTCGAAATTAAAACCAAACAATAGTAAAATGTTAAAATCACAAGTCATAGTTTAAAAATGATTAAAAATCACCAAAAATCATAATATAAAATAATTATCAATAAATGATAATTATAATTACAAAATTTCAAAATTATCCTCATTTGGAAAACTGGGTGTTACAATCCTACCCACCTTATAAAAATTTTGTCCTCGAAATTAAGATGATCGCACCCCCTTCTAGGTCAAACATAGTCAAGGGTCAATCACTAGTCAATTTCTCAACATCCAAGTACTTGGTCATCAACTGGTCAACTTCTTAGGGTTTTACCTATGCTAGCTATTTAGGTGTTGGCAACTAGAATTTAGCAAAAGAGAAACTCTATAATAGACTAGCTCTTAACTTCCCAATCCTATCAAGTCACCTATAACTAAATACCTACAAGCTAAGCACATGAATACCAAATACCACATATATATATATATATATATATATATATATATATATATATATGCTCAAGAACAACAACCCATCACATATATCCTAAGTATATCATCTATATATATACATGACTGATTAACCAAGGGTTAAGGCAGACTAAACTTATAAGGGTCTGAAACAATGCTTAGAACTAGGCTAAGGATGAATGGTCTGAATCAAGGGGACATGGTATCTAGTGAAGGGTGTGCACACTGCCTATAAAGGTGATCAACACAAAGGGACTCAACACGAAGGAAACTTAACTAAAATGGAAAACTGAACCAAGTATAGGCTAAACAACATGTTTATAACCCTATACAACAATGGCCTATAGATACCAACTAACCTATATCCCATATGCCAATATCATCTGCAATCTATCTATGCAAATAGACCTCTCGGTCTTAGGTAAAACTACAACTATACTCAAAGGCAGGCTCTGGTCATGGGTGCCTCATTGGAAAAGGTAAGGAAAAGTAGTAATAATCATCAAGGATGTAAGGCATACTAACATCCTATGTGTAACTGGTTGGTATTATAGATAACATGAGAATTATTTGCAATGGGTTACTATTCTAACACCAATGCTAACTATCACCTCTAGGGTACAAACACTCTACAAGTCATCATACTATTATACTATGAAGGAACTACCTATGAATAAGCTCTACAAAACTAAATATCCCTACTCCTAAGTCATTTATAACAATCAAAAGGGTATAATGTTTAAACCTTCTCAAGATACAATATGTTAATCATATACGTCTGTCCAAAATTATGTTGTCCAGAGTCTTCATCATGCTAGTGAGCAAGGCTACGATAATCACAGAGTCTTTGACTAAGGTACGTACCTCTAGGTTCATGGTATTTAAAATTTTCGTACTGCCGCATGCGACGGCGAAAACCTTAAATTCCCATACCCGAGAATACATCCAAAATCTGACTACATGTCCTCACTATGCCAACTAACACGACTATCGAGGATTCTAGATCCCATGATTTAGGCGACCTAGCCCATATGATTTTCTCAAAAGAAAAAACAAACACAACAAAAGAGTAACATAACAAAATTAATCAATCAACAAGGAATAGATGGAATCGGATTTCAAGGTAATAATAAAAGACAATTGTGGGAATAGAATTGAGAAGAACGGAACTTGCAGCAAGATCTCCAACGGTCTGTGCATCCTCGACTGTCCTGACGATAGCTCGCCCTGCTGGTTTCCCCTAGCCTACTGCTGATGCTGCATGAATCACCGCTGCTGAGAGAATCAGAAATGACGGGAGAAAATCTCTGTACAGATAGAGGTGCACCTCCAATGTAGCAGAAATGCCAACCTGAGTCGGCACAACAGAAGCTGCGGTCTCGAGTCCCTGATGAACAGGACGAGAGGTGGCCAGCCTCTCGATAGTATCCCCCGAACCGAAGCGATGAGATCGTGTCTTTATAACCATCACGAAGACAGATCAAAACAAGAAGCAATTACTGAGAATGAAGCGAAAAATCAAGGGAGGACAGTTTATATTCAAGGGAAATCAATAAGCAGCAATTGGATAAAAGAAATCTGATTAAGAGTTTTTCCTAATATGATTGAGTACCCCAAAAATATCCTAATCCTACTGCAGGCTGTAGTGATACTCTAGTTCGAATACCACTACATAAACTTGACCTGCATGGGCTACCACTAAAAACGTGTCACGACCAGCACCCACTCTGAGGGTACGAGAACGTAACAACGCCCAGCCTACGCCGCAGTATCTGCGGTAGAACGCTGTTCTAGGTCATGAACTATAACTAGCATAATATAAATACTCTCCATAAGGAGGCCAACACAGAGGTACAACTCAATCACAATCTAAGGTAGAATGCAGCACGATAAAATAGATAAGAAATCCTCAACTGAGGTACAACAGAAAAGAAATACAAGTCTCATCAACTCTAAAATATACAACTCTGAATATAAAGACAACAGCTAAGCATGAAAAGAAGGAACAGTCTAAGCTATCTACACTATACAAGGTATCATCCTGAGCAGCTGCCTGAACCTCCCCAGGGGTCCAGGTCGCGAGTGTCAACTAGGCAAGCTCCAAGTAAGGGTACAGGGTTCCTCATCATCCTCTGTAAAATTTTCAACAGGTCCAGTCAGGACGGGAGCGAGCACAAAACATCTCACGCAGTTCATATCATGTTAGGAAATATAAAGCATGCAATAGAGTAAGGTACATGAAATGCTGAAATAAGAATGTATATGAAAATAGCAGAGATTTGATAATGGGAAATATCTATATATGATAAGTAAGAACTGTAAGCCTGCTGTGATTTAGAGTACAATATGGTTATGTAAACGGGTTATGTTGTACAATAAAATGGGACTCCTTTGTACGTGAGTGTACAATAGACATATACAATTTCTTATACAATAGGATTGATCATATAACCACATCTACTCTCCCTCCCCAATCAATACACAAGGATCCAATTCAGTTACGTTACCTTATACAATGGCTTGTACAATGACTTGTACAATGGCTTGTACAATAGCTCAATGTGATAATGAGAGTACAATATGCACAATGAGTGTACAATGATAAGGGTATTCAATAAATACAATATGTAAGTGAAACGCACATCACATTATGTATTTAGTGAATATAAGGAGATAACATCTCAGAAGAAGATCCGTATAGTATCAATCCGTGATAATGATTGTGTCAGCATCAAGTACAGTAATCTAGAGCAAGAATATAAATCCAGACAAGTATAAAATGGTCAGAGAATGTACTCGCCTCGTATCTGAATGTCTGAAGTAAATGTACTATCCGAGATGAGGTGCCTGACTCCTAGTTATAGCAACACAAGTCAAGATGTATACAGGGGATGATAATAGTAATCTATAATGCATCTGCATGCTGTCTAGGTCAAACTAGACTAAAGTCAACACTTGGTCAACTCTAGTCAACCACACTAGTCAACTATGTCAAGTCCTAGCCCAAACAAGTCTAATAAGTCTCACTAGGCCTAACCAAGCCTAGGCTAGCAGTCACACACCAATCACATGGCTATACAAGCCAACACAAGTCACACATCAAGATACATCACATTCATGCATATTCAACATTATATATATATATATATAGATATATATAAGAGAAAAGAACTAACATGTAAAGCTATGTGTGTGTGTGAACATGGAGGTGTACATGAAAAGAGAAATCAACACTAGTTATGAGTTTACACTACACATGGCACAAAGCTAACCCATCTATGTTACACATGTATTTATACTTAACATGCATGGCTACAAGTATACATCTATATACATTAGAGTAGAGACTATTTAAGTTATAACTAACATACATCTATACTTTACATAAATCTATATATATTATAGCAATCATTTAGCGAAGGGTTACATGGCATGGTGGTTGATATAGAGTGGGGTGTCCTTGTGCAGAGGGTGAAATTTATTCTCAGTTTAGTTCTACATTTACATATAAACTAAAGTGAGCTATCCCATAAACTGGTGTAACTAACCACATAAAATGAACCATGTTATCTGAAATCTGCCATTAAGCCAACATCCCATATGCATACAGCTTATGTATTGGTTCTATGTCTACATATAAAATCTGATTTTGCATTTATAATATTTATACATTATGCATTCATATCTATCATTACATATATACCTTGCATTTATATCTAGCATTCATTATAAACTTTCATGCATGTATTGTATATCATTCTTTCATTCATGCATTTATGCATTGCTTACATATATTACAAACTATGGAACCTACATATTCATTACAAGCCATACTTATACATGCTTATATTAGATAGGATACTTATACCTCATACATCATTTATTTAACCATTTACTCATGCTTGCATTCTCTATTTAATTACATAATATATATACATTAACATGGGTTAAAATCAAATAGAACATTATATTACACACAAGGGTGCACAAAATGCATATGCCGAATAGTAACTCCTACTAATAATCAATACTATATCATCTAGTATGAATTAAAATCTAGGATTAAAGTATTATAGATCTATGTGTTAGCTTTCCGAAACTTCAAACGGATCGCGTTTTCGTTTCCGAAAACTCCCGGAATCGCGAAAACACCGAGAACATGTTTGTCTTTCGTACAGCTGACACTCAAATAATTCTCCAAAAAGTTACAAAAAGAATTAGGCTTATTAATACATGTTTTTGGAAAGCTAACTTCAATATGCTTCTTTTAAAAAAAACGAAAGATTAAACCGAGCTTTGAGCTAGAAGTTATGACATTTCTAAGTTAGGGCTGAAATTAAAAATGTGGATAAAAATTTTGACGGATTTGGGTAGTTTGAGACAAAAGAACACAAGTATATAACATAATATATCAAGAACTCACTCTCTACACTAATATATATATATGAGACACTATAGAACACATCTCCAATACAAAAATATGAGATTAAACATGTAATAATTCATTCATGCATAACAACAACACATAGTGTGTCCAAATTTAAGATTTTCCCACATGGACACAACCACAACACAAAGGACACTCCTATGACCTCCAAATGGACACGAAATGGACACAAATGGAGATACAACCATGGGAGTCATTCCTATGGGTTCAAAATAGACATATATGCATAAGAAAATAAAAGAAGAGGGGATTTATACCTCCCGTTAGATCGAATCGAAGAAAAGCCTTCCCGGAGCGACACCGACAAGTAGAGATTCCAAAAGGACACAAACGAGCTCCGAATCCTCCCAAACTTGGGTAGCTTCCTACTTGGCTAGAATGGAGAAGGAAAGAAGAAGATTTGGTGGTGAAATGGAAGGATTTGGTGGAGAAATTGCTAGGGATTGCTCTCTAGGAATTTGGGAAAGAACAAGAGAGAGAGTATGGATGAGAATAATGAAATGGACTTGAGCCAATCCTCTCCCAAAGTGGCTGGCCATATGGGCTATTTGTCCTATTATGGTAAGGTCTAAAATGTCCCCACTAACCTATTCTATGAGTATTAGGAAAGGGCTAATTGGTTGGGGCTAAATTAGTCATTCTAAAGTCTCTAATCACACTAACCTTATCCATAATAATTAGTCTAACCTCTAACTAAAATATTTCTATCATGTAGACTAAAATTAATATCATGTGGGCCATGCCTAACTAGTGTGTGGGTCCCACTAGAGTCAAACTACCCCCGGGTCCCCGTTTCAAGTCGGATTGAGTTGAAATTCGAACCCGACTCAAATAACCCCAAAACAATATCATAAATAATAAAATAAATTTTAAAAATATTCAAAAATATAAAATGACAAAATACTTATGTTTCTGAAAACTGGGGGGTGACAAATTCCTCTAAATTAAAACCAAACAATAGTAAAATGTTAAAATCACAAGTCATAGTTTAAAAATGATTAAAAATCACCAAAAATTATAATATAAAATAATTATCAATAAATAATAATTATAATTACAAAATTTCAAAATTACTCTCATTTGGAAAATTGGGTGTTACAATCCTATCCACCTTATAAAAATTTTGTCCTCGAAATTAAGATGATCGCACCCCCTTCTAGGTCAAACATAGTCAAGGGTCAATCACTAGTCAATTTCTCAACATCCAAGTACTTGGTCATCAACTGGTCAACTTCTTAGGGTTTTACCTATGCTAGCTATTTAGGTGTTGGCAACTAGAATTTAGCAAAAGAGAAACTCTATAATAGACTAGCTCTTAACTTCCCAATCCTATCAAGTCACCTATAACTAAATACCTACAAGCTAAGCACATGAATACCAAATACCACATATATATATATATATATATATATATATATATATATATATATATATATATATATATATATATATATATATACGCTCAAGAACAACAACCCATCACATATATCCTAAGTATATCATCTATATATATACATGACTGATTAACCAAGGGTTAAGGCAGACTAAACTTATAAGGGTCTGAAACAATGCTTAGAACTAGGCTAAGGATGAATGGTCTGAATCAAGGGGACATGGTATCTAGTGAAGGGTCTGCACACTGCCTATAAAGGTGATCAACACAAAGGGACTCAACACGAAGGGAACTTAACTAAAATGGAAAACTGAACCAAGTATAGGCTAAACAACATGTTTATAATCCTATACAACAATGGCCTATAGATACCAACTAACCTATATCCCATATGCCAATATCATCGGCAATCTATCTATGCAAATAGACCTCTCGGTCTTAGGTAAAACTACAACTATACTCAAAGGCAGGCTCTGGTCATGGGTGCCTCATTGAAAAAGGTAAGGAAAAGTAGTAATAATTATCAAGGATGTAAGGCATACTAACATCCTATGTGTAACTGGTTGGTATTATAGATAACATGAGAATTATCTGTAATGGATTACTATTCTAACACCAATGCTAACTATCACCTCTAGGGTACAGACACTCTACAAGTCATCATACCATTATACTATGAAGGAACTACCTATGAATAAGCTCTACAAAACTAAATATCCCTACTCCTAAGTCATTTATAACAATCAAAAGGGTATGATGTTTAAACCTTCTCAAGATACAATCTGTTAATCATATGCGTCTGTCCAAAATTATGTTGTCCAGAGTCTTTATCATGCTAGTGAGCAAGGCTACGATAATCACAGAGTCCTTGACTAAGGTACGTACCTCTAGGTTCATGGTATTTAAAATTTTCGTACTGCCGCATGCGACGGCGAAAACCTTAAATTTCCATACCCGAGAATACATCCAAAATCTGACTACATGTCCTCACTATGCCAACTAACACGACTATCGAGGATTCTAGATCCCATGATTTAGGCGACCTAGCCCATATGATTTTCTCAGAAGAAAAAACAAACACAACAAAAGAGTAACATAACAAAATTAATCAATCAACAAGGAATAGATGGAATCGGATTTCAAGGTAATTATAAAAGACAATTGCGGGAATGGAATTGAGAAGAACAGAACTTGCAGCAAGATCTCCAACGGTCTGTACATCCTCGACTGTTCTGACGATAGTTCGCCCTGCTGGTTTTCCCTGGTCTGCTGCTGATGCTGCATAAATCACCGCTGCTGAGAGAATCAGAAATGACGGAAGAAAATCTCTGTACAGATAGAGGTGCACCTCCAATGTAGCAGAAATGCCAACCTGAGTCGGCACAACAGAAGCTGCAGTCTCGAGTCCCTGATGAACAGGACGAGAGGTAGCCAGCCTCTCGATAGTATCCCCCGAACCGAAGTGACGAGATCGTGTCTTCATAACCATCATGAAGACAGATCAAAATAAGAAGCAATTACTGAGAATGAAGCGAAAAATCAAGGGAGGACAGTTTATATTCAAGGAAAATCAATAAGCAGCAATTGGATAAAAGGAATCTGATTAAGAGTTTTTCCTAATGTGATTGAATACCCCAAAAATATCCTAATCCTACTGCAGGCTGTAGTGATACTCTAGTTCGAATACCACTACATAAACTCGACCTGCATGGGCCACCACTAAAAACGTGTCACGACCCGCACCCACTGTGAGGGTACGAGAACGTAACAACGCCCAGCCTACGTCGCAGTGTCGGTGGTAGAACGCTGTTCTAGGTCATGAACTATAACTAGCATAATATGAATACTCTCCATAAGGAGGCCAACGCAGAGGTACAACTCAATCACAATCTAAGGTAGAATGCAGCACGATAAAATAGATAAGAAATCCTCAACTGAGGTACAACAGAAAAGAAATACAAGTCTCATCAACTCTAAAATATACAACTCTGAATATAAAGACAACAGCTAAGCATGAAAAGAAGGAACAGTCTAAGCTATCTACACTATACAAGATATCATCCTGAGCAGCTGCCTGAACCTCCCCAGGGGTCCAGGTCGCGAGTGTCAACTAGGCAAGCTCCAAGTAAGGGTACAGGGTTCCTCATCATCCTCTGTAAAATTTTTAACAGGTCCAGTCAGGACGGGAGCGAGCACAAAACATCTCACGCAGTTCATATCATGTTAGGAAATATAAAGCATGCAATAGAGTAAGGTACATGAAACGCTGAAATAAGAATGTATATGAAAATAGCAGAGATTTGATAAAGGAAAATATCTATATATGATAAGTAAGAACTGTAAGACTACTGTGATTTAGAGTACAATATGGTTATGTAAACGGGTTATGTTGTACAATAAAATGGGACTCCTTTGTACGTGAGTGTACAATGGACATATACAATTTCTTATACAATAGGATTGATCACATAACCACATCTACTCTCCCTCCCCAATCAATACACAAGGATCCAATTCAGTTACGTTACCTTATACAATGGCTTGTACAATGGCTTGTACAATGGCTTGTACAATGGCTCAATGTGATAATAAGAGTACAATATGCACAATGAGTGTACAATGATAAGGGTATTCAATAAATACAATATGTAAGTGAAACGCACATCACATTATGTATTTAGTGAATACAAGGAGATAACATCTCAGAAGAAGATCCGTATAGTACCAATCCGTGATAATGATCATATCAGCATCAAGTACAGTAATCTAGAGCAAGAATATAAATCCAGACAAGTATAAAACAGTCAGAGAATGTACTCGCCTCGTATCTGAATGTCTGAAGTAAATGTACTGTCCGAGATGAGGTACCTGACTCCTAGTTCGAGCAACACAAGTCAAAATGTATACAGGGGATGATAATAGTAATCTATAATGCATCTGCATGCTGTCTAGGTC
Organism: Iris pallida; assembly: GCA_029216955.1. NCBI lineage: Eukaryota > Viridiplantae > Streptophyta > Magnoliopsida > Asparagales > Iridaceae > Iris > Iris pallida. The sequence continues at coordinate 12,648,437 of JANAVB010009400.1, forward strand.
AAACTAGACTAAAGTCAACACTTGGTCAACTCTAGTCAACCACACTAGTCAACTAGGTCAAGTCCTAGCCCAAACAAGTCTAATAAGTCTCACTAGGCCTAACCAAGCCTAGGCTAGCAGTCACACACCAATCATAAGGCTATACAAGCCAACACAAGTCACACATCAAGATACATCACATTCATGCATATTCAACATTATATATATATATAGATATATATAAGAGAAAAGTACTAACATGTAAAGCTATGTGTGTGTGTGTGAACATGGAGGTGTACATGAAAAGAGAAATCAATACTAGTTATGAGTTTATACTACACATGGCACAAAGCTAACCCATCTACATTACACATGTATTTATACTTAACATGCATGGCTACAAGTATACATCTATATACATTAGAGTAGAGACTATTTAAGTTATAACTAATATGCATCTATACTTTACATAAAACTATATATATTATAGCAATCATTTAGAGAAGGGTTACATGGCATGGTGGTTGATATAGAGTGGGGTGTCCTTGTGCAGAGGGTGAAGTTCATTCTCAGTTTAGTTCCACATTTACATATAAACTAAAGTAAGCTATCCCATAAACTGGTGTAACTAACCACATAAAATGAACCATGTTATCTGAAATCTGCCATTAAGCCAACATCCCATATGTATACAGCTCATGCATTGGTTCTATGGCTACATATAAAATCTTATTTTGCATTTACAATATTTATACATTATGCATTCATATCTATCATTACATATATACCTTACATTTATATCTAGCATTCGTTATATACTTTCATGCATGCATTGTATATCATTCTTTCATTCATGCATTTATGTATTGCTTACATATATTATATACTATGGAACCTACATATTCATTACAAGCTATACTTATACATGCTTACATTAGATAGGATACTTACACCTCATACATCATTTATTTAACCATTTACTCATGTTTGTATTCTCTATTTAATTACATAATGTATATACATTAACATGGGTTAAAATCAAATAGAACATTATATTAAACACAAGGGTGCACAAAATGCATATGCCGAATAGTAACTCCTACTAATAATCAATACTGTACCATCTCAGTATGAATTAAAATCTAGGATTAAAATATGTTATAGATCTATGTGTTAGCTTTTCGAAACTTCAAACGGATCGCGTTTTCGTTTCCGGAAACTCCCTGAATCGCGAAAACACCGAGAACGCATTTGTCTTTCGTACAGCTGATACTCAAATAATTCTCCAGGAAGTTACAGAAAGAATTAGGCCTACTAATACATGTTTTTGGAAATCTAACTTCAATATGCTTCTTTTAAAAAAAACGAGAGATTAAACCGAGCTTTGCGCTAGAAGTTATGACATTTCTAAGTTAGGGCTAAAATTAAAAATGTGGATAAAAATCATGACGGATTTGGGTAGTTTGAGACAAAAGAACACAAGTATATAACATAATATATCAAGAACTCACTCTCTACACTAATATATATATATGAGACACTATAGAACACATCTTCAATACAAAAATATGAGATTAAACATGTAATAATTCATTCATACATAACAACAACACATAGTGTGTCCAAATTTGGGATTTTCCCATATGGACACAACCACAACAAAAAGGACACTCCTATGACCTCCAAATGGACACGAAATAGACACAAATGGAGATACAACAATGGGGGTCATTCCTATTGGTTCAAAATAGACATATATGCATGAGAAAATAAAAAGGGGAGGGGATTTATACCTCCCGGTAGATCGAATCGAAGAAAAGCCTTCCCGGAGCGACACCGACACGTAGAGATTCCAAAAGGACACAAACGAGCTCCGAATCCTCCTAAACTTGGGTAGCTTCCTCCTTGGCTAGAATGGAGAAGGAAAGAAGAAGATTTGGTGGTGAAATGGAAGAATTTGGTGGAGAAATTGCTAGGGATTGCTCTCTAGGAATTTGGGGAAGAACAAGAGAGAGAGTGTGGATGAGAATAATGAAATGAACTTGAGCCTATCCTCTCGCAAAGTGGCTGGCCATATGGGCTATTTTTCCTATTATGGTAAGGTCCAAAATGCCCCCACTAACCTATTCTATGAGTATTAGGAAAGTGCTAATTGGTTGGGGCTAAATTAGTCATTCTAAAGTCTCTAATCACACTAACATTATCCATAATAATTAGTCTAACCTCTAACTAAAATATTTCTATCATGTGGACTAAAATTAATATCATGTGGGCCATGCCTAACTAGTGTGTAGGTCCCACTAGAGTCAAACTACCCCCGGGTCCCCGTTTCAAGTCGGATTGAGTTGAAATTCGAACCCGGCTCAAATAACCCCAAAACAATATCATAAATAATAAAATAAATTTAAAAATATTCAAAAATATAAAATAACAAAATACTCCAATTTCTGAAAATTGGGGGTGACAAATTCCTCGAAATTAAAACCAAACAATAGTAAAATGTTAAAATCACAAGTCATAGTTTAAAAATGATTAAAAATCACCAAAAATCATAATATAAAATAATTATCAATAAATAATAATTATAATTACAAAATTTCAAAATTATCCTCATTTGGAAAACTGGGTGTTACATGTATGCTAGTTTTTACAGACGTTTACCGACTCTATAGAAGAGAAAAACTGGGACGGTAAATGTCGGTAAACGTCACTATACCTGGTGATTTAGCGACGTTTACCGACGTTTAGCGACGCAGCTTAACGTCGGTAAACGTCGCTAAAAAGAAAAAAAATTAAAAAAAATTACAGAATGTCCACAGAATCATATTTTCTTCCTGTAGTTTAATAAATAACAATAAATACACAGAAGCACATTTTCTTCCTAGGTTCGCCGACCCCTTCGGTGGAACACTCAACACCAGTACATCACAATATACATATGTATCAACACAAACAAGAGTAAAAGTCTACAAGAGTAAAATACCAAAAGTCGGTAAACGAATATCCAAAGTATACAACCAATATCCACATGAATCCACAACCAATAATGAAAGTCTACACAAACAAATAATCCATAACCAATACTGAAACAACATAAACAAATACTAAAAAAATACTACAATCTCGTAAAACAGTCCTAACTCGGACTACTGCGGATCTGGAGGAGGGGCACCACCGTGCCTCAAGGATAGGAACATCTCGTACTCCTCCCTTGAAATCGTCACCGATGAAGAAGGTAGTGACGTCGGTGGAGTCGAAGGTAGTGACGTCGACGAAGTCGACGACGATGAAGACGTACCCGGAGGATAATAATGCTCCAACGGTGCTAGTCGCTCGTGGTAGGAATGCATGGTAGATAACAGCCTCGTACTGCTATCAACCATCGAATCCTGTATCAACGTGAGCCTCTTACCCATGGATAGCTGTGATGCCTGCAGATCCGTCACGCTACGCTCTGTCGACGCTCTAAGATCAGTGACGCCCCACTCTGTCCTCTCAGTCACATCCCTGAGCTCTATAATACTGCGATCGAGCATATCTAATCATGCTATGAGCGCAGCATCGTCCGTCTGGTGCTGCTCCTGGATCCATCGTAGCAACTCATCACGGACAGACTCCACCAACTGCTGGACTTAGGCAGACTCCTGGGAGGGCTGTGGGCCAAGCACACTAGCATGGGAGGCCCTAGAGGACTGTGTCATAACTAGGGAACCATAGGATCCCGTACCGTAGTACGTACCCCTGTGGAAACCACCAGTGGTGGTCACCCACAGCTCGTCCTCCGAAGGAGCTAGAGTGGGCTGCGAGGAAGTACCGGCCTCTCCCGCAGCATGTGCACTAGTAGCCACCCGCTCATTAAGCCGTTGAAACTCGGCCTAGAAAGCATGGATACTCTATAACTTCTAATGTCTAATGTACTTATTATTACTAACTATATTGTTTGGCATTGATTATCAAAGAACAGAACAGTTTTATGGGAGAACTAAACTTTAATTCACAATTACAAACTCGTTCATACAAAGAGAGCCTAGGAACAAAACTTAGAAAAAGCAATCTATGTACAATTATTTAATTTGGATTCTGGAGGGTGACGGTAGAGGCTCGGGAAAGTGCTATCAACTCTGCCTTACTCCTTGGACGATCGAACGCAACCTCGGGTCTGGTGAAGAAATGCTCTGTACGTATCTCTGTGTGTGTGTGTGTACAAGGGAATAGCACCTTGCTATTTATAGGAGTTTATGATGAGTGGGGTTTGGCCACATCGTTGTAATTGTGCCTTAAAAAGTGGGCAGTTGAGGATTGGTTAAGATTAATATTGATCTGTTTGTTACAACAAATCTGGACTGTTATGTTGTTTGAAGTAAATATGAAATGGTATGATCTGTTGGTTGTAATAAATCCGAGTTGTTAAGACTTAGTCAACTTATGCCACGTGTCCCAACTACCACTAGATTACGAGCCACATGAAGGTGGCCTCACAACCGAGCCGCACGAGGGTGGCCTCACAACTGAGCCGCATGAGGGTGGCCTCACAACCGAGCCGCATGAGGGTGGCCTCACAACTGAGCCACATAAAGGTGGCCTCACAACTGAGCCGTAGGAGGGTGGCCTCACAATCGAGCCGTACGAGGGTGGCCTCACAACCGAGCCACACGAGGGTGGCCTCACAACCGAGCCGCATGAGGGTGGCCTCACAACCGAGCCGCATGAGGGTGGCCTCACAACCGAGCCGCATGAAGGTGGCCTCACAACTGAGCCGCATGAGGGTGGCCTCACAACCGAGCCACATGAGGGTGGCCTCACAACTGAGCCGCATGAGGGTGGCCTCACCACCGAGCCGCATAAGGGTGGCCTCACAACTGAGCCGTATGAAGAACTTTCTTGGAATTTTTGAACTGTGCCAGCTATCGTAAAGATTTTCTCGTCTTTTTATAAGCATGTCGCGTCTCTTCTTTATGTCAGAGCCATCATTTCTATCAGAGTTGTCGCCTTTATGTCAGAGCAATTATGGCCAGTTGTTCAGTCTATCTTCAAACCGCATAAGGCCGCATGAACCTTTCTGAGCTGGATGAAGGTTTCTGAACTGCATGAAGCTTCTGGACCGTATGAAGTTTCTGAGCCGTATAAAGTTTCTGAACCGCATGAAGCTTCTGGGCCGCATGAAGTTTCTGGGCCGCATGACGTTTCTGAGCCGCATGAAGTTTCTGAACCGCATGAAGCTTCCTGGGTTTAGTGAGCCGTATGAAGATTCCTGGGTTTTGAGCCGCATGAAGCTTCATGTTGATTTTTAGGCCGCATAGAAAATCCCATTCTTTTCCATGGATAATTTCGAGCCGCATGGAACCATCATTTTGGGACTATCATATTTGCTCCCTGATCTGAGGCTAGTAGGAAAACTTTTGAGAACTACCCTGTCCTTTTTCCGCCGGGGGCTGGACACGGAAAGTTCTTTACAACTTTCCATCAGAGGCCCGCATGACAGTTAGCGGGACTCTCTGATGGTCAGTAGTTTAGACAGTTGACTGGGCTTGTTGAGCCCGCACTGTCCTAGACTTCATCGACTTAGCACCAGAAGGTGCGTAGTAGGAAGAGTCTAAGTTGGATGGAGGGAAGAGAAGTTGGTGCCCTTTTCAAAGGAGGCAAGAGGGCTCTATTTATAGAATGGAGTGAGCCCTTTCTTCTTCTCCTTTCTGATGTGGAACTAAAAGCAATATTTTCCTTGCTTCTACAGGACCCCCTTCAAAGTTTTCAAATTACAAATTTGGAATACTTTGAATAAGAAGCATGGAAAGTCGAGTTGTTTAGGTGTGGCAATCCTATCAGTGGTAGCATGGACGTGATAGGTTTGAGTACTTTTGCTGGAAATTTTATGTGGACTTATCATCCTTGGCGTACCTAGGATTTAAGTACAGATAATAAGTTGAGAGAGGGAACCAATATATTTACTCAGAGGTGATATGGACGTGGTAAATATGAGGTTGATGGTAGAGCTTTCCTACTCAGAGGTGATATGGACATGGTATGAGTGAACTCGAACGAGGATACATAGAACAACTCAGAGGTAATATGGACTTGGAAGTTCTATGTAACGGGTAACGAATGCCAATGAACAACTGGGTTCCAGAAGCATATGATTGTGAAAAAGGGGTGCATGTACTAGAGGACCTAATACAACATTTGTGGTCAACAGAGTACATTTGTGGACCTATTATCCTTTTTGTGTACTGGCGGTGCGAGTACGGATAATAAGTGGAAAGAAAACCAACATATTTACTCAGAGGTAAGGAGGACGTGATAAATATGGGTCTAAAGTAGAGCCTTCCTACTCAGAGGTAATAAGGGCGTGGTAGGAGTGGGTCTAATAAGGATACACAGAACAACTCAGAGGTACTATCAACGTGGAAGTTCTATGTATTGGGTGAAAGAATGCTATGGAACAGCTGGGCTCCAAAAGCATGTGATGATGAGAAAAGATGTGGATGTACTAGGGGACCTAGTACGGCATTTGTGGTCAGCTGCTTTGACATTTATGGTCAACTGTGGACATCTGTGGTCAACTGTGGACATTTGTGGTCAAATGTGGACATTTGTGAGCCTATTACCCTTGGCATACTCTGGTTTTGGATACGGATAATAAGTCGAGAGAAAACCAACATACTTACTCAGAGATGATGAGGACGTGGTAAGTGTGGGGGTTCTACCGCGGAGTCTTCCTACTCAGACGTAATGAGGACGTGGCAGGAGTGGACTCAACGAAGGATACATAGAACAACTCAGAGGTAATATGGACGTGGAAGTTTGATGTAGGGGGTAATTTATTTTTGATGGAAGAGAAACAACTCAGAGGTGACATCGACGTGGTTGTTTCTGGAACTTTGTGGACCTATTACCCTTTTTGTGCACTGGTAGTGCGAGTAATAGATTTGAATAATATTTTGTGGATCTACTACTCATTGGTACACCTATGGTGTGAGTAATAGATTAGGATAACTTTTATGGACCTATTACCCTTCTGTGCACCGGTGGTGCGGGCAATAGATTTTGAGGCGAATTCTTGGCGGTAGAAAAGCTATGACCAGGGGGTACATAGATATGACCAAGAGAATTCATTCGGAGTAATCAGATAGTAAGTTCAGTGGTACCTGAGGGTACGTAACTCAACAATCTGGGAGATTTGAAGTCGGAGTGTAAGTTCAGCGATACCTGCGGGTATATGACTCACAATCCGAGAGATAGTTGGAAGGTGTCGTTTAGATATAGTACTTCTTGAGGAACTTTCCATTGTTGTTTGTTGGTATTAGGGCATTTGCCCTTATCCTCTCTATCCGAGATATGCAGCCCCAGTTGGCGAGCCTTCTTCAATTTTTCTTCTGCATTGGTGGCGCTGATGATGAAGGCCTTCCAGTCTTTAAATTGATCTTCACCCATCCAGAGGCTGATTGTAGGGAGCAGCCTCTTTTGGCAAATCTTAATTAAAAAAGAGTCCGGATTACCAGAGGGCAATTTTGTTGCGGTTTGGTGAAATCGCTCGATGTAATTCCTTGTCAGCACCTTCTCTCCTTGAACAACATCCATGAGGGTTGACATGGTCACATCTTGTCCCACCTCATAGAACCTCTCCAAGAACATATGTTTGAAACCGGTGAAGGAATAGATGCAGTTGTCCGACAAGTTACGGTACCAGTCGAATGCGACTCCCTTCAATGCTCCAACGAACAATTGTGTAAGGTTGGCATCGTCATACGGCAGATGGTCTGTTGTGACCTCAAAGTAGGTCACGTATCGGCTTATAGATGTCTTTCCGTCATAAGAGTTGATGTTGAATGGCTTGTACCATGGAGGAAAGGGGACATCTCTCCATAGAGCGGGATACGGCTGTTGTATCCTGAGGTCCTGAGAGTTTTCTCGGGCGTAAAACATTATCCGGAGCTCCTAGACTTCTCTCCTCGCCTCCCTGGCCTCTTCTGCAGCAGTGGGAGCCGACATTCCGGATGGATCGTCGCCCGGGGTTAGTGCGGTTGTGTTTGAGTCCGCATTGACGGCGGGACCCAAGCTTGTTCGGCCAGGCATCCTTACTTGGAGAGCCGGTAGAGCCTCCTTGATCTCGTCTACTGACTTAACCAAGGTATGATGTATGGCCTCAAGAGTGTCGAGGCGCTGTCGATCACTAAGACCGTCTTGATCATTTTTCAGTCATGAATACTGTTCTCACATGAGGAGCAGTAGAAGGAACTGTAGAAGACGTGCTCTCCGAATCATACCCCTGAATAGAGAAGTCGTCGGGGTATGTGGGAATGTTCTCCTCCGGTTCGGACTCAGAGGAAGTGCCACCCTCCGCATAGAAGGTTGCCTCATCTTGGTACTTTTGGACGTCTTCAGGGACGTCAGAATCTGTTGTATCTGTTGGAGGGATTGCCTCCCCAGGTTGATCTTCTTGGAACACCGGATTATTGTAGATATTTCGGGAAGTGCTACCCCCAGCTTCGGCTACCGCCAGGAATAACGATGATGAACCTCCAAGTGTTGAAGATTTTGTCTTTGAGCGGGTGCCTTGATAAACTCCTCCTGTGGTGGCTGTGGACAACCGCTTAGATGAAAGTTTCTTGGCTACACTGGTTGAGATTGTCGGGTTGGAGGTATTTATTTTCGTCCCTCCGTTGCCGGTAGGGACCTTCTGGGCAGAATTGTAAGAGAAGAAAGAAAGCGTCTCGTCTCCTGAGCTTTGTTCTAGGATCGGTCCAGGCTGCTGCAGTCATTGGAAGACGGACTGCTGGTCCTCTTGTACTGCTGTCTTGATGCAGCAGCAGTTGATAATGAATTGAGTGCAGTGATGTCCATGGAAGGACTCTCTGCACACCAAGGTTTCCTCTCTTTCCTTGCATTTGTGAAGGATCACATCACGTAAGTCAAGTGCATCTCTAGCAACCTTTACACTCGTTTTGTGGGCCGGGGAGTCCGAGCACACGAGTGCATTGGTATCATATTTGCTCCCTGACGTGGGGCTAGTAAAAGTACTTGTCCCTGATCATTGTTGGGAGACTCTTGAGAACCACCCTGTCCGTTGGCCGCCGGGGGCTGGACACGGGTAGTTTTGTACAACTTTCCATCAGATGCCCGCGTAACAGTTAGCGGGACTCCCTGATGGTCAGAAGTTAGGACAGCTGACTGAGCTCGACAAGCCCGCGCTGTCCTAGACTTCTTCGCTCTAGCACCCAAGGGCACATAGTAGGAAGAGTCCAAGCTGTACCGCACAGAGTCTAGCACATCTTCCTTGGAGCATCTGAGGTCAGGACCGCATGAGAGGCGGTCGAAGACTGAACCCGAGTCGCATAGGGCGAATGGTCTGCAGCTGGGATTGGATGCCGCATAAGCCATTTCCCTGCGCCTGGGCTTGGCGGCCGCATAAGCATGCTACATGTTGCAGGGATAGGTGGCCGCATGAGCGGTCTGCATGCGGCTGAGATTAGCAGCCGTATGAGCTTTCTGTATGTGGCTGGAGCTCGTGGTCGCATAAGCCTTCTCCATGCGGCTGGGATTGGTAGCCGCATGAGTCTTCTCCATGCGGCTGAGATAGGTGGCCGCATGAGCCTTCATACGGCTGGCGCCCTTATGCGGCTTCTTCTCGGTCCGCACTGAGTTCCCATATGCTCCCGTAAGTCCAGCATTATAGTTCTTTCCTTTGCCAGACTTGGGGACAGCAGGGTCCTCTGCGGCCTGAAGTGGGGCAGCATGTGAGTCTTCTCCGCCGTCTTGGGCAGCAGAGGACACTTCTTCTAGAGCTTGGGAAGAAGCAGGAGTTTTGGGCCTCCACTCCCTGTGGGCCTTCTTCGTGCCGGCTCGCTTCTGGACCGGGCTAGCGCTCCCGTCAGAGAGCACCTCTTCAAATGCTTGCTGGTCAAAGCGAACAACCAGCATCTGTTGCGTGGAGCCGAGCTTGCCTGCATTCGATTGTGTCACCAACTTCTCAGCAGTGGAGAAGTTAGTCTCCAGCAGAGTCGCCATCATGTTTGCCATTGATTATCAAAGAACAGAACAGTTTTATGGGAGAACTATACTTTAATTCACAATTACAAACTCGCTCGTACAAAGAGAGCCTAGGAACAAAACTTAGAAAAAGCAACCTATGTACAATTATTTAATTTAGATTCTGGGGGGTGACGGTAGAGGCTCGGGAAAGTGCTATCAACTCTGCCTTACTCCTTGAACGATCGAACGCAACCTCGGCTCTGGTAAAGAAATGCTCTGTGCGTATCTTTGTGTGTGTGTGTACAAAGGGAATAGCACATTGCTATTTATAGGAGTTTATGATGAGTGGGGTGTGGCCACATCGTTGTAATTGCGCCATAAAAAGTGGGCAGTTGTGGATTGGTTAAGATTAATATTGTTCTGTTTGTTGCAACAAATCTGGACTGTTATGCTGTTTGAAGTAAATCTGAACTGCTATGATCTGTTGGTTGCAATAAATCTGAGTTGTTATGACTTAGTCAACTTATGCCACGTGTCCCAACTGCCACTAGGTTGCGAGCCGTATGAAGGTGGCCTCACAACTGAGCCGTATGAGGGTGGCCTCACAACTGAGCCGTATGAGGGTGGCCTCACAACCGAGCCGCATGAGGGTGGCCTCACAACTGAGCCGCATGAGGGTGGCCTCACAACCGAGCCGCATGAGGGTGGCCTCACAACCTAGCCGCATGAGGGTGGCCTCACAACTGAGCCGCATGAAGAACTTTCTTGGAATTTGTGAACTGTGCCAGCTATCATAAAGATTTTCTCGTCTTTTTATAAGCATGTCGCGTCTCTTCTCTATGTCAGAGCCATCATTTCTGTCAGAGTTGTCGTCTTTATGTCAGAGCAATTATGGCCAGCTATTCAGTCTGTCTTCAAACCGCATAAGGCCGCATGAACCTTTCTGAGCCGCATTAAGGTTTCTGAACCGCATGAAGCTTCTGGACTGCATGAAGTTTCTGAGCCGCATGAAGTTTTTGAACCGTATGAAGCTTCTGAATCGCATGAAGCTTCTGGGCCGCATGAAGTTTCTGGGCCGCATGACGTTTCTGAGCCGCATGAAGTTTCTGAATTGCATGAAGCTTCCTGGGTTTTGTGAGCCGTATGAAGATTCCTGGGTTTTGAGCCGCCTGAAGCTCCATGTTGATTTTCGGGCCGCATAGCAAATCCCATTCTTTTCCATGGACAATTTCGAGCTGCATGGAACCATCATTTTGGGACAATCATATTTGCTCCCTGATCTGAGGCTAGTAGGAAGACTTTTGAGAACCACCCTGTCCGTTTTTCGCCGGGGGCGGGACACGGGCGGTTCTGTACAACTTTCCATCAGAGGCCCGTATGACAATTAACGGGACTCTCTGATGGTCAGTAGTTTGGAAAGTTGACTGGGCTTGTTGAGCCCGCACTGCCCTAGACTTCTTCGACTTAGCACCCGAAGGTGCGTAGTAGGAAGAGTCCAAGTTGGAAGGAGGGAAGGGAAGTTGGTGCCCTTTTCAAAGGAGGCAAGGGGGCTCTATTTATAGAATGGAGTGAGCCCTTTCTTCTTCTCCTTTCCGATGTGGGACTAAAAGCAATATTTTTCATGCTTCTACATATATGAATATCTATTTGCATGCATATTTACTAAGTTATATCAAAACTAACACGAAGTATTAAAATTAATAAACAGAATTGTAATACCTACATAGGCCTGCTCCGCCCTCTCGTCAATAAGCTTTCCGCCCTTCCGATGTGTGGCCAAGAAGACTGTCACCATATAGGCGTCATCACCCCTCCTTACCTATAATTAAATATATCACCTTTTACTAATTTATCGGACTTGTATTAAAATAATATTTCTGAAATAAAAAACATATCAAATGACGAAAATGTTCCGTCATCGGAATCGACCCACCACACCACTTTGACCCCTGCTTCCTAGCCGCCTTATCCTTCTCAGACTTTTCCTTGTACCTTGGCTCGTCGAATCGAGCCTTTATCGCAGTCCACTGCTCAGGGGTGATCCAACCTTGGATCGACTTTCTGGCACGATCACGAGGGATATATATATATATATATATATTTTGTATATATATATTTTTTTTCATATATATATATATATATATATATATATATATATATATATATATATATATATATATATATATTTATATATATTTTTTTTATATATGTATATATATATATATATATATATATATATATATTAAAGAGCATTTATATATATATATAGGAGCGGATCGGGAGCCCCGCCCGCGGAGCCCCGCCGAAGCCCCGCCCCCCCTTAGCCGTTAGATCGCGCTGGCTCGCGCGGGCCACACGCGGGCCCCGCGCGATCCGATGGTGCAGGGGGGGCGGGGCTTCGACGGGGCTCCGCGGGCGGGGCCTTTGATCCGCTTCCTATATATATATATATATATATATATATATATATATATATATATATATATATATATATTATATATATAGAGACAAGGAAGAGAGAGTGAGTCGAGAGGGAGAGAGAGAGAGAGAGAGAGAGAGGAAAGAGGAAGGGGTCGAGAGAGAGGGGTGTAAATCCCCTAAAATTTTACTATATATTTTTTTATTTTTTTTATTTTAATATTTATACGTCGAGTACAAATACGTAAATAAAAATATTTCTTTTATTATCATTTTTATATAGAAAATAAATATTTTGTTTCGATATAATATGAAGAAAATATTTTCTATTTTTTTGGAGTATAAAGTATGTTGCCTCGATTTTCCAAAACTTTATTATTTTTATTTTACTATTATATATATATTTTTTTTTACTATTATATATAGTTATCTTATTTGTTATATAAATATAGGTAATGATTTAGAAAATAGTAATTTTCTTATGTATTATTTTGCATGCAAATAAAAATAAATTCATATACTATTTGTAAATTTTTATTATTTAAAATTACTTTAATTATATAAAGGTATTTAAATTATTTTTAATCTTTAAATATTTATGGTCATTTAAATTGTGATTAGATTTAATTAAATTTGATATTAAATAGTTTTAAATTAAATAATGGATTTATCTATTGGGGCTTTAAAAGATTACTAATCCTTATCCAATCACGAGTCTCGGCCTCCTATATAAGGAGGGCTCTTTTGCTCTTTTTCATCATAGTTAATTTCCATCAAATTTTTGTCGTGCATCGTGTCTGTGTCCACCACTTTCTCCGTGTCAGCTGTAACGGTCTCGGATTCGACCCCGGGTGTCTTTCTACTATGACTAATATTCAATATAAATACAAAGCAACCCCTCTCGTGTCTGACACGTCGTACACTATCCCAATAAACATATTTCCTGTGTCGGACACACGAAAACAATACCTAAACAAAATCCTAACCCTAATCTTCACCTAACCCTAACCCTAGCCATGGACGACGGCCGCCATCTCCACCGTCATGCGGCCATCTCCTCCACCTTGTTGTCTCTTCTATTCCATGCTTTCCCCTGCTCATCGTGGACCAATGCCCACACCATCGCCACCACAGCAACCCTATACCTCTGCCAACCGCTGATCACCTACTCCCCGACTCCTTCGCTGCCAACCTCCGACAGACTCCATCTTCTTCGTATCCGATCCTTCTCCGTGGCCAGCACCGTTGCGACCAGATCCGCCTATCTCCCATGCCGCCTAACTCCTCCGCTAGACATACTAACTCTGGCCACTTAGTCGTAGATACCCCTTCAGCCTCCCTCTCGCCATAGCCATCGACCACCACTATCCCCCCAAAAGCTACCAAAAATCAACCCAAATTCTAACCTAAACCCTATTGTTTGCAAAAATAAAAGTTTTGTTTCAAACTAGAAAAGAGTACAATAGTACAATTAATTTTTGGTGGAGTGCAACTATAGGAATCTGATCAGAAGACGATCACTTTATCCCTCGGACGATGTGATATCGAAGAAACAAGCATCTGGAAGATGCAACAGTACTTTGTCAGGTTGTGCGCCATCTATCCAGTTGAACGAACGGTTACTTAAACTACTCGGGATACGTGGCATCATTTGAGTAAGATGTGCGTGGTCGTGGACAGTGTAGTGGACACGTTCTTCGAGATTAGTGGCATATGTGCCACATCATCCTACTTCTGAACAAAAGTTGATCAGGTGGCGTCAAACTCTATGTGGCGTGAGCTCGCAACTTGATGTTTGGCGCCTTTTGATGAGTCTTCTACTCTATGAGGATTGATCCTCGTGCTTCTTGATAACTTGCGCAAGCTAGCTGTCAGCATTAATTACATGCTGACAAAATCTCCTCGAGCGCCATATTGCACGGGATTCGAATAGATTTTCTTCGAATGATGAGCTGTCAGAGCTATCAGTTAATGATGGCAGTCATTACAGTTTCTCGAGGATGCTTGACACTTGGAGCTCCCGCATCCTAGCTTAGGTGCAACCTGAGATAGCTTAGGCGCAACCTGAGATAGCTTAAGCGCAACCTGAGACTGGCGTAACTTAACGATCTGGAACCACTTTGATGCTGGAGCTTTGTTGAGAGGGGCGCCCATTGATTTTTAGGCTCCTAGAAGACCCCTTCAAAGTTTTCAAGGTTTTGAAAGATTTCAAAATTTGAAATACTTTGAATTAAAAAAATTTGACACGATTTGCGCCAGTCGGTGTTTAACCAATTTTGCTTTTTGAGCAAAAGTTGCACAATAGTTTCAGAATACCCTTTAGGCTATAAATATATGTTCAAAGAGGATTTTCAACTTTTTACTGAAAGTTATTTTCCTCAAACCCTTCATCTTTTTCCTCCAAACTCCCGAAGCTCCTCCAACGATCATCAATAGCACCAAGGAAGTCCACCGCCGACAAGGGAAAGGCCATTGCTGGGCCTTCATCGCGTGTATCACCACCGAGGGCACCTCATTATGTGCCTCCATCATCGAGAGCTGAACAAGCCAACCCACCTCCGGAAGGTGATCTTTATAGAACAAATCGACCATCACTTAGGCGCTAGTGAACAAACGAATCCATTATGTCAGAGTCAATCATCTCTTTTTAGAGTTTCGATTGATTTACTCACTCTATAACGTGCGCCTCCTCTAATTAGAGTATAGGCGCACACTCTATTTACTCGTGTCTCCTCTTTTTAGAGTGTTGGCTGTGTCAAAAATATATTGTTTGCTTTTACGAACTGTGTTGCGCATGTTTCGGATTTGTGCCTTCTGGCTTGCGCGAATGCACCCTTCAAACATGCACATTTCAAGTTTGCACTAGGCGCAACTTGATAACTTGCGCAATGTAGATCTTAAGTTCATCAATCTTGAGCTGACACCAGGCGCACTCTGTAGGCTTGCGCAACATAGAATCATGTGCAACCTAAATTATATATATATATTTTAGATGCTCGCACAACCTGTGACTTCGTGCACCCTGTTTACAATTTAGATACAGTTGTATAGACTTCATAAGTAATCTTCTACTCTCTTCTTTTTGTAGTTAATCTTAGAGAAGACCCTAATGTTGTAAGATATGCTTTGGCCTTTAATGCGTCAGAATACCGAGAAGACTTATCCCACATAAAGTATCCTCAATATGATCTTCGTGAGTCCTGAAGAGCTATGCTCGCAGCTCAAGAGAACCCTACTTTATTATGCTTGATGAACGGTGAACCTTTGGAAAGTCTGGACAATGTTGTCCATAAGAAGCCAGCTTCATTGTTTGGAGAGGAGATCAAGAAGACGTCTTAGCCCAAAGCGAAGAGAGAAGACAAATTTTATCAATGTGGGGACAGAATCATGTACCTCACAGAAATATTGAGACACTTGTCTTTGTCTCAATATGTATTTTCTAGTTGTCCCCGACATATGGCATGGGATCTGACCCCGATTCAACAGGCCAGATTCGGGAAGATATGCTACAGATTGGGTCCGTAGAACAAGGATTTTTCTACAACACTTCAGAGAGATACAGCTCTTATCTGAGAGGTTTGAGACCAAGCTGTATACCTCATAAAGTTTCATCAATGCTACTTCCTGTCAGGGTAGCTATTTTTGCGAACATGTTTGCAAAGGCTGAAGGAAGATGCCCAGACCAAACCATGTGCTGAACAGACTTAGTGAATCCAGACATGAAATGCTGGACCAATGTAGTAGTTTTGGTTTTGGATCATTTTAAGGATAAACTCCTCGAATTAGAGCTCTATGACCCAATCTGGACCACTGCTCACGGCTTTCGTCCGAATGCTCACATGTTTTTGGCTTTAGTTGAAAGATATAATGAGAGGACCGGTACCTTCATGACACCTCACGGAGAAATCGGCTTCGTACTTCCTGAAATGAAGTATCTTTCACATTTGCCAATGGGTGAAAACCCCTATGAAGAATATGTGCCGACAAACGAGTAATTGGATACCCTATCAGCAGAGAACCCTCGGATGATGGCAGTATTTCAAGAGTAATTATACCACTATATGATATGTTCCATTTACTACAAGGGTTCTTCCAAAGGGACTTTCTACCCCACCAAATGGCTGCCATACTTGTTTCTGGGGCATGCTCATGAAGAAAAGATCGTCGAGAGTCAAGCTTGCGATCCTTGTTTCTTCAAACCGCTCAGCCGCAGCGATGTAGAAAAATTGATAGAAAAAACTAAGCATTACGATAACATCTTGGATGTAGATTGGTACCCATTTACTGCTAGTGCTTCAATCAAAATTTATCTTAGACAGGGTTACAGACCCACGTCTTAAGAAGTCCAACTGGCGAGTTTCCTCTTTTTATGCTACGACAGTTTGTGATACCCAGAGCCAGTATCGTTGACCGATTCCATCGAGGTGTGCTATGCGCCGCAGTGCGTCTAGTATTCGTCTACAAGATGGATCTTCTCTCGACGATGACATGCCGCTTGAATGCAGGCTTGCGTTCTTTCGTTAACACCATGGTGTATGATAAGAATTCTCATGACGACTTCTCTCGTACCAAAATACCATACACATATCTATTTGGGTGGTTGCTATTGCACTATCCTGACTTGATGGACCTCGATATGGGTGCAGCAGAGGTGATTTTATCAGACGTTATTACAATGCTCGATGGAATATAAATACGCTGTCAGAATGCCGAAGAGATTTAAACCGAGGGTCTGGATGGAGATTTCAATGTGTTCCTCCTCCTCTAGGATATGAGAATCTCCCTCCACAACTCATGGATCTAGAAGCAGCATCTCTCCGTCTATATTCGGCTGAGTTCACATGGTTGAAGACAATCCTGCCATCACATTTAGTATACCGATTTGAAGGCGAGTGTTTTCTAGAACCATACTTACCAAGCCGATTTGCTCGACAGTTCGGCTATGATCAACTACATGTGGGTAATGCCACCACCTGTTTACAGGCTAAGGGTTACCTAATAGATGGTGCCAGGGCTTGGAGATACAACAATATAAGAGGCACTAAGGCCACATTCTCGATGCCCCAAGTTTCCCAGATAGGCCCGTGTATGTTATATACATATTTAAATTTTTATACTTCAGTCAACACCTTTACCGAAAGCTTCTATCTGGCTGACAGTTTTGCCAGTGATAGACGTTCAAAAGCTGGAGTTTGCACTGCACAATCCTTCAGACATAAAGAGAATCACGAACCCGCTGACGAACCTCTGGAAGCCTCTCTCGTAGGCTTCTGTGATTAAGTCAATGATCCACTAGATGTATCACTAAAGATACAGAAGGAGAAGTCCCTAACAAAGGGACTTGGGAGGAAAAGAAAAACTGGAGAGTCATCAGCTCCTTCACATCCTAGTAATCTTCTTTCTTCTTCCAAGGCTGCAGAAAAGAAAAAGAAGACTACATTGGTCATTACAGAGTAGCCCACACCAGGACCACGCGGTCCTAGACAAAACAGATGCAGACTGGAGCATCCTATGGAGGAGGAGAGGCAACTCCTTCAGTTCCAAGAAGCAGCCAAGTTGCCCAGGAAGAGGTTACTATAGAACCCAATGTGCAAGGTGACCTTGATGAGGTTGAAGAAGTACCTGAGACACCTCTTATGCACAAGGCCAAACAGAGATTAATGGTTACTCCAAAAGACCGTCAAGAAACGTTGCCTTCACAAGATGTGTCACCTCCACAAGGTAAATTTTAATACTCTTTTAATGTGATCTTGATTGAGTAACATATTGACATTGTTCTTTTCATCTGTAGAGGTTAGCATTTCGGCTCGATCATTACAGAAGGGATTTCGGAGCCCATAAACACAAAAATAACTATTCTTATAACTGTACTAGCTGCCGCAAGAATTATGATGTCATCTCCAACTCCAGGAGTTCCAAAGACTACACTTCCTGAGGAGGAGTTGCCTTTTACAGAATCTAATCCTAATGTCATTGTTCCTTCCGTAGCCCAAACTCCTACTCATTCTAAAAAGGATCGAGAAATGATAGCGGCTATCGAAGGCTGTAAGTACGACGATGTATTTGAAGTTGATTCTACAAGTGCCGTTGAAGGAGACCAAGATTTAGTGGAAGTCCCGCTAAATCAAGAATTACCAATCGAAGAAGGCCAAACTACTGCTGAGGGTGAGGAGCACCCTGTTATTGAAAAGGGGCTTTCGAGTCCATGAACCGATGAGCCTAAAAACAACAACAATTCTGATGATCATGAAAATCAGACCACGGTTCCTGAAGATGCTGGGATCAATGAAAATCCTAATATTTATACTATAGAAACTCAAACCCCTACCAACCAGGCTTTTGAAGTCAATAATGTAGAAGTGATTGCCCCAAATGAACAAGTAGAATCATGGGCCAGAAGCAGCTGTTTCTTATCAGGCGGTTCCGAAGATGAAAGTAGTCAGGCAGCTATGTCTGAAACTACCATGGCCAGCCTCCGCTCTGATCTGGACATGTCCCGTGAGGCCCCATATGTATTGCCAGGATCAGGTAAAATTTTGACTTTTATTTATCTTAATTCCTATAATGACTGTGTATCTTAATTACAGTGGGTCCTGTGGGGACACTTGCAACAACCAAGTCGACCACATTCAGTTTCAGCTCGACCATGGCTCCCCTGGATATGGGGACCCAAACTGGAGAGGAAAGTTCTTCTATGATGCCAGTACCCGGGACTCCTGATGTACAATCTGTAATTCCTTCAGTTACTGCAGAAATAAGAATTCAAACAAAAGTGGCTACACCGGGTATCTCAGCGATGAACAGAGCAGTCGTCGAAGCTTACACTAATGCTTTCTTTACTTCTCTGAAACCTCTAATTCAAATGGTCATAGAAAAGGACCAATCTTATGAGTCAGTAAGGGGCCCTTCCTCCTTTATCATTGGAGCCATCCGTAAGATTGGTGATCTGGATAGAGTCAACTATTTAGATCATATTTAATAAAGATCTAATAAGAGAAAACATCCAGAAACTTATAGATGTTGAATGCGAGGTGATGGCTCGCGAGGCTGCAAGACGAAAAGTAGATTTCGAAGCTTCTGTGGTAGCTTTCTCATAGCACTCTGCAGAGTTGGAATCTCGTATTGTTGAGACAACTTCTTCTGTTAAGTGCTATAAGACTGAAGCTGCAGAGAAAGAAGCTGCTGAATATCAAGTTCGCCTCCGGGATCTTGAAATTGAAATGGCTCGGCTCCAAGAAGCAGTCAAAGCAGCTCAACGACATGAAGAGGAGGTATTAGAAATGCATCAAATTGTTGAGAGTCAATTAGATGACTTGAGGAGGCAACGGGATGCACTTATCCAAACCGAAGGTACAGAACTAGAATGCCGAGCTAATTTGCTACAACATTTTGATCCAGAGTCTGGGAGAGATCTTGCTAGGCAAAGGGTACTTGACTCCAGAGTAGAGAGAGCCGAGAATTTAAAAAGACTGATCGTTGATCTCAGTACTCAGCCTCCTCAGTGAAGCAATCTATAGAAGTTTTTGACTTTTTGTCTTTCACATGATGTACTTTTTTTGACATTTTAAACATCATTGAAATAAAAAATTAATAGTCTTTTTGTGATTCCATTACTTATTATATATCTATAGTAGATATAAGTAATAGATACGAATAAAAAAACATGTTCAAAGATAACGGACATGACATATCTCCTTAGAAAATAACAATAGTAATTATATCTGTTCAGAGGAAATGTGGACGTGACATAATATAATTCTCAGAATATTATCATTTCAAAAGACGACTTTATCAGAGGTAATGTGGACGTAATAAGTCGCTGATGTAGATGATAGAATTCAGAGGTAATGCGAATATGAATTCATGTATTCATTGATTATCTTCGAATCAGTTGGGATTCAAAAATAAGATATCTTTTAAAATGACTGGGTCTAAAAGATTGGGTTTATGATCAGATGATTTGATGTGGATATACTCCGCTGGGGATTTTAATAGTTTATCAGAAGGGCGAACAAAAGACAATAACTCAATATTTTTTTAGTATGTACAAAATTCAAAGAATATCTTATATTTCCTTCAGACATAGTACTTTTTTAAGAATTTGCCATTGATAGGCATCATAGCAACTCGGCCATCCATCCCGATTAGTTGACTAGCTCCGTCTAAGAAAACCTTGCTTACAACATAGGGACCTTTCCATTTAGCTTTGAATTTGCCCTTGCTCATGTGTGTCATAGTCATAGGACGTCTGACAGTAAGGACTAATTCGTCTTTTTGGAATACTCGTACTTTAACTTTAGAGTTGAAAGTTTTTGAGATACAATATGTTGTTGATCTAATAGCCGCTTTTTGTCAAGCGCTTAAAGCTCCTGTAATCGAAGACGATCATTGTTTTCTGTTGTGAGCTTATTGGCAATTGCAATTCTTAAGGAGGGAATTTGATTTTCCAATGGTAGGACAGCTTCGTATTCCTACACCAAGGAGAAAGGTGTGCAACCGGTTGGAGTGCGTATAGTAGTAAGATAAGCCCATAGACATTCTCTAAACTTTTTACACTAGTTTCTCTTATTGGTAGAAACGAATTTCTTGAGAAGCTTGATGATAGTTTTGTTGAATGCTTCAGCCAGACCATTAGCTGTAGGATTGTAGGCCGTGGAAGCAACATTATTGATTCTATTATCATCACAAAATCGAGTAAACTTTTTACTGATGAATTGTGGTCCATCATCATGAATGATTCGTCGAGGAATACCGAATCTGTATATCACATAATGTTTGATGAAGTTGATGATGCTGCTAGTCTTGACTTCAGATAAAGGTATGGCTTCTGCCTATTTTGAAAAGTAATCAGTTATAGCTAGTATAAACCGATGTCCTCTAGATGACGGTGGATTGATAGGACCAATGACATCCATGTCCCAAGCTTCAAAGGGCCATGATGCGGCAGTCAGGTGAAGGAACTCCGACGGTTGATGGATGAAGTCTGTATGGATTTGACAAGCTCGATATTTCCTTGCATATTCAATGGCATCTGATACCGTAGTGGGCCAATGGTAGCCCATACGTTGGATACGATCTTATAATTTAGGACCGGGCAGATGTGCAGCACATACACCATCGTGAGCTTCCCGTAGTATTTGTTTTGCTTTATCTCCCCCTGGATAACGTAAGAGTAGACCACCAAATGTTCGTCGATAAAGGGTCTTAGAAGTGTGATTGTAATAAAACCAGAGTGATCGCCTACGAATTGTTGTAGCTTCCTTAGAATCTTCAGGTAAAATATCATGTACCACGAAGTCAATGAAGGGAACTCTCCAGTCTTCACTAATGGCATTGATTTCAGTTGAATTGCTAAACTCAATCTTTGAGTTATTCTTAATGCAAAATAACTCTCTGTTAGTGATAACAATCATTTATTGCCTTTTTACTGGAATTGCTAATACGGCTGCCAGATTGGCCAATGCATCAGCCTCCATATTATATGTCCGACGTACATGTTCAATGAAGAAGCCTTTGGACGATGTAGCCAACCTAACTGCTGCTTCATGATATGGGATGAGATTATGGTGCCAAACTTCATACGTGTCCCTAACCTGATTGACGATCAGTTTGGAGTCTCCATATACTTCAAGATATTCAATATCCAATTGTTTAGCCAATTGGAGACCAATGAGCAGAGCGTTATATTCAGCCACGTTGTTGGAACACGATTCATCTAAAGAATCTCTTTGAATAGCTAATCCTTCTGGAGATACAAGGACGATTCCAACTACAGTGACATTGGCACCTTTTGGTCCTATTCTGGATGCACCGTCAAAGAATAGATGCCAGACAAGAATTTCTTCTAAAATCAAGTTGGATTCTAAAGTTTCGTCCGGAATCTCATCATAGAGTTTAGACGTTTCGGGAATTAGATGAGCTTCTAGGAAGTTAGCAAGGGGTTAACCCTTAACAGACTTTTGAGGAACATAAACCATATCATATTGTGCTAATAATATGGCCCATGTAGCAAGCCTAGAATTGAGTGTACTAGGCTTCTTCATCAATACCCCGAGAGGGTTAACTCTGGAAATAACATGAATAGTTTGGCCGGTGATGTAATGTCTCGTTTTTTGAACAACAAACATCAAAGCTAGATATTCTTTTTCTACTGGACTGTATCGATGTTCAGCTCCGATCATTGTACGGCTGAGATAATAGATAGCTTGCTCATGACCTTCTTTTTTTTCTGAGCTAGTAAGGCACCCAATGAATGATCCATTGCTCGAACATACATCAGGAAGGGTATTCCTGAGACTGGAGGCACTAGAACTGAAGGGTTCATCAAGTACCGTTTTATGTCTTCAAATGCTTGCTGGCATTCTTCAGTCCAAATAAAAGACACACCTTTCTTTATGAGTTGAGTGAATGGTCTACAACGTCCAGAGAGATTTGAGATGATTCTCCTGATGTATACAAGCCGTCCTTAGAATCCTCGTAGCTCTTTTAGGTTGCGTGGAGAAAGTATCTCTTGAATGGCTTTGATTTTTTCAGGGTCAACGTGTATACCTTTAGAGGTAATAACAAATCCGAGAAATTTGCCAATAGAGACTCCCAAGAATGACTTGGTAGGATTCATCTTGAGTTGATATGGCATATTAGATTGAATATAGTTCTCAAGTCTTGGATGTGGTCTTCCTTTTGACGACTTTTGACAATAATATCATCTACATAGCATTCAACTGTCTTCCGCAAATGATCATGGAAGATAGTACTCATAGCCCGCTGAAAAGTTGCACCAGCATTTTTAAGACCAAACGGCATGACAGGGTAACAGTAGACTCCGAGAGGAGCGCGAAAACATGTATATTTCTCATCTTTTTGATGCATCTTGATTTGATTATGTCCTGAGAAACCATCCATAAAAGACATTCATTCAAATCTGCAAGTATTGTCGATCATGACATCAGTGATCGGAAGAGGAAACTCATCCTTTTGGGACAAGCATCATTGAGATCTCTAAATTCAATGTAGACTCTGACCTTCCCCAATTTTTTATAACTGGGACAACATTGGCCACACAGTCAGGATGTTGTTCTTCTCTGACAAAACTATAAGAGATAAGTTTCTTGACTTCAGTTTCTATGGCATCTATCATATCAAGTCAGAATCGACGATGTTGTTGTTTGACTAGCTTTGCATTGGGCAAGATATTGAGCCTGTAGGTAGCAATCTGAGGATCCAGTCCCGACGTATCCTCATAATTCTAGGCAAAGATGTCAATGTATTATCAAATAAGATAAATGAATTCTTGTTTATCTGCTTCTGTGAGACTCTTGCTGATGAAGATAGGTCTTGGCGAGCCTTCATCTCCAACATCAATCTGAATTAATTGATCTTCAGTAGGGGGTTCTCGTTGCTCAAAGCGAAGCTCCTATTGAGTGTCCATCTTTTGTGCCTACGGATCTACTTCAGTAGCTTTAGTAAAGTCATCGTCTTCTGAGAATTCAGCAAACACCATATTGGAAGATAGTGCCACCTTATAGATATGACCTACACTGGTATCAGAATCCCATGAAACAGAATCAGAAGAGTTAGACTGCTCTTCTTTATCGGATTCGGAGGCTTCAGGAGTCGGAATTGGCGAGGTATAACCCAATTCCCGCTTCGTTTTGCCATAATATTATTGTGACTTTCCTTTTGGAGCAGGGATACGAATAGGAGTTCGCCTTTCCTTATCGCCGTTGAGACCAGCTTTAAAATTATAGGCCATCTTTTAAATGATATCTTTTGATTGTTGACTATAATGACGTAGTTGAAGTCTTCTGTTATCGTAATTTTCTTCTTCACTATCGGACGTGATCTTCTGTTCTGTTCCTTTGCTAAAAAGTATAGGAAATTCATTTTTTTCCTGGAAGGACCTAAGAAGGAGTCTTGCACTGGTTCGAGTAATACTTCATCTTGGAGAGGTTGAACTGCTCCTATTGTAAGTGGTTCGAAGTTATCTAGCATTTCTATGTAACATCGAATATAATAAAAGACATCAGTATACTGTAAAGGATGCTACTTTATTGATTTGTACATTATTATTTACAACAAGATTCTTGGCCTTAACAGAAGGCTTAGTAAGATTGATAACCAGAGAAGGAGGAGGTTTGTTACGATGAAGGTCGATAACAAGAGGCTCAGAAGAGGTGAGCTCCCTCTGTCCCATCTTTCCAACATGAGGCTGTTTGTTATGAGAGGAAAGATGGACGAGTAGTACGTCCTTTGACTGGGATTATGAGAACATCATCTAAAGTGTCTCTCTGATCTTCCTCACTATCCATCGCTAGTACAACCTTCATGAACTCTTCCTTGTACATCCGAGAATTAGTACAATATGTTTCAATGCCCCTGAAAGGATTTAGATCATCTACTTCCTTCTGGACATCTCCATTAACGTCTACATATTTAAAGCATTGGTGGAGATTGGATGGTAAAATGTTATGTTCATGCAAAAATGATCTTCCCAGCAAAGCATTATAGGAGCTATGATTATCGGTCACATAGAAGGTAAACTTTGTACAAAGATTGTCGATTTGAACTTTCAAGCAAATCTTTCCCAGGGCTTCACTTCTTCCAGAATTAAATCCCAAGATTGTTGTGATAGTTGTTGAAAGATTATGTACAAGAATCCTTAATGCATCCAGTAGAGTCTTCAGCATGATGCTGAGTGCAGACCCAGGGTCGATCAAGATGCGATCAACTTTCATGGTATCGATATATCCCATGAAGTAGAGGGGTCCGTCATGACGATTATCTTCCAGCAGCATATCATCTTTTGTAAAGGTGATGTTGGACATCAGCTCCATCACGCTATGACAATAAAAATAGGTTACAGGCTCCTCCTCTGGCTTCTTGAGGAGTGTTAGACAAGTATCAGCTTGCATCAAAGCTTCACTCAATGTTTCTCGAGTTTCCTTCGAGAGATGCAGTAGCTCAAAGAATGATAATCTTGCCGGGGTATTAGCCAGCTGAGCCAGTATATCAAAGTTATACGGCTTCTCGAGTCCCAGAGCTGGAGTCTTCTTTAATACTTTATCCAAGCAGACAGGTTGTTTTCCTTTGTCGACTGTCATCGGTTTGGGAGGAGTTGGTTCCACTAAAGGTGACAAAACTGATCGAACATTGACAGCAGGAGAAGATGATGCTGGAGGAGCCCCTAGACCTAGAGCAGGGCTCTCTTGACCTTCTGAATAGTCTCTCATATAAAGTCTCCCAAACCTAGTCCAGTTAAGACTTCTTCTTCCGATACAGGTTCAAATGATACTATATTGCAACTCTTTGTATGGATCTTACTTTTAGAAGGCTTCTTTTGACAAGATGAAGAGTCTGTCCAGAAACCAAACCAATACGAGATCGATTGTGTGAAAGGCATAAAGAAAGAGGTACATGAGATTCTTTTCCATGATTCAGGCCGGAAGCTTTTTGTACATCATATCCCATCTTCTTCATGAGTTAGCGAGATTGTTGACTATATATATGGAAGGTTGGTTAGTAATTGGCTTCTAGCTTTGGAAGTGTTATCTCAAAAGAAGACGAAGAAGAAGAAGACTCTATCGTCGAGGTGAAAGTCACAGTTAAAGGTGGAGGACAATATTCACCCAATGAAGTCACGTGACATGACTTGTATTTGGCTGCTTTCTTAGACTTTGTGGATAAAGAAGATGCTTCAAAGTCAGCCACTAAATCAGGATGGATCCATATAATTTCCCTCTTATCAGTAGACAGAGGAACAAGACTATCAATTCGTGCATGTGGGAGATTGACAATCTCTAAAGTGGTTCTTGGGATGGGAACGACGCCATCCTACACAAGTTGAGCAGGAAAATTGCCAAACTGTAGAGAGACAACGTTAGTCGTTACAGTCTTTTCGTCTTGTTGGAGAGTGATTGCACCAGAATTAACCATCTCATGGATCTTGCCTTTAAGCACGTAGCATGTTCGAGTCGGTATCCAATAAACCTATGGAAAACACAATATTTAGGGTGGTCAGTTTTACCTACTTCTTCTGGCCATTTTGCATCCGAAAGTTGAAGTTTATTGCTCTTGATCAGGCAATCAAAGATGCTCATGACATCATCTTCATCAAAAGAGTATTCTTCTTTCGGACGTGGTGCACTCTGTGGTGGTGCCGTTGGAGTAGGTGTTGATTGACCTATATTGACGGCTAGAGTTTCTTTTCCTTTGACATTGATAGCCAAAGTCTCTTTACCTTTGCGATTGTTCTGACGGCCATCATTATTTAATGTAGCATGTTCATCTCTATCAAGATTAGGCATCTGAATACCTAATTGTTTGAACTTATCAGCACTTTCTTCTGCTGCTTTAGCATTTACTATAAATGAAGGCCAATCCTGGAACTGCATCGATCCAGTCCACATGCTGATTATAGGCAACAGGTTTGATTTACAAGTGTCTATAGTCAAAGCATCTAGAGTTCCGAGAGGCATTTTGAGTGCCTCACGGCGGAATCGTTCAATGAATCGTTTGGTTGTTTTATTGTATCGCTGTTTAATTTTAATGAGAGCAGACATAGTCATGTCGTTTGTTCCCTCACAAAATAATTCCAAAAATATTTGTTTGAATCTTGAGAAAGAGGTTATACAACCATCTAGTAAACTGCGGTACCAGTCGTAAGCTGTACCTATTAAACATCCGACGAACACCCTAGTGAGTAGAGCGTCATTTAGCTGTAGTTGATCAGTCATTACCTCAAAGTGGTTGAGGTACTGACTTAGAGATGTGCTACCATCAAATAGCATAATAGTAGAGGGTTTATATTTGGGAGAAAATTGAACTTCCTTCCACTATATAGGATAAGGCTGCTTGATCCCAAGCTTCTGTAAGCCGTCTTTCTGCTTGAAGGCTTCAATTTGAGTACGTAACAGTTTAACAGCTTTATTAGTATCTCCCGATGATTGTGGAGCAATGGACTGATTTAATATGTTGGGAGGAGGTACTGCATGAAAAGAAACAATTCCAACACCAGATTGACTTGGAATAGTTGCACTGGTATAGAAGTGGTGTAAGGAGACTGTACCCCCAGACCAATGTTAACGGGAGCTGATATCGTTATAGGTTCTTGGGTCGGAATCAGATTCACAATCGGTGGAACTATATGTTGTGTCATAATCACAACATGCATATCTGTCATCTCAACCATGCTCTTCAAACTAGCCTCTAAAGCAGCAAATCTCTGCTCTTGACTGTTAGAACTAGATGCATCTTGATCTTCTCTGACAACATAAGTAGTCACTTCTCTAGCTATCGAAGACGAACTAGTAGAAAATATGGTCCGTTAAGAACTTTCACTATCGGCATCAAAGTCATATAAGGAACTACCCCCAGGATAAGTGATGGGGATATCCTTTTGACTGAAGGCATCTTGGTTGGAATCAGGAAGATTCCTTTGACCGATTATTTCTTGGTCGGAAGGAAGATTCCTTTGACCGATTGTCTCTCGGCTTCTTGAT
The DNA here is from genome assembly GCA_029216955.1 of Iris pallida. Taxonomy (NCBI): domain Eukaryota; kingdom Viridiplantae; phylum Streptophyta; class Magnoliopsida; order Asparagales; family Iridaceae; genus Iris; species Iris pallida. Next base: position 12,676,297 of record JANAVB010009400.1, read on the forward strand.
CTGGTATATTGGTATACTCCTTCGCTGGATTCTCGAATTTGATCTAAGTACTATTGACTGGGATTACGGGATGCATTGCATCTCGGACGCTTTCCACCCCAGTACTTCGAGACGTCATGTTGACAGAGGCGTATAATAATTCATTGCCATCTACTATTATTGATTGAGGAACCTAAGAGTAGTTCAGACGTTCAAAGAAAGACCGTTTATCTGATTGACAACAGCATTTGATAACTACCTCATGGTGATGATTACAGTGATGTTCTTGTGGTTGTATTACAAATGGAGAAGACAGATTTGTGATCTTTTGCTTCTATTTAAGAAGTTTAAGGAGATCGGTTACAACAACAGGATGAGAAGAAGCCAGAGGAACATATTCTTTAATGATGTTAGGAACACGATTCTTATTCTTGAGATGTCCAGTTACCTGAGTGTACAAGGAAGTGCTAAGTTGATTAGCATATGTAAGAGGGTTCTTGACTTTATAAGTCTATCTTCGGCGCAAGTTAACCACTGGCGTATGCTGCTTATGTGTTGTTGAAGTTGATACTGGCTGGCGCCGGTTGGAAGAGGTGTGCAAATCAGAAAGATATGGCACTTGTATATCTGTTTGAGATAATAGCAGTTTGTCTTGCTTAGACCTTAAGATGCGCAGGTTTGGAATATCCTGAATTGCATTTTGGGACTAGGCAGAATCCCTTTTTGTGTTGCACAACCTGTTTCTGTGCACTTGGCCTGGCGCAACTGGATGACAAAAGGTTCATTGGACAGAACTCACTTTTTTAGCAGAGATTTGATTATTTCTGTCAAGAAGAGTAAGGTTTCTGCTTAAAAGAGCTTTTGCACTAATTGGCACAAAGGTGCAACCAGAGTTGTTTTACGTCGAGTCAAGAATCGGGAAAGAATGAGGAAAGGTCAAAGGGCGCTTTCCTTTATTTTGTGACAAGGCAAGAATAGATGTATTCTTTACCAAGTTCATATTTGGGGGAAGAGAGGGAGTAGCTAAAGAGCGTTTCCTTTTGTTTTGTGGCTGAGATGCCACAGGCGCAGGTTGCGCAAGTTGAAGAAATGCTAAAGGGCGCTTTCCTTTGTTCAATTTAGCATTCCTACTAGATACGTTCTTCTCAAAATTTAGAACTGGAGAAGAAGAGGAAGTAGCCAAAAGGCATTTTCTTTTGTTCCGAGACAAAGAGGCAGTAGGCTCAGGTTGCGTAAAGGCAGTGGCTGGCAGAGAGATAATAGGTACAGGTTGTGTAGAAGTAGTGGTTGGCAGTACAGAGGACTTGGGAGTCCATACAGTGCGTGCCTTGCTCTTGATAGCAACTGAGGTACGACTAGTACTTCCAGCATTAATCATTACTTCGTAGGTGGTTTAGTCGACTTGAACGACCAAAATCTTCGGCTTCTTGCCGATCGACGTGGTATCACATTGAGTTGTCTCTTTTTCGTCAAAGGAGAAAGTTGTCCCCAACAGAGTCACCATTTTGTTTGTAAAAACAAAAGTTTTATTACAAACTAAGAAAAGAGTACAATAATATAGTTAATTTTTGGGGAAGTACAACTATAGGAATATGATCAAAAGACGATCACTTTATCCCTTAGACGATGTGATATCGAAGACACAAGCCTCTGGAAGATGCAACAGCACTTTGTCAGTAGATTATGATCATTAGTGATGCTTTAGAACTGATTTGAAACTCTATTTATAGAGTTCTGAAATAACTGTTTTCTGAGTTGCGCGTACATCAAGTTGCGCACTTTCTATCTAGTTGCGTGAACGGTTACTTAAACTGCTGGAGACGTATGGCATCATTTGAGTGAGATGCGCATGGTTGTGGATAGTATATTGGATATGTTCTTCGACATTAGTGGCATGCGTGCCACATCATCATGCTTCTGAACAAAAGTTGATCAGGTGGTGCCAAAACTCTAGGTGGCGCGAGTGCGCAACTTGACATTTGGTGCCTTTTGACTAGGTCTTCTACGATATGATGGTTGGTCCTTGCGCTTCTTGACAACTTGTGTAAGCTAGTTGTCAGCATTAATTGCATGCAGACAAAATCTCCTCGAGCGCCGCGTTGAGCGGGAATCGAATAGATTTTCTTCGACTGATGAGCTGTCAGAGCTATAATTTAATGATGGCACCAATTACAGTTTCTCGAGGATGCTTGCTATGTAGAGCTCGCACATCCTGTCTTAGGTGCAACCTGGGATGGGTTAGGCGCAACCTGAGAATGGCGCAACTTAATGATCTAGCGCCACTTTTAAGCTGGAGCTTTGTTAAGAGGGGTGCCCATTGATTTTTAGGCTCCTATACCCATCACCGTCGCTCGACCTCGGCGAGTCCAGCCACCACCATCATCACCATCATCCGCAAAGAAGATAAAAAAACACCAAAACCAACCCATCATCCCTTCATCCAGTCGAGTTCCAGCGTACGACATCAACCTCTGGACCTAGCGCCGGCCACAGTCGCTCCGTATGCCATTGCGAGCTCGCGTCTCAACCTTGACCAGTGCCGGAGAAGCACTCACGTTGCCGCACACGTGCGCCTTCTCCACCGAGACCACCGATAAGCTCGTCCTTCCTCCTCCCTTTCGATCTCTTCCCTCCTCCTCTCTCTCCCCATCTTTTTCTCTTCTTCACCCGCTCTCTCTCTCTCTCTTTCTCTCTCTCTCTCTATCTCTCTCTCTCTCTTTCCCCCTCTCTAACTCGTTCATAATAAAAAGGGGGGACAACATCAGTAATGCTTTTGTTGTTATTCATATTTTTATTTTATTTTATTAATATTATTAATATATTTATTATACATTATGAAATAGTTATTTTTTAAATGCATATATGAAATTTTAAATACTATTATTATTATCTTTATTATTGTTGTACCATTAGTATCAATTATTTATACTATTTTTATTCACTAAATATATATAGAGATAATTTCCTAAAAAAAAATTTTGTAACAAAATATTCTGGGCTATGATATATAGCTGTAACATCTTCTACCTATTTAAAATATATTATTTGACAAAATTATAGTTTTTACCTAAAATGATTTTTACATATATTTACTTAAAAGTATTTTGGACTAATAAAAATTTAGTTTTCTACCCAAAAGTCCTATTTTGGCAAAACTTAAAGTTTTAGCCGAAAAATATTTTTTGATTTTTTTAAGCATGTATTTTCTAAAATATTTTGGGGTACTAAAATATATTTTCAAGTGTTATAAATATTTTTCTAAAATAGTATAAGTATCTAAATACTCAAATTCTCTTCGATTAACGTCACTAATCGTGACTAATCATAATTCTCAAATCTTACAAATTATGTACTTTCTTAAATTGACCCTAGCTAATTGGACTGTTCTGGACTCGATAGAACAGTCTGTCCCATCATCGGAGGCCATCTTGTGAAGTTTTAATTTCAAAGTCAATTATGTGCCATCATGATCATCATACCACACCAGGCCCACTACCAGGCAAGATACCTTGCCATTATTGTTTATTTACTTTAGCTCACATATTACACGTATTTATTTATTATTTATTTTTTTAGAATAAATAATGCTATATAGTAATATTTAGATGCAATTCTACTGTTGAGTTCTATTTTATGTTATATAATTATTTCTATGCTCATTTGACCTAGAATTAAGATATCATCATTTATTTGTGTTGTATTCATTAGCCTTGAAACGTTTGTGCCATGATATCGCGAGTCGCATGTTAATCTCGAACTTGTGTAGCTGGCTGGCCACCAATACGTATAAGCTGTGTGATAGGGTTAACGGCTAATAGTAATTGCATGCTTAGTTTGACTTAGTAGTTAATAGAGGTTATATGTGTTATCGATACAACATAGATAGGCATGGGGTGGGAAGGATAGTTCCTTAGCGTATGGGCCACGTATGCAATTCTTCTTTTGCAACCTATGAGCTTTGTCGGAGACGTGGGTGAGATTACCCCTACTATTACTAACGGCCACTGGTGTTCTATGAAGCGTTATGCTTTTACATTGTTACTGACGGCCACTGTCGCTTTGCTGAACGTTGTGCTCTTAGGCCCCTGGTGCCCAAAGTGGGGACTATGCCAATCCCATATAGCCAGAGTGCCCATACGTTAAAGGTTTGTTTTTAAACTGTATTCACATAGAACGGTTAGGCAACCTTATCCGTTTAGGTATATATACTTTTTTGTATGGTTTGTGTACTTATACCTAATCATGGCTTGGCACTGTATTTTATCGTAAACTAGTGTGCCATACCTTGTCCTTGTTTGGTTGTAGGTGTGGTTCACTACTTCGATGACAAAGTACTGAACATGTTGTGATCCGGATAACATAAAATTTATGGCATAAAAAGATACTTCATCGTGGATTAGGGTGCCATCTTATGTCCTTTTTTGGTTAGGAGGATGGTACACTAATTCAAGGATGGATGCACCATGTTATGTTCGAATTACTTTTGAGCAGTTTATATTCAGTTGTGTGTCATGTTTTTTATCTTGTTACGTCCTTATGAGTACTTGATTATCTCTCCAGGTATATGTGTTCATGACTTTCCGTAGGAGTTCCAGCCATGATCGTGATCATCTCTTTTTCTATCGTAGATGACTTGCTCTTAGGTCATTCTTTGCTGTTATGACAAATTCTTTCATTTGTTATTTATTTATTCTTATTTAAAATGCTTGGTAGTGGATTTGTCTCCACCCAACAACTTATACCATGACAATTCATAATTGATTTTATACTATCTCTATTCTTTTATTTTGTTGATGAGATGTAACGAGCTACGATTATACTGTATTTACAGCTTACATATATTTATTATACGGTTGACATGTTACGTACCTAGTCCTACGTATTTTGGAATAGGGGCATTATAAGGGGTTTGAGAGAGGCTGCTCACTAAGCTCCGACGAGGTGTGGAGGAAAGGCGGATCTGGTTGGAGGGGCAGTCTGATGCTGTAAAATTGTGCATCGACGGAAGATGCGATGAGGAGGCGAAGATGAGCGGTTGCCGCACGCGGGCGTCGTTGCTGGAACTCCGATCGTGGTGGTGATGGTGATAGAGGCGTTGGAGAATGGATAGGATGGTGGTGTTTGTCAAGGTGGTGGTATTATTGGTGGTGGTGGAGTCAGTGGTGGTCAAGTTAGTAGTGATGGTGGTTGGGATGGTGATGGGCGTGGATGGAAATTTGTATAAATAAATTTTTTTGTGAATTATGTATATGAGGAATGCCCGAATCTATGGAGTTAGGGTGCTTGGAAGGCATGCATGTGCCATATATTGCAATAGTGTATTTTGTGAGAATAATGTGGACATGGAAAAGTCTGGAGAGATGTAGAAGGTTTTAGAAAGATCCCGTAACTAATCACATGACTTACCATGCCGTGACTAACTAACATAATTAGCTAATAATAACCATTAGTAATAGTTAATACCACTGTAGAGCCTAAAAATTAAGTTGTGCCATGTTTTTACTACTCAGCAATCAAGTTGCGCCCAAGAAATCAAGTTACACCACTCTCATGAAGCCCAGAGATCAAGCTGCGCCACTGCTTAGATTGCGCCATATATCAAACCGTGCCCAATCACATTGTTCCAAAGACTACGTGGTGCCTGACAATAATTGTCATCATTAACTGACAGTACTGACAACTGACAGCACGATAAACGAAGAAAATCTCTTCGAATCCCGCAAAGCGTGGCACTCTAGATGATTTGTTGTCATTTGATTACAGCTGTTCTGCGCACTCTGTGAATTACGCCTAGGCGCAACCAGAACAAACTCTCTTCATAAGATGACACGTACCCAAAGGATGCCATATGCCTATGTACCGAGTTGCGCCTAGGCACAACCTGATCAAACGCAGTTTGACTCGTTGACTGAAGCTTGTGCAACCAGATAAAGTTGAAGCAATTTATGTTCTAAAGCAGGATGACGTGGCGCACATGTCACTAATCTCTCAAAACGTATCCACTACTCTGTACACGACCATGCGCTTTTCAATCATATGATGCCACGCGTCTAAATACAGTTAGTATACGTTCAAGTAACTGAATGAAAGTTGGCACAACTTGAAGTTGGCACAACCTAAAGTCGTGCAGTTCATCCTCGCGCACATCAGAATAACTGCTGAAATAGTTATTTCCAGAACTCTATAAATAGTATTTCCAGTCATTATCAAGGCATCAGAGATCAAGAGTTCTAGCAAAAGTGCTGCTGCATTCTCCAGAGGCTTTAGTCTTCAAGTTCACATAGTCTAAGGTTTAAAGCGATCGTCTTCTGATCGGATTCCTAAAGTTGTACTTCCCCAAAATTTATTGTACTTTGTACGATTCTTTTTAAGTTTGGAATAAACTTTTTATTTTTGCAAACAAAATGGCGACTCTGCTGGAGAAGAATTTCTCCTCCGACGAGAAGGTGACAACTCAATGTGATATTGCGTCAATCGGCAAGATGCAGAAGACTCTGGTTGTTCAAGTTAACCAGACAGTCTATGAGGATATGATCAACACCAAGAACAACAAGTGCACTGTGGTTATCGCCAAGAACAGAACTGTGTGGACTCCTAAGTCCTCCACAGTTGCTGTTGCCCAGGCGCAACTTGAGTGCTCAGTGGCCAAGGCACAATCTTCCTCTGTGAACCAGGTGCAGCCTGCTTCTGTTGCCTGCGTGTAACCCGTTCGCACTGCTGCCAAGGCGCAGTCCACTTGTTTTACTGCCAAGGCACAATCTATTCATTCTGCTGCCAAGGCGCAGGCCAAGGCGCAGTCCACTTCTGTTGCCAGAGCGCAACCTACTCATCTTGCTGCCAAGGCGCAGTCCACTCGTTCTGCTGCCAAGGTGCAATCTATTCATTCTGCTGCCAAGGCGCAGTCCACTTCTGTTTCCAGAGCGTAACCTACTCATCTTGCTGCCAAGGTGCAGTCCACTCATTTTGCTGCTAAGGCGTAACCCATTCACCTTGCTGCTAATGCACACCTAGTAGCCTATTCTGCTATGGCGCAACCTAAGCATCCAGCTACCTAAGTACAGTTTGTGCACCATGATGCTCTGGCGCAACCCAAGGGAACTAGTCTTTTGGCTATTCCCTCTTCTTCTCCAGTTCTGAACTTGGAGAAGCAATGTTCTAGTGCTATTATAAGACAGAACAAAGGGAAGGGTCCTTTGACATTTCCTCAACTGGCGTAACCTGTGCCTAATATGGTTCAACAAAAAATAGAGGGAAATGCTGTTTAGCTAACCCTTCACAAAATAAAGGAAAGCACCCTTTGGTCTTTTCTCAATCTTCCCCAGTCCATGACTCGGAGGAAAATATCTCAGATCGTATTTCCTTGAACAGAGATTCCTCTGTTCTCAACAGAGGTCTTCAAATCTCTGCCAGGGGAAAAAATGTTGATCAAAGAGGCATCCTGCCTACCCCTATGGTAACTTCTCAAGATCTTCCAACCTTGCATATCTCAAGATCCAAGCAAGAAAAATTGATGGTATCTCAAACAGATACACCAGGAGCAGAATTTTCTGATTTGCGTGCCTATCTCAACAGACGTCGATCAGTATCAACCTCGATGAAACGCAAGTGTCCTATGCCAAGGGCCAACTTGCACTAGAAACACAGCTTTGAAAAGAAGGACCCAATCACTTATGCTAATGAGTTAAGTACTTCTTTATACACCCATGGAACTAAGCATCTTAAGAACCGGAGTCATGTTCTTAACATCATTAAGGAACATGTTCTTCCGACTTCTTCTCGTCCCGTGGTGGTAACTGATCTCCGGGAACGTCTTACACAAAGACGGGAGATCACAGAGATGTCTCACTTACCTCTAAATCACCCATCAGAACGCCACCGCCTTCATGAAGTGGTTATAATGTGTTATTGCCAATCAGCTAAATGATCTGTCTTTGATCGTCTGAACTATGCTTCAACTCCTGAACCTATGATGGGAGATGAAGATGAGCTGTTATATGTTTATGTCAATATGACTTCTTGAGACACTGGGGTAGAAAATCTTCAAAGCGTGGCATGTCTCGCAATCCGAGTCAGCATTACTTGGGACAACTTCATGAATCTAGTGAAGGGGTCTTTCAACGTACCAGATCGAAAAATTAGAATTTGGACAAAGATGTCTACAATCAGGAAGATCCTCTCATCACTCATCTGGAAGAAGATTTTTTGTCTGACTTTGACGCAGATAGTGAAAGCTCTAAACAAACTATTTTGTCAATAGTGGCAAGAGAGGTGACAGCATATGCCATCACAGACGATCAAGATGCTTCTAGTTCAGCTAGTCAAGAACAACGAATTGCTGCACTAGAAGATAAGCTGAAGACCATGGTTGAAATGTTCATAAGTATGCACACCATAATCGTGGCTCAACATGCAGTGCCATCGATTATGAATCCTACTTCAAATCCCGAACTCATAGCATCTTCTGTACCTGTCAATGTTGGTCTGGAGGTACCGCCTCCCCAGGTTGCTTCTGTACTAATTCAAGCTGCTCCTAGTCAGTCTGGTACTGAAGGTGGTAATTATCACATTGTTTTTCCTCCTAATAATTCAAATCAACCCACCAATTCACAGACATCAGGGGATGTTAATGAGTCTGTAAAACTATTACGTACCCAGTTCGAGGCCTTTAAGCAGAAGAATGGTCTGCAACGACTTTGGATAAAACAAGCTTATCCGGCAGAATGGAAGGAGGTTCAATTTCCTCCTAAATACAAGCTTCCTACCATTATGCTGCTTGATGGCAGCACTTCTCCAAGTCAGTACATCAATCACTTTGAAGTGACGACTGAACAATTACAGCCAAATGATGCTCTTCTTACCAGGGTATTCGTCGGTTGTTTAGCCGGTGCAGCATATGACTGGTACCGTAGCTTGCCTGATGGCTGCATAACTTCTTTTGTTGGTTTCAAGCAAATATTCTTGGAACGATTCTATGAGGGGGTCAACGATATGACTATGTCTTCCCTTATTAAAATTAAACAAAGAAACAATGAAACCATTGTGAGTTTCATTGAAAGATTCCACCGAGAGGCACTTAAAATACCTCTAGGAACTCCATCTGCTGTAACAATAGACACTTGCAAATCAAACTTGTTGCCTATTATCAGCATATGGACAAGATCAACACAGTTTCAAGATTAGCCGACTTTTAATGTAAATGCCAAAGCTGCGGAGGTTAGTACGAAGAAGTTCAAACAGTTAGGAGTTCAGATGGCTAATCCTAACCAAGATGAACATCCTACATCCGGCAGCAATAATCGCCAAAACAATCACAAGGGCAAGGAGTCGTTGGCTGTCAATGCTTTCCAGACTGCACCCACTCCATCAACACCACCACAAAAATCACCTCGTCCAAAAGAAGAATATTTTTTGATGAAGATGATATTATGAGCATCTTTGATTGCTTGATCAAAAACAATAAGCTTCAACTACCGGAGGCAAAACGGCCAGAGGAAGTGGGTAAGACTGACCACCCTAAATATTGTGTTTATCACAGGTTTATAGGGCATCCAACTCGAGCATGCTACGTGCTCAAAGGCAAAATCCAAAAAATGGTCAACTCTGGTGCAGTTACTCTTCAACAGGACGAGAAGACAATGATGGCCAATGTCGTTTCTGTGCAATTTGGTGACTTCCCACAAGCAAGATGGTGTTGTCCCTCTTCCGAAGGCTACTCTTGAGATCGTGAATCTTTCACCTCCCCAAAATGATGGTCTTGTTCCGCCATCCACTGACAAAGGAGAAATCATGTGGATTCATCCTGATCTAGTAGCAGACTTTGAAACGCCTTCTTCTTCCAATCAAAAGAAGTGTTCCAAAACTAAATCGAAGAGCTGTAACATTGTTCCTTTGAACCTGTAGCAGAAGAAAAATACTATTCGATACCATATCTGGAAGACCTTATCTTTGAGAGTACCCCAAAACTCAAGAGAATCTTATCCTATCTTCTGATGTTATTCCTGCATCATCTTCTCCTGCTGAGAATGTACCATCTACATCTTCGCAAGTAGTGGAACTAATTCCTCCCAAACCAACATCAGCAGATAAGGGAAAACAACCTGTTCGCTTTGATAAAGCATTGAAGAAGTCCTCATCTCTCAGACTTGAGAAGCCATATAATTTTGACATATTGGCTCAATTGGCTAACACTCTAGCAAGATTATCAATCTTCGAACTCTTACGTCTCTCAAAAGAAACTCGAGAAACGTTAAGTGAAGCCTTGATGTAGGCTGATGCTTGTCTTGCTCTCCTTAAGAAGCCTGAAAAGGAGCCTGTCAGTTGTACACATTGTCATAGTGTATTTGAACTCATGCCCAACATCACCTTTACACAAGATGACATGTTATTAGAAGATAATCGTCATGATCGTCCTCTCTACTTCACGGGATATGTGGACATCATGAAAGTAGATCGCATTCTGATTGACCCAGGGTCTGCACTTAGTATTATGCTGAAAACTTTGCTGGATGCTTTGAAAATCCTGGTGCATAACCTTTCTACAACTATCGCTACTATCTTGGGGTTCAATCAAGGAAGAAGTGAACCTTTGGGGAAGATAGCTTGAAACTTTAAACCGGCAATCTTCGTACAAAGGTGACTTTCTACGTGATTGATAATCATGGCTCATATAATGCTTTGCTGGGAAGACCATTCCTCCACGAACATAACATTATACCTTCTACTCTCTACCAATATTTCAAATATGTGGATGGCTGTAACCCCTCCTCCCAGAATTTTGATAACATTTTATTTATTTATTCGGATTAAATGGTGACTTTTAGAATTTTTATAAATAATTACTTAGTTAATTATTGCGGTAGATGACTTTAGTCGTGGCGGAGTACATGGTGGCTAGAAATCTTGGCACGGATAGTGCAATGGCGTGCTTCGACTAGTGTATTAGCCCTGGTAGGGAAGGCCAAGCCATAATGATGACCTAACTAAGAAAACCAGGCCAAGTTGCGACTTAACCCTTACCGAAGATTTATTTATTTATTAATTATATTATTGAGTTTTAGGGAAACCGGTTATACCATTTTAGTCCGGACTGGACCCGAACTAAGCCCAAGCCATGTAGTCATGCGGCACGTCCAATGACATTCGTGTTGACGTAATTTGGCATGAGTGTGTTGTATTGAATATTATCTAAAAATTTGATAATTCAATATTATAAATATCATTATTTGTATAAAATAGGTCCTGGTACAATTTTGGGATTATTAGACTGTGCATAGTGGTGTATACATCATTGTTAGGTTATTGAATTCTGTTATTATTATTATTATTATTATTATTATTATTATTATTATTATTATTATTTTATTGAGGTTATTATTATATATTATTATTATTATTATAGGTTATATTATATTTGTCAAATAAATGTATAATATATATTCATATTTATATAGATAAGGCCTAGACTGAAAATAGATAATCTTAAATGTATGGGATTTTAGAGTGATATATCTATATGTGATACATTGTGCATATATGGGTGTATATATATAAAATATATATATATATATATATTTTTTATATAATATATATATATATATATATATATATATTTATTTATTTATTTATTTATTTATTTATTTATTTATTTATTTTTATATATATAAAAAATATATATATATATTTATATATATATATATATATATTAGATTAATAAAGAAAAAGGAAAAGAAAAAGAGGAAAAAAAAGGAAAACCCATCTCAGCTGAACCCCCGCTCAGCCGAGCAAGCCCACCCGAGCGGAACACACCCGCTTGTTTTCCCAACCGAGCGCACTGTATATATAGTATCGGTCGAAACATAAGAAGGGGAGCAAACCCGAATCCCTCAACTGCGCACGCCCCCAACCACCCTGGGCGGCCGCTAGCCGCCAGCGCCGCCACCACACGCGGCAGGAATCGGCCAGCGAGCTCGCACGCGTGCAGGACACAGCCAAGCCGAGCCTCTCATATTTTGAGGTTAGTTCTCTGTTAATACACAATCGTTTAACGTCCTATCGAATCCAGGGTGTAGCCCATATAACCACGACCAAATCCCTTTAAGTAGAATTTCCTGTACATTATTTGATTGCCCAGAATTTTGAGACAAAGTTGACGAAAAAAACTGTCGAAACATGACACATCAACCAGTCCAACTACTCTAGTTTACGGTCAATTTTCTTCCAACCCATGCACGATTTCGAGATTCTATTTGAAGACACTTATAGACAATATATAGGAGATGGAAACCATTCTTTTCATTTCTATATTCATGCATTATGTGCCGATTAAACAGTCCCCAAAGTTTAGGAAAAATATGTTTTAAAATATTAAAAATATTAAAAAAATCTTCGATACGACGTGCATCCCGCCAATCCGGGCGACGTGGTCGCGAACCAAATGAATCAAAAGGTGCGTAACGGCTTCGTGGACGTGTGGGCTTTGACGAAATTCAAATTGGTCGCGTGTGGGCTACGAATTTGATGTGTATCCGTCAAAATTCACCGTATCGACCTCTGTGCAAACTTCCCAATTATTTTGTGCACGTTCATCAGATCGAGAAAAAAATTGCGCCAACAGGACTGTATCTTTTTCTGGTCCTGTATGCCAAGTTTGGTCCGATTCTGAGACAGTTGATCGGATCGCCGTTTTGTGGGCCCCACGGTCCGATTCAACGGGCGATTTTGTGCACAGCCCACCGGAATCCAAAATTGGACATACCGTTGGGTTCGTATCATCAAAATAAATTCGTAGACATGTAGTTTGACGACTTTAGAGACCATTGCTCTGGCACGCTTTTTGGTGCAAAGCGGGTCCAACGGCGGATACTGTTTTGACCCAAAATTACGGTTTTGCCCCTGTATCCAAAATTGGACTTAAGGGCAGGTAATTCTAGCTAATTTGACTATTATGAGAATATTGGTAATGTCTATTTCAGCATCTGAAGACTGTTGTATGAGTTTTTGGCTATTATGGCACACTGAATGGTTTCGATTATCGGTCTCACCAGCAAAGGACCACAGGCGAGTACAGTTTATTGTTTGTTTTCAATATTGATCTTCACTATACATCATTGTTAGCCGGTAGATATATGATTTCAGTCTTTTACATTATGTTTTGTATTGTCGGGGGAGGTAAAGTACCAAAGATATGTGATCTAACCTTATACAGTGTAGATAGTGTAGACAGTGTAGATAGTGATTTATATTGCATTCTTCAGTGTAGATAGTATAACTTTATACAGTGTATATAGTATAACTTTATACAGTGTAGATAGTGTAACTTTATCCAGTTTAGACAGTATCGTGTAATTATTCCGAGACCGATCACATATCAAAGGTATTTCAGTCTGTCAATCGGTGAGTATTTTCTGTTTTTCATTTATAGCTTTCTGTATTTAGTTTATTCTATTTTTTTTATTTGTTTTTATGAATCATATGTCTAAAGGCTAATCTCTGTTATATAGTCATTTTTATATATTGGAACTGCATTCAGTGAAATGTACTCGTTCCATTCCTTACTAGAAACCAATATTTTTCAGGTTAGCCGTGGATTCACTTAGCATTGGGAGATACGGGTGTACTTGCAGACAAAATCTTAGAGACTAGCTAGATAGCTGAGTTGTAGCCATTCTAATATTTGTACAAGTTTATATTTTTTGCAAATGTAAAACTTGTGAATATTATAAATTGAATTAATTTTGTGAATGAGCATTATTTGTGATTTTGAGCATCTTGGCCGTGACAGCGTTCTACCGTCGACTCTGCGGTGTAGGTTGGCTTGGACACGTCTCGTATCCGAAAAAAATGGGTGCGGGTCGTGACAATGGCAATAGAGAATTACAGAAAGAAGTTGTAGATCTAAATCCTTTCAATGGGGTTGAAGCGTACTGCAACGATTCTCGCATGTACAAAAAGGAATTCATGAAGGTGGTATTAGCAATGGATACTAATAAAGAACAGAAAGGCATACCAAACGATACTTTGGTGATCCCGGTCAAAGGACGTACTTTCTGTCCTCAGTCTTCTAAGACATTGACTATTTACCTTCCTTCTCATAAGAAACAGCCTCCTGGTGAAGAACAAAGGGAGCTCACCTCTTCTGATCCACTTTTAATTGACCTTCGTCGTAAAAAACCCCTTCCTCCTTCTCGTTCTTCTTCTCTTCCTCTGGTTATCAATCTGACTAAGCCGTCTATGGCTAAAGTTCCTGTTGTAAATGATGATGTAAAGATCAATAAAGCATCTCCGTTGCAGTATACCGATGTCTCTTATTATACTCAACGTTATTTGGATATGCTAGATAGCTTCAAACCACTTACAATAGGAGTCGTATCATCACTTTGAAACGTGGTATCGCTTGAATCAATACAAGAATCGTTCTTCCTAGTGCCTTCTCGAAAGAAAGGCAAAACTCCTATACTTTTTAGTAAAATAAAAGAACAAAAAATCATGCTTGATAACGATAATAAGGATGATACAGGAAGACTACAACTACGTCGTTATAGTCCACAATCCAAGGCAATCATCCATAAAATGGGCTATGATTTCAAAACTGGTCTCAATAACGATAAAGGAAGGCGAACTCATATTCGTATTTCGGTTCCAAAAGGGAAATCACAACAATACTACAGCAAAACGAAGCGGGGATTAGGTTATACTTTACCAATTCTGACTCCACAAGCTTCTGAATCTGACGAAGAAGAACGATCTAACTCTTCCGATACTATCACATGGGATTCTGACACCAGTATTAGTCATGTCCATCGGGTGAAAGTATCTTCTAATATGGTGTTTGTTCAGTTCTCAAAAGATGACGAGGATGTTATTGAGGAAGCTCCTGAAGCAGATACTTGGGCACAAAGGATGGACACTCAGTGGGAACTCTATTTTGAATAACGAGAACCACCTACTGAGGATCAATTAATCCAGATCGATGTTGGAGAGAACAGTGTACCGCGACCAATCTTTATTAGCAAAAATCTTCCAGAGGATGATAAACAAGAATTGATTCACCTCATTCATGAATATATCGATGTCTTCGCCTGGAGCTATGAAGATGTGCCAGGTTTAGATCCTCAGGTCATAACTCATAAACTTAACATTTTGCCTAATGCCAAACCAGTCAAACAACAGCAATGGCAATTCAAGCCTGAGATGATGGATACAGTAGATGATGAAGTCAAAAAGCTTATCGTTTGTGGTTTTATCAAAGAAGAACAGCATCCTGACTGGGTAGCCAACGTTGTACCAGTCTTGAAAAAGACCGAGAAAGTTCGGGTGTGCATAGACTTTCGAGATCTCAATGATGCTTGTCCTAAAGATGAATTCTCTCTCCCAATTACGGATGTCATGATCGACAATACTTGTGGATTCGAACGACTCTCTTTCATGGATGGGTTTTTGGATATAATCAAATCCAGATGGATCCTGAAGATGAAAAATACACTTCATTCCGTACTCCTCACGGAATATAATGCTATACAGTTATGCCTTTCGGTATTAAGAACGTGGGTACAACTTACCAACGGGCTATGAGTACTATATTTTGAGATCATTTGCGAAAGAATGTCGAATGCTATGTTAACGGTATTGCTGTTCAAAGTCATCTAAAGGAAGATCATATCCAAGATCTAAGAACTGTCTTCAATCTAATACGCCAGCATCAACTCAAAATGAGCCCCACCAAGTCTTTCTTGGGAGTCTCTAAAGGCAAAGTTCTCGGATTCGTCATTACCTCTAAAGATATACACGTTGATCCGGAGAATATCAAAGCCATTCAAGAGATGCATCCTCCACGTAACCTAAAAGAGCTACGAGAATTCTAGGGTCGACTTACTTACATTAGGAGGTTCATTTCAAATTTATCTGGACGTTGCAGACCACTTACTCAGTTAATGAAGAAAGGTGTATCTTTCAATTGGATAAAAGAATGTCAGAGAGCATTTGATGACATAAAACGGTATTTGATGAGTCCACATGTCCTAGTGCCACCGATCTCAGGAATACCCTTCTTGATGTATGTTCGGGCGATGGACCATTCACTGGAAGCCTTGTTGGCTCAGAAGAACAAAGAAGGTCATGAACATGCCATCAATTACCTTAGTCGGACAATGATTGGAGCTGAACATCATTATAGTCCGGTTGAGAAGGAATGTTTTGCCTTAATGTTTGCTGTTCAAAAGACAAGACATTACATTATCGGCCAAACTATTCATGTTATTTCCCGATTTAATCCTCTTCTGGTCTTAATGAAGAAGCCCAGTACACTCAATTCTAGGCTTACTACATGGGCCATATTATTAGCACAATATGATATGGTCTATGTTCTACAAAGTTCTGTGAAAGGCCAAGCACTCGTTGATTTCTTAGCAGCTCATCCTGTCCCTGAAACATTTAAACTCTATGATAAGATTCCAGACGAGACATTGGAATCAAATATGATCTCAGAAGAATTTCTTACTTGGCGTTTATTTTTCGATAGAGCATCTAGAATTGGACGTGGAGGTACCCTTGTTGCTGGAGTAGGAATTGTTCTTGTTTCACCTGATGGATTAGCTCTTCAGAGAGCTTATTCTTTAGATGAGTCGTGCTCTAACAATGTAGCAGAACACAATGCCTTGCTCATTGGATTCCAGCTAGCTAAACAACTGGGTATTGAATATCTCGAAGTATATGGTAATTCTAAGTTGATTGTTAATCAGGTTAGAGGTACATATGAAGTTCGACTTCAAGATCTGGTACCATACCACGAAGCAGCAATTAGAATAGCTTTCTTGTTCAAAGGGTTCTTTATCGAACATGTACATCGAGCATGCAATACAGAAGCTGATGCCTTAGCTAACCTAGTTGCAGTCTTAGCAATTCCGGTCAAAAGACAGTAAATGGTTGTTATCTCTAATAGAGAACTATTTTGCATTGAAAACAACCATAACATTGAATTCAGTAATTCAACTGAAGTTAATGTCACTAGCGAAGATTGGAGAATACCTTTCATCGACTTTGCAGTACATGACATACTACCTGAAGATCCTAAAGAAGCTACAAGTATTCGTCGACGATCGCTTCGATTCTATTATAATCATACCACCAAAACACTCTTTCGACGAACTTTTGATGGATTACTCTTGAGATGTCTTGCTGGTGATGAAGCAAAGCAGATATTACACGAAGCTCATGATGGTGTTTATGGAGCACATCAGCCCGGTCCCAAATTACAGGATCGTATCCGACGTATAGGTTACTACTGGCCCTCTATGGTATCGGATGCCATTGACTATGCAAGAAAATGTCAAGCATGTCAGATTTATACAGATTTCATTCATCAATTGTCGGAATTTTTTTACCCGACTACTGCCTCATGGCCCTTCGAAGCTTGGGACATGGATGTAATTAGACCTATCAATCCTCCTTTATCTAAAGGACATCGATTTATCTTGGCTATAACCGATTATTTCTCTAAATGGGCTGAAGCCATACCTTTAGCTGAAGTGAAGACTAGTAGTGTCATCAACTTCATCAAACATCATGTGATATATAGATTTGGCGTACCTCGTCGGATCATCCATAATAATGGGACATAGTTTATTAGTCAGAATTTTACTAGGTTCTGCGATGATAACAAAATCAATAATATTGTTTCTACGGCCTATAATCCTGCAGCTAATGGGTTAGCTGAAGCATTTAACAAGACTATCATCAAACTCCTTAAAAAGTTTCTTTCTATTAACAAACATAATTGGAGTGAAAAACTTAGAGAATGTCTATGGACTTATCGCACTACAGTCCGTAATCCCACAGGTTCTACACCTTTTTCTCTGGTATATGGATGCGAGGCTGTCTTACCGTTGGAAATTCAAATCCCATTCTTGAGAATTGCTATTGCTAATGAACTAACTACAGAAAATAATGATCATCTTCGGCTTCAAGAATTGGAGGCGCTCGATGAGAAAAGGCTACTAGCTCAACAACATATCAAATTTTATCAAGCCCGTATCTCAAAAGCTTTTACTCGCAAAGTCAAAGTACGAACATTTCAGGAAGGCGACCTAGTTCTTACGGTCAGACGTCTTATGACTATGACCCACATGAGAAAAGGAAAATTCGAGGCAAAACCGGAAGGTCCGTATGTGGTAAACAAGGTTTTCTCAAATGGAGCCTACCAATTAACAGATATGGATGGCAGAATTGCTATGATGCCTATCAATGGCAAATTTCTCAAGAAATATTATGTATAAAAGCAAAATGTTTTTCATTCAGAGAAATGATGTAAATAAAACTCATTTTATTCAAAAGCAGAAAGAGTTACATAATATTAAGGACAGGGACGAGGACCCAATCCTTCATGATTAAATACATGATTTGCTAGCAATTTAAACATCTCATTCTATGAACACACTAGCAACTCACAAGCAGCTATCCTCACAGCTTCTTCTTCAGCAGTCGTCCTAGGTTCTATCAACCTAGCAATCAGGTCCTGCTCTGGTAAAGGAACAGTCGAGCCTTCACCCACTTCTTTCTGAGGAGGCACCGGAGGCTCAGCATGAGGCATTTCAGTCGTATTTTCGATCTTCGGAGTGAGAAAATCTTCTAAAGATATTATGTACAGAGAGAAAAGAAGTTGACGATATCTACAAAAGTTCTGTTCTATTTATAGATTGAATAACTAGATAATCGACTTCGAGAACCGATGCGACTTTTTTCTCTTCAAAAGAAGTCCAACCGTTCATTCATTCATTTCTTCTCCCTAAAAAGAGCCTGATTATTCATTTATTTTCATCCTCGAAAACCGGGGTGACTGTTCATTCATTCAATTTCTCCTCTTCAAGAACTAAAGTGATTGTTCATTCATTCGCTTTCTCTCCACCAAGAAGTATAACTGTTCATTCATTCATTCATCAGTCTTAGAATTTATTGCCTTTTATTTACTTTCTCGTAAATAAAACCATAGATGATAAATTCTTACATCTAAAACAAAAAAAAAGAATTCACGTCCTCCACACCTCTGAGTTCCAATTATCTACGTCAGCAACTTATCACGTCCCTATTACCTCTGACAAAGTTGTCTATTAAAATAACAGTATTTTTAAATATTATATTTTGCCACGTCCACATTACCTCTGAGCAGATATAATAAATATTATTATTTTCTAAATCAATAAATATATCATGTCCAGTACCTCTGAATATATTTTATATTCTATTACTTATATCTATAACAAGATATGCAACAAGTAATGGAACCACAAAAAAGTTTCTCATTTCATTTCTATTAAAAAAAGATACATTGATACATCATAATGAAAAAGACAACAAGTTTTGGTTATTTCTACTCTGAAGAGTAAGTGATAAGTTCTTCAATCCGTTTCTTAAAAGCTTGGGCTCTTTTATTACAAGAATCTAGCACCCATTGCCTGGCTTCAATCCTTCCTGACTCGGGATCGAATGGGTGCAGAACAGCAGTTTGACGTACCAATTCTTTATTCTGTAGCTGGTCAAATTCATTCTTCTGGTGCTTCAAAGCATTTAATTGGTTAATAGAAGCTTGATGTAGCTGAGCTTCTTGTTCTATACTGTGAGAACCCTGAATTTTGGGTTGATTTTTTTATTTTTTATCTTATTTTCTGCTTGATTTTAATTTCAATAAATAATTTATTCTGTTTATTTATCTGTAAATGTGCTTTTTCGTGCCTTTGATATTTGGAGTGTCAGGGATGTTCAACTCTGGAAATCTTCTTCACGAGTTTTGTAGTGGACATGATTGCCTTCATGACGGTATATAATGTCCTACTCAAACTTGTTTCCTTGTACTCTTTTTTGCCTTACAGAACTTTGGGTCGAATTAGACCATTCGATCATTAATTAATTTTTCCACTCTTTTCCTTGATCATTATTAGCACGTTACCGTGACTTTTAATTTGAGAGCACAAGACCAGTTATTTTCTTGAAACCAACTCATCATGCATGATCTACTCGAGACACTCTTCACCCTTGACCTTCGTGTCCCACTCAGTACGCCATTTTATGCTCTAATTTCTTCGCACAACTTTTCTGACACGTGACCCGATTTTATTTCACCCCACGGTGTCACATTCATTTTCTAACATAATTTATGGGTACCCTGTCGACCAAAACCTGTCAGCCCTAAATATGGACATGGCCTACATTTAGTCTACTACCCGCATGATACTTGTGTCCCATTTATTGGAATCCCCATGTGCTACTTATTTGCCATGATCATCAACACCTATTTAAATTTGATTATTTTGCCATGTCCGGTTTTGATCCAACCCGGCTTAACTGAACCCAGCCCCAGCTTCGTGTTACTCTCCATCACCATCACCCTCAGCCTCATTACCCTTGAAAAATACTAAATACACATTCTACCTATTTTTAATATTTATTGGAAATTTTTGTTGAATTAAATCCCTAGGAATGACCTATTTTCCTATATTTAAATCCTAGCCTTTGATCTTGTCTCCAACAATCCCAACCATCAATCTCCTCCCTAGCAGCCAACAATTTTCCCCCCTAGCCTTGGCCGGCCCTAACTTTGAGGGAGTAACTTTTCTCTCTCCTCTCTTTATCCACACACACAACATTATTATCACCACTTTCTCTCTCTCCCTTTCTAAAATATTTCTTCACTCCCACCACACACACACACAGCTACCATTTCCGAACTCACCCCTGGTCGAGCCCGACCACAACTCCTCCGGCCACCACCCCTAGGCTGTCGGCCACCACCACCACCAGCCTACTCCATCTCCTCCTCCCACTTCAAAACCACCACCACCACTTTAAACCACCATCAATAACCACAACCATCCTCCATTCCGCCACCACCACCAAGCCAACACCACCACCTCCATCCCGCCGTGGCCACGCCGTCCCTCACCGCACCTCCGTCGTGCAGCCCCGCGCGCAGCCCCACGCGCAGCGGTGGGCAGCATTCGGCCGGGAACCGCAGGCCGCGTACGTACGGGCTGTGCAGCACCGCCGCCGGCCGCACACCGACGTGGCCGACCCCCACACGGGTGCGTCCCACCCCGGCGAACACTCCCATGGCGGCCACCGTCCTCCGGGATGCGCCATCGAAGCGATTCGTGCGTTTCGCACGAAGTTCCGTCGTGACGCGCGCGGGATCGATCCAGAATTCGTGTCCCGTCGCAGCAACTTTGCGTACATTTTTCCAGAAATCCGACCATTGCATCGGCGATTTCTTCGCTCCGTCACAATTTCGGTATATCCACCTTTACCCCTGTCAATTTTTATCCGTTGATTTTATCGTTTGAAACATCAAAACCGGCCACAAAGTTGACCGTTTAAATTGTATTAATTTTGGACAATTTCGTGGGGTCAACTTCGTCAGCTTGTACCTCCTCCACCGCAGCTCCGTTTGGCGTACTACCAGTTCCTGTACGAAGCTGGTATAACCCTCTTGCTATCCCTCCAGTTATTTTTTATTGTGAGCTTGTTTGATTGGTTGAATTCGACGTCAAAGTTGGCCGTCCGAATTCGTAATTTCCAACTTGTAAAATTTTACTTTTGAACACGGGACTCCAGATTTCATTTCTGACACCATCAGTAGACTCGTGACATCGTTCTGACATGTTTTTATATAAAATTTGTTAGATTTGGAGGACATGGGCCCTGACACGTTTTTCGGTACAAAGTGGGTCCCACAGTCCGGGTAAACGGGACTTTTTGATGCCGGCTCATCGGAATCCAATTCCGGATATACCGTTGATTTTATATCGTCATTCTGGACTCGTTGACATATAATTTGCTAGGTTTTGGTGGACATTGGATCCGACACGTATTTCGGTGCAAGTCGGATACCACTATCCGGGTCAACGGGTCATTTTGAGATCGGCTCATCGGAATCCAATTTTGGATGTACCTGTAGAAGCATGGAATTTCACAGCCAGAAAGTCCATGCGCAAGGTACTATATGCGCCAGAACTTAGACAGCAAAATCAAATAAGCCATTCGAAGAAGGACTTTTTATTTATAAAAGTCTATTACATGTCTAGAAAAGGTTGTACAAAGGAGAATTTCTACAAAGGAAGGATCCTAGATCTACAGCCAACAGCCACCATGTGCCTTCCAGATAGGCGCAGCAACCACCATGCGCCTTCCGATGGGCGCAGCAGTCACCATGCGCCTTCCAGATAGGCGCAGCAACCACCATGCGCCATCCGATGGGCGCAGCAGTCACCATGCGCTGTCAGCCAGGCGCAGCAGATGTCATGCGCCTCCAGCCAGGCGCATCCTACCATCTCTTCAACAGCTCAGTTATGTGCATCAAGATCAGTTATGTGCATCCCTTCAGCAGCTCAGTTATGAGCAACTCTTTCAACCAGGCTCACCTGGCCGAGCAGAGCCCAGTTATGTGCCGCTCTTCCAGCCAGGCTCACCTGATAAGTGCTTCGCCAAGCAAAGCATTTAACCCTCTGGTTGGAACCAAGGAAGAGAAGAGCACCGCAAATGCTGTGGCCAGGGGAGGCTTCGAAAGAGCCTCCAAAGACCAAGGAAGACCGTGATCGAAATCATGGCACAAGGAGCTTTCAACACAATCAAAGTGGACGGCACCCACTTTGAAGGAAGAAAGAGCCTAGCACCACCATTCCGACCTACGGCTCTTCCGGAACAACGGAGACGAGGCCCGAACATCCCTATCTTTGGATGCAACAGGCACCTTCCGCCTGCCTCAGAAGCCCTCGACTACGTCTTTTGGATGTAACAGTCACCTTCAAGTGCATCGAAGACAACACGACGTCTCATCTTTACCCTCGGGAGCACTTTGTCAACAGAATGCACCCACATATCCAAGTTCATGTTGGAAGTACGTGAGGGAATGAGGAGCAAACCTTCTCTCCATGCCACTATTTATAGGCCGGGCAAATCAAGCCCACGCGCCAAGTGGATGACTCTCCGAATTCTGTACAATGAATTTGCATTAAATGGATGAACCGGACGCCTCGAATTCAGCCAAACGGCTATTTATAGCACTCGAGGAACGAGATAGCCGCGTCATTAAAGGACATGTCGGATGCGCCAGCCAAACAGCGCATCACACGGATCCGCCCTCCAGCATCAGGCGTATCACACAGACGCGCCCTACAGTACCCGGCGCATCACAGAAGATGCGCCCTCCCTCACATCTCCATGCCGAGTGGAACACCAACCAATGTGCCCACTCAGCTGTCCATCGAACGTCACAAACATTAAATGCTAAACTAACACCAGAGTTGGCAGCACGCTTCCCAAAGTCTGAACAGTTGACAGCTTTTTTTAGAGAACGAAGCGTCGGCAACGTCAGCATCATCATGACTCTATTCCGACGGCTACTGCCACGTGGCCATCCGCATGCGCCTCTACGGCCATGCGTCCAAACCAGCATGCGCCTCAAAAGCCATGTGCCTCAGACCCTTCACTGATCCCTAAAGACAGAAGAAGAGTCTCCAGTTGAAGCTTTGCATGCGCCTCAAAAGCCATGCGCCCCAGACTGATCTCTGATCCCGAAAGACAGAAGGAAAGTCGCCTGCATGCGCCTCAAAAGCCATGCGCTCTAAACAGTTTGTAACCCCTAAAGGGTATGAGCCGCAACCTCCTTCTACGCCCAATCAAGGCGCAGCTCACCAGATTACCCCCCCACCAAATCCGAGATCTTCGAGCCATGGGTCGATGACACGTGTCCTTTGACTCAACTCGTCCAAGATTTCAGCAACAGAAAGATCTTCTCCTCTGCTACGTGCCGGCTCACAACAGAAGTATGAAGAGTTCTCCCCCTCAATCAGGGTGCATCATCTACGCGCCTCCATCAACAACCTCCACGTGGCGTCCCCACACACCGGCGCATCCTACATGCGCGCATGAGCAGCCAGCCTGCAAAACTATAAATAGAGGGATCTTCTCCTTCACACACACACAGAATCCACAACGAACATACAAGGAATCATCAGAGAGGCAGATACAGACACTTAACATCTTCCTCCTCTCAGCAAGCTCCAGCACCCAGAGCAATCCACACCTTCAGAGAACCGATAACCGTCGTCAGCCCGTCAACGGAGTCAACGCCTTACCACTCGCTCCATTGGCACTAAGGACCCAGCTTAAACAAAAGTGTACTCCTAGGACTACATCTAAGTCCTACATTGTAATACTGTTCTGTTTGTATTAAAGTTTTCAATCAAACAATTTTAATGGCAAACAAGCTGGCGACTCTGCTGGGGACTTCTTTCTCCTCTTTCGAGAAAGTCGTGTCACAGGCCGACGACGTGAAGATAGGCTCCTCCCACAAGACGCTGGTCGTGCGCCTCAATCAACAGGCGTACGAGGAGTTCATTTCTGAAGGAAGTGCGAGTCCTTCGAAGCGGCTACCAAAGCCGAAGAAGATCCGCACGGCCTGGGTGCGCAAGGTCGACGCCTCGGGCACTACCACTGAAGGGGATACAGCAATCCAGCCTTCCCTTCCTGCTTACGTTCTCAGCAACCAAGGTGCGCCCGCCGATGCAGCGCATCTCTTGGAGAAGCGTGCGGCCGACCACGTTCCCCAGCTATCTCCCTCTCAGGCGAGAAAGATACATCGACGGAGCAGGGGCGCAGCCAATGCCCCGCACATCACCTCTGATGCGTCACAAAAAGCCTCTGTCTTTGACAGACTCACTCGCTGTAATAGCGAGGAGAATTTGGATGCTGAGTACTATGCGCCCCAGCGGGCTGGTACGAAGAAATCCAAGACGGCACGGGCCATGCGCCACAGACGTGCTATGCCAGCAGCCGGCCAGAGGCACGCGCTCGTCATCACGCGCGCTGCCGATGGCAAGCTGTACAAGGTTGACTCAAGTGCTTCTGCACCAACAACGAGTCGGTCTTCAAAGTCCTCATCTCGCCTGGGCACATCTACTGCGTGCACAACCAAGTCGAGAGAGGCAAACTCAGTGGTCTTGAACTCCCGCGCCTCCTCTGGTTGTGCGTTTGAGGTCCGTTTAAGTAACTTCAAATGTTGTGGTTCCCCCACTACTGATCGGGATGCCTGCTTGGTATTAGATCAGGGGGCGCAGCACTCACCTGACCACCCCGGTGTTTGGCCTTGCCATACGTCTGAAGGGGGTGTGAAGGCACCACTCTCCTCCAACGACCTATGCAATGTGATGACTCACAAGCGCCGGTCAGGAGAGTCGACCAACAAGCACGATGTGCCTCTTACGGGGCATACTTGTGCGGTGGTCACCATCAACTGCTATTGCGAGGCGGCAGCTCCACCAAGACAGTCGGTCTTCCAACGACTGCAATCATCGACACCTCTCCGACGTCGCCTTGGGACGAAGGTGTCAGCTGAAGAGGAGCCAAAGGTTGCTTCATGCAACGTGGTCTCCAACTCCTCATCAATCCGGAAGACGACTGCCAATTCCTCGTCTTCATCCAAAAGCCAGCCGAGGAAAACCAAGGCAGCTGTCTCGACCTCTGGAGTGTTTGAAGGCACTCGGTCGAGGAAGAAGTCCTTGGAGGAAGCTGGGGGTAGCCAGACCCTTGTTGAGCCTCCTTCCGAAGATGAAGATGTCCAAAGCACAGCTGCGGCGGATCTTCATCATCAAGGCGAGATTACTCTCCCTGAAGCCCCTCAAAATGAGGATGTCCTCCAGGACACTGCCGGGGGTAGTTCTGGAAACGAAGAGGTCCTTCAAGATGGAGCTGAGGGCAAGCAGACCCTTGCAGATGCGCCTATTGGAGATGAACTCCAGAATGTGGCTGGGGGTGGCCCAACACCAGGAGAAGTGACTCCCCCGCATGAGAGTGAGGCCGAAAGCGAAGCCTCAACCAATCCATCCACTCCTGGCCGTGTCAGGACAGTATACATGGCTGGAGATGATGTCGAGTCTGATGTGCCGTCACAGGACATAGTCCAGCGCATAGACTCATTGGAGGAAGGACTCAAAACCCTCTCTACCTCTATGCAAGCACTGACCCAAGCAGTATTTGAGATGCGGTCAGCCTTGATCAGGACACCTTCAACTGGTCCTGACCCAGGAGCTAATAGGGAGTCGAGTGTGCCCCTCCAACGGGCGCCCTCAGATACAGAAGCACCTCGGACCTCGGAGCCCTCAAACGCTCCAATCCAGATGGTACCTCCTTCTCCGACTCCTAGCTCTACGGAGGATGTGGTCGAAATAATCAAAGACCTACGGGAGCGCTTTGAGTCCAAGAACAGGCAAGAGAAATGCTAGAAAATGGGCATTCCCCAGCCTTATCCCCTCAAGTGGAACAAGGTGGTTTATCCCCCGAAGTATAAACCACAAACACTCACCCCATACGACGGAAAGGACTCTCTACGATGGTACCTGACGTACTTCCAGTCACAGACAGGGCATCTTCCGAAGGAGGACGCGCTCCTCACCAGTATCTTTGTCGGGGCCCTGAAAGGAGTGGCGTATGACTGGTACTGCAGCCTCCCCGATAATTCCATATCGTCCTTCGACGACCTGACGCGCCTCTTCCTCGACCGCTTCTACGACGGCGGAAAGGACATGACGATGGCGTCTCTTATAGAGATACGTCAGAAGAAGAAGGAAATGGTTCGGGCGTTCATCGAACGCTTCCGACAGGCTTGCTTCAGGCTATCTCCAGGCATGCCAGAACATGCGCTCCTCTCCGCTTGCAGCATGAACATGTTGCCTGCAGTAAAGCTCTGGCTCAACTCTACTCCCCCTCCTGACTGGAGCTCCCTGATCATCGAAGCTGAAGCTGCAGAAAAGAAGGCGGCCAATGCACGTCTTCTGGGTGTCAGCTTCCCCGCCTTTGACGATAAGGGGAAAAAGTCCGCAGCTAACAGCTCCAGACGAGAAGCAAAGGAGAAACAGGCATTGACTGTTAATGCCTCAAAAGGCGCATCTGCGCCTACTCAGAAGCCTCCACTGGCACCGAGACCCAAGGAGGTTTATTCATTCAATGATGACGACACCCTGCAACTTTTCGAGATACTGAAGCAGGGTGACAAGATCAAGCTACCGGACCCAAAGCGGCCTGATGAAGTTGGAAAAGTGGACAACCCAAGGTACTGTCACTACCATCGGTTTGTCGGACACCCGACCAAGGACTGCTACGTCCTCAAGAATTACATCCAGCGCATGATCAATGCGGATTTAATCTCCGTCGACTATGAAGAGAAGACGGTGTCGGCCAATGTGGTTTCGCTTCAGTTCGGCACCTTGCCGCCAACTACCACACAAGATGGCGTCGTCCCCATCCCTAAGGCGACAATGGAGGTGGTAAACTTACCACCTACTCGTGACAATGTGAGTGGACTCACCCCGCACACCACATCTCGAAGAGAGGTCCTCTGGGTTCACCCCGACCTCGTCTCCGAGGTGACTCAATCGGAGGTACGCCCTACCTCCAAATCAAAAGGCAGGAAGATCAAGTCTTGCCGCACAGTCTCTTCTTCAACAGAAGAGGCACTTCCAGTACAAACACGTGCACAACAGAACTCCCAATCCGGCAAAGCCGCCGCCGAGGTGGTGCCTCCTAGCACCATCCCTGAGGAGGGTCCATCTAAGCCCTCAGCAGCCAATAAGCAGAAGCAGGTGGAGGCCCATTTTGACAGACCTCTACGGAAGGAGAATGCTTCGGGGCTGTCCAAGCCTCACAACTTCGACATTCTGGCACAATTAGCCAGTACACCTGCGCGCCTGTCTTTGTTCGAGCTCCTGCGTCTTTCTAAAGATTTTCGAGAAGCTCTCTGTGAAGCTCTGAAGGACGCTGAATCCTTTCTCAGTCAGGTCAAGCAGCCTGAAGACCTCCCAACTACTTGTGTGCACTGTCATTGTGCGGATGAAGTTATCCCTAACATAACTTTCACCCAACAAGACATGCTGCTCAAGCATCACCGACATAACCGACCGCTGTATTAAACAGGGTACATTGGCTCGATCAAGGTGAGCCGGATTCAGATCGATCCTGGGTCTTCCCTAAGCATCATTCCAAAGGCGCTGCTATCTAAGCTAGAGATCCCGATGTACCGGCTGGTGCCCTCCAATACAACCATCAGTGGCTTCAATGCTAGCAAGAGCGAGCCATTGGGCAAGATCCGACTGAAGTGTCACATTGGCAGCCTCAAAACTGAGGTAACTTGTTATGTGGTAGATGCCGAGGTCAACTACAACATCCTGCTCGGTCGACCATGGCTGCATGAGTACATGGTGGTGCCCTCCACGCTCCACCAGTGCATGAAGTATGTATCCACCAATGGTGTCATCCGGACGGAGTTTGCAGACATCGATCCTTTCAAAGGAATTGAAGCCTACTTTACCGATTCCGACTTGTACAAGCCTATTGACGAGGAGGAAGCCAACGACGCTGATGATGAGGCAGAGACGGCAGCAGAGCCGGACATGGAGCCTGAGACGACTCCCGACGCCCCCTTGAAAATCTGACTGAAGGGGAAACCATCCCAGAAGGCGCCTCCAATGAGCATCAAGCTATCAGGAAAAGCGTCGGCTCGCGAAGCACCCCTGAAGATACACCTCAAGGGAAAGCCACCTCAAACATCGGCTCCCCTGGTGGCAAAATTACAAGGGAAGGCACCACTCACCGGAGACGTAGCCGAGGCGCCTCTCAAGGTGCGTCTCAAGGGCAAGCCGCCGCAGTCATCCAAGGTGTCAGAGAAGGCTCATATAACCCTCTCAGACCCCAAAGCTGTGTTGGACTCTCCTAGTCCGCCTCCAGTTCTTACAGACGAGGAGCTTGGTGATTATATCTCGGCTGATGTAGAGGCACCCTCCTTTGACAATGTAATCCCACGGGATAAGATCTCGTATTTTATCAATAATAGAGTGTCTTTTAATTATTCTTGTCTTCCACACTGGAATGCCATGTATACATTAGACCAAGCTCTACGGTCGTTGCAAATACAAATAACGACCGTCTACCATAATCGAGTAGTCCCGTCTCAAGGAGTCTTCATAGTCCCTCCACGGAGCCGAGACCAAGGCACCATCATCTCGGGCAAAGTCGAGCGTCATCGGGACCTCCCGTCAATCGAGCCCGAACCTGATAACGGCAGAGTACAAGTCTATCGGTACACGGATGCGGCAAAGCACATCATCCAAAAGATGGGCTACGACCTGAAAAGCAACAAAGGCTTAAACTACGGCAAGGGTCGGCATCTCCCTGTCCGGCTTTCGATGCCCAATGGAAAGCCATAGGACTATTATAATCGGACTGGATGAGGGTTAGGCTATGTCACGCCGCCGTCAACCCCAGAGAGTTTAGATGCAGAAGACATAGAACATTCCCACTCGTCCGAAGCATCGACTTGGGATTCCGATACCAGTATCGGATCAGTCTTCAGGAAAGTGCTGTCAGCTAACATGACGTCAGC
The DNA here is from genome assembly GCA_029216955.1 of Iris pallida. NCBI lineage: Eukaryota > Viridiplantae > Streptophyta > Magnoliopsida > Asparagales > Iridaceae > Iris > Iris pallida. Next base: position 12,705,692 of record JANAVB010009400.1, read on the forward strand.
ACAACCTCAAAAAGGTGAAGGCGAAGACCAAGCGCCAGAACCCTTCGAAGAAGAACCCTGGGCCCAACGCCTAGGGGAACAATGGGAATCTCGTTTTGAGCTTCGTGAACCTCCCACCGAAGACGAAGTCGAGCAGATCGACCTCGGGGAGGGGTCTTCTTCCAAACCCATCTTCATCAGTAAAAGCCTGGAAGGAGAAGATCAAGAATCTTTAATCCAACTGGCTAAAGAGTATATCGATGTCTTCGCCTGGAGCTATGAAGACATGCCGGGACTCGATCCACAGATCGCAAAGCATAGGTTGAACATCTTACCTGATGCCAAACCTATCAAACAACAGCAGCGACGCTTCCGTCCGGACATCATGAATGCCATCGATCAGGAGGTAGACAAACTCTTGACCAGCGGCTTCATCCGTGAGGAACAACACCCGGATTGGGTAGCCAACATCGTTCCTGTCACCAAGAAGAACGGGAAGATACGAGTCTGTATCGACTTCAGGGATCTCAACTCTGCTTGCACGAAGGACGAATTCTCGCTTCCAATCACTGATGTGATGATCGACAACACATGTGGCTTTGAGCGCATGTCCTTCATGGACGGGTATTCAGGCTACAATCAAATCAAGATGTTCCCCGATGACGCAAAACACACGTCATTCAGGACTCCAAAGGGTGTTTTCTGCTACACAGTAATGCCCTTCGGCTTGAAGAACGCCGGTACGACATACCAGCGAGCTATGAGCACCATCTTTCGTCAACATCTTCGCAAGACAGTCGAATGCTATGTTGACGACATCGCAGTCAAGAGCCGCCTCAAAAGAGATCACCTACAGGACCTGAAGACGGTCTTCGATCTCATACGGGTACATCAACTCAAAATGAACCCCGTTAAATCCTTTCTGGAGGTTTCTAGCGGCAAATTCTTGGGCTTTGACATCACAGCGAAAGGCATTCATGTTGATCCTGAGAAGACCAAAGCCATCCTCAACATGGACCCTCCGAAGAACCTTCGAGAACTTCGGGGCTTACAGGGACGTCTGGCATATATCCGGAGGTTCATAGCGAACCTCTCCGGTAGATGTCAACCCTTTACTCAGCTCATGAAGAAGGGAGCCTCTTACTTCTGGACCGAGGAGTGCCAAAAGGCTTTCGACGACATCAAGGCTTACCTAACAAGCCCACCAGTCCTGGTAGCGCCAGTCACCGGCAAACCATTTCTCCTCTACGTCCGTGCCATGAATCATTCTCTTGGCGCTCTGCTGGCTCAAAACAGTGATACAGGCTACGAGCAAGCAATCTACTACCTCAGTCGAACACTTATCGGGGCCGAACACCGGTACAACCCCGTCGAAAAGGAGTGCTTGGCTTTGGTGTTTGCCATCCAGAAGACTCGTCATTATGTCTCGGGTTAGACAATTCATGTCATTTCCCGAGTCAATCCGCTCAGAGTCCTCATGACGAAGCCAGGATCATTGAACTCCCGGCTGGCTACATGGGCGATCTTGCTAACACCGTACAACATGGTGTTTGTGCCGCAAAAAGCTGTTAAGGGTCAAGCTCTGGCTTACTTTTTAGCTGCACACCCCATCCCAGAACCCTCAAAACTCTATGAAGATATCCCGGATGAGGTCCAAGAATCCAACGTCACCGAAGGAAGCTCCGTTTGGCGGATGTTCTTCGACGGCGCTTCGAGAACAGGCCCCAAAGGCCAAATCATCGCAGGAGTGGGGGTAGTCTTAGTCTCCCCCGATCAGCTGGTCATCCAGCGTGCGTACTCTCTTTCGAAGACGTGCTCCAACAACGTTGCCGAGTACAACGCACTCGTCATGGGACTCCAGCTCGCACAACAGCTGGGGGTCGACCATCTGGAAGCTTACGGCGACTCAAAACTCGTCGTAAACCAGGTTCGGGGACAATACGAAGTTCGCCATGAAGATTTAATCCCTTATCATGAAGTCGCATTGAACATCATTTCAACCTTCACCGGGTTCTTCATTGAACATGTCCCTCGTTTACAAAACTTGGAGACCGATGCTCTGGCCGGCCTCGCGGCCTCATTAGCAGCGCCCTTTGGGACTCAACACTATATCACGGTAACAGGACGAGATCTGATTTGTCCTAGAAACAACCTATACTTGCGGGTGGCTTACGCCATGCCGACAAACACTGGTGTTAATGTCCGAGACTGGAGGTTCCCATTGATCGACTTCACTGTCTACGGAATCCTTCCAGAGGACCCGAAGGAAGCCGTCTCAGTCAGGAGACGCTCACTTCGATTCTACTACGATACAGCTACCAAAACGCTGTACCGACGCTCCTTCGATGGGCTCATCCTTCGATGCCTGTCCAACGAAGAAGCAGCCGAAGCTCTTCAAGAAGCTCATGACGGAACTTGTGGAGCTCATCAACCCGGTCCTAAGTTGCAAGATTGACTGTGACGTATGGGCTACTACTGGCCAACCATGGCTGCCGACGCTGTCGAATATGCCAAGAAGTGTCATGCGTGCCAACTTCATGCAGACTTCATACATACACCATTGGAGCCGCTACATCCTACAGTCGCCTCCTGGCCCTTCGAAGCCTGGGGCATGGACATTGTAGGGCCAATCACCCCTCCTTCATCGAGAGGACACCGTTTCATCCTGGCCATCACCGACTACTTCTCCAAATGGGCGGAAGCAGTTCCACTGGCAGAAGTAAAAAGCTCCAGGGTGGTCAGCTTTATCAAACACCATGTCATTTACCGTTTCGGAGTACCCCGGCGGATCATCCATGACAATGGTCCTCAGTTTATCAGCCATATTTTCAGCAGGTTCTGTGACAAGAATCGCATTCAGAACGTGGCCTCAACCGCCTACAATCCGGCAGCAAACGGATTGGCTGAGGCATTCAACAAAACTATCGTTAGGCTGCTCAAAAAGGTCGTGTCATCCAACAAACGCGACTGGGACAAAAAGCTTGGCGAATGCCTTTGGGCCTACCGCACAATGGTACGGACCCCAACAGGCAACACTCCATTCTCCCTGGTCTACGGGAGCGAAGCAGTACTGCCTCTCGAGATACAGATACCTTCGCTCCGCGTAGCAATCACAAACAAACTCACAGAAGAGGACAATCAACGTCGTCGTCTGTGGGAACTGGAGGCACTTGACGAAAAGCGTCTCCTAGCTCAACAACGCATCGAGCTCTACCAAGCCCGTATATCACAGGCTTTCAACAAGAGGGTCAAAAAGAGGACTTTCCAAGTTGGCGACCTGGTTTTAGCAGTCAGAAGACCAATGGTGTTGACCCACAAGACACCAGGAAAGTTCGAGCCCAAGTGGGAAGGACCTTTCATCATAGAGACGGTATACTCAAACGGTGCTTACCGCCTCGCCAAACCCAATGGGGACTTGTTCATGATGCCCATCAACGGCAAGTTCCTAAAGAAGTACTATTCTTGACATCCTCCAGACATGTACTTCCCCAAACAACCTCTTTCCACAAACTCATACGCCTCCGGAACCCAGCTGTTTCGTGGCATCTTCCAGTAGAAAGATAACCACGTCCATATTACCTCTGAGTTGTCTCTCTACACCCTACAAAGCAGAATCTTACACTTCGTAAGCCTATGCTACCCTTCATGTTTACCACGTCCACATTACCTCTGAGTAAACATCTTGTACAAACAACCCCCCCGTTATTGTACATGGATCGCAGAACTTCCACGTCCATATAACCTCTGAGTTGTTCAGCGTATCCCCCAAGATCATTCCTACCACGTCCATAATACCTCTGAGTAGGGAGATTCTATTATTTCGAACCCAAGATTGCCATGTCCACATTACCTCTGAGCAAACATAATGGTTCCTTCAAACTTATTATCTGTACCTGAAAACCAAGGTGCGCAAAAGATAATAGGTCCACACAAATCATCAAGTTCATGACAACAAAAGATGAACACATCACAAAAAAGGTTGTAGACTTCTTTATTCTTCTGAGAAAGGAGTACAAGAAGCTACATCATCCCCCAGGACTTGAAGTTCCTCGTTGGTGGGAAAGTACTCTTCATAGGGTTCCGACCCCCAAGGGAGTTTTGACACCTCGTACATCTCATGAAGTACGAACCCTAATTCCCCCACCGGAGTAAAAAAGGTCACGGTATGGACATCAAACATCTCCAGTAGTGCGAGGAACATGTGCCTGTTGAGATCAACACCCGCCTGGGTAGCACGGATCGCGACAGTCAACCCAATCTCTCGAAGCTCGGTCCGAAACCATGACAAGATCCAGAGTGTCAGTTTATCCCACTTGGAAACGTAATGGCACCAACCCTCTACCCGAAAATCTTCTTTCGGGTATGAGCGTTCCATCAAAAACATACGATGTGTAAAGGTCGAAGCACTATAAGCAAACGTATTAATGGGTACGTCACTGTAGAGGCTCCCGGGGCGTAGAGTCCGCCAGGTAAAAGAAGACCCAGACCGTGTGGCGGTCAAAGTATCCCTTTGGTCGAAGGTAGAATCAATTTGGATGACGCCAGTCACCGCTCCCCCCTGAGAAGGGGTAAGATTCCAAGACATCCTCCTCTGGAAAACAAGGCGACAGAAGGATGTCAAAGGCCATTGACGTTCAAGTTGCTTAACAGTCATATACACCCCATTCGCTGTAAAGAACCAGTCCTCCTTGACCTTCAACACCGTCGCATCAGTAGAAGTGAGACGGTCTCCGAATAGGAACTCAGGCTTCAAGAAGGTCAATTTATCAGATGTGGAAGATTTTAAAACACCACGTTCCATTATCCGTTTGAGGAACCCATACTGTTGCTAACGGATTTGGGTCATTCTCTCGGGAGGCTGATCCAGCATAAGAGCCTCTTAAGCGGGGTTTATCACTTCCTCATCATACTCTACTCACATCTGGTTGAAGACAGCCTCCAAGAACACTTCATTCAAAGGCGGGATCGCTACTGACACTAGCAAAGATCAGAAAAATGCTAGAAGCAACAAGAGAAAGAAGAGCTTCGGCGCATTCAGGGTTTAAACCCATGTGCGTCAGCAGCCTCGGCGCATCATCAGGGTCTAAGCCCATGCGCGTCAGCAGCCTCGACGCATCATCAGGGTTTAAGCCCATGCGCGTCAGCAGCGTCGGCGCATCATCAGGGTCTAAACCCATGCGCGTCGGCGAACAAAGACCGCAGCACATCATTAAAGACCCAAGGTCTATGTGCGTTGGTGTACGAAAAAACGGGACTTACCAACCACCTCTGGCCGAACTTCGACAGGCCGTCGGGGAACGTCAGCCGTTACAACTTTCGCCGGCTCCTTCGCTTTCTTCTTCCCCTTGCCGGCACCACCGTGAGGAGTCTTGGAAGCCATTCTCTCAGAGAAGAAAAAGTTAGGGTTTTGAAGAAAAACTCTAAAGAAAGCAAAGGCACAGAGCAGATGAACTCTCTCTCTCTCTCCAACCCTTACCTATTTATAGGGCTTGGTCGCACGCGTGAACCGATGACGTGTAATCTCAGTCGTCGCTTCGGGTTCCGTAAGGAGATAATAACAAATACAACCAAAAGATCATCATTAATCTTTTGGGTTACCAAGGCGTCATCATCATCAACTGAAAGGAGCATGCGCCCGAACAAGCATGCGCCCAAAAATCGTGCGCCCTGACCTCCATGCTTCTTATTCAAAGTATTCCAAAACTTATTCAAAAGTTTTGAAAACTTTGAAGGGGGTCTTATAGAAGCATGGAATTTCACAGCCAGAAAGCCCATGCGCCAGGCACTATATGCGCCAGAACTCAGACAGCAAAATTAAATAAGCCATTCGAAGAAGGACTTTTTATTTATAAAAGTCTATTACATGTCTAGAAAAGGTTGTACAAAGGAGAATTTTTACAAAGGAAGGATCCTAGATCTACAGCCAACAGCCACCATGCGCCTTCCAGATAGGCGCAGCAACCACCATGCGCCTTCCGATGGGCGCAGCAGTCACCATGCGCCTTCCAGATAGGCGCAACAACCACCATACGCCTTCCGATGGGCACAGCAGTCACCATGCACTGTCAGCCAGGCGCAGCAGATGTCATGCACCTCCAGCCAGGCGCATCCTACCATCTCTTTAGCAGCTCAGTTATGTGCATCCAGCTCAGTTATGTGCATCCCTTCAGTAGCTCAGTTATGAGCAACTCTTCCAACCAGGCTCACCTGGCCGAACAGAGCCCAGTTATGTGCCTCTCTTCCAGCCAGGCTCACCTGATAAGTGCTTCACCAAGCAAAGCATTTAACCCTCTGGCTGGAACCAAGGAAGAGAAGAGCACCGCAAATGCTGTGGCCAGGGGAGGCTTCGAAAGAGCCTCCAAAGACCAAGGAAGACCGTGATCGAAATCATGGCACAAGGAGCTTTCAACACAATCAAAGTAGGCAGCACCCACTTTGAAGGAAGAGAGAGCCTAGCACCACCATTCCGATCTACGGCTCTTCCGGAACAACGGAGACGAGGCCCGAACATCCCTATCTTTGGATGCAACAGGCACCTTCCGCCTGCCTCAGAAGCCCTCGACTCCATCTTTTGGATGTAACAGTCACCTTCAAGTGCATCGAAGATAACACGACGTCTCATCTTTACCCTCGGGAGCACTTCGTCAACAGAATGCACCCATATATCCAAGTTCATGTTGGAAGTACGTGAGGGAATGAGGAGCAAACCTTCTCTCCATGCCACTATTTATAGGCCAGGCAAATCAAACCCACGCGCCAAGTGGATGACTCTCCGAATTCTGTGCAATGAATTTGCATTAAATGGATGAACCGGACGCCTCGAATTCAGCCTAATGGCTATTTATAGCACTCGAGGAGCGAGATAGCCGCATCATTAAAGGACATGTCGGATGCGCCAGCCAAACAGCGCATCATACGGACGCGCCCTCCAGCATCAGGCCCATCACACAGACGCGCCCTACAGTACCCGGCGCATCACAGAGGATGCGCCCTCCCTCACATCTCCATGCCGAGTGGAACACCAACCAATGTGCCCACTCAGCTGTCCATCGAACGTCACAAACATTAAATGCTGAACTGACACCAGAGTTGGCAGCATGCTTCCCAAAGTCTGAACAGTTGACAGCTTTTTTCAGAGAACGAAGCGTCGGCAACGTCAGCATCATCATGACTCTATTCCGACGGCTACTGCCACGTGGCCATCCGCATGCGCCTCTATGGCCATGCGTCCAAACCAGCATGCGCCTCAAAAGCTATGCGCCTCAGACCCTTCACTGATCCCTAAAGACAGAAGAAGAGTCTCCAGTTGAAGCTTTACATGCGCCTCAAAAGCCATGCGCCCCAGACTGATCTCTGATCCCGAAAGACAGAAGGAAAGTCGCCTGTATGCGCCTCAAAAGCCATGCGCTCTAAACAGTTTATAACCCCTAAAGGGTATGAGCCGCAACCTCCTCCTGCGCCCAATCAAGGCACAGCTCACCAGATTACCCCCCCCCCCCACCAAATCCGAGATCTTCGAGCCATGGGTCGATGACACGTGTCCTTTGACTCAACTCGTCCAAGATTTCAGCAACAGAAAGATCTTCTCCTCTGCTACGTGCCGACTCACAACAGCAGTATGAAAAGTTCTCCCCCTCAATCAGGGTGCATCATCTACGCACCTCTATCAACAACCTCTACGTGGCGTCCCCACACACCGGCACATCCTACATGCACACATGAGCAGCCAGCCTGCAAAACTATAAATAGAGGGATCGTCTCCTTCACACACACACAGAATCCACAACGAACATACAAGGAATCATCAGAGAGGCAGATACAGACACTCAACGTCTTCCTCCTCTCAGCAAGCTCCAGCACCCAGAGCAATCCACACCTTCAGAGAACCGATAACCGTCGTCAGCCCGTCAACGGAGTCAACGCATTACCACTCGCTCTATTGGCACTAAGGATCCAGCTTAAACAAAAGTGTACTCCCAGGACTACATCTAAGTCCTACATTGTAACACTGTTCTATTTGTAATAAAGTTTTCAATCAAATAATTTTAATGGCAAACAATACCGTTGAGTTTGTATCGTCCTTCTGGACTCGTTGACATATAGTTTGCTGAGTTTTGGGAACTTTGGCTCCGACACGCATTTTCGTGCAAACCAGAATTTCAGGTTCTGGTCAACGAACCAAATTGAGATCGGGTCAACGGAATCCAATTCTGGAGATACCGTTGGGTTCGTATCGTCATTCTGGTTTCGTGGACATATAATTTGTTATATTTTATAGACTTGTTTTTTTGCAAGTATTTCGGTGCAAAACGGCTACGACACGGATACCGTTTCGACCCGAAATTACCTTTTTGCCCTTGTGTCCAAATTGGACCGATGGGCAGGCTATCCTAGCAAATTTGACCATTCTGGACACGTTGGCGATGTTTATTTCATCGTCCGACAATGTTTGTTGATAATTTCTCTGAGTTTAACCTTTTTATAATCTAATTAATAATTAATTCTTATAATGTTCGTATTTCGGGATTAGTACAACGAAACTGAGCTCAGTCAATTCCAGTGATCTCACATCGCTGAAATTGATAACATGGACACGTGGATCACTATAATAAGATTATCAACTTTACCGTTGATCTTCTTATCTCGATTTGCGTGTCGTAAGTTTCGACGTACGAATAACGAAGTACACGTTATATCTTTAATAATTAGACTAGAATTGACCCAGTTTGACCAAAGTTGACAAGTTGACCAAAAGTCAACTGTAAGTCAACACTTGACCTTGTTTGACTAAATTATTGACCAGAGTTGACCTAGTGTTGTTTTGACTTAGAAGAACCTAGGATAAAATAGATTGCTTGTAGAGATTTATTTATTACAACTTGAACACCTTGTAACTTGTATTGCTTTAAATAGGACTCTGTGGCTTCAGTTGGACCCCCTACACTTATCAGTTGTTCAGGTTATCAGGCGAGTACATTCTCTGATCATTTTATATCCCGTTAGAATTATTTTCCTGCTTTAGATTACTTTACTTGATGCTGTCACGTTGGTAACACGGATTAGTACTATATGGATCCATTCTTGAGATGTTATCCCCTCAGGGAGCATCGTATACTACATGTTCTGTGCATTTTACTTACATGGTATATCACTATGCTTCACGATTCTTCGATCACTTGTGACATGTACTCTCATGATCACAGAGTCTTCCCAGAATCACCCCATTTATGGGTATTCCCAGAATCACCCCATTTATGGGCATTCCTAGAATCACCCATTTATGGGCTATCCATGTATCACCCCTTGTGGGCCTTTGCATGGAATTATTACATAACCTGGTTGGATCCTTGTGTATTGATTGGGGGTACGGGGGAGTAAAAGTAGACATGTGAATAATATCCAAGTAGTGTAGTTCCCAGAATCATTCTATAGTATAGTTCCCAGAATCTCCTATGCCATTCACATGTATTTATTGTACTCTGACTTACTAACCACTGTTAGTTCTCTACTTATAGTAGATATTTCTATTACAGTTCTCTCTCTCTGTTTACATACTGTATTTCTTTCAGATCATGTATCTTACTTTACTGCATGATTATATTTTCTAACCTGCTATGATCTGTTGAGATGTATTGTGCTCGCTCCTATCCTAACTGGACCTGTTGATAAATTTTACAGATAGCTTGGAGGTTGCCTACTAGCCTAGAGGAGACACATTAGAGGTTGTTTAGTTAGCTATTTTCAGTTGTCTGGAGTTGTATTTACTTTATGGATTACTGTATTTGAGCTTTGAGACGTATTTCTGGGTTTGTGTATCTTAGACACTTAGACTTCTATCTGCTGTATCTCTTTTGGATTTCGTGTTTTATCTATCTTCCATTATGCTCTACCTTAGATGTGATTGAGTTTACATTCTGCTATGTCACCCCCATTCGGGGAGTATAAACTGCTTAGCCTTATACTGTTAGATGCATGAGACCTAGGACAGCGTTCTACCGTCGACACTACGGCGTAGGCTGGGCGTTGTTACGTTCTCGTACCCTAACCCTAGGGTGCAGGTCGTGATACGTTTTTAGTGGTGGCCCATGCAGGTCGAGTTTATGTAGTGGTATTCGAACTAGAGTACCACTACAGCCTGCAGTAGGATTAGGATATATTTTGAAGGTACTCAATCACAGTTAGGATCCCTTGAGAGATTCCTGGGACGACCCTTGAGAATCTTATTTTAACTTCGATTTGAAAACTCTTTTTTCCTTGATTTGATTTATCTTTACTTTCTGTTGATTGAATTTGATTTTGATGGATTATGGTTGAATTTGAGTTTGTATTAATTGATTTTGATGAATGATTGTTGAATTTTGAATCTTGATGTTAGCTGTAACATCCGAGTTTGTGTTTATATGATTTGAAGGATTTTTGTTCATTTTTTTGAATCTTGATGTTCGTTGATAAATTTAATTTTTTTTGGGTATTCATTGTTGATTTAACTTAATTTTTGTCAAGATAAAATTATATGGGCTAGGTCATCTAAGTTTTGGAATCTAGTCTTCTATAGTCACATTAGCCAGCATGGAGAGGACATATAGTCTGATTTTGGATATATTTCTCGGGTGTGGGAATTTAAGGTCTTCGCAACCAAGCTAGCGGCATCGCGAAAATGTTAAATACCATGATTCTAGAGGTATGTGCCTAAGTCGAGGACTCTGTGATTATCGTAGCCTTGCTTACTAGTATGACGAGGATTTAGAGTACCATAATTTTGGATAGACGCATATGATTATCAGATTGTACCTTAAATATTTTTGAACATGTTTTCTATACTTTTGTTTCAGTCCTTCAAAAAAAAGAAAAAAAAAGAATTATTATTTGTTTGTTTTGTTTTGTTTTGTTCTCATTATTTAACTTAGGGTAGCTTTAACTATTTTTATAAACCTTTGTGTAACTTCTTGCTATGAGTTTCTTCTTAATACAATGAATCGATAATTTTGCTAGACCTTATCTTGGATTTGATATTTTAGCTCTGGGTTTCAAAATGGTTCCTTCTTTTAAAACAAATAAACAGAATAGATTTTATTGTTATTTCCTTCTTGCTACTATTCTTGTATTAAATAATAATAATAATTAAACTGTCTTGGTTACATCAATCATCTACTTTACAATTTTGGTAGGAATCTAAATGTTGGTCTTGATGTAGAATTTGATTTTTATATTGGGACATTAGAATATATATATAGTGGACACAGACTCTTTGCCTGACACGTATGCATGCTACACTTGATTTTCTATCTATCTAAATACATATTAATATGTTGTTGATGTTTAAATTGTCAAAATTCCAATATTTCTGATTTTCTGCTTTTCCAGTTTAAATTCGTAATTCAAATAAAGATTTCATGTTATTAGTTATGTTTACATCACTGCACATGTATGTTATACATAGGGTTTCAATTCAATTTTTTTTGTTGAGTTTTGTGTTTGAAATTGTCAAATCTAAGACTGTGCGCATATTAACCCTTAATACTGGATTCCAAATGTTTAGTTCAATTTGTTGTTTTATTTTTTTAAAATATAATGTTTTGAGCTATATACATTGTGGTATGTAGGGATATAAATTTAGGTTTCGTATTCTTACATGTTAGGTTGTGATAAACATTGGGTTGGTTTGATGTTCGAATTTCTCCAAAATCCTAAAACTGAATACATGTTAACATTTTTACATTGATTTCCATGTCTAGTTCACTTTCAGATTTAATATGTAATATTAAACTGTATGCATAGATAAATGTGTGGATAGTATGTTAGGGTTTTATTTCCATCATGTTAGGTTGTGTTAGGAGCATTGAGTTAGTTGTGATGTTCAAACCCTAAGTTCTGAAACTGTATTATGTTAATATTGTACTGGTTTAAATGTTAGCTTATTTTCAGATTTTGTATGTAAATGCTGAGCTAAAATCGGTTTTAACCTTTCAATACTAAGCTATACCCTGTACAAGGACACACACACCCTAACATAGTATACACTGCCATATAAACCCAACCTTTCCTCTCTATGTTATGTTCATATACCTGTATAGATATATATAGAGTTTATGCATACATGTTATAATATATATAGATACATAACTAAATCTCTACCTCTTTATATATATATATATATATATATATATATATATATATATATATATATATATATATATATATATATATGGTTAGTCATGCATGTTATGAGCAAATGGGTTGTGTATTGTAGATTGTTTAACCAATATGCCATGAGTAGTGTAACTGGATAGCTATTGTTTCGAAACCCAAATCCTCCTATACTCTTCATGTATATTTTACATACACACATGCCTACTATCTAACCATATGAACATGTCCACACACACCCATACAATCACGAACCACATAACCTTTACATAATGCTAGCTTTTCCCTCTCTAACACACCCTCTATATATATACATATTGCTATTGGATTTCCATGTAAGTGACCTTCATTCCTTAACTTTTGATTTTGATTTTTCTGAACCCGTTATAGATAATTGGTAGTTACCTTTCTTTATTTTTTTTATGATGATACCAATTTTCGTGTAGAATGGTAGACTGCCTTACAGTTTTGATGATTTGTTATTTCTGTATCTTTTCTAGTTTAGTACCCTAGACTGCTTGTGTGTTTTGATACCCTATGACCGTTTTGGTTTAGCATGACTAGTATACCTAGATGAGACTTTCACTACCACCGTATGCCATGACCCTGTATGTCGTCCTTTTTAATCACATAATTTGTTTAAGTTCTGGGAATTGATTGTGGGGGTTTGACCTAGAAGGAGTACGAACATTTTAATTTTGAGGACGAAATTTTTATAAGGTGGGTAGGATGTGAGAACCCTGAATTTCGGGTTGATTTTTTTTATTTTTTATCTTATTTTCTGCTTGATTTTAATTTCAATAAATAATTTATTCTGTTTATTTATCTGTAAATGTGCTTTTTCGTGCCTTTGATATTTGGAGTGTCAGGGATGTTCAACTCTGGAAATCTTCTTCATGAGTTTTGTAGTGGACATGATTGCCTTCATGACGGTATATAATGTCCCACTCAAACTTGTTCCCTTGTACTCTTTTTGCCTTGCAGAACTTCGGGTCGAATTAGACCATTCGATCATTAATTAATTTTCCCACTCTTTTCCTTGATCATTATTAGCACGTTATCGTGACTTTTAATTTGAGAGCACAAGACCAGTTATTTTCTTGAAACCAACTCATCATGCATGATCTACTCGAGACACTCTTCATCCTTGACCTTCGTGTCCCACTCAGACACGCCATTTTGTGCTCCAATTTTTTCGCACAACTTTCCTGACACGTAACCTGATTTTATTTCACCCCATGGTGTCACATTTATTTTCTAATTTAATTTGTGGGTACCCTGTCGACCAAAACCTGTCAGCCCCAAATATGGACATGGCCCACATTGAGTCTACTACCCGCATGACACTTGTGTCCTATTTATTAGAATCCCCATGTGCTACTTATTTGCCCATGATCATCAACACCTATTTAAATTTGATTATTTCGCCATGTCCGGTTTTGATCCAACCCGGCTTGACTGAACCCAGCCCCAGCTTCGTGTTACTCTCCATCACCATCACCCTCAGCCTCATTACCCTTAAAAAATACTAAATACTCATTCTACCTATTTTTAATATTTATTGGAAATTTATGTTGAATTAATACCCTAGGAATGACCTATTTTCCTATATTTAATTCCTAGCCTTTGATCTTGTCTCCAACAATCCCAACCATCAATCTCCTCCCTAGCAGCCAATAATTTTCCCCCTAGCCTTGGCCGGCCCTAACTTTGAGGGAGTAACTTTTCTCTCTCCTCTCTTTATCCACACACACAACATTATTATCACATCTTTATCTCTCTCCCTTTCTAAAATATTTCTTCACTTCCACCACACACACACACAGCCACCATTCCCGAACTCACCCCTGGCCGAGCCCGACCATAACTCCTCCGGCCACCACCCCTAGGCCGTCGGCCACCACCACCACCAGCCTACTCCATCTCCTCCTCCCACTTCAAAACCACCACCACCACTTTAAACCACCATCAATAACCACAACCATCCTCCATTCCGTCGCCACCACCAAGCCAACACCACCACCTCCATCCCGCCGTGGCCACACCGTCCCTCGCCGCACCTCCGCCGTGAAGCCCCGCGCGCAGCCCCGCGCGCAGCTGTCGGCAGCAGCCGGCAGAAAACCGCAGGCCGCGCGCACACGGGCGGTACAGCGCCGCCGTCGGCCGCACACCGACGTGGCCGACCCCCACACGGGTGCGCCCCACCCCGGCGAACACTCCCATGGCGGCCACCGTCCTCCGGGATACGCCGTCGAGGCGATTCGTGCGTTTCGCACGAAGTTCCGTCGTGACGCACGCGGGATCGATCCAGAATTCGTGCCCTATCGCAGCAAATTCGTGCACATTTTCCTAAAAATTCGACCATTGGATCGGCAATTTCTTTGCTCTGTCACAATCTCTGTATATCCACCTTCACCCCGGTCAATTTTCATCCGTTGATTTTATCGTTTGATACATCAAAACCGACCACAAAGTTGACCGTTTAAATTGTATTAATTTTGGACAGTTTTGCGGGGTCAACTTCGTCAGCTTGTACCTCCTCCATCGCAACTCCATTTGGCGTGCTACTAGTTCCTGTACGAAGCTGGTATAACCCTCTTGCTACCCCTCCAGTTTCGTTTCATTGTGAGCTTGTTTGATTGGTTGAACTCGACGCCAAAGTTGGTCGTCCGAATTCGTAATTTCCAACTTGTAAAATTCTATTTTTGAACACGGGACTCCAGATTCCATTTCTGACACCACCAGTAGACTCGTGGCGTCGTTCTGGCATGTTTTCATATAAAATTTGTTAGATTTGGAGGACATGGGCCCTGGCACGTTTTTCGGTGTAAAGTGGGTCCCACAGTCCGGGTCAACGGGACTTTTTGATGCCGGCTCATCGGAATCCAATTCCGGATATATTGTTGAGTTCGTATCGTCATTCTGGACTCGTTGACATATAATTTGCTAGGTTTTGATGGACATTGGATCCGGCATGCATTTCGCTGCAAGTCGGATACCACTATCCGGGTCAACGGGTCATTTTGAGATCGGCTCAACAGAATCCAATTCCGGATATATCTGAGTTCGTATCGTCATTCTGGAATCGTTGACATGTAGTTTGCTGAGTTTTGAGAACTTTGGCTCCAGCACGCATTTTCCGTGCAAATCGGAATTCCAAGTTCTGGTCAACGGACCAAATTGAGATCGGGTCAACGGAATCCAATTCTGGAGATACCGTTGGGTTCGTATCGTCATTCTGGTTTCGTGGATATATAATTTGTTATATTTTACAGACTTGTTTTCTTGTACGTATTTCGGTACAAAACGGCTCCGACACGGATACCGTTTTGACCCAAAATTACCTTTTTGCCCTTTTGTTCAAATTGGACCGATGGGTAGGCTATCCTAGCTAATTTGACCATTCTGAACACGTTGGCGATGTTTATTTCATCGTCCGACAATGTTTGTTGATAATTTCTCTGAATTTAACCTTTTGTAATTTAATTATTAATTAATTCTTATAATGTTCGTATTTCGGGATTAGTACAACGAAACTGAGCTCAGTCAATTCCAGTGATCTCACAACGTTAAAATTGACAAGATGGACACGTGGATTACTATAATAAGATTATCAACTTTACCGTTGATCTTTTTATCTTGATTTGCGTGTCGTAAGTTTCGACGTACGAATAACGAAGTACACGTTATATCTTTAATAATTAGACTAGAATTGACCCAGTTTGACCAGAGTTGACCAGTTGACCAAAAGTCAACTGTAAGTCAACACTTGACCTAGTTTGACTAGATTATTGACCGAAGTTGACCTAGAGTTGTTTTGACTTAGAAGAACCTAGGATAAAATAGATTGCTTGTAGAGATTTATTTATTACAACTTGAACACCTTGTAACTTGTGTTGCTTTAAATAGGACTCTGTGGCTTAAGTTGGACCCCTTATACTTATCAGTTGTTCAGGTTATCCGGCGAGTACATTCTCTGATCGTTTCATATCCTGTTAGAATTATTTTCCTGCTTTAGGTTACTTTACTTGATGCTGTCACGTTGGTAACACGGATAAGTACTATATGGATCCATTCTTGAGATATTATCCCCTCAGGGAGCATCGTATACTACATGTTCTGTGCGTTTCACTTACATGGTGTATCACTATGCTTCACGATTCTTCGATCACTTGTGACATGTACTCTCATGATCACAGAGTCTTCCCAGAATCATCCCATTTATGGGCATTCCCAGAATCACCCCACTTATGGGCATTTCCAGAATCACCCCATTTATGGGCATTTCCAGAATCACCCATTTATGGGCTATCCATGTATCACCCTTGTGGGCCTTTGCATGGAATCATAACATAATCGGGTTGGATCCTTGTGTATTGATTGGGGGTACGAGAGAGTAGAAGTAGACATGTGAATAATATTCAAGTAGTATAGTTCCCAGAATCACTCCATAGTATAGTTCCCAGAATCTTCTATGCTATTCACATGTTTATATTGTACTCTGACTCACTAGCCACTGTTAGTTCTCTACTTATAGTAGATATTTCTATTACAGTTCTCTCTCTCGGTTTACATCCTGTATTTCTTTCAGATCATGTATCTTACTTTACTGTATGATTATATTTTCTAACCTGCTATGATCTGTTGAGATGTATTGTGCTCGCTCCTGTCCTGACTGGACCTGTTGATAAATTTTACAGATAGCTTAGAGGTTGCCTGCTAGCCTAGTGGAGACACATTAGAGGTTGTTTAGTTAGCTATTTTCAGTTGTCTGGAGTTGTATTTACTTTATGGATTATTATATTTGAGCTTTGAGACATATTTCTGGGTTTGTGTATCTTAGACACTTAGACTTCTATCTGCTGTATCTCTTTTGGATTTCATGTTTTATCTATCTTCTATTATGCTCTACCTTAGATGTGATTGAGTTTACATTCTGCTATGTCACCCCCATTCGGGGAGTATAAACTGCTTAGCCTTATACTGTTAGATGCATGAGACCTATGACAGCGTTCTACCGCCGACACTGCGGCGTAGGCTGGGCGTTGTTACGTTCTCGTACCCTAATCCTAGGGTGCGGGTCATGACACATTTTTAGTGGTGGCCCATGCAGGTCGAGTTTATGTAGTGGTATTCGAACTAGAGTACCACTACAGCCTGCAGTAGGATTAGGATATATTTTGAAGGTACTCAATCACAGTTAGGATCCCTTAAGAGATTCCTGGGACGACCCTTGAGAATCTTATTTTAACTTCGATTTGAAAACTCTTATTCCCTTGATTTGATTTATCTTTACTTTCTGTTGATTGAATTTGATTTTGATGAATTATGGTTGAATTTGAGTTTGTATTAATTGATTTTGATGAATGATTGTTGAATTTTGAATCTTGATGTTAGCTTTAACATTCGAGTTTGTATTTATATGATTTGAAGGATTTTTGTTCATTTTTTTGAATCTTGATGTTCGTTGATAAATTCAATTTTTTTTGGGTATTCATTGTTGATTTAACTTAATTTTTATCAAGATGAAATTATATAGGCTAGGTCATCTAAGTTTTGGAATCTAGTCTTCTATAGTTACATTAGCCAGCATGGTGAGGACATATAGTCTGATTTTGGATATATTTCTCGGGTGTAGGAATTTAAGGTTTTTGCAACCAAGCTAGCGGCATCGCAAAAATGTTAAATACCATGATTCTAGAGGTATGTGCCTAAGTCGAGGACTCTGTGATTATCGTAGCCTTGCTTACTAGTATGACGAGGATTTAGAGTACCATGATTTTGGATAGACGCATATGATTATCAGATTGTACCTTAAATATTTTTGAACATGTTTTCTCTACTTTTGTTTCAGTCCTTCAAAAAAAAGGAAAAAAAAAGAATTGTTATTTGTTTGTTTTGTTTTGTTCTTATTATTTAACTTAGGGTAGCTTTAACTGTTTTTATAAACCTTTGTGTAACTTTTTGCTATGAGTTTCTTCTTAATTCAATGAATAGATAATTTTGCTAGACCTTATCTTGGATTTGATATTTTAGCTCTGGGTTTCAAAATGGTTCCTTCTTTTAAAACAAATAAACAGAATAGATTTTATTGTTATTTCCTTCTTGCTACTATTCTTGTATTAAATAATAATAATAATTAAACTGTCTTGGTTACATCAATCACCTACTTTGTAATTTTTGTAGGAATCTAAATGTTGGTCTTGATGTAGAATTTGATTTTTATATTGGGACATGAGAATATATATATAGTGGACACAGACTCCTTGCCTGACACGTATGCATGCTACACTTGATTTCCCACCTATCTAAATACATATTAATATGTTGTTGATGTTTAAAATGTCAAAATCCTAATATTTCTGGTTTTCTACTTTTCCAGTTTAAATTCGTAATTCAAATAAAGATTTCATGTTATTAGTTATGTTTACATCACTGCACATGTATGTTATACATAGGGTTTCAATTCAATTTTTTTTGTTGAGTTTTGTGTTTGAAATTGTCAAATCTAAGACTGTGCGCATATTAACCCTTAATACAGGATTCCAAATGTTTAGTTCAATTTTTTGTTTTATTTTTTTAAAATATAATGTTTTGAGCTATATACATTGTGGTATGTAGGGATATAAATTTAGGTTTCGTATTCTTACATGTCAGGTTGTGATAAACATTGGGTTGGTTTGATGTTCGAATTTCTCCAAAATCCTAAAACTGAATACATGTTAACATTTTTACATGGATTTCCATGTTTAGTTCACTTTCAGATTTAATATGTAATATTGAACTGTATGCATAGATAAATGTGTGGATAGTATGTTAGGGTTTTATTTCCATCATGTTATGTTGTGTTAGGAGCATTGAGTTAGTTGTGATGTTCAAACCCTAAATTCTGAAACTGCATTATGTTAATATTGCACTGGTTTAAATGTTAGCTTATTTTCAGATTTTGTATGTAAATGCTGAACTAAAACCGGTTTTAACCTTTCAATACTAAGCTATACCCTGTACAAGGACACACACACCCTAACTTAGTATACACTGCCATGTAATCCTAACCTTTCCTCTCTATGTTATGTTCATATACCTGTATAGATATATATAGAGTTTATGCATACATGTTATAATGTATATAGATACATAACTAAATCTCTACCTCTTTATGTATATATATATATAAAATATATATATATATATATATATATATATATATATATATATATTTTATATATATATATATATATATATATATATATATATATATATATATGGTTAGTCATGCATGTTATGAGCAAATGGGTTGTGTATTGTAGATTGTTTAACCAATATGCCATGAGTAATGTAACTGGATAGCTATTGTTTCGAAACCCAAATCCTCCTATACTCTTCATGTATATTTCACATACAAACATGCCTACTATCTAACCATATGAACATGTCCACATACACCCATACACACACGAACCACATAACCTTTACATAATGCTAGCTTTTCCATCTCTAACACACCCTCTATATATATACATATTGTGATTGGATTTCCATGTAAGTGACCTTCATTCCTTAACTTTTGATTTTGATTTTTCTGAACCCTTTATAGATAATTGGTAGTTACCTTTCTTTATTTTTTTTATGATGATACCAGTTTTGGTGTAGAATGGTAGACTGCCTTACAGTTTTGATGATTTGTTATTTCTGTATCTTTTCTAGTTTAGCACCCTAGACTGCTTGTGTGTTTTCATACCCTATGACCGTTTTGGTTTAGCATGACTAGTATACCTAGATGAGACTTTCACTACCACCGTATGCCATGACCCTGTATGTCGTCCTTTTTAATCACATGATTTGTTTAAGTTCTGGGACTTGATTGTGGGGGTTTGACCTAGAAGGAGTACGAACATTTTAATTTCGAGGACGAAATTTTTATAAGGTGGGTAGGATGTGAGAACCCTGAATTTCGGGTTGATTTTTTTTATTTTTTATCTTATTTTGTGCTTGATTTTAATTTCAATAAATAATTTATTCTGTTTATTTATCTGTAAATGTACTTTTTCGTGCCTTTGATATTTGGAGTGTCAGGGATGTTCAACTCTGGAAATCTTCTTCACGAGTTTTGTAGCGGACATGACTGCCTTCATGACGGTATATAATGTCCCACTCAAACTTGTTCCCTTGTACTCTTTTTGCCTTGTAGAACTTCGGGTCCAATTAGACCATTCGATCATTAATTAATTTTCCCACTCTTTTCCTTGATCATTATTAGCACGTTACCGTGACTTTTAATTTGAGAGCACAAGACAAGTTATTTTCTTGAAACCAACTCATCATGCATGATCTACTCGAGACACTCTTCACCCTTGACCTTCGTGTCCCACTCAGACACGCCATTTTGTGCTCCAATTTCTTCGTACAACTTTCCTGACACGTGACCCGATTTTATTTCACCCCACGGTGTCACATTTATTTTCCAACTTAATTTGTGGGTACCCTGTCGACCAAAACCTGTCAGCCCCAAATATGGACATGGCCTACATTGAGTCTACTACCCGTATGACACTTGTGTCCCATTTATTGGAATCCCCATGTGCTACTTATTTGCCCATGATCATCAACACCTATTTAAATTTGATTATTTCGCCATGTCCGGTTTTGATCCAACCCGGCTTGACTGAACCCAGCCCCAGCTTCGTGTTACTCTCTAAGCCCTAGCCCCATCGATCAGAAAACCTTTGGCCTGTAGGCAAGAAGTGGTGTTACCTACATGAAACTGATCATAGCCGAATTGTCGTGCAAATTGACTTGGCAAGTACGGCTCCAAATAGCATTCTTCCTCGAATCGGTAGACCAAGTGAGATGGACGGATCATCTGCAACCACAAAAAGATGGGTGGACTTAGGCGGAGTGCTTGTGCATTTAGATCCATCAACTGTGGCGGGATAGTCTCATATCCGTGAGAAGGCCGAACACATTGAAATCTCCATCCAGATCCATGATTCAATGCAAATCTGCACTCTGAAAGAGCAGTGTATTGCCAACGAGCGCTGGAGCAGCGTCTGATGAAATCTTCGCTGACACTACCCATATCAGGGTTCATCCAACATGGATGGTGAAGCAATAGCCATCCAAATAAATAGGTGTAAGACATCTCAATGCGAGAAAAATCTTGCCTCGCCGCCTTGTCATTAAGCATAGTCTGCACAAAAGAATACAATCCTGCGTTCAAACGACAAGTCATTGCCGATAGAAGGTCCATCTTATATCCAAAAACAAGATGTACTGCAGCAAACAGAACGCCCCGATGGAACATGTCAACTGCACTGGCTCTTGGAACTATGAAGCGCCACAGCCATAAAGAGAGAAAACCTGCTAGCTGGGCCTCTTTAGACATGGGTATGTAACCCAGTCTGAGATAACTTTGGAGGGTGTCTCCAGCCTTAAACGGGTGCAAGTCTTCATCCAGTCTGATATCTCCATGCTTATGTTTCTCCATCAAATACTGCATGTCACTTTGATTGAAGGGTTCGAAGAAACGAGGAGCACAGGCTTGACTCTCAAGTGGCATGTCCTCCAGTGCATGACCCAAAAAGAGGTACGACATCCACTTGGTTGTATAACAAGTACCTGTAGTGGCACTTTTGTAGAAGAGGGAGCAAATTTTGTAGTGACACAATAGCTCTTGGAAGACGGCGATCATTTGAGGATTCTCCTCTGCCATAGCATCCAACTCTTCATTTGTAGGTACATACTCTTCATATGGATTATCGTCCATCGGAAGATGAGAGAGATATTTCATCTCATGGAGTGCAAATCCTATTTCTCCATGGGGGTCATGAAATTTTCGGTACTTTCTTTATATCTCTCTACTAAAGCCAGAAACATATGAGCGTTCTTGCGAATGCCGTATACTGTAGTCCAGATGGCATTATAAAGGTCTAGATCAAGGAGTCTGTCCTTAAACTGATCCAAAATCCAGATAGATAAGCTGCTCCAATGCTTCATATCTGGGTTAACCAGACCGGTCATACGCATGCTGTGATCTGGATATCTTCCTTCGGCCTTTGCGAATGCATTTGCAAATATGGGTACTCTAACTGGAAGGAGCAGAGAGGAATCCTCGGGAGGAATACAGCTTGGTTTCAAACCTCTCAAATGAGTGATGTATTTCTCAGAAGTACTGTAAAAGAGGTCCTTGTGCTGTGGACCCATTCTATATCAGATTCTTCCAACTCTTGCCTGCTAGATTGGAGTCAGATCCCATGACATTCTTCTAGGATAGATTGCAAATTCATATTGAGATAAAGCCATAGACCTCGATATTTCTGTGAGGTATATGATTTTGTCTTTATATTTGAATATTCTTTCCTCTTTTCTTATCTTGGGCTGGGAAGTCCTTTTGATAGCATCCCCGAATAGGAAGGCAGGCTTCTTGTGGACCACACTATCAAGGCTTTCTAGAGGTTTCCCGTTTATTAAGCTTAGCAGGGTATTGTTTTCTTGGACCATGAGGATGGTCTTTCGTACTTCAGGTCTATCATACTAAGGGAATGTAACATGAGATAAATTCTTTTATATTTCGGAACATGAACAAAAGTTAGAACCAAAAAGAGTGTGCAACTTTATGATGAGTAACAATTAGGTTGCACAACAATTAAGTTGTGCAACATCCTGAGTTGTGCGACATTCTGAGTTGTGCGACATTTTAGGTTGCGCAACATCTTGGGTTGCGCAACAATTAAGTTACGCAACATTTTGAGATGCATGACATTTTAGGTTGCGCGACATCCTGGGTTGTACAATAATTAAGTTGCACAACATTATAAGTTGTGCGACAACCTGGGTTTCACAACATACTGTGTTGCACGAAAATTAAGTTACACAACATCACAAGTTGCACAATATTCTTGATTACGCAACAACTGAGTTGCACAGCAGCATGCATAACACGGTTCGTAAGAACGAACAGTGCTCAAATAAAGCAACCACACCCTAAGAAGGGGTGGCACAGAGTTTTGATGCGCCAAATACTCTAAGAAGAGGGGCACAAGTTAATTAAAGAGCAAAGTCGGCTTCCATAGGTCAAAATTGTTCATTCTCGGTCACCTTCCGTAGCTGGGTTAGCCATCTCTCGTCGTGAAGAGCGTGGTGCATACTGTGGCATGCGGGTTGTCGGAGTACGGGTCGAAGGTTCGACGATGTTCTTTCCTTTGTCGGCGACGGTCTTCCTTGGGGCCATTTCGTCGAGGAGATAGTCGGAGCGAAGATTGCAAGAACTCAAAGAATTCTCTCAGAAGATTAAAGTAAAAGTGAAGAGTTATATTCGATTAAACTAGGGTTATTTATAGCCTAAAGACATAATCCTAATAGTCACCCTTAGTTGTGCATAAAAATCGTAACAGATCGCAACAGACTGTACGAGATAGGCGCAACTTGACGCGGTAATTATCATGATTCATAGTATTTCGAAGTTTTGTGATATTTCAAAATTCAAAAACTTTGAAAGGGGTCTTGTAGATCCTAAAAATCAAGTTGTGCCATGTTTTTACTACTCAGCAATCAAGTTGCGCCCAAAAAATCAAGTTGCGCCACTCTTATGAAGCCCAGAGATCAAGCTGCGCCACTGCTTAGATTGTGCCATATATCCGACTATGCCCAATCATATTGTGCCAAAGCCTACGTGGTGCCTGACAATAATTTTCATCATTAACTGACAGCACTGATAACTAACAGCACGATAAACAAAAAAAATCTCTTCGAATCCCGCAAAGCGTGGCGCTCGAGACGATTTGTTGTCATTTGATGACAGCTGTTCAACGCACTCTGTGAGTTGCGCCTAGGCGCAAGCTGAACAAACTCTCTTCACAAGATGACACGTACCCAAAGGATGCCATATGCCTATGCACTGAGTTGCGCCTAGGCGCAACCCGATCAAGCGCAGTTTGACTCGTTGACTGAAGCTCGCACAACCTGATAAAGTTGAAGCAATTTATGTTCTAAAGCAGGATGATGTGGTGCACATGCCACTATTCTCTCAAAACGTGTCCACTACTCTGTACACGACCATGCATATTTCAATCATATGATGCCACGCGTCTAAATACAGTTAGTACACGTTCGAGTGACTGAATGAAAGTTCGCACAACCTAAAGTCACACAGTTCAACCTCACGCACATCAGAATAACTGTTAAAACAATTATTTTCAGAACTCTACAAATAGAGTTTCCAATCATTATCAAGGAATCAGAGTTCAAGAGTTCTTACAAAAGTGCTGCTGCGTTCTCCAGAGGCTTAGTCTTCAAGTTCACATAGTACAAAGAATAAAGTGATCGTCTTCTGATCGGATTCCTAAAGTTGTACTTCCCCAGAATTTATTGTACTTTGTACGATTCATTTTAAGTTTGGAATAAACTTTTTGTTTTTGTAAACAACCACTCGCACAATTCTTTCCCTTATTCATTTAAACTAGTTAGAATTTTAAAAAAAGATCATAATTAACTCATTCGCATTCTAAAAAAATTAATAATTTTTTATAAATTCAAAAAAATTAATTTGAAAGTCAATTACAATAGTTACAAATATACCCTCCTTAAAGAAATTTTGTCCTCAAATTTGGATAATAGTCAAAATAGGAAACTATATACAATGTCACTCAAAAAGATAAGAAAAGTGCTCTCTCATTTCATCTTCACAATCCCAAGTCGGCTCGCTTGGAGAGTGATGGCTCCAAGCTACTCGAACGCAAGGAAGAGTCTGGTTGCACAACACCTCTTGGCGATCTAAGATCCCTACCAGCTGCTCCTGGTAGGTGAGGCTAGGTCCCACCTCGACCTCAGAATGGTCAATCACATGGCTTGGGTCAGGGACATAACGACTCAGTTGTGACATATGGAATGTGTTGTCTACTCCCTCTAGTGTAGGCGGTAGGGCACGCCGGTATCCTACTGCCCGATTCGTTCCATGACTTTTAATGGTCCAATGAATCTAGGACTAAGCTTTTCGACTCTACCAAACCATATCGTGCCACATGTCGAAGATATCCTCAAGAACACCATTTCTCCAACCTAGACAAAAGGCAACATCTATCATGACTACTATAATCAATTCAAGTTTAAAATCTCAAATTGAAATTATTTTACCTCAAACTCTAGTGGTCTCTTATAGCTATCAGCCTAATGTTTCTGCCTATCATGCTCAATTGCATCAGTTACCATTTCTGGTCCCAAAAGTGGTCTTCCTCCAACATCATCCCATGACAATTGGGTTCTACACATTCTTCTATATAAAGCCTCGAATGGGGACAGCTTGATGCTAGCATGTTAGCTATTATTATATGATAATTCCACCAATTGATGATGATCTTCCTATGATGCATCGAAATTAATGGCACAAGTCCTTAACATGTCTTCAAGTGCTTGAAGTGTTCTATCTGATTATCCATCTGTCTGTGGTTGGTATGTAGTGCTAAACGTTAGTTGTGTCCCAAGACTATCTTCCAGTCTCTTCCAAGATTGTGATGTAAAATGACTATCTTTGTTAGAGACTATGCTTACTGGAACTCCATGGATATTAACTATCTGCTTCATGTATAATTATGTCAGCTTCTCAGTGGATAGCTCAACCTTGAAGAAAAAAGTGTGCTAATTTAGTCAATCTATCAACAGTCGCTTATATTACATCTTTTTCACTCGGGGTTCGAGGCAAACTCGACATAAAATCCATGGTGATGTGCTCACATTTTTATTTTGGTATTGGCAATGGTTGCAATAATCCACCTAGTCTTTGTTGCTCAGCTTTGACTTGCAGGCACACCATGTAAACCCCCTAACTTTTGCTTTTTTAAAATTATGTTTCTCATTATTTATTTGCATTTTTAAAGAAGATTAATTATATAAATATATATATTTTTTTTATAGTAATTAAATACACGGTAAGTTAAATATATCTTTCATAAATATATTGGTTATATATATATTTAGTATATATTTATTTTATTATTTATCTTGGAATTTTTAAATTTTATTATAAAAAATATATATAGGATTATATATATATATATATATATATATATATATATATATATATATATATATATATATATATATATATTTGAATTTATATTGAATTTACTACAAAGATATAGGATTTTATATATATATATATATATATATATATATATATATATATATATATATATATATATATATATATATAATCCTATATATCTTTGTAGTAAATTCAATATATATAACTTCGGGTAAAGTAAATGGAAGTTCATCAACAATAATATATTTAGTAAATTTAGTTTTATGACGGGCAGCTGAATAGGAAAACGTACCCACCGAAGAAGCCGCAGTGCCTCCAAAACTGATTTGAGTTTGATTCGCCGGAATTGAGCTTGGACCGTAGTAAGTATTGTAGTGTCATGAGCGTGTACCCGTGCCACCTCCCCTCTTCCATTTGTATATAAGGGAACATTTCTTGCATTGGGCCCCGTACGGAACTGCTTCACCTTTTTGATCTAAAACAAGTGAGCCATCAGGTTTAGTTTCATTAAGAAGAATAAAATATTCCTAAACTTTTGCTTTTTGCTTTTTGCTTTTTGCTTTCTCTTTACAACATTTGGTAAATTGGTACCAACTTCAGGAGGAGAACCAACTAAATCGTCAGGAATAAGATTTTCCTCAAAAAAAAGAATTGTAAATTTCAAAAGCATCATTAGCTTGGTTTGAACCTTATCCGGCCATTTTAAAAAGATAAATCAAAATATATAAAGGATTATAAAGATGGAGGAGGATACCGGAAAAAAAATAATAATAAATTAGTTTTTTGCAAAAAACTAGAGAGATGGAGGAAGAAAAACTATTTCAAAAATGTAAATAAAAAAACAATTAGAAAGAGGAAGTCGTAGATTGCCGAAATTGCTTGATCGGAAAGTCGTAGATCGCCGAAACTTAGAGCACAACTTTCTTGAAATCTTCTTAAAGATGGAGGAGGATTTTTTTTGTGAGAAGGATGGAATTGTTTGTGTTTGAAATAAAAGTTTAATGGAAATTTTATAGAATTTTTTGGAAGCCAAATGACCGCTCATACCCTCAAAATATAGTTGTTGTAAAGGGTTTTTGGTCATTTTGGTCAGAAAAACCAAAATACCCCCTATAACGGTCATAAAACGGTCAAAAAAGGGGGTATTTTGGTAAAAGGGGAACTATGATTCAAAAAAAAAAAATTGGAAACTCCGGTTCAGCCGGCCGGACCGGGCCTGGGCGGGCCTAACCGGGCTGGGCTGAACCGGGCCTCCCGTTACTTTGAAGAAAAAAAACCGGTCCGGGCTGGGCCGGGCTTGGGCTCGGGCGAGCGAACCCATCCCGGACTGGATGACCTAGTGGGCGGGCTCGGGCCGGGCTACGAGCGGGCTGAACCGGGCCGGGCTGACTGCGGGCTCGGGCGAGTTCGGGCCAACCCGGCCCATGTAACACCCTAAAAATAATGTGATTTAGAAAAGTATATTATAAATAACGTTTTGGGTTGTTATAATTAAGCCTTCCATATTTATATTTTCTAAGGTTTTTTATAAGTACTTTTAATATAGTAAATCTATACAAGGTATTTTAAATAGATTTTGTAACACATCTATGAGTATAGTTAGATGGACTTCTAAAAATATTATATATATACATTTTGAAAATATGTATATATATCTACTTGGTCTTATTTTAGATAAAGTATATTTATATATTCTTATTATCGAACTTTGCTTTACTTAAAATAGTAATGGGACTCAAAGTAGTTACAAAGTATTTTCAAAATAAGTTTATAAATATTTTCTAAACAAATAATTTATAAGTATTTTTTAAATAAGAATTAACATCTCCTAAATTAAAATTCCTCTAGATTAGAAACCTTGATCATGGCTGATAGTGTTCATATTTTATTTTTCATTTTGGGGATTTCTGCACAACGACCCTAGGCTAATCGGACTATGTTGGACCCAACAAGATGGATGTTTCACCAGCAAAGGACCACAGGCAAGTGCACTTTCTGATTGCTTTTCGGTTTATAGTAGTTTTTATGTTTTATGTTTATACACATGTCTTGCTGCTTGTTGACACACTCATCACACGGAGATTAGTATCATGGATTTATTATAGACGTGTGAACTACCTATCTCATCCCAAAATGTCTGATCGTGATTGATAGCAGCTGCACACGACACGTATAGGGTACCATATTTACCCCTTAGCCGTTCACATGTCGAATTCGATATTTTAAAACACGTAGATAGTATTTTCTTACCTCTCTTCTTGCAGTCGTCACTACTTTCCATGTCACCATTGTTCCACTTAACAAAATGCCTAGAGAAATTGGCTTTTGAAAATAAAACGAGAAAAACTACAAGAAGTACAAATTGGATTCTGGAAAAGTATTGCTATGGAAGTCTGATCTGTAAATGATCACTTTGTTCCTTGGACCATATGATGATGATGAAGATCGCTGCTTGAAGTTAAACAACTGGAAGAACTAAGTCACCAGAAAGGTATCGACGCACTTGGGCACTGATGGCGAGGCCGAATGTTTTCCTGCTTTGCTTCACTCTGTTCTGGAAGAAAGGTTGAAGAAGAATGCTCTCGAAAATCAAAATCTCTAAGTTCTGATCTCTGTATTCTCTCATGTCTCTGTCTGTCTCCCGAGAAAAATAATCCATTTATAGGCTTGGGCTCTTGTGCGTAAAAACTCAGCGAAAGTTTCGTCTTTACGCCAACAACCGCCACCCACGACCAAAGTCATCCTCTGTATACGTTGACACGTGTCCCATCATTTCATTAAGAATAGGATACACGTACACACGTTCTTCGGGATGTGTAGCATGAAAGCCATGTAGGCAAACCACGTTCCAAGCTGGTCAGAAGAATAGGGCGTAAAACAACCCCAATGTACTCTGAGCGTAAAGCAGTAGACTAGGCGTAAAATAGCCCCGACATAGACTTCCCGTGTAAAGTGGTTGTTAAATAACCTTGAGCGTAAAAGTAGCTCAAATAGACTTTACGCACACGTCAACTGTTGAGCGTAAAAGCTCGTATAGTCTTCATGCGTAAAAGAAGCCATAGTATGAGCGTAAAGTAGCTTAATCCACATACTAAATGACAACATTGGTCTTTGTGTAAAAACAAATCCCTTTGAATTCTGTGATATATGCCATTATTAATATCTCCATGTCAGAGTTTGCATTAAATGCGAGACTTGACAGCTTTGTCCAGCGTAAAAGTGGCTGATCGGTCCTTGGCGTAAAAGTCATGGGTGTAGACCCGAGCGTAAAATGATCTGCCTATTTTAGGCGTAAAGTGATTAGCCTTGTCTTGGGCGTAAAGTATTCAGCCTCTCTGCGGCGTAAAGTAGATCAATTTGAGTGGAATGATCTATCACTTTGACTCTTTCTTTGAAGCACTTTTTACGCTCCTACAAGACCCCCTTCAAAGTTTTCAAATATCTCCAAAATTTGGAACACTTTGAACAGAAGCGTAAAAATTGAGTTTTGACCAGTCAGCATAAAATTCGGGATACGCAACAGTCATCCGCGTAAAAGCGGGGACATCCAACAGTCGGCATAAAATCTGGAATTTGAACCGATTTGAAATCTCCCTATAAATAGGGTTCTTCGGAGAGAGAAAACACTTTTACTCCTATTTTTGCAATCTCGAATTCCTTTGCTCTGTCTTTCTTCGAAACCCTCATTTTGATCCGATGGCTCCCAAGAAATCATCCGCTGCCAGCAACAAGGGGAAGAAACCTGCCGTTGATTCATCGTTGGCTCCCATTCAGTCGTCAACACCACATCGACAACCCAACCCGGCCGTAGCTCCGCCTATGATGGGTAAAACCCTATTCTTTGGCTGGAAAAACTCGTCGAGGAAGGAAAAGATAATCCAAACCTTCAGTTTTTACGCCCACGTCGTACGTGTTAGCGTAAAAACTGAAATGACAATATGCGTCCACGTTGTACGTGTTAGCGTAAAAATAAAAAGAGCACGCCCACGTTATACGTGTCTGCGTAAAATTTGGATTACGTCCACAATTAATGTGCTAGCGTAAAACTTAACTACGCTCATGTTCATACATGCCAGCGTAAAAAGTTATATTACGCTCACATTAACATGTGGTAGCGTAAAATTCATCAATCACTGAGAGACTTTGTAAAACAAAGACTTCATAAACTTTTATCAACTTTTAGTGAGCGTAAAAGTCATAAAACTTCCAAACTAATTTGATCTTTTTTGTCCTTTTGTCAGTGGATTTGCAAGTTCACCCTCTCGCAGAAGTTTTCGGCTCGTCAGTTGGCATGGTGGGTTCGAACTATCTGGAAGATTTATCTCATGTCCAATTTCCTCAATCGAACCCTGAATACCCAATAGAGAGGGCACAACTGATAGCAGCTCAAGGAGATAGAATGTTGTTATCTATGATAGACGGGGAAGTACAGATGTCGCTAGATAATCAACAATTCCTGAAGCCAGCTTTCTTATTTGGAGATGCGATAGATTACAAATCACAAACTCATCCCAAAAAAGAGGCTTGGGTATTTAGATCTGGAGAAAGGGTAATGTATCTCCCGGACATGGACAGGGATTACCCTATATCTGCTTTCGTCCATGCTAGCCATTACCGTCAAATGCTGTGGAATTTGACTCCCAGTAGCTATGGTAGACCGGGCAGAATCATTTTTAGAAGGAAGAAAGCGAATGACATGGGTTATCATGTTAGTACTCCTTGTGGTGGTGTTATTCCATTTTCTGGACTAATGCTTGGGTTTACACCGAACGAGGATTCATCTCTCATCCAGCCGGTCCAGGTTCCCATGTTCATAAATAGATTCATAAAAGAATGAGTCTTATATCCTCAGACTAACCCTAGGCTGACAGGGTGGCTGACCCCTTATAGTGGTAACTGGATCCAGATCAGCAACTGGGTCATGAAATACTTTAAAACAGAATTGATCGACATCGGTTTGTATGAAGCAGTAGCGTCTACTAGTTATGGCATTCCGTCGAATAGCAATCTGTTCTTGGCTTTACTGGAACTGTATATGAGTTCGACGGAAACTTTCGCAACCCCGCATGGTGAGATGGGTCTGGCCCTACATGAGATGCAGTTTATCTCGAAGCTACCAATGGGCGAGTTCCCCTATGAAGAATATATTCCCTCCAATCGAGAATTGGCAGAAATTCGGGAGAAGAATCCCGAGCTGGTGCAAGTCTACGAAGAACACATGT
This sequence comes from Iris pallida, assembly GCA_029216955.1. Classification (NCBI taxonomy): domain Eukaryota; kingdom Viridiplantae; phylum Streptophyta; class Magnoliopsida; order Asparagales; family Iridaceae; genus Iris; species Iris pallida. The sequence goes on from JANAVB010009400.1 coordinate 12,737,078, forward strand.
GCCATTATCTGATCTGTACCAGTATGTATGAAACTGGATCATATTTGGCATATATTACAAAATGGACAACTTATCTATTTTATCATGAAAATAGAGTGTCCAGGACAGAGAAGAGCAGGTTTCGAGAAGATAAGAGTCAGGTCATCAAGCCTTGCTCTATAATTCCTGCAGATTTAATTCAGGAATTGATGGCATCGCAGAAAGCTCGCGACCGATATCTGTCTGCCAAAACTGGAGACGTCCCTGCGGGGACTGAAGCTTTAAGCTACCTGAGACAGGGTAGTCAAAAGATGTCGAAGAAGGCCTTGTTGGCGGCCTTCTTATCCTTATGGCTGCGCAGATGGGTCGTGCCAGGGATCAGCACTGTGGACCGTATTCACCGCAATGTATTGTGGCCAGCGGTCCGTCTGGTATTCAAGAACAGAATTAACCTGTTATCGGCAATGGTATGTCGAATAAATACAGGTCTACGGATTTCTGGTGAAGAACTGATCAATAATGCTCCTCACAATTTTCCAAGGGTAGAGTTACCATTCACCTATCTGATAGGTTGGTTATTATACCATAATTGTAATTTGTTGCCACCAGGTCCTGAGGATGAAGCTAGGATTTTTCTCCAAAAATTTAGCAAATCCACGTGGAGAATTACAACGTTGGCAGATACCCGAGCAGCATTAAATTATTCGCATGGCTAGAATTTCTTCTGCACCAGACCACCAGTTCCGGCTGACTGCCTCGGTATGTAATTTGAAGATAGAGCAGATAAATCGGCCTTATTGTCGAGATCTGTTTACCGATGGTTAGTGTACATCAGACCCTCTCATTTGATGTACAGGAATGAAGATAACTGTGCATTCGAGCCTTATCTGCCAAGTAGGTTCGCTCGTCAGTTTGGATATGACCAACTTCATGTTGGCAATCCTTCCACTAGCTTCTATCATTATGGAAAGCTGATCGATGGTGCACGAGCATGGAGATATTTCGGAGCTGCATGTACTGGAGCTAGATTCACCATATCTACAGCCACTAGTACAACTGAGCTACGCATACTTCATTTGTATGCTCGTTTCAATACATCTATTCGTTCTTTTGAAGACGGTTATAGTATGCAAGAAAGTCTTCGGTGGGCTCAAGAGGAAAATGTTGAAGAACCTATCAGGATAACCCCAGATATACCAGACAATACTGCCACTATAGATGAGTTTCTGGCAGTAATTCCTAGGGGAGCTGGGGAGGTAGCTGCGGGACCAATAATTATTGGAAAGACCCACAAACGAAATCAGAACACAGCTACCATTTCTCCGGTGAAGTCTCCAGAGAAGAAGAAAAAATCTACCACCAAAGGGCCTTCCAAACCAAGGACCCACACTCCAGAAGACGATACTTTGATTGAAGAGGATCATCTTGTTAGTTCTTCCTCAGTCCATCCAGGAGAAGGATCTTCAGCCCCTCCATCAATAGTTAGATCAGGAGCTGTAACACTTTTGTCTCCTGGGCGTCTTAGCACCTCACTCAATTTATCTTTGCCAACCAAGGCACAGGTTACAGAGGGTGCTACTACTGTATCCACCGCTGATCAAGACCACATTCCATCAGATGAACCGGCTCTTGACTTCGAGGATGATGACTGGGATGGTGATTATGACTCATATCTTGAAAAAAACGCACATATTCCAAGTATTACACAAAACCTATACGGAATTATATACCAGGATTTTGTATATTAACTTATTTTGTTCGTTTTTGCAGATGTCATAATTGCACCGAAGCCTATGGCTCCTCCTCCTCAAGAAGAGGATATTTATGAGGAAAATGAGAAATCTGCTGATGAGGCTTCTTCTTCTAGCGAAGAGGGTGCTGATGAAAAGGGAGGACAACAACCCGCGGTGGAGCATCAAGAAGCACATCCTGAACTATCCTCTCATGTTGAAGATCAGCACCAGAAAGAGGCTGCAATAGACCCCACTGCAGGTGATGTTGAACCTGCTGGAGGAGATTCGGTCTTAAATATAGAATCAGCTATAGAAGATTTTACTGCTGAACCCAGGGAAGTGATAGCATCTTCTACTATAGCTGCTGATTCAATGTCAGTTTTCGATAAGCCAATACCGGAACCTAAACCAGCTCCTCAATTGTCACCACATCCACCAATATCACTGTCGCCAGAACTCCAGAAACGGCTGGAGTAACAGATATTGAAGACATTGCTCCTGAAGTTCTTGGGAACCAAATAACAGCAGTGACAACAACAGCTCCACCTCCGTCTGTTGTTACACCAATGGTAGCTATAGGCGTTGGAGATACAATCCCTGAAGCTCTTAGGAATAACTTGGCCATGGCAACAGTAACAGCAACAACTTTGTCTCATCCTGCTATCGTGCCAACCACATCTGCTTCCGACCTCCAAAGAAGAGATTTATTAGATATTGCCGCCACACCAAGCTCCAGCGTGGAAATGAATCTCCTGGTTGAGATTCATACTGAAACTTTTTATAAAACTCTGGCAACCTTGATAAAGATGGTCCTGAATAAGGGTCTCAGCTATGAGATTTTGAAGACGGCAATGGCTCTGACTATCAAGAATGTTGCCATGTTCAATGATATTGAGAGAGCTGCCACGTTGGAGAAAATTATGGAGGACCTTGAGCAGCCGATTGAAGAATATCTCAGGCTATCAAATGAGACTGTTGAAGGCCTCATTCAGGAGGAGTATGATGCCTTAACGGCTGATTATCTTGCTCGAGAGACTACATATAATGCAGCTCTCCATGAACAAAGTCTGAAGGTTGCCAAAGAGAAAGCCTTTTTGGCTGGCATAAAACCTGCACTGCATGGTCACAGAGTGGCTTATGATGCTTTGAACATAGATATTCAAAGCAAGAATGACAGAATCCGCGAAGTCGAGGCAGAGCTAGCTTGCTTGAAGGCTGAAAGGGAGAAGATGATCGATGCTCGAAATCTGCACCTCACCCAAAGCTCAATTTTAGAAGAACAAGCTTTTGGGGCTGAATCGACCATCAGAACCCTTGATGAAGCCAAGGACAATTTGATAATCACCTTCGCTGAACTTTTCTGTATTTGCACCCCCGAGGCTCGACGTGCAGAGGCTACCAAGAAGGTTATGAGTTCTCGTGGCAAGCGGTTAGAAGAATTAAAGAAGTTGCTTCAAGATGTTTCCACTCCAGCTTAAGAGAGTGCTTTGTCATCTTTTGTCTTATTCATTTTGTAGTATTTCCACCAGAAATGAATGAAAGATTTGTTTTGTGATCCTATCGTTTATTTGGAATTTAAACAATAGGTATGAGATAGAAAACACTTATCAGAGGTAATATGGACGTGACAAGTCTTTTAAACTCAACGTATTATATCTATCCAGAGGTAATATGAACATGATAGATAATGAAATTGCGTTTTCTGTTTTAGAGCATAGTACTATCAGAGGTAATATGAACATGATAGTATGTAGGAACTCAAAGAAAAGCAGATTAATATCTATACAGAGGTCAAATGGACATGATAGATAGGAAACTCCAGTAAATTTAATATTTATTCAGAGGTTATAAGAACGTGATAAATAATAAATTCAGCTTTCTATATCAACTGATAAGATGGAAAATAAAAATTTCTCTCAAATGAGATGAGTAATCAGCTTAACCAAACTTTGGTAGCTGGGGATTAAGAAGACAGACATTATGAGCATATATGTCAAATATCGATAAAAGAAGTGGATGACCTAACCTATTTTATGGAAGAGGAAAGGAGGTCAACTCAAGAATGAATCCTAATGGAAAGTTGAAGATACACGTTCGAATTCATCATATGAGGAACGAGATATATCCGATTCGATGAATTAGTTTTCTTTCGAATCAGATGATTGTGAAGAATTAGAAGAGAATTCTTCTTGTATATCGTCATTAAACATATGGGATGGATCATATCCCAATCTATGACGAGTCTTCTGATAAAATGGATCACCATATAATAGGAGTCGTCTACCTTTGCCTTGATTGAGACCTTGCATAGTCTTCAAATCATATCCCATGTTCTGGATAATCTTGATAGAGTGTTGACTATACTTGTTAATTCGGATTCTTCCTTTGTCTTTATCTTTTAGCTCATCTGCCTGAGCAACAGGGATATTTCTAGCCAGCCCAAACACAATTTGGCGCTTGTTTTTCTTATTAGACGGAACCACGAAATAAGATTCTTCGTGACGTCTAAAAGTTACACAGGCATGTGATGAAGCGGCTACAGGTAGAAGATAGGGAGAAGATGTCAGGAACCTTTGAGTATAAGGTCCAACATCTACATGAGGAGGAAAAGAATTTTCCTTATGATCAATGTATAAAGTTTCTTCTGGCTCTATGTCGTCTTTATATTGATGACTTTGCTTATCCGAAGATAAAGTCATTCTTTCAATAAACTTGACAGCCATATACTCGAAAAGGAAATCTTCATTGATATCAAAAAGTACAGAATGATCAATATTTACATCATTTAAAATCTAATTACTACGCTTCGGATTAATCAGCAGTGGACCATTATCCATCTTCTGCGTAGATTTGCCAAGATTGACAATTAATGGTGGTTATGGATCATTCGTACAAGAAGTACGCCCTTTGACTTTGATCACAAAAGGTTGAACTTGGTTCTTAGCAGGAATATTTATTGATTCCTCGGATGAAGTTTGAGTTCTTCCTTTAACCTTGATTATCAAAGGTTGATCATTGACAGGTTAGGATTGGATTCGTCCCTTGACTATGATCTTCAAAGGTTGCTCTTCTGGCGGATCTTCATCAAGAGACTGATTCTCAGTAGGTAATTGATCCTCAGCTATGTCTGATATCTCTTTCATATGCTCTTGTTTATAAAGCCTTGAATCAGAAAAATAGGCTTCGACACCCTTGAAAGGATTGATATCAGCAAACTCAGTCTTCACAACTCCTTGGGAATCCACATACTTGAAGCATTAGTGGAGAGTTGAAGGCACGATATTATGCTCATGTAACCATGGTCTTCCAAGAAGGATATTGTAGGATACGTCTGAGTTGATAACATAGAAGGTTACCATAGTGTAGAAGCATGGAAAATATCAGAATAATGGTCCATGCGTCTCCGGATACGAAGCCCATGCGGCTCATATGGGAGCTGTCTTATACAGTTCAAAGGAAGACTCTCCGTCTCATGCGGCTCGAGAGTGTATGCGATTCAGCAGGAATATGCGGCTCGATCGATGCCACGTGTCCCCCTGTGATCCTTCCCTACAGCTGGCCCTTTGAATAGTGGCCTCATTTAATGCTCTGACACGATTTGACGACTGTGGCGGCTCTGGCATAAAGTGTCATAATGGCTCTGCCATAATGACAGACTCTTCGGGAAAAGAAGAAGATCTTTGACCCGATCCGTCAGAAATCCTAGGTTGCCATGTGGCAAATCTCATGCGGCTTAAATAGAGAACAGCTTCATGCGGCTCACTGAGAAGTCACCCTATATAACTAGCAGAAATCAGCCATATGCGGCCCACTGAGAGCTCAGCCCCTGCGGCTCAATACAACGCTAGTTTGTGCGGCTCGCAGAGACTATACATATGCGGCTCATTGAGAGTTCATCACCTGCGGCTCAATAAAACATTGTCCCATGCGGCTCACGAGGAGTATCTCCCTGCGGTTCAAGTATCGCCCATCCTATGTGGCTCTGGCAGGACCCACAATTAAAACACGTGGCATCGAATCAATCAAGGATCTAACCGAATCCCAACAAGTATATTTGACATCATCGTCATAATTACTAAGATCAGGGCATATCATTTATCATCAAGCCAATGGGACACGTGGCGAGCAATCGGGCATTGGTATAATCAATCATGAAGATTTAAAGCAATCAGCATTAATTGCTCACAAGATTCGGTGCTATCCTCATTAATGGCCGAGATTCATTGTAATCAGGATCAAGGGTTCAGATAGATTGAAGGAGCGCCGACATTCCAAACAAATGATCATTAGCAAACCCTAATGATCATACCCCACTCTTATAAATAGCCAGCATCATTTCTTTGCACAAGGATCGGCAACAAAAGAATAAAAAAAATATACAGAGTCAGAGAGAGAATACACACATAGAGAGAGAGAGAAGCCAGGAGAGCAACAGAGGAGCAAAAAGAGCACTTCGTCAACGCCAACCATCTTTTCACAAGGAGCCAAGGCTGCATACCGATCGTCCAAGGAGTAAGGCAGGGCTGCCGTCGCCTTCCCGAGCCTCTATCGTCACCCCCCAGAATCTAAAATAAACAATTGTACTTAGATTGCTGTACCTAGGTTTTCGTCCCTAGGCTTTCTTTGTACAAGCGAGTTTGTATTATGAGTCTATGTTCAGTCCTCCGATAATTGTTCTGTACTTTTACAATCAATGGCAAACACGATGGCGACTCTGCTGGGGACTAACTTCTCCACGGCTGAGGAGTTGGTGACGCAATCGGATGCAGCGAAGCTTGGCTCCACGCAACAAAAGATGGTCGTCCGCTTCGACCAACAAGCGTTTGAAGAGATGCTCTCCGAAGGAAGCGCTGGTCCGGTCCAGAAGCGCACCCGCACGACAAAGGCTCACAGAGAGTGGAGGCCAAAATCATTTGCTCCTCCCCAAGCCCCCGACGGTGTACACTCTGTTGCTCAAAACGGTGAGAAGGACTCTTCTGCGGCCCCACTTCAAACCGTAGACAACTCTGCTGTCTCCAAGTCCGGCAGAAGAAAACACTATGATGCTGGACTTGCAGAGGCAAAGAGGAACTCTATGCGAACTGAGCCGCATAGGGGTGCTAGCCGAGTGAAAAAGGCTCATGCGACCACATCCGCTAGCCGCATGGACAAAGCCCATGCGGCCACAGTCGCTGGCCGCATGAAGAAGAATCATGCGGTCACATCTGGCAGCCGCATAATTTATGCAGCTACAGTCGCCAATCACATGGATGAAACACATGAGGCTACAGGAGGCAGCCGCTTGAAGAAAACCCATGCGGCCACTATTGCCAACCGTATGCGGCCAGCCTGCACGGTCGTGGCTCCTAGCCGCCCAAAGACAACTCATCCGACAGCAGAAGATGACCGCATGCAGACAGCCTGCACGGTACCCAACTCTAGCAACATAGCGTCCGTTCCACGCTTCTCTCGATCGGTCTTCGACCGTCTCTCATGCGGTCCCGACCCTGATGATTCTCTGTATGATAAGCCAGACTCTGTGGCATTTAACTTGGACTCCTCCTATTACGCACCTACCGGTGCTAAAGGAAGGAAGTCTAGGGCAGCGCGGGCTCATCGAGCCCAGTCAGCTGTCCCAACCTCTGACTATCGGAGCGTCCCGTTGACTATCACACGGGCCTCGGATGGAAAGTTGTATACAACTGCTCAAGTCCAGCCCCCAGCGGCAAACAGACAGAGTGGTTCCTCTGACCTGCGGGAGACGACCCTCCACAAACGCAAGGAAAGAAAAGGAGTGTCGGTGTGCAAGGAGTCCTCGCTTGGACATCGCTGCACCCAAATCATCGTCAATTGCTGCTGCAACAACGCGGCAATGACGGAAGCTCGGCCATCCGTCTTCTAAAGGCTACAGCACCCAAACTCAGAAGATGAGGCACCTCCTGTTGTCTCCTGCAATTTTGCTCAAAAAGCCTCTGCCGAAAAGAGAAGAAAGAAAACGAGCATCTCCAGTCCGAAGATATCAACCACTACAACTAAGAAACTGTCGTCTAAACGGTTGTCCTCCAATAGTGTATTCCAACACACCCGTTCAAAGACAAAATTTACTGCGATGGAAAATTCATCATCCACATCGCTGGGGGTTGAAGGAGTTGGGGGTAGCACCCCTCCGAACATCCGTAACAATCCGATGTTCCAAGGAACCGAGTCCGAACAAACAACTCTTCCATCAGGAGCAACGGACGCTGATGCCCCCGAGGACATCCGTAACTCTCAAGACAAGGCAAGCTCTGAAGCTGGGGATACCATTCCCTCCGAGTCCGAGCCCGAAGAAAACATTCCCACCTATCCTGATGACTTCTCGGTGCATGGGTACGACTCAGAGGGCATATCCTCTACCGTACCTTCCATCACTCCTCACGTAAGGACGGTATTCATGACGGACAGCGATCAAGGTGGTTCCAGTGATCGCCAGCGCATCGACAGTCTCGAAGCCATATTACTTGCTTTGGTCAAGTCTGTAGACGAGATTAAAGCGGCCCTGCCCACTCTACAAGGAGGAGCGCCTGGTCAAACAAACACGGGCCCTGCGGTCAATATAGATTTGAACTCAGCGGCACCAAACCCGGGCAATAATCCTTCCGAAATAACAGCCCCCGCCGCGACAGATGAGACCCGAGAAGTAAGAAGAGAGGTCCAGGAGCTCCGTGCCATGTTTCATGCCCGAGAAAACGCTCAAGATCTCAGAATGCGGCAACCATACCCTGCTGAGTGGAGGGATGTTCCATTCCCACCAAGATATAAGCCGTTCAACATCAACCCGTATGATGGCAAAACTTCAGCAAGTCGGTACATCACTTACTTTGAGGTCACCACCGACCATCTGCCCCATGAAGATGCGATCCTCACACGGTTATTCATTGGAGCATTGGAAGGAGTCGCCTTCGATTGGTACCGCAATCTACCGGACAACTGCATCCATTCCTTCGCCGGCTTCAAGCGCATGTTCTTGGAACGGTTCTATAAAGTAGGACAAGACGTCACGATGTCCACTCTCATGGACTGTAGAAGCATGGAAAATATTAGAATAAAAGCATAGATAGCCCATGCGGCTTTGGGTAGCAAGCCTATGCGGCTCATAACTGGAGTTGCCCCATGCAGCCCGAAAGAAGACCCTCAGACTCATGCGGTTCGGGGATATATGCGGTTCAGCAGGAACATGCGGCTCAATTGACGCCACGTGTGATCCCCCCACAGCTGGCTACGGGAGTAATAGCCTCATTTAATGCTCTGACACGACTCGACGGCTGCGACGTCTCTGACATAAAGCGTCATAATGGCTCTGCCATAATGACAGACTCCTCGGGAAAAGAAGACAATCTCTGACCCGATCTGTCAGAAATCCTAGATTGCCACGTGGCAAAAGTCTCATGCGGCTCGGGTAGAGAACAGCTTCATGCGGCTCAGCGAGGAATCACTCTAATATGATTAACAGGAATCCGCCATATGCGATCCACCCATTAGCCCGGTCTATGCGGCTCAATACCATGTTAACCCCTGCGGCTCGCAGAGACTACGCATATGCGGCTCACGGAAAGTTCGTCCCCTGCGGCTCGATGAGGCATTGACTCATGCGGCTCATGAAGAGCATCTCCCTGCGGTTCAAGTGTTGGCCATCCTATGCGGCCCTGGCAGGACCTTCAATTAAAACACGTGGCATTAAAGATTCAACCGAATCCCAACAAGAATATTTGATACCATTATCATAATTGCCGAGATCAGGGCATATCATTTATCATCAAGCCAATAGGACACGTGGCGAGCAATCAAATATTGGCATAATCAATCACGAGGATTTAAAGCAGTCAGCATTAACTGCTCATGAGATTTGGTGCTATCAGCATTAGTGGGCGAGATTCATTATGATCAGGATCAAGGGCTCAGATAGAATGAAGGAAGCGCCGACATTCCAAACAGATAATCATCAGCAAACCCAAATGATCACACCCCACTCCTATAAATAGCCAGCATCCTCCCCATAAAAAAAAAGAAGAAGAGAGAGAGAGAGGTCGGCAACAAAAGAATAAAAAACTAAGAAGAGAGAGATCTACACAGAGAGAGCTCCCCCTTTTTTTTTGATACTCACAGAGAGAGAGAAGCCAGGAGAACCACCCGAGGAGAGTAAGAAGAGCCTTTCTTCGTCAACGCCAAGCAGATCTTCCCCGAGCCAAGGCTGCATACTGATCGTCCAAGGAGTAAGGCAGAGCGGCCGTCGCTTTCCCGAGCCTCTATCGTCACCCCCAGAATCAAAAATAAACAATCGTACTTAGTCTGCTGTACCTAGGTTTTCGTCCCTAGGCTTTCTTTGTACGAGCGAGTTTGTATTGTGAGTATAAGTTCAGTCCTCCGATAATTGTTCTGTTCTTTTACAATCAATGGCAAACACGATGGCGACTCTGCTGGGGACTAACTTCTCCACGGCTGAGGAGTTGGTGACGCAATCGGATGCAGCCAAACTTGGCTCCACACAACAGAAGATGGTCGTCCGCTTCGACCAACAGGCGTTCGAAGAGATGCTCTCTGAAGGCAACGCTGGCCCGGTCCAGAAACGCACCCGCACTACGAAGGCTCGCAAAGAGTGGAGGCCAAAGTCATTTGCTCCTCCCCAAGCCCTCGATGGGATACCCTCGGTCGCTCAAGACGGTGAGAAAGATTCTCCTGCGGCCCCACTTCAGATCGCAGACACCTCTGCTGCCCCCAAGTCCGGCAGAAGAAAACACTATGATGCTGGACTTGCAGGGGCAAAGAGGGTCTCTGCTCAACCTGAACCACAGAGGAGTATTAGCCGCAGAAAGAAAATTCATGCGGCCACAACCGTCAACCACATGAAGAAAACTCATGCGGCCACTTCTGTCAGCCGCATAACTTATGCAGCTACAGTTCCCAACCGCATGGACGAGATTCATGCGGCTAGTAAAGTCAACCGCTTGCAGAAAACCCATGCGGCCACAGATGCCAACCGCATGCGGACAGCCTGCACGGCCATGACTTCTAACCGCATAAGAACTCGTCCCACAACAGAAGACAGTCGCATGCAAATAGCCTACACGGTACCCAACGCTAGCCGCATAGCGTCTCTACCGCGCTTCTCTCGATCAGTTTTCGACCGACTCTCATGCGGTCCTAACTCTGATCACTTTCTGAATGAAAATCCGGACTCTGTGATACCTAATGTGGACTCTTCCTATTACGCACCCACAAGTGCTAAAAAGAAAAATTCTAGGGCAGCGCGGGCTCATCAAGTCCAGACAGCTGCCCCAACCTCTGACTATCGGGGCGTCCCGCTGAGTATCACGCGGGCCTCTGACGGGAAGTTGTATAAAACCACTCGAGTCCAGCCCCCGGCGGCAAACGAACAAAGTGGTTCCTCTGACCTGCGTGAGGCTATCCTCCACAAACATACGGAAAGAGAAGGAGCCTCAGCGTGCAGAGATTCCTCACAGGGACGTCACTGCACCCAGATTATTGTCAACTGCTGTTGCAACAACGCGGCAGTAACGGAAGACCGGCCATCCGTCTTCCAAAGATTACAACATCCGAGCTCGGAAGACGAGGCACCTCCCGTTGCCTCCTGCAATTCCGTGCGGAAAGTCCCCGTGGAGGGGAGAGGGAAGAAGACAAGCATCTCCAGCCCAAAGGTGTCAACTATTGCAGCTAAGAAGCCGTCGTCTAGAGGATTATCCTCTACTGGAGTCTTCCAACACACCCGTTCAAAGACGAAAACTGCTACAGTAGGAAGTTCGCCATCTACGTCATTGGGGGTCGTCGGAACTTGGGGTAGCACTCCTCCAAACCTTTACGATAACCCGACATTCCAAGAAGACAGACTGGAGGAAGCAAATCCTCCGACGGATACAACAGATACCGACGCCCTCGAGGACGTCCTAAATGAAGCAAGTTCTGAAGCTGGGGGTACTATTCCTTCCGAGTCCGAACCTGAAGAGAACATCCCCACATATCCCGATGATTTCTCGATGCATGAGTATGACTCTGAGGGCATGTCCGCCACCTCTCCTTCTGTCACTCCTCACGTGAGGACGGTATTCATGACAGACAACAGCCAAGGTGGTTCCGGCGATCGCCAACGTATCGACACTTTGGAGGCCATACTGTACGCCTTGGTCAAGTCCGTAGATGAGATCAAAGCGGCACTTCCTACTCTGCAGGGAGTGACACCTGGTCAGACAAGCACGGGTCCCACGAACAACATAGATTCAAATTCAGCGGCACCAAACCCGGGCAATAATGCTCCCGAGATAACGACCCCTACCGCGACAGATGAGGCCCGAGAAGTAAGGAAAGAGGTTCAGGAGCTTCGAGCGATGTTCCACGCCCGAGAAAATTCTCAAGACCTCAGAATACGGCAACCATACCCAGCTGAATGGAGGGATGTGCCCTTTCCCCCAAGATATAAGCCGTTCAATATCAACCCATATGATGGTAAGACTTCAGCAAGCCGGTACATCACTTACTTTGAGGTCACTACCGACCATCTGCCCCATGAGGACGCCATCCTCACACGGTTATTCATTGGGGCACTGGAAGGAGTCGCCTTTGATTGGTACCGCAACCTGCCAGATAATTGCATCCACTCCTTCGCTGGCTTCAAGCGCTTGTTCTTGGAGAGGTTCTATGAGGTAGGGCAGGACGTCACGATGTCTACCCTCATGGACGTCGTCCAAGGAGAGAAAGAGCTGACAAGGAATTACATTGAGCGGTTTTGTCAAACCGCAATGAAGTTACCATCTGGCAACCCGGACTCTTCCTTGATTGAAATTTGCCAAAAGAGACTACTCCCAACAATTAGTCTCTGGATGGGCGAAAGTCAATTCAAGGACTGGAAGGCCTTTATCATCAGCGCTACAAGTGCCGAGGAACGATTGAAGAAAGCTCGCCAACTGGGGTTGCATATCTCAGAGGGAAAGAACAAGGGGAAGCGTCCCAACGCCAGCAACGACAATGGGGGTAGCCCCTCCAACCGAGACAACAAAGGCAAGCAGGCCATGGTGACCGATACAGCCCAGAAGCCCGAGCAACAGCCAGCGGACAAACAATGGCCTCAAATCACTTATTCTTTCGAAGACGGCCACGTCAAGCCTATCTTGGACATGCTTATACAAGGAGATAGAATTCAGCTTCCTCCACCAAGGCGGGAACCTCGGCCTGCTGATTTGGAAAATCCGAAGTTCTGCCATTACCATCGCTACGTCCACCATGCTACACACGACTGCTACCAACTGAAACGCTATATCCAGAACCTCATCGATTCAAACGCTCTGGCTATCGACTTCGAGGAGGTAACCGTAGCAGCCAACATGGTGTCCGTACAATTCGGCAATTTTCCTCCAACAGAGACTCAAGACGGTGTCATGCCCATCCCTCTGGCAACAATGGAAATCACTAACCTTCCGCCTGCCCGTGATCAAACTCCCGGCCTAATACCCCTCACCACATCACGAGGGGAGATCATGTGGGTCCATCCGGACCTAGTCCATGAGGTGACTCAGCCCACTGTATCCTCTAAAAAGAAAAGTGGAAAGGTCAGATCATGCCGCACCGCCTCGGCAGAGGAGGGGGAAGTCTCAGCCGTCACTACCCGATCTGGAGCACAAGCCCAACCAGTGGCCGAGAATCCGACTAATGATCAGCAGCCCACAAACGCTGATACTCCGGGACCGGCTCAGCCTTCGACGACCGACAAGCCTAGGCCGAAGGAGACTCGCTTCGACAAATCTCTCCGAAAGGAGACACCTCAGGGGCTGGAGAGGCCCTATAACTTCGACATCTTCGCGCAATTAGCTAACACACCGGCCAAATTGTCCTTATACGAACTCCTGAGACTCTCAAAAGATGTCCGCACAGCTCTAAGTGAGGCGCTCCAAAATGCCGACGCATACTTGGCTCAGGTCAACCTCACGGGAGATAATCAGCCTACAGATCTCCAAGATAGTGCGTGTACAGGTGCAATGCCCAATATCGTATTCTCTCCGCAGGATATGCTCATCAAAACTAACCTGCACGATCGCCCATTGTACTACACCGGATACATCGGCGACGTAAAGGTAGACCGAATGCACATTGACCCCGGGTCCTCCATAAGCATCATTCCGAAGGGTCTGCTACATCATCTTCGCATTCCAATGCATCGCCTGACGCCTACAAGCACCGCCATTAGCGGTTTCAATTCGGACAGGAGCTACCCAATAGGGAAGATTCGCTTGAAATGTTAGATTGGCGATCTCCAATCAGAAGTCACCTGCTACGTCATAGATATCGACACTTCTTACAATATCCTTCTGGGGCGGCCTTGGATACACGATTACATGATCGTGCCTTCCACGCTACACCAGTGCTTCAAATATGTCGATAAGCACGGCTTCGTGAGGACAGAGTTCGCTGATATCGATCCCTTCAAGGGGGTCGAATCTTATTACTCAGACTCTTGTCTTTACGAAAAATCAAAGAAGCATCTGGTCGAAGAGGAGGTGCAAGCTCACACCAAGACGACCACAAGATCAGAAGAACCCCTGACAATCCATCTCCAGGCTCGCAAACCGGGCAGTTCTGCACCCCTTACGGCTACTCTGCGTAAGGACGCAATCAGTCTATCGGCGCAAGAAGAGCAGATGAGGATCCGACTGCCAAGGTCTGGCCAAGTGCCGAGACCCACACCAGGAACTTTTACCATTAGACTACCGAGAGTCGGTCAGCTCCAAGCAGAGAAACTCAATCCCTCCGACAGACCGCTCACGATACGTCTTCCTAAAAAGGGCCGTCACCCCGACGCGAGGTCTGACACTTCCAGCGAACCAGCCACTTCTCGCCCCACGTCAGATGCCAAGCTGGGGGTTGCTAGTCCACCAACAACTCCACGACTTGCTCCTCCGGTCGAGCCCCTAAAGATCAAGCTGACTAGGTCGCTCTCCCAGTCTTCATTTATACAGGGGGTGGCCGAAGAAGAACCAGAATTAGCCAAGTATGTGGCTGCCCACTCCAATACCCCTTCCGCGGATGATGTAATCCCTCTCGAGAAGATACCTTATTTTATCAATAAAGGGCTATCTTTGAATTACATCGAACTCAACAAGCTATGTACAATGTATGCTATGGACCACGGTATAGGCACTCACCTACATACACAGGTGACGAATGTGTACACCGCTATCCAACTTACTCCAGTAGAAGACACTTACCGAATAATCGAAGGAGGGGACCACCCAATCATCTTCGGCCGGACGAACAACCCGCATCCCCTCGCCATGGAAGAAGTCGACTTCGGGTCAACTAACGGAAGACTGCCTCTGTATCTCTATAGCCCTCAATCCAAATATCTCATGCAGAAACAGGGGTATGATCTAGAGACAACGCCAGGACTGAACTACGGCACTGGACGACGATTACCTTTGAAGACGCCAGCCCCGGCGGGCAAACCACGGAACTACTATAACAAAACCCGATGCGGTTTAGGGTATGTAACGCCAACTACGACCCCTGAAAGCTCAGATGAAGAATGCGACTGGCAGTCACACTCAACCGGGTCACCAACTTCCGACTCAGACACAAGCATTGGGGACGTATTCAGACAAGTCCTATCAGTCAACATGGCATTTGCCGACGCTTACGAAGAAGACGAGGACATTCCTGAAATTCTCGAGCTTGAGCCGTGGGCCCAACAGTTAGACGCACAATGGGAAAAGCGGTTCGAGCTAGGAGAACCTCCTACGGAGGACAAAGTTATGCAGGTCAACCTCGGCACCGAATCCTCTCCGAAGCCAATCTTCGTCAGTAAAAGCCTAACAGACAAGGAACAAGAATCACTGCTGGAACTCATCCGAGAATATATTGACGTATTTGCATGGAGTTACGAAGATATACCGGGATTAGATCCCGACATTGCTCTCCATAAACTCAATATACGGCCGGATGCAAAGCCAGTCAAGCAGTAGCAACGACGCTTCCGCCCGGGCGTCATGGACGCGATCGAAGCCGAAGTCAACAAACTGATAGCCAGCGGCTTCATCCGTGAGGAGCAACACCCTGACTGGGTCGCCAATATAGTCCCGGTCCTTAAGAAGAACGGGAAGATCCGAATCTGCATCGACTTTCGCAATCTAAATGAGGCATGTCCGAAAGACGAATTTCCCCTCCCGATTACGGACATCATGATTGACAACACATGCGGCTTCGAACGTATGTCATTCATGGATGGATTCTCGGGAAACAATCAAATCAAGATGTCCCCCGACGATCAGAAGCACACATCATTTAGAACACCGATCGGCACATACTGTTACACAGTCATGCCATTCGGTCTAAAGAACGCTGGTGCCACATATCAGCGAGCTATGAGTATCATTTTCAGAGAACATTTGCACAAAATAGTGGAATGCTACGTCGACGACATCGCTGTCAAGAGTCGCCGCAAGGAGGATCATCTGCAAGATCTAAAAATGGTATTCGACCTAATGCGAGCCCACAACCTAAAGATGAACCCTACAAAGTCATTTTTGGGCGTATCCAGCAGAAAGTTCTTAGGTTTCATCATCACTGCACGGGGTATCCATGTAGACCCTGAGAAAACCAAGGCAATAATGGAGATGGGTCCCCCGAAAAACCTCCGCGAACTTAGAGGCCTCCAAGGGAGGCTAGCCTATATCAGAAGGTTCATTTCCAATCTCTCCGGACGATGCCGGCCGTTCACACACCTCATGAAGAAGGAAGTCTCATTCGCATGGGACGAAGAATGCCAACGCGCTTTCGACGACATCAAAGAATATTTGTCAAATCCTCCAGTCCTGGTGGCCCCGGTCCCTGGAAAACCATTCTTGCTCTATATACGAGCAATGGAACACTCCCTCGGTGCCCTGCTGGCACAAAATAACGACGCAGGACACGAACAGGCCATATACTACCTCAGTCGAATGATGGTCGGGCCCGAACACCGATACACTGCCGTGGAGAAAGAATGCCTCGCCTTAGTGTTCGTTATTCAAAAGACGCGGCACTATGTTACAGGACAAACCATACATGTGATCTCACGGGTAAATCCCCTCAGGGTCCTCATGACTAAACCAGGGGCGCTCAGCTCTTGCCTCGCTACCTGGGCAATACTGCTATCCCCATATCATATGATCTTCGTCCCACAGAAGGCTGTCAAGGGTCAAGCCCTAGCAGACTTTTTGGCAGCCCACCCAGGATCGGAGTCATCCAGAATCTATGAAGAGATCCCAGACGAGGTCGCCGATTCGAATACAGCCACTCACGATAACATATGGCGAATGTTCTTCGATGGCGCCTCAAGAATCGGACCCAAGGGAAATATCGTCGTCGGGGTCGAAGTGGTATTGATCTCTCCTACCGGGCTAGTGATCAATCGTGCCTACTCTCTCACGGAACCCTGTTCCAACAATGTGGCCGAGTACAACGCTTTGGTCATTGGCCTCCAACTCGCAAAGGAGCTGGGTGTAGAATATCTCGAAGCATACGGCGATTCACAATTAATCGTCAATCAGATTCGGGGGTCGTACGAAGTCCGCCATGAAGACATGATCCCCTACCACCAAATAGCAATCAACATTATCTCCTCATTCGAGGGATTCTTCATCGAACACGTCCCCAGACTTCAAAATATCGAAGCCGATGCCCTAGCAGGCCTTGCCGCTTCCTTAGCAGTGCCGAACCAAGCGCATCACTCGGTTGAGGTGATAGGCCACGAACTGGTCTGTCCCAAGAACAATATTCAATTCGTGGCGAGCTATTCCGCCCGAACGGTCGACGAAACACCAGACTGGAGACAGCCGTTCATTGACTTCGTCGTATACGATATCCTCCCGGAGAACCCAAGGGAAGCCACCTCCATCAGACGGCGTTCTCTCAGATTCTTCTACGACACAGAGACAAAAATGCTGTACCGACGATCCTACGACGGATTATTACTCCGGTGCTTGTCAAACGCAGAAGCCAAAGAAGCTGTACGAGAAGCTCACGATGGTGTCTGTGGGGCCCATCAGCCTGGCCCAAAGCTACAGGACCGCCTTCGCCGTATGGGCTACTACTGGCCTACGATGGTGGCAGACGCAATAGACTATGCCAGAAAATGCAAGGCTTGCCAAGTCCACGCAGACTTCATTCACCAACCCTCCGAGTTTCTACATCCAACGGTGGCATCCTGGCCATTCGAAGCATGGAGAATGGATATCATTGGCCCAATCACCCCACCTTCCTCCCGAGGACATCGCTTCATACTTGCGATCACCGATTACTTCTCCAAATGGTCGGAAGCCGTCCCACTCACAGAAGTTAAGACTTCAAATGTGATCAGCTTCCTTAAGCATCACGTCATCTACCGCTTCGGACTACCGTGGAGGATCATCCATGATAATGGTCCACAGTTTATAAGCCATGCATTCTACCGATTCTGCGATAAGCACCGCATTCAGAATGTCGCTTCGACACCATATAACCCAGCAGCAAATGGGTTGGCAGAGGCATTCAATAAAACAATCATCAAACTCCTCAAGAAGTTTGTCTCCTCCAACAAACGCGACTGGAACGAGAAGCTCGGCGAATGCTTATGGGCTTATCGCACCACAGTTCGAACAGCTACTGGGAATACACCATTCTCTTTAGTATACGGGAGTGAGACAGTCCTCCCACTGGAAACTCAGATTCCCTCACTCCGCGTCGCCCTCACTTATCAATTGACAACGGATGATAACTATCGACGTCGATTACAAGAGTTGGAGGCCTTAGACGAAAAGCGCCTACTAGCCCAGCAAAGGATCGAGCTATACCAAGCACGTATCTCAGGAGCCTTCAACAAGAAGGTCAAAATCAGAACATTCCAAGTGGGCGATCTCGTTCTGGCAGTTCGGAGACCAATGGTCATGACTCACAAAACCGCAGGCAAGTTCCAGCCAAAATGGGAAGGTCCATTTGTCATCGAGACCGTGTCCTCCAACGGCGCCTACCGCCTCGCCAAGCAGAATGGGGACTTGCTTATGTTGCCCGTCAACGGCAAGTTTCTGAAGAAATACTATGTTTAGATAACATTCTCCAAATTATCGAGTCATGTACCCTCTTAGTACCCCTGAACTCGCACCCACCATTTTCTAAATTATCGAGTCATGTATCCATTGATACCACTGAACCCACATCCACAACATTTCAGATTAATGAGCCATGCACCCGCTGGTGCCACCGAACTCTCATTTCCTCAATATTCTAGAAAATCTAAATTATATACTTACATTCCGGTCACTCTCTCAGATAGTAAGTCACGTATAATCATACCTCTGAACTTTCTTTCTGAAAGAGATCCTCCCTCATGATCCACTACCCGTGCTCCCAGTGCACAAAAAGGGTAATCGATCCACTAATCTCCGAAACGACCATGTCCTCATTACCTCTGAGTCGTTTTCACTTCCACCAAAAACAAACCGCCCCCTCGCATAGAACTTCCACGTCCTCCTACCTCTGAGTAATTCTATGCACCCCTTCTTCATTGGGCCCACTCCTGCCATGTCCTCGTTACCTCTGAGTGGAAAGGCTCCATCGAAGAAATCACCATATTTGCCATGTCCACATTACCTCTGAGCAAGTATGTTGGTTCCCTTTCAACCTATTGTCTGTACCCACAACCGGGGTGCGACAAGGATAATAGGTCCACAAATGTCCTCTGTTGACCACAAATGTCCTCTGTTGACCACAAATGTCCTCTGTTGACCACAAACGTCCTCTGTTGACCACAAATGTCCTCTGTTGACCACAAATGTCCTCTGTTGACCACGAACGTCCTCTGTTGACCACTATTGATTATAGAAAAGTCTTCTGTGAAGTCTCCCCCTACCATGTTCTCATTACCTCTGAGTAGGAAGATTCTACGGTAAAACCCTCATGTTTGCTACGCCCTCGTAACCTCGGAGCAAATATGACTGGCTTCCTTCCAACTTGTTATCCGTACCTAAAACCAAGGTACGCCTAGGGTAACAGGTCCACAAATATCCCTTGCTAAGCTTCTTGGCATAAATCCACCATCTTACCATGCCCCGGGAGCCCAGCTGCTCTACGGCATTCCTTTCCCCAGTACCGAGAACATCCATGACCATTTTGTCATGGCTGTCCCGGACATCCTGATCAAACTTGTTATCCGTACCTAAAACCAAGGTACGCCTAGGGTAACAGGTCCACAAATAATCCCCCAGCAAGTCCGATTCCATGAACGCCGATACAAGAAAGAAAAAATGAGTTAAAACATGCTCATTTATCCAAAAATCAAAGGGCTACATCATTGGGGATCACATCCCTTGCAAATAAAAATATACACATATGAAAAAAAAAAAAAAAAGAGGCAGAAGAAGACAGAGGGCGGATCACTGTTCCGGGGCACATAACACCGTGAGGCGGTCCTTTATCAAGGCGACCGACCGCTCAAACCTCTGTTTGGCTCGACGCTCAGCTTCCTGGTTCAACACCGCCGGGTCCTCCAGATGAACGTGGGCCTGCCAGGTGTCCTCGAACTTCTTAAAAGATCGCTCCAGGTTGGCAGAAGTTCAAGAAATCCGCTCGGCCTCCCGAGCAATCGACTCCTGTTCTGCATGAGCAGCCTCCCGCTCTGACTCTAAGAAGGCTAACTCCTCCTGGAGCGCGAGAATCCGCTCCTTCGTGTCAGCTATTCCACGAGAGGCAGACTTTTCCCGGGCCCTACAAGCCTGACTCCGACGACCCAGCCGGTCATAGGAGGCGGAAAACTTGTCAAGATCCCCCTGCACAGCCGGCCCGGCAGTTTCTCGAGCGAGCTTGATCCTGTCCCGAGCCGCAACCAGGAAGCCCCGCTCTCGTTCGATCGCGGCAGGCAAACCGGCCTGCCGTACTGTCAGCAGTTGGGTCACAAGCTGGTCAGCCTCTGTCAGCTTAGGCTCCAAGAATGCTGCTAACCCCAGCCCGCCAGGAAGACCCTTCAGAGTGTCAATTTGACCCCGAGCTCCCCGTAGAGACAGAGAAAAAGGGACCCCCCGGTCCACGGCAGCATTTATACCCCTCCCTAAGTGGCGATAAAAGCTGTCAACCACATCCTGCGTCACCTCGTCCAGAGCCTCCGAGGAAACCGGTGTCAACGGGAGTGTGGCTGGTAGCACGGAAGAAGACGCGACGGAGTCTGCCGCTCCTGCCACCAGAGAAACCAACTCCGTACGGAAAGACGCTTGAACAGCGGCCAACTCCTCTTCAGCAGCCCGCAGGATTTGGATGCTCGACAAGGTCGAGAAGTCGACTTCCGGAGCCGTGTCAACAGCGGAAGACGAGGCGGAAACCATTGCCAACTCCCTCCCCGTCTGCCCGGAGACGGCAGGAGGCTCTTCAACATGAGAGAGAGGAGAAGAAACATTCCTTTCGTCCGGATAATGGCCAACCGAACTCTTCCTGAGAACATCCGCGACGGGAGGTAAAAGGTCAGGACCTGCAGGGCCAAGGCAACCATGAATCGACTTGACCCGAAGGATATGTTGATAGAGCGAATAAGCCCCTTCGGTAGTCAATATATGGCCTATCTTACCAATGGAGGAGTACGGAGGCTGAGGTTCGTTTACAGCCACCATAGCCTCCTCACCAATAACCTCCGAATCAGGAATCAGAGAGTCGTCCCCGGGAGAAGAGGTACTGAGAACGGTGTCATCTCGATGAAGCTCAACGACCGCAGGGGCGGGCCCAGAGGAACCTTTGTTCCCCCGAGCTGATGCTTCAGCAACCCGGGAACTTCCAGCCGCCTCCGGGAGAGCCCCAGCAGAAAAGACCGCGGCGCACATATCGTTGATTAAGACAGCGAGGACGGAATCAACCTCGGAGGCAGTAGATGGTTTAGAAGACCCCGGTCCGTCGGACGCCTACAAAGAAAAGTGATTAAATCATATCTGCGAGAGGAAAAGGAACTACAACAAAGAAACAAATCCAATTTAGCCTTACCTCCGGAGTAGCATCGGTACCGTCATCCCTTTCGGTAATAAGCAATCCACGAGATTTAACGGCAGCTCTCTTCACGGAAAAGGTCGCACCACTGCCAGAAGATTCGTGCCTGACTCGCTTACGTGAGGAACTAGACACAGCCGGAAGCTGTTCTTCCCTCACTCTTCCACCTTCTGTAGAAAGCAATGGGCCCTCTGCCAGTTCGTCAGGGATGGGAAGCAATTGATCTGCTACTTCTTCGCCTCCATCAAAAAGAGAATCTTCGCTGTCATCTTCCTCCCTAGCCGATTCGGAAGGTTCTGATTCAGGGAGAGGAGTCTGAAGCGCTAGTTGCTTTCTAGCCTTAGCCCCCTTTGGCTTCTCCTCTAAGCCTGTACCCACGATAAAACTGGTACTCGGATCGAAATTGATAGGAGGCTTGTTCGCCATGACATGATACAAAGCAGCCACGTATAAAATTTTCCTTGGCGCCTGAGCATCAGGGACCGAGAAGCTGGCTCGAGTATGATAAGCATTATAATAATTCCACGCCCTGACGCCATCAAGAACGCTACCTTCGAAGCCCAAACCAGGATTGGGATGATCAAGGAATAACTGGCTATAACCGAACTGCCGAGAAAACCTACTAGGTAGGTAAGGCTCCAGGTACACCCTATCGCGGTTGCGATAAACCAAATGAGCAGGACGGATGTTACGCAACCAGGTGAGCATATCCGGAGATAGAAAGTGAGGAGGTCCAGTACCATCAAGGTGTACCTTACCCACATCTTCATCAGAAAAAGGAGGAACGGACACAAAAAGGTGACACCCATCTACCCTCGCCAGTATCCTCCGACACGCCGGCATGGTACTACATTCCCAAGGCTGGTGGTGATACTTGAAAAGAAACGCGTCATCACCTGTAACGCCTTCTCCCGTCCCGGGTCTCATCAAGGATTGATAATGCAGCAATAGCCATCCCAGTAAGTAATGGTAAGGCAATTCTACACGTTCAAAATCCATTGCCACGTCACGAGCAATGACCTTGGACGAGAAGACATGAAGACCATGTTGAATACTACACACCATGGCAGGAAGGAGGGCCAGCCTGACCCCAAAGGCCAACTTCACGGCAGGAAGAATGAAGTGGCGACTGATCCTCTCAATAGAGCCTGCCCCTCCTGAGACCACGCAATTGCGCAGCCACACCATTAAAAATTCGGCCAAGAGTGCCTTCTCGGACAACCGTCGGGTGCCATAACGAAAGTAGCTAAAGGAGTCAATCTGGCTCCCGAACCTGTCACTGTGAGACCTCGACCTCCGGGCAGTCGACATCAAGACCTCCACTTCTTTAGGAGTTAAACGATCTCGGGAAGTAACTCGGCCAGCCGCGCTAAATTTGAAAAGGTATGCAACCCAAGATTTAGTATGGGGAGAGTCCCCCTCCGAGCTATCATTTTTTTGGATAGTCGTCCGGTGACAGGTGCTATGATGGCATAATAATTCTTGATACACGGTGACGAAACCGGGGAATCGCTGATCCAAATTTTGGAGCTCCTCATTCGTCGGCGTATACACTTCGAAGGGTTCATCCCCCCAGGGGAGCTTGGAGACAGCATACATCTCTTGAAGAGCGAGCCCTAATTCTCCAACAGGGGTAAAAAAGGTCCCCGTTCGATGATTGTACATCTCCAGAAGGGCCATGAACAGGGGCTTATTAACGGGCAATCCGTGGCTGGTACCCCGTATAGCTTCATAAAGGTTGACTCCCCGCAAAAACTCTTCATACTTCCGTAGGATCCATGAAGACAGATTAGCCCACGGAGGAATGGGGTGTACCCAGCTCGGCAGGACCAACCTACCAATAGGATAGGACCCTTTGCAAGCTAGCTGACTCAGGAAGGTATCAGCCTGGAAGAATGAAAAATTAGGACCCGGGGTGTTGATGAAGGTACCTGGAACTAACCCCATCACGGACCGACTGGCTGGATCTTTGACTGCGCGCACTGACCTAGTGGCTCTGTTATAACGGATATTACCAACAAACATCCCCGGTCTGGTTGGAGTGAGGGTGTCCGGCATCTGCCTATCCAGAACGATCATATTGAACCACTCAAAAGGGAAATGGCGCTTCATAATAGGGATGTGAATCGGCATCCCATCCAGGTCAAAATCCCAACTCTCCGAAACATCCAACACTCGGGAGTTTTCTACAACCAACGCATCCCCAAAGAGGAAGACCGGTTTCAGATACTTCCCGTCAGACTGCCCAGAGCTTATCATATCAACAAGGAATTGAAAGGATTGAACCCTGATGACATTTAGCCGTTCTAAAGGTTCATCAACAAGTAGCTGTTCGGACACTTGACGAACTAAGTCATCCCGATGAACGCCCGAGGCTAACTGACGCGAGCCTACCATAAGTTCCCCAGCAGGATTCACGGGCAGAGTCACTAAAGACAGGCAAAAGAAACAAGGTCAGAAGACAAACAAAGAAGACAGAAGTATTAGAAAAGATTACTGAAGTCTATGCGGCTAAGGTTGCCACAGCCTCATGCGGCTCATCAGCAGATAGGTCCATGCGGCTCTGCGCGTCATATCCCCATGCGGCTCTGAATTAACCAAATCCGTACAACTCAGATTCAGAAGGGTTTATAAATTCATGCGGCTAAGCCCGACTCATATAAACCACTGCGGCTACAAACCATCAAGTTCATGCGGTTCAAAAGTGAGCAACGCTTATGCGGCCCAAGTCGAAAACACACATGCGGCGCTGATCTAATATGACAAACTCATGCGGCCATAATGGGCGAAATGCCTATGCGGCCACATCGATACGTCTCGTACATGTGGCTTGTGCATAAAGTATGCAACAGAGCCATGGCAGCAGTTAGGGTTTTTCGGAGTGACCCCCTTACCAGCGATGGGCGGGTGAACATCAGGATGGACAACGCCTACAGCAGCCGACGGAGGAGCGACCACATTCGTCGCGGCAGTCGCCGCCGCAGCAACTGCCTTGCCCTTCGCGGCCTTCGATGCAGCAGATCTCTTAGGAGCCATGGTCGATAGATGAAGGAGGACGACGAAGAGCAAAACTGACAACAGGGAATTCAAGCAAAAAAAGGAGATAAAGAAATCCCCAAGAGCTGAAAGACTCCTATTTATAGGCGATCCATGAAGTAGAAAGACGCCTCGGATTACGCGCCGCCTCCAAAAATAAAGGCGAGAACGCTTCGGTCAAAGCAAAAACCGACCCTTGGGATCCTCCCCCAAAAGACGGCGTTAAATCAAATCGAAAGCAATTAATGAAGATTTGCTCACGAGGTCAGGACGCGTGGCAAAGAGCCTATGCGGCCAGAAGGATCTATGCGGCCGAGATGCTAATACGGCCAGGAAGCTCAGGTAAACAGAACATCCTATGCGGCATAAACGGGGCCATGCTTCTTATTCAAAGTGTTTCAATTTTACAAATTAAAAACTTTGAAGGGGGTCCTGTAGAAGCATGGAAAATATTAGAATAAAAGCATAGATAGCCCATGCGGCTTTGGGTAGCAAGCCTATGCGGCTCATAACTGGAGTTGCCCCATGCGGCCCGAAAGAAGACCCTCAGACTCATGCGGTTCGGGGATATATGCGGTTCAGCAGGAACATGCGGCTCAATTGACGCCACGTGTGATCCCCCCACAGCTGGCTACGGGAGTAATGGCCTCATTTAATGCTCTGACACGACTCGACGGCTGCGACGTCTCTAACATAAAACATTATAATGGCTCTGCCATAATGACAGACTCCTCGGGGAAAGAAGACAATCTCTGACCCGATCTGTCAGAAATCCTAGATTGCCACGTGGCAAAAGTCTCATGCGGCTCGGGTAGAGAACAGCTTCATGCGGCTCAGCAAGGAATCACTCTAATATGATTAACAGGAATCCGCCATATGCGGTCCACCCATTAGCCCGGTCTATGCGGCTCAATACCATGTTAACCCCTGCGGCTCGCAGAGACTACGCATATGCGGCTCACGGAAAGTTCGTCCCCTGCGGCTCGATGAGGCATTGACTCATGCGGCTCATGAAGAGTATCTCCCTGCGGTTCAAGTGTTGGCCATCCTATGCGGCCCTGGCAGGACCTTCAATTAAAACACGTGGCATTGAAGATTCAACCGAATCCCAACAAGAATATTTGATACCATTATCATAATTACCGAGATCAGGGCATATCATTTATTATCAAGCCAATAGGACACGTGGCGAGCAATCAAATATTGGCATAATCAATCACGAGGATTTAAAGTAGTCAGCATTAACTGCTCATGAGATTTGGTGCTATCAGCATTAGTGGCCGAGATTCATTATGATCAGGATCAAGGGCTCAGATAGAATGAAGGAAGCGCCGACATTCCAAACAGATAATCATCAGCAAACCCTAATGATCACACCCCACTCCTATAAATAGCCAGCATCCTCCCCATAAAAAAAAAGTAGAAGAGAGAGAGAGGTCGGCAACAAAAGAATAAAAAACTAAGAAGAGAGAGATCTACACAGAGAGAGCTCCCCCTTTTTTTTGATACTCACAGAGTGAGAGAAGCCAGGAGAACCACCCGAGGAGAGTAAGAAGAGCCTTTCTTCGTCAACGCCAAGCAGATCTTCCCCGAGCCAAAGTTGCATACTGATCGTCCAAGGAGTAAGGCAGAGCGGCCGTCGCTTTCCCGAGCCTCTATCGTCACCCCCCAGAATCAAAAATAAACAATCGTACTTAGTCTGCTGTACCTAGGTTTTCGTCCCTAGGCTTTCTTTGTACGAGCGAGTTTGTATTGTGAGTCTAAGTTCAGTCCTCCGATAATTGTTCTGTTCTTTTACAATCAATGGCAAACACGGACATCGTCCAAGGGGAGAAGGAGTTAACGAGGAACTACTTTGAGCGGTTCCGCCAGACCGCTATGAAGCTGCCTTCCGGAAATTCGGATTCTTCTTTGATTGAAATCTGCCAAAAGAGACTGCTTCCAACGATCAGTCTCTGGATGGACGAGAGTCAATTCAAAGATTGGAAGGCATTCATCATCAGCGCCACAAGCGCTGAAGAACGACTGAAGAAGGCCCGCCAACTGGGGTTACACATCTCAGAAGGGGAAAACAAGGGCAAGCGTCTCAACAACGATAATGGGGGTAACCCCCCCAACAATCGAGACAGCAAAGGAAAACAGGCTATGGTGGCCGACAAGGCCCAGAAGCCCGAGCCACAGCCAGCAGACAAGCAATAGCCTCAGATCACTTACTCTTTCGAAGACGGCCACGTCAAGCCTATCTTAGACATGCTCATACAAGGAGGTAGAATTCAGCTTCCTCCACCAAGGCGGGAGCCTCGACCGGCTGATTTGGAGAACCCGAAGTTCTGCCATTACCACCGTTATGTACACCACGCTACACATGACTGCTACCAATTAAAACGGTACATCCAAAGCCTCATCGATTCGAACGCTCTGGCCATCGACTTCGAAGAGGTAACCGTAGCAGCTAATATGGTGTCCGTACAGTTCGGCAACTTCCCTCTGACGGAGACTCGAGACGGGGTAATCCCCGTCCCTCTCGCGACAATGGAGATTACCAATCTTCCTCCGCCCCGAGAACAAGCTGCTGGTTTAGTACCTCTCACCACCTCACGAGGAGAGGTCATGTGGGTCCATCCAGACTTGGTGTCAGAAGTGACTCGGCCCACACCATCTTCCACCAACAAAAAGAGTAGAAAAATCAAGACCTGCCGCACAGTTTCAGCAGACAACGAGGAAGCTACAGCCGTCGTCACACGGTCCGGAGCGCAATCCCAACCTTTGGTTGACAATCCAACTGAAAATCATCAACCCACTACAACTGATGCTATGGGACCGGCTCAGCCTTCGACGACCGACAATCCTAGGCCGAAGGAGACTCGCTTCGACAAATCTCTCCGAAAGGACGCAGCCCAAGGGCTAGAGAGGCCCTACAACTTTGATATCTTAGCACAATTGGCTAACACTCCGGCCAAATTATCATTATACGAACTCCTGAGGCTCTCTAAGGACGTTCGTATTGCATTGAGCGAAGCACTCCAAAATGTCGATGCCCATCTTGCTCAATCTAACCTCACTGGGGAGGACTCACCCATGGATCTCCAAGATAGTGCCTGCACGGGAGCAATGCCCAACATCGTCTTCACTCCGTAGGACATGCTCATCAAAACCAACCTACATGATCGCCCGCTATACTACACGGGATATATCGGCGACGTGAAGGTGGATCGGATGCACATTGATCCTGGCTCTTCCATAAGCATCATCCCGAAAGGTCTGCTACATCATCTCCGCATCCCAATGCATCGCCTGACACCTACAAGCACCGCCATCAGCGGTTTCAATTCGGGCAGGAGCTACCCTATCGGAAAGATTCGTCTGAAGTGTCAGATTGGCGATCTCCAATCCGAAGTCACCTGCTACGTCATAGATGCAGACACTTCTTACAACATCCTCTTGGGGCGCCCATGGATACACGATTATATGATCGTGCCTTCCACGCTACACCAGTACTTCAAATATGTCGACAAACACGGCTTCGTGAAGACAGAGTTTGCTGATATCGATCCCTTCAAAGGGGTCGAATCCTACTACTCAGACTCCTGCCTATACGAATACTCGAAGAAGCACCTGGATGAAGGAGACGCACAAGTTCATACCGAGACAGCCACGGGATCAGAAGGACCCCTGACGATCTACCTCCAAGCTCGTAAATCGGGCAAGTCCGCACCCCTCACCGCCACTCTACGGAAGGACGCGATCAGCCTCTCGGCGTAAGAGGAGCAGATGATAATCCGGCTGCCTAGATCCAGCCAAGTGCCGAGACCCACAACGGAGCCACTAACCATCAGGTTACCAAGAGTCAGCCAACCACAAGCAGGAAAGCTCAACCCCTCGGACAGGCCCATGACGATACGCCTTCCCAAGAAGGGTTGTCAACACGATGCAAGGTCTGATATTTCCAGCGAACTAGCCACTCCTCGCTCCACATCGAATGCCAAACTGGGGGTCGCCAGCCTGCCAACGACTCCGTGCTCTGCTCCATCAACTGGACCACTGACGATCAAGCTTCCTAGATCGTCTTCTCAGTCTTCGTTCACACAGGAGGTAGCCGAAGAGGAACCAGAGCTAGCCAAGTATGTGGCCGCCCACACAAATGTCCCTTCCACTGATGATGTAATCCCCCTAGAAAAGATACCTTACTTCATCAATAAAGGGTTATCTTTGAACTACACCGAGCTCAATAAGCTATGTACGATGTATGCTATGGAACACGGTATAGGCGCTCACCTACACACACAGGTGACAAATGTGTACACCGTAATCCAGCTTACTCCAGTAGAAGACGCTTACCGAATACACAAGGTAGGAGATCATCCAGTCATCTTCGGCCGGACGAACAACCCTCATCCCCGCACCATAAAAGAAGACGACCTCGGGTCAGATGCCGGAAGACTGCCTCTGTATCCCTATAGCCCTCAATCCAAATATCTTATGGAGAAACAGGGGTATGATCTAGAGACTACGCCAGGATTGAACTATGGTACTGGGCGACGATTACCTTTGAAGCCGCCAGTCCCGGCGGGCAAACCACGGAACTACTATAAAAAAACTCGATGTGGGTTGGGGTATGTAACGCCTACTACGACCCCGGAAAATTCAGATGAAGAATGCGACTGGCAGTCACATTCAACCGGATCACCAACTTCCGATTCAGATACCAGCATCGGAGATGTATTCAGACAAGTCATGTCAGTCAACATGGCATTCGTCGACGCGTACGAAGAAGACGAAGACATCTCCGAAATTCTCGAGCTAGAGCCATGGGCCCAGCAATTAGACGCACAATAGAAAAAGCGATTCGAACTGAGAGAACCTCCTACTAAAGATAAGGTCATACAAGTGGATCTCGGCAGCGAATCTTCTCAAAAACCGATCTTCATCAGTGAAAGCCTAACCAACGAAGAACGGAAGTCGCTGTTAGAACTTGTCAAAGAGTACATTGATGTGTTCGCCTGGAGCTATGAAGATATGCCAGGATTAAATCCCGACATTGCTCTTCACAAACTCAATATTCGGCCAGATACGAAGCCAGTCAAGCAACAACAGCGACGCTTCCGCCCAGGCATCATGGACGCGATCGAAGCTGAAGTCAACAAACTAATAGCCAGCGGCTTCATTCGTGAGGAGCAACATCCCGATTGGGTCGCCAATATAGTACCTGTCCTCAAAAAGAATGGGAAGATTCGAATCTGCATCGACTTCCGCAACCTGAACGAGGCGTGCCCTAAAGATGAATTCCCCCTTCCTATCACAGACATCATGATCGACAATACTTGTGGCTTCGAACGCATGTCATTCATGGATGGCTTCTCGGGGTACAACCAAATCAAAATGTCTCCTGACGATGAAAAGCATACATCATTCCGAACACCGATTGGCACGTACTGCTACACAGTTATGCCTTTCGGTTTAAAGAATGCTGGCGCCACGTATCAAAGAGCTATGAGCATCATCTTCAGAGACCACTTACGCAAGACGGTGGAGTGCTATGTTGATGATATAGCCGTCAAGAGCCGCAGCAAAGGAGACCATCTACAGGATCTAAGGACGGTATTCGACCTAATACGGACACATAATTTGAAGATGAACCCTACGAAGTCCTTCCTGGGCGTATCCAGCGGGAAGTTCTTAGGCTTCATCATCACTGCAAAGGGTATCCATGTAGACCCCGAGAAGACAAAAGCAATCATGGAGATGGGTCCCCCAAGAAATCTCCGTAAACTCAGAGGCCTTCAGGGAAGGCTAGCTTACATCAGAAGGTTCATTTCCAACCTCTTCGGGCGATGCCGACCATTTACGCACCTCATGAAGAAAGGAGTCTCATTCGTATGGGACGAAGAATGCCAGCGTGCTTTCGATAGCATCAAAGAATATCTGTCAAATCCTCCAGTCTTGGTAGCCCTAGTCCCTGGAAAACCATTTCTGCTCTATGTACGAGCAATGGAACACTCCCTCGGTGCTCTGCTGGCACAAAACAACGACGCAGGCCATGAGCAAGCCATATATTACCTCAGCCGAATGATGATTGGGCCAGAGCACTGATACACCGCTGTAGAAAGGAATGCCTCGCCCTGGTGTTCGCCATTCAGAAAACGCGACACTATGTCACCGGACAAACAATACATGTGATCTCACGAGTCAACCCTCTCAGGGTCCTCATGACTAAACCAGGGGCACTCAGCTCTCGCTTCGCTATATGGGCAATATTGCTGTCCCCTTATCATATGATCTTTGTCCCACAAAAGGCAGTCAAAGGTCAAGCCCTGGCAGACTTCTTAGCAGCCCACCCGGGCTCGGAGTCTTCCAGAATATATGAAGAGATCCCAGATGAGGTCGCCGACTCGCATGCAACCTCTCACGATAATATATGGCGAATGTTCTTCGACGGTGCTTTGAGGACCGGACCTAAAGGCAATATAGTCGTCGGAGTCAGGGTTGTGCTAGTCTCCCCTACCGAATTGGTGATCAACCGCGCTTATTCCCTCACAGAGCCATGCTCTAACAAAGTGGCCGAGTACAACGCTCTGGTCATTGGCCCCCAACTTGCAAGAGAGCTGGGGGTAGAATACCTTGAAGCATACGGCGATTCCCAACTAATCGTCAATCAGATCCGGGGCTCATACGAGGTCCGCCACGAAGACATGATCCTCTATCACCAAATAGCGATTGACATCATCTCATCGTTCGAGGGGTTCTTCATCGAACACGTTCCCAGACTCCGAAATATCGAAGCCGATACCCTAGCTGGTCTTGCCGCTTCCCTTGCAGTTCCGAATTATGATCGCCAATCAGTAGATGTGATAGGCCACGAACTGGTCTGTCCCAAGAACAATGTTCAATTCGTGGCGAGTTATTCCGCCCAGACGATCGATGATGCCACAGATTGGAGACAACCATTCATCGACTTCGTCGTCTACGACATCCTGCCTGAGAACCTAAAGGAAGCTACTTCCATCAGAAGGCGTTCCCTCAGATTCTTCTACGATACAGAAATAAAAATGCTGTATCGCCGCTCCTACGACGGATTACTGCTTCGGTGTCTGTCAAATGCAGAAGCCAAAGAAGCCGTACGAGAAGCCCATGACGGTGTTTGCGGGGCCCACCAGTCCGGCCCGAAACTGCAAGACCGCCTTCGCCGAATGGGCTACTATTGGCCCATAATGGTGGCAGACGCGATAGATTATGCTAGAAAGTGCAAAGCTTGCCAAGTCCACGCGGACTTCATCTACCAACCCTCCGAATTTTTACATCCGACAGTGGCATCCTGGCCATTCGAAGCATGGGAAATGGATATCATTGGTCCAATCACCCCACCTTCCTCCCGAGGACATCGCTTCATACTTGCGATCACTGATTACTTCTCTAAATGGGCGGAAGCTGTCCCACTCGCAGAAGTCAAGACTTCAAACGTGATCAGCTTCCTTAAACACCACGTCATCTACCGCTTTGGACTGCCCCGAAGGATCATCCATGATAATGGTCCGCAGTTTACAAGCCACACATTCTATCGGTTTTGCGATAAGCACCGTATTCAGAATATCGCCTCAACGCCGTACAACCCGGCAGCAAATGGGTTAGCAGAGGCGTTCAACAAAACAATCATCAAACTGCTCAAGAAGTTCGTCTCCTCCAACAAGCACGACTGGAACGAGAAGCTCGGCGAGTGCTTATGGGCTTATCGCACCACGGTCCGAACAGCCACCGGAAATACGCCATTCTCTCTGGTATATGGGAGTGAGGCAGTCCTCCCCTTGGAGACACAGATCCCCTCACTACGTGTCGCCCTCATACACCCATTGACAACCGATGATAACTACCGACGTCGACTGCAAGAGTTAGAGGCCTTAGATGAAAAGCGCCTCCTAGCTCAGCAAAGGATCGAGCTATACCAAGCACGCATCTCAGGAGCCTTCAACAAGAAGGTCAAAATCAGAACATTCTAGGTAGGCGATCTCGTCTTGGCAGTCCGGAGGCCAATGGTCATGACTCACAAGACCGCCGGCAAATTCTAGCCAAAGTGGGAGGGTCCATTTATCATTGAGACGGTATTCTCCAACGGTGCTTACCGCCTTGCAAAGCAAAACGGAGACTTGCTCATGCTGCCCGTCAACGGCAAGTTCCTAAAAAATATTATGTCTGAACAACATTCGTTACAAAGTCTTTGAGTCATGTACCCGCTGGTACCACTGAACTCACACCCTCAGCATTTCAGATTATCGAGTCATGTACCGGCTGGTACCACTGAACTCACACCCACAACATTTTAAGATCATCGAGTCATGTACCTGCTGGTGCCCCTGAACTCACCCCTACATCCCCTTTAGATTATCGAGTCATGTACCCGCTGGTGCCGCTGGACTCCCACTTTCTCAATATGTTAATTTACCGAGTTATGTACCCGCTGGTGCCTCTGAACTCACATTTTGGTCACTCTTTCAGATAGCAAGTCATGTATGATTATACCTCTAAACTTTCTTCCTGGAAGAGATCCTCCCTCATGATCCAATACCCGCACTCCCAGTGCACAAAAAGGGTAATCGATCCACAAATTTCCGAAAATGGACATGTCCTCATTACCTCTGAATCGTTTTCACTTCCACCAAAAACAAAACGCCTCTCACATAGAACCTCCACGTTCTCCTACCTCTGAGTCGTTCTATGTACTCCCTCTTCATTGAGCCCACTCCTTCTATGTCATCATTACCTCTGAGTGGGAAGGCTCCGTCGAAGAACCCTTCATGCTTGCCATGTCCACATTACCTCTGAGCAAGTATGTCGGTCTCCTTTCGACCTATTATCTGTACCCACAACCGGAGTACGACAAGGATAGTAGGTCCACAAATGTCCGCTGTTGACCACGAATATCTTCCGTAAAACCTCCCCTGCCATGTCCTCATTACCTCTGAGCAGGAAGGTTCTACGGTAAAACCCTCATGCTTGCCATGTCCTCATGACCTCTGAGCAAATATGTTGGTTTTCCTTTCACCCTATTATCCGTATCCCGAACCAGGGTACGCCAAGGATAATAGGTCCACAAATATTCCTTTGCTAAGCTTCTTAGCATAAATCTACTACCCCACCATGCCCCGGGAGCCCAGCTGCTCTACGGCATTCCTTTTTTTAGCACCGAGAACATCCATGACCACTTTGCCACGGCTGTTCCAGACATCCTATCCAAACTTGTTATCCGTACTTAAAACCAAGGTACGCCTAGGATAACAGGTCCACAAATAAATCCCCCAGCAAGTCCAATTCCACAGACGCCACAAGTACAAGAAAGAGATGATGAGTTGAAACATACTCATTTATTTCAAAATTCAACGTACTACTTCATTTGGGATCACATCCCTTACAAAAAAAAAAGGAGAAGCAAAAGAAAACAGACGGCTGATCACTGCTCTGGGGCACATAACGCCCTGAGACGGTCTGTCAGCAAAGCAACCGACCGCTCAAACCTCTTGGAGGCTCGACGCTCTGCCTCGCGGGCCAGCACCACCTCATCCTCCAGATGAGCGTGAGCCTGCCAGTTATCTTCAAATTTCTTAAAAGCCCGCTCCAGGCTATTGGAAGATCGGGAAACCTTCTCGGCCTCCCGAACAATCGACTCCTGCTCCGCCTGAGCAGCCTCCAGCTCTGACTCTAAGAAGGCCAATTACCTCTGGAGCCCAAGAATCTGCTCCTTCGTATCAGCAATTCCACGAGAAGCGGACTCTTCCCGAGCACGGCAAGCCTGACTCCTACGACCCAGCTGGTCATACGAAGTGGAGAACTTATCAAGGTCCCCCCGTACAACTGGTCCAGCAGTATCTCGGGCTAGCTTAATCTTATCCCGAGCAGCAATGAGGAAGCCACGCTCCCGCTCGATCGCAGCAGGCAAGCCCGCCTGTCGTATCGCCAGTAGTTGGGTCACAAGCTGATCAGCCTCTGTCAGCTTAGGTTCCAGCAGTGCAGCCAATCCCACCCCGCCAGGAAGGGACTTTAAGGTTGTAATTTGATCCCGAGCGCACCGGAGAGATAGAGAAAATGGGGTCCTCCGTCCTATGGCAGCGTCTACGCCCCTTTGTAAATGACGATAGAAACTGTCGACCACATCCTGCATCGCCTCGTTCAGAGTCTCCGTGGAGGCCGGTGTTAACGGGAGCGTGGCTGGCAGCACCGAAGAAGATGCAACAGAATCTGCCGCTCCTGCTACGAGAGAAACCAGCTCCGCACGAAAGGACGCTTGAACAGCGGCCAACTCCTCTTCGGCAGCCTGCAAAACTTGAATACTCGGCAGGGTCGAGAGGTCGGCCTCCGGAACCGTATAATCTACAGAGGATGAGGCGGAGACCATCGCCAACCCCATTTCCATTGGCCCAGAGCTGGCAGGAGGCTCCTCGACGTGAGACGGCAAAGGAGAGGGAACGCCCCTTCCTCCCGTATCACGGCAGACCGAGCCTTCCCCAAGAACATCCACGGCGGGAAGTAAAGGGTCAGGACCTGCAGGGCCAAGGCAACCATAAATCGATTTGACCCGGAGGATATGTCGGTAGAGCAAATAAGCCCCCTCACTAGTCAATATCTGGCTTATCTTACCAGTTGAGGAGTGTGGAGGCCGAGGTTCGCTTACAGCCACCGCAGCCTCTTCACCAACAGCTTCCGAGTCAGGTATAACAGACTCATCCCCCCTTGCGTCCTCGGGAGGGGATGCACCGAGATCAACGGCACCTTGTTGAAGATCAGCGGTCTCGGAGATGGGTCCGAGGGAACCTTCGTCACCCCGGGCCGAGACCTCAGCAACCTCGGAGCTTCCAGCCGCCGCTGAGAGAGCCCCCGCAGAAAGGACCGCAGCACACATGTCGCTAATCAAAGCAGCAAGGGCCAGATCAGCTTCAGGGGTGGTAGACGATTCAGGAGAGGTCGGCTCATCGGACGCCTACAAAGAAAAGTGATTAAGTCATATCCCCAAGAGAAAAGAAAACTACAACAAAGAGAGGGCTACGACTTGGTCTTACCTCCGGAATAGCGTCTGTGTCTTCACCCTTCTCGGTGATAAGTAATCCACGAGACCTAACAGCGGCTCTCTTCACGGAAAAGGTTGCTCTACTGTCAGAAGACTCGGGTCTGACCCGTTTACGCGAGGGACCAGACACGGCTGAAGGTTGTTCTTCTATCACTACTCCCTCTTGCGTAGTAAACAACAGATCCTCCGCCGGTTCGTCGGGTGTGGGAAGCGGTTGATCCGCTACTTCTTCACCCCCACCAGAGAGGGAACCGTCGCTGTCATCATCATCCTCATCCTCAGCCGACTCGGAAGGTTCTGATTCAGGGAGGGGGACCTGGAGCGCCAGTTGCTTTCTAACCTTAGCCCCATTGGGCTTCTCCTCTAAATCGGTACCTACGATAAAACTGGTACTCGAATCAAAGTTAACAGGAGGCTTGTTCGCCATAACGTGATATAAAGCAGCCACGTACAAAATTTCCTTCGGCGCCTTAGCATCGGGAACTGAGAAGCTGGCCCGAGTATGATAAGCGTCGTAATAATTCCACGCTCGGACGCCGTCAAGAATGCTGCCTTCAAAACCCAAACAAGGGTTGGGACAATCAAGGAACAACTGGCTATAACCAAACTGGCGGAAAAACCTGCTAGGTAGGTAAGGTTCCAAGTATACATTATCTCGGTTGCGATAAACCAGATGCGCGGGGCGGATATTGCGCAACCAAGCAAGCATATCCGGAGATAGAAAATGAGAAGGTCCAGTACCATCAAGGTGTACCTTCCTCACTTCCTCATCAGAAAAAGGAGGAACAGACACAAAGAGGTCACACCCATCCACTCTCGCCAGCGTCCTCCGACAAGCTGGCATAGTATTGTATTTCCAGGACCGGTGATGGCATTTGAAGAGGAAAGCATCTTCGGATGTAGCATCTTCCGTTATCCCAGGTCCCAGCAAAGACTTGTAGTGCATCGCCAACCACCCCATCAGGTAGTGGAAAGGCAGTTCTACGCGCTCAAAATCCAAAGTCTTCTTGCGAGCAATAACCTTGGACGAGAATGTTCGCAGACCATGGTGTATGCTGCACACCATAGCAGGAAGGAGGGCCAGTCTAACTCCGAATGCTAGTTTAACGGCAGGGAGGATGAAATGACGACCAATCCTCTCAATTGAACCCGCTCCTCCCGAGACTACGCAGTTCCGTAGCCATATCATCAAAAATCCAGCCAGAAGCGCCTTCACCGACATCTGTTTGGTCCCGTAGTAAAAATAACTAAGAGAGTCAGCTTGACTCCCGAATATATCGCTCTTGGATCGCGACTTCTTGACACTTGACATCAAATTCCTTACCTCTGTATGCGTTCGAGGGGCTCGGGGAGTAACTTCGCCAGAAGGATCAACTCTAAAAAGATAATTAATCCAGGAAGTGGTATGGGGAGCGGTCCCCTCGGAGCTATCTATCGTTTTTATAGCCATCTGATGACAAGCACTATGGTGGCACAACAACTCCCGATACACCGCAACAGAACCCGGGAGTTACCTGTCCAAGGCCTTGAACTCCTCATTCGACGGGGTATACACCTCGAAAGGCTCATCACCCCATGGAAGTTTAGAGACAGTATACATCTCGTAAAGAGCAAGTCCCAGCTCCCCTACTGGTGCAAAGAACGTCCCCGTTCGTCGGCTATACATCTCCAAGAGCGCTACGAACAGTGTTTTATTAATGGGAAGCCCGTGACAAGTGCCCCGAATGGCATGGTAAAGCCCCACCTCCCGCAAGAATGTTCCATAGGTCTGCAAAACCCAAGTAGTCAATTGGGCCCACGTAGAGGTAGGGTTTATCCAGTTCGGCAGTGCCAGCCTACCAACAGGATAGGACTTCTTGCGAACGAGCTGATTCAGGAAAGTATCAGCTTGAGTAAGTGTGAAGTTGGGACCGTATACATTCATGAAAGAGCCCGGGGCCAGATCCATCATATACCGGAGGACGGAATCCTTACCCGCATACGCTGACCGCATGTTCGGATTATAATGGATGTTGTCCATCAACATCCCTGATTGAGTAGGAGTTAAGTTACACACCATCTTCCTGTCCAGCAACACCATATTGAACCATGACAAAGGATAATGACGTTCCATAAGAGGAATATGGATTGCCACCCCATCCAAAGAGAAATCCCAGTTCTCGGTAATCTCTAAAACTCGAGGATTCTTGATGATTAAAGCATCTCCAAAAAGGAACAAAGGCTTCAGGTATTTTCCATCCAGCTTCCCAGTATTCATCATGGAACGGAGGTAATGGAGGGTCTGATTCTCAATGGCCTTCAACCTCTCCGAAGGCTCATCGGTAGGGAATTGATTCAACACATGCTTAATTAAGTCGTCAAGGCGCATGCCCAGGGCGAATTGATTTGAACCCACTATAAGCTCCCCAGCAGGATTCACGGGCAGATTCACTGGAGAAAGACGAAAGAAACGAGGTTAGAAGATAGTCAAAAGACAGAAGCATTGGAAAGATCATTTGAGTCTATGCGGCTCGGGTCGTCACAGCCTCATGCGGCTCAGCATTTAGATACGTCCATGCGGTTTTGTGCATCGTAGCCGCATGCACCTCCGAGTTAGCCGAGGCCATGTAACTCAAATTCAGACGAGCTTATAGACTCATGCGGTTCAGGTTAAGCACGCCTACGAAGCCAGACCCACGCGAGCTGACGCGGATACAAGAAAGCGAGCTTATGCGGTTCGAAAGTGAGCGACGCTTATGCGGCCCAAATCGAAAACGCATATGCGGCTCAGATCGAGTATAAACAAGCTCATGCGACCCCAATGGGGGAAGTGCTTATGCGGTCACATCGATAAGCCTCGTACATACGGCTTGTGCATAAAGTATGCAGCAGACCCATGGCAACAGTTAGAGGTTTCAAACGACCCTTACCAGCAATAGGCGGGTGGACATCAGGGTGAAAAGCAGGCACGCCAGTCGGCGGAGGAGCCGCCACGTTCACCGCCGCAGTCGATGAAGACGCGGCCTTCTTGCCCTTCGCTGCCGCAGAAGATGAGACGGCCTTCTTGTCCGTAGCAGCAGCGACCTTCTTGGGAGCCATTGTCGATCGATTGAAGGAAGAAGACGAAGAGCAAAGTCGACGACAGAAAATTTGAGCAAAGAAAGAAGGTAAAGAAACCCAAGGGGACTAAAAGACTCTTATTTATAGGCGAAAGAGACCCATAAAACGAACAAACGTCTCGGATGACGCCTCGGATTACGCGTCGCTTCAAAAAATAAAGGCAAAAACGCTTCGATCAAGGCATAACCGACCCTTGGGATCCTCTCCTAAAAGACGGCGTTAAATCAAAACGAATCAAGAGCATTTAATGAAGATTTGCACACGTAGTCAGGACACGTGACAAAGAGCCTATGCGGACAGATGAATCTATGCGGTTGGGATACTTATGCGGCATGAACGGGACCATGCTTCTTATTCAAAGTGTTTCAATTTTGCAAATTGAAAACTTTGAAGGGGGTCCTGTAGAAGCATAGAAAATATCAGAATAATGGTCCATGCGGCTCCGCATACGAAGCCCATGCGGCTCATATGGGAGCTGTCTTATACAGTTCAAAAAGGACTCTCCGTCTCATGCGCCTCGAGAGTGTATGCGGTTCAGCAGGAAGATGCGGCTCGATCGATGCCACGTGTCCCCCTGTGATCCTTCCCTACAGCTGGCCCTTTGAATAGTGGCCTCATTTAATGCTCTGACACGATTTGACGACTGTGGCGGCTCTGGCATAAAGTGTCATAATGGCTCTGCCATAATGACAGACTCTTCGGGAAAAGAAGAAGATCTCTGACCCGATCCGTCAGAAATCCTAGGTTGCCACGTGGCAAATCTCATGCGGCTTAAATAGAGAACAGCTTCATGCGGCTCACTGAGAAGTCACCCTATATAACTTGCAGAAATCAGCCATATGCGGTCTACTGAGAGCTCAGCCCCTGCGGCTCAATACAACGCTAGTTTATGCGGCTCGCAGAGACTATGCATATGCGGCTCATTGAGAGTTCATCACTTGCGGCTCAATAAAACATTATCCCATGCGGCTCACAAGGAGTATCTCCCTGCGGTTCAAGTGTCGCCCATCCTATGCGGCTCTAGCAGGACCCATAATTAAAATACGTGGCATCGAATCAATCAAGGATCTAACCGAATTCCAACAAGTATATTTGACATCATCGTCATAATTACTAAGATCAGGGCATATCATTTATCATCAAGCCAATGGGACACGTGGCGAGCAATCGGGCATTGGTATAATCAATCATGAAGATTTAAAGCAATTAGCATTAATTGCTCACAAGATTCGGTGCTATCCTCATTAATGGCCGAGATTTATTGTAATCAGGATCAAGGGTTCAGATAGATTGAAGGAGCGCCGACATTCCAAATAAATGATCATTAGCAAACCCTAATGATCATACCCCACTCTTATAAATAGCCAACATCATTTCTTTGCACAAGGATCGGCAACAAAAGAATAAAAAAATATACAGAGTCAGAGAGAGAATATACAGAGAGAGAGAGAGAGAAGCCAGGAGAGCAACAGAGGAGCAAAAAGAGCACTTCGTCAACGCCAACCATCTTTTCACAAGGAGCCAAGGCTGCATACCGATCGTCCAAGGAGTAAGGCAGGGCTGCCGTCGCCTTCCCGAGCCTCTATCGTCACCCCCCAGAATCTAAAATAAACAATTATACTTAGATTGATGTACCTAGGTTTTCGTCCCTAAGCTTTCTTTGTACAAGCGAGTTTGTATTGTGAGTCTAAGTTCAGTCCTCCGATAATTGTTCTGTACTTTTACAATCAATGGCAAACACATAGTTCGAAGATCGCCAATCTGAATCTGCAGACGAATCTTCTCCAGTGGTTTACTCTTGCCAGAGTTAAAACCGACTATTGCAGTACTAGTGTAAGTCAAATCACTAGTAGGAATCCTCAGGGGTCTTAGCATACTCTGAAGAATTATGCTAATTGAAGACCCAGGATCAATGTAGATCCTGTCAATTTCAGTAGATCCAATATACCCAGTATAGCACAGAGGCCTGTCATGTTTGTTATGCTTCAACAGCATATCTACTTGTGTAAAGGTGATATTGGAAATTGCTTCGATCACACTATGATATTGCGGACATGAAATTGGAGTATTATCAGGACTCTTGAGTTGAGCCAAGCATGAATCTGCTTGAAGTAGAGCTTCACTCAAAGTCTCCCTACTTTCTCTAGAAAGGCGAAACAGTTCAAATATAGATAGTCTAGCCGGAGTATTGGCTAACTGAGGTAGAATATCAAATTTGTTAGGTTTCATCACCACCCCCTGACTGGAAGAAGACTTCAATGGAACGTCAAAATGTACTGCTTTCTGTTTCCCCTTTTCAACCACCAAGGGTTTAGCAGAAACAGGAGAAGGTTGA
This sequence comes from Iris pallida, assembly GCA_029216955.1. Lineage (NCBI taxonomy): Eukaryota > Viridiplantae > Streptophyta > Magnoliopsida > Asparagales > Iridaceae > Iris > Iris pallida. The sequence goes on from JANAVB010009400.1 coordinate 12,778,308, forward strand.
GTTGGTAGTGTTTCTACTACGTCTTCTGTTTCTTTAGAAGATCCTTCATAATCTTTGTGGTACTCTTTTTCAGATCTTGTACCAGCAAAAGTTTCTTCCTCAGACTCAAGAGAAGGAAGTACCATATTACAGGATTTAGTCTTCCCCCCTTTAGCCTTTTTCTTGTAAGGTTTGTTGTGAGGAATTTCAGAACCCAGTCCCACAGTAGATTTTTTATTTTGAATTTGTAAAGGAAGTCGTATTCCTTTATCATAATTCAAACCTTCTGTCTTCTGAAAATTATAACCCATTTTCTTCATGAGAAGGACAGATTGTTGACTGTACAGATGAATGGACAGTAGACTTTTAGCAAATGGTTCCACAGAGGAAGAAGAAGAGATCTCTGTATCCACAGGAGAATGTGGAATATATGTCTCTGTAGCCACAGGAGGAGAAGGATTCGGGATACGTGGAAAAATCCCTGTCGAAGCTTTTTCATAAGCAGTGAAGACTTGTTGTGCCCGGTATAAAGGAACACTATTCATGGCTAGCCACTACTGATGAGTAAGCTTGAGCTTGGTAGGAGGAGCTAGACTTGGAGGACAGATGTTCAGTCCTCTCAATCTATCTTCTAGAGGAAAGCCATCCCATAGCCGATCCAAGTCATCAGGATCTGGAATATCATGAGACATCATGTTACAGGTTTTGACTTTCTTACCCTTCTTGGATTTTGAAGTTTTACCTTCATTTTCCAATTTAGGTACTAAGTCAGGATGTATCCATATGATTTCACCATTCTTTAGTGTGAGTGGCAGCAATCCTGCATTTTCTTCTCTGGCAGGCAAAATATTCACGATCTTCATTGTCGCCTTCAAAATTAGGGTAATTCCATCTGGGACTTACTGTGGAGGAAAATCCCCGAATTGAAGAGACACCATATTGGTTGTAACCGTATGGTCATCATTAGTTAAGGCGATAGCACCGCCATTTATCAGCTCCTGGATTTTTTTCTTCAGGACATAGCAAGCACTGGTAGGATGATTAATGTATCTATAATAGATACAATATTTGGGATTATCAGTTAGATTCACCTCATTAGGCCTTTTTGGCTCTGGAATCTGAAGTTTGCCACTCTTCACCAGACACTGAAATATCCCTGGGATATCACTCTCATCAAAAGAGTATTCTTCCTTTGGCCTGGAAGATTCCTGACTATTCGGCATCATTTTATTCTTGAAAAGATTAACCATGAGGGTATCTTTTCCTTTCATATTACGATTACCAGGGTTATTACCAGGATTACTTTTCTTTCCTCTATCATCTGAGGTAAAAATCATCCCATGTTCATGAGCCAACCTACCATTGGTCTCGGCAGAAACTGCTGCTATGATGAACGAAGCCCAATCTGTGAATTGGAAACCCGTGAAAATAGTGACGGATGGTCGCAGATTCATCTTGCATGTATCAATCAACGCTGAATCTGGCATACCAAGAGGCATCTTTAGAGTAGCCTGTCGGAAACGTTCGATGAACGTCCGAGTATCTTCTTTCTCCTTTTATTTGATTTCTATCAAGGAGGACATGTTCATGTCCATAACTCCTTCATAGAAGTGGGAGAGAAACATTGCCTTGAATTCGTCAAAAGACGAAATAGAATTATCAGGTAAGCTACGATACTAGTCGTAAGCTGAACCCGTCAGGCACCCGACGAACACTCGAATGAGAAGAGCGTCATTTTTCTGCAAGTGCACAGTCATAATATCAAAGTAATTGATATATTGACTGGGAGATGCTTTTCTATCGAACAAAACCATAGATTGTGGCTTGAATTTCGGTGGAAAGGGTACATCATTCCAATGAGGAGGATAAGGTTGCTTAATCCCTAACCTCTGGAGTTGATCCTTGTGCCTCAAGACTTCAAACTGTGCTTTGAGTTCATGCACTGCTTGAATGGGCTCACTAGTTTGCGGAAGCACATTTAATTGAATAGTTGTTGGATGTACCGTAATCCCCACCGGAGATGGTACATCTTCTGGAATAATCGGATCTGGAGATGCAGAATTTTGATTAACAGCAGGCTCTTGAATATTCAAAGGTATTTCAGCCCTTTGACTATCTTGAGTTGGTGCTGCTACTGGTACCGGTGTTACTACTGCCGGCTGAGCAGTTTGCTGATTCAAAATTATCTGATACATGCTTTGCACCATGTTAAGCATGTCTTTCAGTGATTGCTCCACAGCAGTGAGACGTTGTTCCGTATTAGCAGATGACGTCTCTGGTTCATCTCCAACAGCGTAGGATTCAACCTCTCTTGAAGATATAGAGGGATTAGTATAGAAGTATGAATCCACACTATCGGTATCAGACTCAAAAGATTGAGTACCCCTAGCTTCTGAATCAGAAATCTGCAATTGTCTTTGTCTTCTTGATCGAGTATTCTGATATACTCCTTCAAAGGAATCAAGAAGTCTGTTGAACTGTTGCTGACCTGGAGTTTGGGACATATTCCGTCTTGGATGTCGTCCTCTATTAGTATGAGATGCCATATTGACTGATGCATATGACAGCTCATGTTCTTGGTCTTCAGCTTGATGTTGAGGCGAATTAAAACTTAATCGATCAAAAACTGACCATTTTGAAGCCGAACAACAATAGTTGATCACAACCTGGTGATAACAACAATGATGTTTTTCTTGGAGAAATATCACCGGAGATTGTCTATTCTTACGCTTTTGCATTAGCAATTCACGTAAGTCAGAAGGAGTGGAGGGAGTAGTCTTCTTTATTACATTAGGGGTAGAAAAACGTTTAGTACCCTGTGTATAAAGAAGATTACTGGCAGCATTCGCAAAACCAAATTGTACATTTCTACGCGTTTGGAGTTGTATGCATAAATCTTGAGATTTTTTAGCATGAAGGACTCCATTTTCATTACGTGTAATTTGTAGATTTGACACTTTGCGTAGAGCAGTATAAGAAGGCTGTTAGTGTAGAACTGAAGTTTTACCAACATGATTTTTACGCTGCACACGTTTAGGTACATTCATATTAGATGTGTAAACATCTTTGCGAATTTTATCTACACTGTCACGGACAGGAGACTTACCTTCACGCGTAGAGCGTAAAAATTGATTATCTACCACGTCACAGACGGAAGATTTTCTTTTACGTGAAGAGCGTAACTTGTGTGTGTCTACCACGTCACAGACGGGAGACTGATTCTTACACTCAGAAACACAATCGTTAGAGTCTGCCCCATTATAAATAGGAGACTCATCTTTATGTACTGAGCATAAAAGTTGGTTTTTACCCACTGAGCGTAAAACCTGGTTCTTACACAGTGGGCATGAAACCTGATTATCTTCACTGTTACAAACGGAAAATAAATCGTCACACTTTGAGTGCAACTCTGAAGTAAGGACTGCCTCGTTACGAACGGAAGCCCCTCCGACAGGAGTGGGAAGAATTCCCTTGCCACTAGCAGCAACAGAGATATCAGAAGCTATTTTGGATTTAGGAATCCAAACTTTTTGTGCTTTGCGAGATTTTTGAACATTGGAGTAGCGAGAACCACCCCCAGTTCGGAGCATTTCTTCATAGGCAGTCTGGTCGAAGTGTACAACCAGAGTCTTCTTGGTCGAACCGACCGAAACATCATCATATTGAGCAATTGCCTTCTCGTCAGAGGAGAAGGTCGTCCCCAGCAGAGTCGCCATTTTTGTTTCACTTAACAAAATGCCTGAAGAAATTGGATTTTGAAAATAAAACGAGAAAAAGTACAAGAAGTACAAATTGGATTCTGGAAAAGTATTGCTATGGAAGTCTGATCTGTAAATGATCACTTTGTTCCTTGGACCATATGATGATGATGAAGATCGATGCTTGAAGTTGAACAACCGGAAGAACTAAGTCACCAGAAAGGTATCGACGCACTTGGGCACTGATGGCGAGGCCGAATGCTTTCCTGCTTTGCTTCACTCTGTTCTGGAAGAAAGGTTGAAGAAGAATGCTCTCAAAAATCAAAATTTCTAAGTTCTGATCTCTGTATTCTCTCCTGTCTCTGTCTGTCTCCCGAGAAAAATAATCCATTTATAGGCTTGGGCTCTTGTGCGTAAAAATTCAGCGAAAGTTCCGTCTTTACGCCAACAACCGCCACCCACGACCAAAGTCATCCTCTATATACGTTGACACGTGTCCTATCATTTCATTAAGAATAGGATGCACGTACACACGTTCTTCGGGATGTGTGGCATGAAAGCCATGTAGGCAAACCACGTTCCAAGCTGGTCAGAAGAATAGGACGTAAAACAACCCCAATGTACTCTGAGCATAAAGCAGTAGACTAGGCGTAAAATAGCCCCGACATAGACTTCCCGCGTAAAGTGGTTGTTAAATAATCTTGAGCGTAAAAGTAGCTCAAATAGACTTTACGCACACGTCAACTGTTGAACGTAAAAGCTCGTATAGTCTTCATACGTAAAAGAAGCCATAGTATGAGCGTAAAGTAGCTCAATCCACATACTAAACGACAACATTGGTCTCTGTGTAAAAACAAATCCCTTTGAATTCTGTGATATATGCCATCATTAATATCTCCATGTCAGAGTTTGCACTAAATGCGAGACTTGACAGCTTTGTCCAGCGTAAAAGTGGCTGATCTGTCCTTGGCGTAAAAGTCATGGGTGTAGACCCGAGCGTAAAATGATCTGCCTATTTTAGGCGTAAAGTGATTAGCCTTGTCTTGGGCATAAAGTATTCAGCCTCTCTGCGGCGTAAAGTAGATCAATTTGAGTGGAATGATCTATCACTTTGACTCTTTCTTTGAAGCACATTTTACGCTCCTACAACCATGTTTACATATTTTATTCTAGACCATATATCCTGCTATATATCTCTAGTTTATTCTAGACCTGACATGTTACTAGTTTACTCTCTGGCTTTATTTCATATATGCTATTTTTATGTTTTGTGAATTCTATTATGTTTTCGGATTATCGTCGGTCTGTGTGCTTGTTCCTTTCCTGAGTGGATAACCAATATTTTTCAGTTAGCGGTGGCTTCTTTTGTATTGGGAGATTCGGGTGTACTTGCGGGCCAAACCTAGAGATTATATAGATGTTGTTGTTGTCATTTCCAATAAGTGTAAGAAACCTTGTGTTGGACCATTCCATGGTCACACCCGATTTTAATAATCGACATAAACTTAAGTCAATACACAAAATATACGAACTGCTGCTAATCATTTCAGGTCTTGTGAAATCAATATCAACAAGCGTACTACTGCATTATCAAGCACGTAAATCATCAGTCTGAAGCTTACTTTCATTGGAATCTAGTCCGAGTCATTTTATAAATTATTATGTATTTTATCTTTATTGAGTCTAGAATATAAATTGTAAGATCGACTGGGTAATACTGGCTTAGGTTAATCTTTGTCCACTTTTATATACAGCCTACATATCCGTATTCCATCTACCAAAAAGTTCTATTCCATTCTGCAACAACATTTTACAAATGTTTAACATTTTTCCTAAACAGAACTCAAACCGAGTTTGGTCCGAACTCTGCCCGAGTTTGGTTTGTTTAAATTCAAATATTTGTTGCCTCTAAATCTGCATGCAACGTTCCTATGCGAAATCTTTGCATCAGAACTCTGCCAGAACTCTGCCCGAGTTCGGTCCTAGAAAACACCTATAAATAGAAGAGAATTTTTTTATTCCAAATCACTCATTCATTCTTCATCTTCTCTTCTCTATTCAATAAGTGTTTTTATCCGATCAAAAGTTTTCTTATGACACCTATACTCCTCTTAGCCAAAAGCCAGTAATATCTATTTCGATCTAGAGTCTTTTGGTTCTCAAGAGTTGTAAAGAGGTTGTTTCAAAGTACAGAAATTATCTCTGTTGTGGAGCCGATCGTGCGCTCGTCACCAAGCACGGTATTGTAAAGTTGGTCATGCACTTGTTACCAAATACGGTATTGTAAGAGACTGCAAGATCTCAATTAGCTTGTGCCTTAGTGGATTAATATCGAGCAAGAGTACTCGATACTGGATTAGTCCTCTTAGAGGGATACCAGTATACATCGCTGGGTCACTGAGTTTGATCTCTCTATCTCTTGCTATATTTATTTACTGTCTCTTACTTACTGCCATAGTTATCAGTTTATAATTTTAAAATTGGTGATTATTTTTTGCTACACTCGCACTCACTCTATTCACCCCCCCTCTAGAGGTGCTCAACGGTCCTACAATTGGTATCAGAGGAGGTTATATTCTAATATAACAAACCTCGGAGAGTATATATGGCAGCCGTAAAATCAATATTCAACGGTGAAGGGCAATCCACAAATAGACTCCCACTATTTGATGGTACAAATTATACCTACTGGAAAACACAGATGACTTTCTTCTTAAAGTCTCTTGACTTTGATCTTTGGTCTATAGTTGTTGACGATTATAAGAAACCGGCACCTACAGTAGTTGATGGCCTGCTTGTAGATAAGCCTCATGACAAATATACAGAGGCTGAAAAAGCAAAGGCTAATCTAGATGCTCGTGCCATCAATGCACTGTTCTGTGCAATTGACAAAACAGAATTCAACAGAGTTTCAATCTGTAAAATGTCTCACGAGATTTGGAAACTTCTTGAGGTAACTCATGAAGGTACTTCCCAAATAAAGGAATCCAAAATCAGTAGACTAATACAGGAGTATGAATCTTTTAAGATAAAATTCGGTGAGTCAATTACACAGATGTTCACATGTTTCCTTGATATTATTAATCCTTTGTAATCTCTTGGTAAGGATTACAGTAATCATGAGAAGATCAGAAAAGTGCTACAGGCTCTAACCAAAAATTGGAACCCAAAGGCAACAATAATCATTGAAGGAAACGATCTCACCACCATGTCTCTGGAAACACTGATGGGTAAACTCATGACCCATGAGCTTGATCTGCAAGATTTTGAAGAAGCAACTCCAAAAGAAAAGTCTATCACCTTCAAAGCTCAAGCCAGAAAATCTACATGCAATGATTCTGAGGAAGAATCATCAAGTGGTGATGAACAAGCCCTACTATTGAAGAACTTCAGAAAATTCCTAAAGTTTAAGAAATCAAACAGAAGGAAGAGAGAGATCTAATAAAGCAATGAAGATGAAACAATTTGCTTTGGATGCAAGAAATTAGGGCACATGAAGAAGGACTGTCCAACTTCAAAAAAAAGTAGTCCATACGATAGATCAAGATCAAGCAAAAAAGCAACAACCAGTCGAAAGTATGCTAACACAAGTATCTGGCATGAAAGTGATGCCAGTGATACAAAGGAAGAAGACAGACCCTGCGAAAATGCCAAAGTCTGTCTTATGGCTTTTGGTAAGGTATCCTCAAACCCTTTGTACGATGACTTTACTTTCGATGAATTAGAAAATGTCTTTAGCAAACTACTTGAAGAACACAGAAATGTGATTGACAAGTATAAGCATTCTCGAAAAGAGATTAAGGCATACACAACCGAGATAGCTAGACTGTCCAGTCTTATTGAAGACATTAAAGAGACGTCTACTACCGGTAACACGAAAGAGATAGCCAAACTCAAAGTAGACTATCATGAGGCTATCCTCAAAGTTGATAAGAAAAAAAGAGACTATGTCAAAATACAAGAGTTATATGACATAGAGAAGAAGAAATACTTAGTCACAGAACAAAGACTCTCAGATATGACTGCTAAATATGAAGAGTCTTTTGCGGTTTCTAAAAAGTTAGAAATCAAGTTAGGCAAACAGGCAATACCTGTGACACGGCCTAAGTTTAGTCCTAATACTAAGCATCCACCTAAGAGGACTAAAACTCAGAAAGTATGAAAGAAACAAGATTATCACCATGCTTTCACTTATAGGTTTTCAAAGAAACTAAATAAGCATGTCAATACGGTTTCAACTACCACTGTTTCTAAACTCACTTGCACATATTGTGGTACTCATGGACACATATCACAGTATTGTTTAGCAAGAAAACTTGTTGACAATCGCACTTTATTTTGGAGACCTAAGACTAATCAATATAGACCCTTCAGTAAATGGGTACTAAAGGATTAATCTACTTGTTATGTAGGTGGACCCTCAACCCTCTCATGCTAAAAACAAGTGGATCTTCGATAGCGGATGTTCGCGACACATGACTGGTGATGCATCTTTTTTGTCACGCTATCGATGAAAAAAGAATGATACGTCTCTTTCAGAAATAATCTGAGAGGTGATATCATTAGAAATGGCACTATTGGTATATCTCCTTATCCTATAATAAAAGATGTGTGTCTAGTTATAGAATTGAAACATAACCTACTAAGCATAAGTCATTTGGCTGATAATGGTTATGGTATCAACTTTGTAAAAGACAAATGTACCATATATGATATGTCATCTGGTAATCCCATATATGAAGGGATTAGAGAAGACAATATTTATGTTTTCTTTTTGGAGAGTACTAATAATGTAGGAAGATGCCTAGTAGCTAATTTAGATGAAAGCTGGCTATGGCATATGAGACTAGGGCATGCAAATATGGATACTATCTCACAACTGAGCACTAAGAAGTTGGTAAAAGGACTCCTCAAGATTTCATTCAAGAGATATATGGTATGTGATGACTGTGAAAAGAACAAAGCACATAGGTCTACATTTAAATCCATCAACGTTGTAAGTACTTCTAGACCTTTACAGTTGATACATATGGATTTATTTGGTCCTAGTAGAGTCGCTAGTCTTTGCGGCAAGCTCTACGCTTTTGTTATTGTTGATGATTTCTCTGTTTTACTTAGGTTTATTTTTTATCAAATAAAAGTGATGCTATTTTTGAATTTCAGTTATTTTGTAAAATGGTACAAAACGAAAAAGGCTTCATGATTACTCGTATCCGAAGTGATCATGGTGGCAAATTCATAAATACTGATTTCAAAAAGTTTTATGATGATAGTGGGTACTACCATGAATTTTTTGTCCTAGAACTCCTCAACAGAATGGTGTTGTGGAGCAGAAGAACCGTACTCTAAGCGAGATGGCTAGAGTCATGCTGAATCAGCATAATCTTTCTAAATATTTTTTGGGCAGAAGCTGTTAGCACAGCCTGTCATATTTTTAATAGGGTGTTAATTCGACCTATCTCGAAGAAAATACCGTATGAACTTTGGTTTGGAAGGATTCCAAACATTTCTTATTTCAAAGTTTTTGGATGTCGTTGTTTTATCCTGAACACCAAGGACAACTTGGGTAAGTTCGACTCTAAAGCAGATGAAGGGATATTTCTCGGATATGCTGCTAAGAGTAAGGGATATAGAATTTTTAATAAAAGGTATATGATTGTTGAAGAATCTATTAACATTACTTTTGATGAGCTCAATAGTCATAGATCTAGCGACAAAGATGATGAAGGTGTACAAGCAAAAATCGATAAGTCCTGTGGAAGATCTGGCACATAAATTTGAATTATTAAAGTTCTTACCAGATCATTCAGAGACACTCATTATAGGTGATATATCAAAAGGTGTAAGTACACGCTCCTTTCTTAAAGATTCTAAAATAGCAGCAAATGTAGCTTTCATTTCTCAAATAGAACCTAAGAATATAGAAGATGTCTTTACTGATGAGTTTTGGATTAATGCCATACAAGAGGAACTTAATCAATTTAAGAGAAACCAAGTTTAGAAACTCGTTCCTAAACCTATTGGTCAATCGATAATTGGTACCAAATTGGTGTTCCGAAATAAACTTAGTGAAGATGGACAAGTTCTACGCAACAAAGCACGTCTAGTGGCACAAGGTTATAATCAAGAAGAATGTATTGATTATGACGAGATATATGCTCATGTTGCTAGACTAGAAACTATCCGCATGTTTTGTGCATTTGTATGTTTTAATGATTTTAAATTATTTCAAATAGACATAAAAAGTGCATTTTTGAACGAATTTCTAAATGAAGAAGTTTTTGTGAAAAAACCCCCTGGCTTTGAAGATTTTCAAAAGCCTGATCACGTCTTCAAGCTTAAGAAAGCACTCTATGGACTCAAACAGGAACCTCGTGCTTGGTATGAACGCCTAAGTGCCTTCTTATTTGATAATGAATTTTCAAAAGGAAGAGTTGATACAACTTTGTTTATCAAATATTTAGATGATGACATTCTTCTTGTGCAAATATACGTTGATAACATTATATTCAGTTCTACTAATGAAAAACTTTGTCAAGAGTTTGCTAAGTGTATGCAGCGTGAATTTGAGATGAGTATGATGGAAGAGCTGAACTTCTTCCTAGGACTCCAGATCAAACAACACTCAAAGGGAACATTCATCAATCAAGCCAAGTATATGAAGGACATACTGAAAAAGTACGACTTCGATAATGTAAAGCCTATCGGAACTCCAATGGCTACATCTACAAAGCTTGACACTGATGAAAGTGGCAAACCTGTCGACCAGCGTAAGTATCGAGGTATGATTGATAGCTTATTATATTTAACTGCTAGTCGCCCTGATATTATGTTCAGTGTTTGCATCTGTGCACGATACCAGGCAAATCCTAAGGAATTACACCTAAGTGCCGTTAAGCGTATCTTCCGATACCTTAAGGAAACTTCTACAGTCGGCTTGTGGTATCTTAAAACCAAATCCTTTGACCTGATAGGTTACTTGGATACGAATTTTGCAGGATACAAAATAGACCGTAAAATTACCAGTGGTACGTGTCATTTTCTAGAAAAGGCCTTAGTCTCATGGTTTAGCAAAAAACAAAATTTTGTAGCATTATCAACTACTGAGGCTGAGTACATCGCCGCAGGACGTTGTTGTGCTCAAATTTTGTGGATGAAGCAAACCCTAGAAGACTACAATCTGTACTACACTAAGATTCCTATTTATTGTGATAACACTAGCACTATTAACCTGACTAAGATTCCTGTATGTCACTCACGCACAAAATATATTAAGATTCGTCATCACTTTTTACGTGATCACCAACAACACGGAAATATCTGCCTAGAGTTTATTGACACAGATCATCAACTAGCAGACATTTTCACAAAGCCACTAGCTAAAGACCGATTTAACATTATGAGACGAGAGCTCGGCATACTTGAATTTTCATATTCATAGTATAGTATGTTTACTAAATTTATTTTTATGACTCGAAACTTCATAATTTATTTAACAAAAATTATTTTGGGTACAAGCCGAAAGGGTCCTTCTGTCATACATGTGTAAATAGCCTGAAATGACACAGTGCACTAGTCTTTGGACTACCGCTAGCTGGGATCCGGCCCCTATAGCTAACCCAAAGTAATAGAAGTTATTAAATAAAGAATTCAACAGTTATAAATTCAAATTTTTAAACAAATACTGTATTTATGGCATTGGAAATACAAGAAGCCGAACTCGGACCGAACTCGGACCGAGTTCGGACCGAGTTCGGTCGGCGCTGTTCAGATTCCAGAATGGAACAGCCGGCCCTAGCTCTATTTAAACCCCTTCTTTCTTCCATTATTTCTCATCACCCAACCGAAAAAAAATCCTACATTACTCCCAAGAGCTCTTCCTCCTCCTTCCTTTCAAGCTTCTCAGGAGTTTAGTGGGCTATTCTTCTCCATCTTCTTCCTTCTTTCTAAGGTATTCCATTATCCCCTTATTCTCATCTATGGCACCCAAGAACCAAAAGAGAAAGGTTGATTCCTCACATGCAGGATCTTCCTCTTCTGACTATGTTCCCACTAATTTCTTTAGTTTAGCTAGACCTATAGGATCCGATGATTTTGATTATGGTCTCTTTTCTGACAAGAAATTTTTTGACCTTTGGTTTGACTCTTTCTCTGGTCATAACATTGTCCGTATGTTTTACTACAAGCTGCAAGTAAAAGCTAACGAAAATTTTTATTCTTGCGTTGCTGGAAAAGAACTAGAATTCAGCGCCACCGACATCAGTGAATACTTCCATGTTCCTGATATAGCTGAAGCCTTAGTAGATATCCATCACATCCAATTCCCTGAAGGTGTCACTCTCGATTCCTTCAAAGAACTTTTGTGCCATCCCAAACCTGTTCCTAGAATAGTCTACTCCAAACATCTCAACCAAAACTTCTATGAACTTCATAGGTTTGTATTCTCTGTTCTTCTTCCGAAGAAGGAATCCTCTGATGAGATTACCTTCTTGGAATTGTCAGCCATATACCACATTCACTTTGGCATTCCATTCTCTATTCCTAAGACTATGAAGGCCTGGATGCTGAACTACAGAAATGCAGGACGCAACCTCATCTATCCAGGCATTTGGTCTCTATCTTATGAAGGTTTGAAATCGATCTTCAAGCCTGCTCTTAGTCTTCCACAGCCATAGAGCTTAGTAGGTCTAGTTTATACCCTAATCCTCCTCTGCCTCCTGGTACTGAGTCTGTTCCAGATGCTGACCCCGAGGCTCCTCCTCTTGCTGCTGCTGCTCCAGCCCCTGCTCCGGGTTTTGACCCAGGCTTCTATCGGCGTTTTGATGATTTCGTTGCCATCTCTACGCAACGTCATCAGAGCTATCTTGACTCAGAGTTCCGTCATATCACCCAGGCTCAGGTGTTGCGGAACAGCATTGCTGATCTTCACTAGAGTCTCTCCTATGACCCATCACATCCAGTTACCATACTTCCTCACCCCAGCTTCCCTGGACCCAAGTTCGAAGATGCGACGACATTCCCTCACTTCGATCCTACTGCTGCATATTTTTCTCCGGATGCTCCGGCGGTGACGACACTCCGATGTGATACGGACTTGAGCTAGTGGATTTTGGATAGGGCTGATAGATGATGCTCTATGATGTAGTTTTTTTTATTATGTCTAAACTTCACAGTTAGACATTTATTAGCACTTTGTGATGATGATGATGGTTGTATCTTTCTATTATGCATGACATTTTTAGTATTTTCAGTACTAGTTATTTCTTTTATGTACTTTGTGGAACTGATGTTATTTGGTTATCTCTCTAGTATTACTTTATCTGTTTGACGAACATTTTGGCTTCACACATTATATGGGAGCCAAAACCATTTTTTTCATTGACAAAGGGGGAGAAAAAGAGCACAATACCAAAATTAACAATCAAAGAAAGACTACCAACTACCAAAACCATTTTTTTAGGTAATTTTATTTGTTCTATTTTAGATATATTTTAGTATAGACTCAAGTTTGTCAATTATCAAAATGGGGGAAATTGTTGGCCCATTCCATGGTCACACCCAATTTTAATAATCGACATAAACTTAAGTCAATACACAAAATATACGAACTGCTGCTAATTATTTCAGGTCTTGTGAAATCAATATCAACAAGTGTACTACTGCATCATCAAGCACGTAAATCATCAGTCTGAAGCTTACTTTCATTGGAATTTAGTCTGAGTCATTTTATAATTTATTATGTATTTTATTTTTATTGAGTCTAGGATATAAATTGTAAGATCGACTGGGTAATACTGGCTTAGGTTAATCTTTGTCCACTTTTATATGCAGCCTACTATCCTTATTCCATCTACCAAAAAGTTTTATTCCATTCTGCAACAATATTTTACAAATGTTTAACATTTTTCCAAGACAGAACTCAAACCGAGTTCGGCCCGAGTTCGATCCGAACTCTGCCCGAGTTCGGTCTGTTTAAATTCAAATATTTGTTGCCTCCAAATCTGCATGCAACGTTCCTATGCGAAATCTTTGCATCAGAACTCTATCCGAGTTCGGTCCTAGAAAACACCTATAAATAAAAGAGAATTTTTCATTCTAAATCACTCATTCATTCTTCATCTTCTCTTCTCTATTCAATAAATGTTTTCATCCGATCAAAAGTTTTCATATCACACCTATACTCCTCTTAGCCAAAAGCCAGTAATATCTATTTCGATCTAGTCTTTTGGTTCTCAAGAGTTGTAAAGAGGTTGTTCAAAGTACAGAAATTATCTCTGTTGTAGAGCCGGTCGTGCGCTCGTCACCAAGCACAGTATTGTTAAGTTGGTCGTGCACTTGTCACCAAGCACGATGTTGTAAGAGACTGCAAGCTCTCAATTAGCTTGTGCCTTAGTGGATTAACATCGAGCAAGAGTACTCAACTTGATTAGTCCTCTCAGAGGGATACCAGTATACATTATTGTGTCACTGAGTTTGATCTCTCTATCTCTTGCTATTTTTATTTACTGTCTCTTACTTACTGCCATAGTTATCAGTTTATAATTTTAAAATTGGTGATTATTTTTCGCTGCACTCGTACTCACTCTATTCACCCCCCCTCTAGAGGTGCTCAAGGTCCTACACCTTGTAATTTTTTTGAATAAATCTTGTAAATATTGTAGTCAATTTAGAAATGTGAATGAGCAATAAAGTTAATTTTATGCGATTTTGAGCACCATGATCTTGACAGCGTTCTACCGCCGACACTGCGGCGTAGGCTGGCTTGGACACGCACTCGTATCCGTATAAAAAAATGGGTACGAGTCGTGACATTAGAATAGAAAGAAAAAGAATATACTAAAGAGGCAACACATCAATGGTGCTGAAGCAAACGCCACTAAAAACGCTCCACCAAACATGGCAGCAGGCAAGTTTGCCTTTATAATGGTGCGAGAGCAAGCCATTCAATATATACACATCTTATTAATGAGAGTTATCATGCCCTCATTAAAGTACGTGGATGTTACGTTCAACAAGGCTCTGCCTTATTAATGATGGATGTTTCGTACTCTGAAGCGTTAGTAGCCCACGTAGGTTCCTGCATTGATTAGACATTATGTCCCTAATAATAGATGATAGCAACGTGATATACATTTCATGCTTCTACGAGAACATATGCCTTTCTGGTAGTAGTTTTCCATTGAGCACACTCTCGCAGAACGTTAACAGTCACAAGCAGATAATCTCGTAAGAGACCAACCATTTAGTCATTTCCAGCAGGTATGGTTATATACAGCTTCAATTTTTGAATAGATGGAGAAAAATGTTACGTTCTTTGCTAGAACGCTCTACCCAATTGAGTAATGAGCACTTCGAGAGTCAAGTTCCCTTGCCTTAAGCATCAAGTTTGTGTCAAATCATTAGTAGGGCACCATGATCATCCGCTGATCAAGCTACCTTGCCATAATCCCCAGAATCATTTTTTGTTAGTTATTTGTGTAGTATAATTATTATATGTATTTACATACTTAGTGAAGAGTTGTGAACAAATATTTCTACAAAATACATAGAAATACAAAAATTTTCTTTCTTAGAAACTCATTTTTTTAAAACAAAGCAAAGTGCTTGAAGTCAAAGTTATATGAGTACAACAACTCTAGAAGATCTGCAGTTTGGTTCACTGGCTTGAACGACTTTCTTATAATCGTAGTTTGAGCACAGACTTCACATTTCTCTACATCCTTACCCCCATATTTGTAGATGTGGTATGGACTATATATTTTGTTTATTCTATTACAAATAACATGCCCTAGTTTATTATGTCACAAATCAAGAGGATGACCAAAAGTAGAAACTTTATTAATACAATCACTAGAAGCCACAAGCTAAACTTTGAACATTCCTTCAATACAAAAATATTTCCTGAAGTATACTCCTTTATTGGACATCACAATCTGACCATCATTGATTTCCATCCTCAAGCCTATGTTGTACACTAGTCTTCCAAATATCAGGCTATTTGTGACAACAGGTACGTGCTTCACATTCTCTAGTATAAGTAACTTTTTCGAAGTCAGCTTCAACACCACCATCTTGATTTCTAGTACTTTAGCTTGCGTCTTGTTTTTCATATTTACCTTCTCAGATAAAGGTTCACACATGATGAACATATCCTTGACATAACACATATGGCAAGTGGCTTATATGTCTACCCAGCAGTTGATATCCACAGTCAATGATTCAACTTGCACAATTGTAGCAACTAGGTTAAGCTCACATTCCTTGTGTTCCTTTGGTATTGTCCTTGACTTGGTCATGCTATCCTTTTTGAAATGTTCCTTCTTGCTACAATTAAAACAATCCTCGTCTTCCTCGGGCCTAATTAAAGTTGAAGGGAGTAAATTTTACCCTCAAATGGTCAGAGTCCTTCCTCTTCTGGTTAAAGGTCAGTTTGTTCTTGCCCTTATGATCCCCAAACTGGACCATATTTTCTTTGCCAAATTGTTTATACAGAGAGCCACATTGATCTTGTTCATGGCTTCGTCCTCAATATAGATGAAGCCATAAGATCTTTAAGTTTTATCCCCGCCTTCTTACGGTACATATCGATAAAGAAACGATCCCAACTGATAGGGAGTATGGAAAGAATAAATCCTACATGAATTTATACCCTAGAGGCATAGCCTCATACTATAGCTTTTACTGCAGCTTCATAAGCTACTTAACTTACTGCATCATAGTTTTTTCGTCTTCAAACTCAATTTTTATGAATTTGTTGCCGAGGTACACTTTGGACATATTTTTATCGTTCTTGTACTGTTTCTCCAAAGACTCCTAGATGTTTTTTGCTTTCTTCTTTTTGTTGTTGGACTCGCTAGTGAATTCTCTAAGGAATTGAGAATAAACAACTTATAGAGGTTGTTATCTCTTTTTCACTTTTGTTAAGTAGTAATCATGTTGGCAATTACTTACACTTAATACTTCTCTGGAATAATTAGTTTTCTATCAGTCATAACGTATTCCATGTCAACGAACTGAAGATTCAGACAAATCTTCTCCTTCCAACTATTATAGTATTCTCCATCAAGGGCCCGTTTGGTAAACCGTATTTGGTGGTGAAATTTAGATTTTATGGATTTTGAGTCAAATCCATGGAATTCTATATTTGGTTGGAGTTGGATTTGGATTTGGATATGGAAAGTGGGTACCAAATCTAAATTTTGGATTTGAAAGAACGAAGGTTGGATTTTATTTAAAATAATTTTATTGTTTTATCAAATATTTAATTAATACTAATCAATAAATAAATAAATAATAATTAAAAATTAACTAATAATTAGTTATTATTTTATATATAATTTTAATTCTTCATTAATATAAATACGTACATCACTTAAATAATTAATTATTCATAACGAATTTTATTAATTATTAATTGTAATTATAATCTTGATTAATAATTTATTAATTTATAATTTTATTTTAATATTTTATAATAATCTTAATTAATAATTTATACCTTTATTAATCATAATTATAATAATTTATTAATCATAATTATAATAATTTATTAGTCATAACTATAATTTTAATTAACAATTTATAAATAAATATTTAATTATAATCTTAATTAATTTTAGTCTTAATTATAATATTAATTATAAATTATAAATTACTATTTACGATAATCTTAATTAATAATATATTAATCATAATTAACATCGAAATTAATAATTTATTATTTAATAATTTAATCGTTAATACATTATTAAAATTTTAAATAATAATTTATTAATTTTCATTATAATCTTAGTTAATAATTTATTAATCATAACTATTATCATAATTATAATAATAAATTCTTTATTAATCATAACTATAATTATAATTATAATAATTAAATAATAATATATTTATTTATTATTTATTATTTTATTAACATAATTATAAATTATAATTATAGATTATCAAATCCTATGGTTGCTTGAATTTGGATTTGAATTTGAATTTTGGATTTCCAAATCCAAATCTAAACCCAAATTCTTGTTACCGAACAAGTCCCAAATGAATGATAGTGTCTAACAAACTTGTACAATTATCCATCTTGAACCTTGAAGAGATTCTTGTAATCCTGTAAAAAAATCCCAAAATTTTGATTTAAAATTGTTGTTGAACTTTATAGAAATTCTGCATAATTTGTACAAGTCTTGAAAGCATGAAAGAGGTAAAACTAAAAGAGAACTTGCTAAAAACCACATTCGATCGGTGAATGTGATACAAAAAATTGCTAAAGAACTCAAGCTGTAAAGCTACTAAATAGAGCAAAGCTCTGAATGCAACCGAGTTGCAGAATAGAACAATGGCTCTCAAACTTAGTATATTACTGTTATAAGAAAGTTGTCATTGTGTTGCTAGAGTGATGAGGATCACCATTGTTCAAAACGAAATTCAACCCTTCTCATTGATCCACTCTTAGTAACCAGCAAGTTCGGTAGAACTTTTAGAATGCTCTTTGTCACCTTACTTGATGTCGGACAGTGAATGGACAAGGCACTCTGCTACTCTCTCTTTTCTCCTTTGTCTTGTCTATGTGCAAGTGCAAAAGACCAACTATATATTTGTGAGCCAACCCCCTAGCCGCTATAACCGTCCACTACCATTGTAGACGGATAACCATGGAGTTAATCCCCATTAAATGGTAGGTTACCAGCAGTAACTCCTATAGATAGGGTAGTTACAAAACTGAACTGTCCCACTAGCAGCAAAACTATGACAACATAGCAGATGTTCTATGGAACTGCAGTCTCGCAGAACCATAACACCTTGATGTTGCAAAATTAATTATAGAGCCACAACGAATATAATGTCATTAAAGAATCATTTAAAAAAATGCATAAGGAAAAAAAGCAAGCACACGGATGACCAGCTTGAATTGAAGCAACTATATGATTTGGAAACCTCAAATGAAGGACCAACAAAGAAAATACCCTCATATTTCTATTTCAAACGAAGATGTCCTTCGCATCGCATCTCAGCCAAACCCAAAATAGGAATGTAAGTCCTGAATCCATATTACAATATTGTTGGTGTTTTTGCCGTTGGACTAGAAAAGATAGTCCCACATCGGCTACACCAAATGGTGAGTATCTCAATATAATGATTGCTTGTGTTGAGGTGTGCACATGAGGTGTAGTGGGGCACAAGTTTGTGCCATGTGGGAGTATTCTCCTAGAAAGAAAAAGGATTAACTCCAACAAGGATGCAAGTTGATTTTTGTTGTGCGGACTCGGACTCGGACGCGGACTCCAGGATTGTCTCGTGCATGCACGGGAGTGTTTGGGGGGTAGGCATGGACTGGCACACTTCTATGCTGATTGTGGGATGATCTAAAATATCAAACTCTATTTTTGAGTATTGGAATTTTAGTCCCACATCGGATAGGAGAAGAGGTATAATACCTCGAGATTCGTGATACGTATTTTATTGCGTATTCGTATTTCTGACCCGTATTTTTATTTTTCTTGTCTAGTTAATTGTAGTTTATTTCGTAATCTTGTGGTAGTTTAATTGTCATTTATCATTATGGGTTAATCTGGTTAATGATTTCTGGATTTTGATTGGACTTTGGCCTGCATTGTATTTTGCTCAACTTGCAGTATTCTCGGCTTTCGTATTTTGGCTCGAATTTATGTGGAAGAGCTTGGCTTGGTTTAACTTGGTTTGATTTGGAGACTTGGTTCGGTTTTATTTGGTTTGAGATTGCATTGGAACCCTTTAACCTATACTCTCCCTCACCTCTATCACACCCCACCATCATTTAATCCCCTCTCTCTCTCTCTCTCTCCCCTCTCATTTTTCCCACTTCACAGCCGGCCACCCCCTCTCCCTTCCTTCTTCTTCTTCCCCAAGAGAGAATCACCCCCATTAGGCAAGTGCACCTTGCTCACACTTGAGGGCCGGATTTTATGTGCCCATTAGCTAGTTTAGCACCCTATGAGCAACATTAGATCTTGGGTTTTCTTGATTTGGAGCTTGGAATCTTGTAGATCTAGGGTTGGAGTGTTTTCGGATTTTTGGAGATTTGATCTCCCAAACTTGTTCTTTTGTTGGATTTAATGTTTCCATGTTGTAGAGCTTTCAATTTTACACAAGTTAGAGCTTTGAAAATCCGGATTTGGGTTTGTATTGATGGATTTATGATGTTCCAAAGTTTTGAGTTCCATGGGTTCTCTTCTCGGATTTTTGGAGAAGATGACTTGCTGTTCTGGCCGATGGCGCCTACTTCCTCGAACACGCCTCTTTAGGCGCTGTTCGTTCGACTGCGCCTTCTTAGGCGCGGTTCGCAGTCTGCGCCTTCTTTTCGAGCGCGCCTCTCTAGGCGCGGCTCGCTCGAACGCGCCTCCTTAGGCGCGGTTCGTCTCGATCGCGCCTCCTTGGGTGCTGTTCGCCGCCGCCCCTCGATGGCGCCTCCTTGGCGTCATTTCAGGCGCGGTTGGCAGACTGCGCCTACTTTCCCAGATTGGCAGATAGCGCCCATTTCCTCCTGTTAGGCAGATAGCGCCTACTTTCCCTTGGCTTGCCCGACTGCGCCTATATTTATCATTTTAGGCGCAGTTCACTGTTCCCTTGACTTAGGCGCTCTTTGACCTACGGGTTTTAGGCGCGGTTTGGCTCACTGGTCCTAGGCGCCATTTGATCCAATGGATCTAGGCACGGTTTGCCCCATTGGCTCTAGGCGCGGATTGACCTGTCCAGACCAGGCGCATTTTAGTGTGCTGCCTCCCTGGCACACTCTAGTGTGCTGCCTCTAGGCGCACTCCAGTATGCCTGGCCTGCCCTAGTGCCCCTGTACCCCTGCACCCCTAGTGCCTGTATTGCTTTCTCTGGGCTTTGGTTTTCTTTTTTCATAATTTGGAGCTTCCTGAGATTTTGGTGCTCACAACACGACTTGACTAGACTCGACACGTCTTGACACGATTTCCTGTATTTGTGTACTGCTTTCTTGAATCTTGACACTAATTTGATAACACCTTACCCCTGGTTTATATCCTTACGCCTTTTGACCCGAGCTCGACCCGAACACGATGTGGGCACGATTTGATTTAATGCTAGTACGGCGTTGTCCCTGGTTTTGTTATCTCTTGTTACATCAGAAAAGTGTTTTCTTATGGTCTTATTTATAAAGTCATGTTTTCAGCCTTATTGTACTTTTCATGCCTTTTACATCGGTGGCCGTTTGGGTGCACTCAGGATTATGTTTCTTTTACTTGTAGAATAGTTGCATTGTGATATACCTTATGGCCCTGACACGATCCTGGCTAATAACTTGTAACTTGTAACCTTGATAACTCGGCTTGACTTGATAGTGGCCCGTGGTGGCGCACTCCCGACTTGGCATGACTTGATAACTCAACTTGACTTGACTTGGTATGACTTGGCTTCACTTGATAGTGGCCCGTGGCGGCGCACTCTTGACTCGACTTGACTTGTCTTGACACCGTGGGTGTACTACCTGTTGCTCTGTGCAAATCACTTGTCTTGTCTTGCATCATGTCTAAGGGGTGACTCCCTGGGTACCACGGCCAGGGACTCACACTAAAATTGGACTAGGAAATGAGTAGACCAAATTAGAACATGGAGAATTCCCGGTCACAGGCAGTCTCGTTATCTGGAGACATTAATGGACTTGTAGCTTGCCGACGAGTAGAGCACATTTCCAGCACACTGTCATGTGTTGCACCCTCTAAGTCACCTAAGGGTACATTTGTCTCCCGGGCAATGTACCCACCTATAACTCTCAACCCGCGGAAGGATAACTGGATGGTCTGCAGGGCTTGGGATTTGGAATTCTCACTTGCATCTTGTTAGTAACTAGGCTTGTGATAACCCTAGTTAGTTAATGTAGCAAGCAGTAGGCTATGTTTGGCCGTGTATTATTGGATGGTGTCCAGCCTTGTCTGGTCTGGTCTAGGACCAGCCCTGATGGGTCCAGCTCTTGATTGTTCCAGTCTCTAGAACTTGAATGCTTGACTTGCACTGGATGTGATTGCAAGATTTTTTCTCTGTCACTGTAGTGTAACTCTCTTGTATGACTGTCCTCTAGGCAATAACTGGTCAGTGACTATGTACTGTTTAGGTGAAGGGTTACAGTGGTAACCTGGCTACCTAGTACGGTACATTTGTCCTTACCGTGTTTATTGTGTAGATGGCACTTATCTATGTTATAGCTTCCTGTATATGATTGTTATCTTCAAGCAATAGACTGGTTAGTGACTATGTACTGTTCAGGTTTCCTGGTACGGTACATTTGTCCTTCCTTGTTTATTGCCCGGATAGCATTTATTTCTTATTTTTCATGCATCTTATCTGCCATGTTCTCCGGTATTATTATTATTTTCTAATCAAGTTACTTGTTTCCTTTTCTGTGATCGGGATACGTGCATTGGTACCGCACAAATCTCAATATGCTTTTACTTATTTCTTTTGCTGCTTTTGCTTACTAATGAATTGCTGGTTTTAGTCCTTAAGTGGAGCCTCCTTTGTGGCACTTGCTCTTTCTGGGGTCTGACCCAGCTGGTTTTGTATGGCCAGATACCGGAGCAGCAGCAAGGGATCTACCTGTCTTCCAGCCAGATGGTGACCGCCAGGCGTGACCAAGGCTTCGAGTGGGTTTCTTTTGTTCGCCCACTTTATTGTAAATTCATATTGTTTTGAGGCGTTTAGCCGACGAGCACGTGTTAGCTCGATTGTAACTTGTATTTATTATCTGCCTACGGGCTGTAACGTGATTGACATGCCCCGGGGGTTGATCATGTATGACTTAACTCTGAGCTAGTCTCTACATTTTGTTACGACTAGTTTTCATGATCATCTTATATGTAATGTTTGGGACGCCTTACAATTGTATATTTGGTGATCTGTTATCTTGTAACTTATTTTACTTGATGAGATTGAGACAATAGGCCATTTGGACCGTAAGAGACTGTTGGTTTGTAGAATACCCTCACATGCTAGACAGCCGTGATCGTATAGCGGGATGGTTGCCGTCCCAATATACTTAGCTGGCTGTTCACGTTCTCGTTCGTCCGTATTCCGGGAGCGGGGCGTGACAGTTTTAGTGGTGGCCCATGCAGGTCCTGTCAATCAAGAAATGTGAGGGTTACCGGTAGATGTCTCAATCTGTGCTCGCCCTTGATCTCCTGTTGTATCTTTGCATCTCCTTGAATTCTCGACTGATAACATGCTTGCATCCTTGAATCATCCTGGTCCTTTCCTTTATTTTCCTGATGTCATTGCTTCAGTGGGGATGTTCCTGCTTACCAGCCAGAGAGAGTTCAGCCAGTAGTCCAGCAGCAGTCAGAGAACGAAGCTCAGTCGTCAGCAGCAGCTTCCTAAGCCATGCCTCCTGTAGAGCCAGAATTCCCAGTCCAGCCAGATCAGCTAGCAGGGTCAGAAGATGGAGTCTTGGTAGGACTCGTCCGTGAGTTGCTTGCGTCTCAGAACCGCCGAGATGATGCCTTGCAGCAGGCAGTACAAGATACTCTGAGTGGAAGTGGTCGGAATAGTGCAGTCAACAGATTCAAGCGCCTGAACCCTCCCTTCTTCAACGGTACTGAAGATGCGGTGGCTGCCGATGCTTGGCTACAGGATATAGAGATTATTCTTGAAGCAGCGAAGACTCCAGAAGACGAGAAGGTAGCAGTGGTGCGCCTACAGTTATTGGATCTAGCCCGCAATTGGTGGGCTGCGCAAGCAGTGGGATTGGCAACACCTGTTCCTTGGGCAGTGTTCAG
This sequence comes from Iris pallida, assembly GCA_029216955.1. Taxonomy (NCBI): domain Eukaryota; kingdom Viridiplantae; phylum Streptophyta; class Magnoliopsida; order Asparagales; family Iridaceae; genus Iris; species Iris pallida. Next base: position 12,801,757 of record JANAVB010009400.1, read on the forward strand.
CGAGAAGTTCCAGATCAAGTATTATGATGCAGTAGCTCGATATGACTTACAGACCAAGTTTTGCAACCTGAAACAAGGAGGAAGGACGGTCGACGGATAAGCGGCCGAGTTTTCGAGACTTAGTCGGTTTGCTTCCACCTTGGTGGCGACCGAGCTTGACAGAGCGCAGAGGTTCCAGCAGGGACTTCACTTGGAGATCATATTGGCCGTGGAGCAGTTCGAACATCAGACCTATGATGCTATTTTGCGAGCAGCGAGGAGGTACGGGTACACTTCCCAGAGGATAGCAGACAGAACCGGAGGACGAAGGTGGTCCCATAGTCAGATGAACCAATCTTCAGCACCAGCCCCAGCAGCTAGGGCTTTGATCATTGAAACTCCAAGGCGAGCAGCTTCAGTTACGTCGGATCAGTACTCAACCCCGACGTACCCTCAGCAGAAGCAGGAGCAAGAGCAGTCTTCCTCTATGGGCTGTTCTTATTGTGGGAAGCCTGGACACGTAGTGTCAGAGTGTCGTAAGGCTTTGGGATTGTGCTTGTTATGCGGAGCGCCAGATCATAGAGTGGGGTCCTGTCCCTTCAGAGTTGATCCAGTACCCGCAGTATCTAGTCCTTCAGTTTTGGGACCCGTACCAGTACCAGCTTCCGTTCCCCAGCAACAACAGTTTCCGTTCTCAGGACCATTGCCGACTCAGGCTCAAGCTTTTCAGCAACAGAGTTCTCAGCAGTTTGCCCTAGCCCAGGCCCAGATCCGAAACCGTCAGAGAGGTCGTCAGAGAGGTAGTCGTGCTCTATCTATCTTGCTTTCCCCCGTCGTTACCAAGGGCACATGACTTATTTCATGTAACCTAATTACGACGGCATGTCCCGGACCCGAGTTGTACCCTGATCATTCGAAAAGGTTATTTGGTTATTGGTACCAACCTTTAATCTTTTCGGATGTGGAGAGGCCCGTGTTCGTATTTGATCAGGGAGTAAGACCTCAATGCGCCAGACTATCAGTTAGTCCGTGTTGCTTGAGTTCATCACTCCTTGGGGAGTCAAACGTAGGAGTGTAAGGATGGCATCCGAACACGTATCCCAATCGGTTTTGGCTCGTAAGGTGTGAAGTTTTCTCATGCCTTGCACTTCGAATCCTTGCTTGCATGAATGATTGCTTGATTGATTGCTATCTCTAGATAGCTTGTGCTAGTGTAGCTTGTCCCGACATCTCTAACCTCTTGAATAAATTCCGAGGACGGAATTCTTTTAAGGTGGGTAGGATGTAATACCTCGAGATTCGTGATACGTATTTTATTGCGTATTCGTATTTCTGACCCGTATTTTTATTTTTCTTGTCTAGTTAATTGTAGTTTATTTCGTAATCTTGTGGTAGTTTAATTGTCATTTATCATTATGGGTTAATCTGGTTAATGACTTCTGGATTTTGATTGGACTTTGGCCTGCATTGTATTTTGCTCAACTTGCAGTATTCTCGGCTTTCGTATTTTGGCTCGAATTTATGTGGAAGAGCTTGGCTTGGTTTAACTTGGTTTGATTTGGAGACTTGGTTCGGTTTTATTTGGTTTGAGATTGCATTGGAACCCTTTAACCTATACTCTCCCTCACCTCCATCACACCCCACCATCATTTAATCCCCTCTCTCTCTCTCTCTCCCCCCTCTCATTTTTCCCACTTCACAGCCGGCCACCCCCTCTCCCTTCCTTCTTCTTCTTCCCCAAGAGAGAATCACCCCCATTAGGCAAGTGCACCTTGCTCACACTTGAGGGCCGGATTTTATGTGCCCATTAGCTAGTTTAGCACCCTATGAGCAACATTAGATCTTGGGTTTTCTTGATTTGGAGCTTAGAATCTTGTAGATCTAGGGTTGGAGTGTTTTCGGATTTTTGGAGATTTGATCTCCCAAACTTGTTCTTTTGTTGGATTTAATGTTTCCATGTTGTAGAGCTTTCAATTTTACACAAGTTAGAGCTTTGAAAATCCGGATTTGGGTTTGTATTGATGGATTTATGATGTTCCAAAGTTTTGAGTTCCATGGGTTCTCTTCTCGGATTTTTGGAGAAGATGACTTGCTGTTCTGGCCGATGGCGCCTACTTCCTCGAACACGCCTCTTTAGGTGCTGTTCGTTCGACTGCGCCTTCTTAGGCGCGGTTCGCAGTCTGCGCCTTCTTTTCGAGCGCGCCTCTCTAGGCGCGGCTCGCTCGAACGCGCCTCCTTAGGCGCGGTTCGTCTCGATCGCGCCTCCTTGGGTGCTGTTCGCCGCCGCCCCTCGATGGCGCCTCCTTGGCGTCATTTCAGGCGCGGTTGGCAGACTGCGCCTACTTTCCCAGATTGGCAGATAGCGCCCATTTCCTCCTGTTAGGCAGATAGCGCCTACTTTCCCTTGGCTTGCCCGACTGCGCCTATATTTATCATTTTAGGTGCAGTTCACTGTTCCCTTGACTTAGGCGCTCTTTGACCTACGGGTTTTAGGCGCAGTTTGGCTCACTGGTCCTAGGCGCCATTTGATCCAATGGATCTAGGCGCGGTTTGCCCCATTGGCTCTAGGCGCGGATTGACCTGTCCAGACCAGGCGCATTTTAGTGTGCTGCCTCCCTGGCACACTCTAGTGTGCTGCCTCTAGGCGCACTCCAGTATGCCTGGCCTGCCCTAGTGCCCCTGTACCCCTGCACCCCTAGTGCATGTATTGCTTTCTCTGGGCTTTGGTTTTCTTTTTTCATAATTTGGAGCTTCCTGAGATTTTGGTGCTCACAACACGACTTGACTAGACTCGACACGTCTTGACACGATTTCCTGTATTTGTGTACTGCTTTCTTGAATCTTGACACTAATTTGGGAACACCTTACCCCTGGTTTATATCCTTACGCCTTTTGACCCGAGCTCGACCCGAACACGATGTGGGCACGATTTGATTTAATGCTAGTACGGCGTTGTCCCTGGTTTTGTTATCTCTTGTTACATCAGAAAAGTGTTTTCTTATGGTCTTATTTATAAAGTCATGTTTTCAGCCTTATTGTACTTTTTATGCCTTTTACATCGGTGGCCGTTTGGGTGCACTCAGGATTATGTTTCTTTTACTTGTAGAATAGTTGCATTGTGATATGCCTTATGGCCCTGACACGATCCTGGCTAATAACTTGTAACTTGTAACCTTGATAACTCGGCTTGACTTGATAGTGGCCCGTGGTGGCGCACTCCCGACTTGGCATGACTTGATAACTCAACTTGACTTGACTTGGTATGACTTGGCTTCACTTGATAGTGGCCCGTGGCGGCGCACTCTTGACTCGACTTGACTTGTCTTGACACCGTGGGTGTACTACCTGTTGCTCTGTGCAAATCACTTGTCTTGTCTTGCATCATGTCTAAGGGGTGACTCCCTGGGTACCACGGCCAGGGACTCACACTAAAATTGGACTAGGAAATGAGTAGACCAAATTAGAACATGGAGAATTCCCGGTCACAGGCAGTCTCGTTATCTGGAGGCATTAATGGACTTGTAGCTTGCCGACGAGTAGAGCACATTTCCAGCACACTGTCATGTGTTGCACCCTCTAAGTCACCTAAGGGTACATTTGTCTCCCGGGCAATGTACCCACCTATAACTCTCAACCCGCGGAAGGATAACTGGATGGTCTGCAGGGCTTGGGATTTGGAATTCTCACTTGCATCTTGTTAGTAACTAGGCTTGTGATAACCCTAGTTAGTTAATGTAGCAAGCAGTAGGCTATGTTTGGCCGTGTATTATTGGATGGTGTCCAGCCTTGTCTGGTCTGGTCTAGGACCAGCCCTGATGGGTCCAGCTCTTGATTGTTCCAGTCTCTAGAACTTGAATGCTTGACTTGCACTGGATGTGATTGCAAGATTTCTTCTCTGTCACTGTAGTGTAACTCTCTTGTATGACTGTCCTCTAGGCAATAACTGGTCAGTGACTATGTACTGTTTAGGTGAAGGGTTACAGTGGTAACCTGGCTACCTAGTACGGTACATTTGTCCTTACCGTGTTTATTGTGTAGATGGCACTTATCTATGTTATAGCTTCCTGTATATGATTGTTATCTTCAAGCAATAGACTGGTTAGTGACTATGTACTGTTCAGGTTTCCTGGTACGGTACATTTGTCCATCCTTATTTATTGCCCGGATAGCATTTATTTCTTATTTTTCATGCATCTTATCTGCCATGTTCTCCGGTATTATTATTATTTTCTAATCAAGTTACTTGTTTCCTTTTCTGTGATCGGGATACGTGCATTGGTACCGCACAAATCTCAATATGCTTTTACTTATTTCTTTTGCTGCTTTTGCTTACTAATGAATTGCTGGTTTTAGTCCTTAAGTGGAGCCTCCTTTGTGGCACTTGCTCTTTCTGGGGTCTGACCCAGCTGGTTTTGTATGGCCAGATACCGGAGCAGCAGCAAGGGATCTACCTGTCTTCCAGCCAGATGGTGACCGCCAGGCGTGACCAAGGCTTCGAGTGGGTTTCTTTTGTTCGCCCACTTTATTGTAAATTCATATTGTTTTGAGGCGTTTAGCCGACGAGCACGTGTTAGCTCGATTGTAACTTGTATTTATTATCTGCCTACGGGCTGTAACGTGATTGACATGCCCCGGGGGTTGATCATGTATGACTTAACTCTGAGCTAGTCTCTACATTTTGTTACGACTAGTTTTCATGATCATCTTATATGTAATGTTTGGGACGCCTTACAATTGTATATTTGGTGATCTGTTATCTTGTAACTTATTTTACTTGATGAGATTGAGACAATAGGCCATTTGGACCGTAAGAGACTGTTGGTTTGTAGAATACCCTCACATGCTAGACAGCCGTGATCGTATAGCGGGATGGTTGCCGTCCCAATATACTTAGCTGGCTGTTCACGTTCTCGTTCGTCCGTATTCCGGGAGCGGGGCGTGACAGTTTTAGTGGTGGCCCATGCAGGTCCTGTCAATCAAGAAATGTGAGGGTTACCGGTAGATGTCTCAATCTGTGCTCGCCCTTGATCTCCTGTTGTATCTTTACATCTCCTTGAATTCTCGACTGATAACATGCTTGCATCCTTGAATCATCCTGGTCCTTTCCTTTATTTTCCTGATGTCATTGCTTCAGTGGGGATGTTCCTGCTGACTAGCCAGAGAGAGTTCAGCCAGTAGTCCAGCAGCAGTCAGAGAACGAAGCTCAGTCGTCAGCAGCAGCTTCCTAAGCCATGCCTCCTGTAGAGCCAGAATTCCCAGTCCAGCCAGATCAGCTAGCAGGGTCAGAAGATGGAGTCTTGGTAGGACTCGTCCGTGAGTTGCTTGCGTCTCAGAACCGCCGAGATGATGCCTTGCAGCAGGCAGTACAAGATACTCTGAGTGGAAGTGGTCGGAATAGTGCAGTCAACAGATTCAAGCGCCTGAACCCTCCCTTCTTCAACGGTACTGAAGATGCGGTGGCTGCCGATGCTTGGCTACAGGATATAGAGATTATTCTTGAAGCAGCGAAGACTCCAGAAGACGAGAAGGTAGCAGTGGTGCGCCTACAGTTATTGGATCTAGCCCGCAATTGGTGGGCTGCGCAAGCAGTGGGATTGGCAACACCTGTTCCTTGGGCAGTGTTCAGCGAGAAGTTCCAGATCAAGTATTATGATGCAGTAGCTCGATATGACTTGCAGACCAAGTTTTGCAACCGGAAACAAGGAGGAAGGATGGTCGACGGATAAGCGGCCGAGTTTTCGAGACTTAGTCGGTTTGCTCCCACCTTGGTGGCGACCGAGCTTGACAGAGCGCAGAGGTTCCAGCAGGGACTTCACTTGGAGATCATATTGGCCGTGGAGCAGTTCGAACATCAGACCTATGATGCTGTTTTGCGAGCAGCGAGGAGGTACGGGTACACTTCCCAGAGGATAGCAGACAGAACCGGAGGACGAAGGTGGTCCCATAGTCAGATGAACCAATCTTCAGCACCAGCCCCAGCAGCTAGGGCTTTGATCATTGAAACTCCAAGGCGAGCAGCTTCAGTTACGTCGGATCAGTACTCAACCCCGACGTACCCTCAGCAGAAGCAGGAGCAAGAGCAGTCTTCCTCTATGGGCTGTTCTTATTGTGGGAAGCCTGGACACGTAGTGTCAGAGTGTCGTAAGGCTTTGGGATTGTGCTTGTTATGCGGAGCGCCAGATCATAGAGTGGGGTCCTGTCCCTTCAGAGTTGATCCAGTACCCGCAGTATCTAGTCCTTCAGTTTTGGGACCCGTACCAGTACCAGCTCCCGTTCCCCAGCAACAACAGTTTCCGTTCTCAGGACCATTGCCGACTCAGGCTCAAGCTTTTCAGCAACAGAGTTCTCAGCAGTTTGCCCTAGCCTAGGCCCAGATCCGAAACCGTCAGAGAGGTCGTCAGAGAGGTAGTCGTGCTTTATCTATCTTGCTTTCCCCCGTCGTTACCAAGGGCACATGACTTATTTCATGTAACCTAATTACGACGGCATGTCCCGGACCCGAGTTGTACCCTGATCATTCGAAAAGGTTATTTGGTTATTGGTACCAACCTTTAATCTTTTCGGATGTGGAGAGGCCCGTGTTCGTATTTGATCAGGGAGTAAGACCTCAATGCGCCAGACTATCAGTTAGTCTGTGTTGCTTGAGTTCATCACTCCTTGGGGAGTCAAACGTGGGAGTGTAAGGATGGCATCCGAACACGTATCCCAATCGGTTTTGGCTCGTAAGGTGTGAAGTTTTCTCATGCCTTGCACTTCGAATCCTTGCTTGCATGAATGATTGCTTGATTGATTGCTATCTCTAGATAGCTTGTGCTAGTGTAGCTTGTCCCGACATCTCTAACCTCTTGAATAAATTCCGAGGACGGAATTCTTTTAAGGTGGGTAGGATGTAATACCTCGAGATTCGTGATACGTATTTTATTGCGTATTCGTATTTCTGACCCGTATTTTTATTTTTCTTGTCTAGTTAATTGTAGTTTATTTCGTAATCTTGTGGTAGTTTAATTGTCATTTATCATTATGGGTTAATCTGGTTAATGACTTCTGGATTTTGATTGGACTTTGGCCTGCATTGTATTTTGCTCAACTTGCAGTATTCTCGGCTTTCGTATTTTGGCTCGAATTTATGTGGAAGAGCTTGGCTTGGTTTAACTTGGTTTGATTTGGAGACTTGGTTCGGTTTTATTTGGTTTGAGATTGCATTGGAACCCTTTAACCTATACTCTCCCTCACCTCCATCACACCCCACCATCATTTAATCCCATCTCTCTCTCTCTCTCTCCCCTCTCATTTTTCCCACTTCACAGCCGGCCACCCCCTCTCCCTTCCTTCTTCTTCTTCCCCAAGAGAGAATCACCCCCATTAGGCAAGTGCACCTTGCTCACACTTGAGGGCCGGATTTTATGTGCCCATTAGCTAGTTTAGCACCCTATGAGCAACATTAGATCTTGGGTTTTCTTGATTTGGAGCTTGGAATCTTGTAGATCTAGGGTTGGAGTGTTTTCGGATTTTTGGAGATTTGATCTCCCAAACTTGTTCTTTTGTTGGATTTAATGTTTCCATGTTGTAGAGCTTTCAATTTTACACAAGTTAGAGCTTTGAAAATCCGGATTTGGGTTTGTATTGATGGATTTATGATGTTCCAAAGTTTTGAGTTCCATGGGTTCTCTTCTCGGATTTTTGGAGAAGATGACTTGCTGTTCTGGCCGATGGCGCCTACTTCCTCGAACACGCCTCTTTAGGTGCTGTTCGTTCGACTGCGCCTTCTTAGGCACGGTTCGCAGTCTGCGCCTTCTTTTCGAGCGCGCCTCTCTAGGCGCGGCTCGCTCGAACGCGCCTCCTTAGGCGCGGTTCGTCTCGATCGCGCCTCCTTGGGTGCTGTTCGCCGCCGCCCCTCGATGGCGCCTCCTTGGCGTCATTTCAGGCGCGGTTGGCAGACTGCGCCTACTTTCCCAGATTGGCAGATAGCGCCCATTTCCTCCTGTTAGGCAGATAGCGCCTACTTTCCTTTGGCTTGCCCGACTGCGCCTATATTTATCATTTTAGGCGCAGTTCACTGTTCCCTTGACTTAGGCGCTCTTTGACCTACGGGTTTTAGGCGCGGTTTGGCTCACTGGTCCTAGGCGCCATTTGATCCAATGGATCTAGGCGCGGTTTGCCCCATTGGCTCTAGGCGCGGATTGACCTGTCCAGACCAGGCGCATTTTAGTGTGCTGCCTCCCTGGCACACTCTAGTGTGCTGCCTCTAGGCGCACTCCAGTATGCCTGGCCTGCCCTAGTGCCCCTGTACCCCTGCACCCCTAGTGCCTGTATTGCTTTCTCTGGGCTTTGGTTTTCTTTTTTCATAATTTGGAGCTTCCTGAGATTTTGGTGCTCACAACACGACTTGACTAGACTCGACACGTCTTGACACGATTTCCTGTATTTGTGTACTGCTTTCTTGAATCTTGACACTAATTTGGGAACACCTTACCCCTGGTTTATATCCTTACGCCTTTTGACCCGAGCTCGACCCGAACACGATGTGGGCACGATTTGATTTAATGCTAGTACGGCGTTGTCCCTGGTTTTGTTATCTCTTGTTACATCAGAAAAGTGTTTTCTTATGGTCTTATTTATAAAGTCATGTTTTCAGCCTTATTGTACTTTTCATGCCTTTTACATCGGTGGCCGTTTGGGTGCACTCAGGATTATGTTTCTTTTACTTGTAGAATAGTTGCATTGTGATATGCCTTATGGCCCTGACACGATCCTGGCTAATAACTTGTAACTTGTAACCTTGATAACTCGGCTTGACTTGATAGTGGCCCGTGGTGGCGCACTCCCGACTTGGCATGACTTGATAACTCAACTTGACTTGACTTGGTATGACTTGGCTTCACTTGATAGTGGCCCGTGGCGGCGCACTCTTGACTCGACTTGACTTGTCTTGACACCGTGGGTGTACTACCTGTTGCTCTGTGCAAATCACTTGTCTTGTCTTGCATCATGTCTAAGGGGTGACTCCCTGGGTACCACGGCCAGGGACTCACACTAAAATTGGACTAGGAAATGAGTAGACCAAATTAGAACATGGAGAATTCCCGGTCACAGGCAGTCTCGTTATCTGGAGGCATTAATGGACTTGTAGCTTGCCGACGAGTAGAGCACATTTCCAGCACACTGTCATGTGTTGCACCCTCTAAGTCACCTAAGGGTACATTTGTCTCCCGGGCAATGTACCCACCTATAACTCTCAACCCGCGGAAGGATAACTGGATGGTCTGCAGGGCTTGGGATTTGGAATTCTCACTTGCATCTTGTTAGTAACTAGGCTTGTGATAACCCTAGTTAGTTAATGTAGCAAGCAGTAGGCTATGTTTGGCCGTGTATTATTGGATGGTGTCCAGCCTTGTCTGGTCTGGTCTAGGACCAGCCCTGATGGGTCCAGCTCTTGATTGTTCCAGTCTCTAGAACTTGAATGCTTGACTTGCACTGGATGTGATTGCAAGATTTCTTCTCTGTCACTGTAGTGTAACTCTCTTGTATGACTGTCCTCTAGGCAATAACTGGTCAGTGACTATGTACTGTTTAGGTGAAGGGTTACAGTGGTAACCTGGCTACCTAGTACGGTACATTTGTCCTTACCGTGTTTATTGTGTAGATGGCACTTATCTATGTTATAGCTTCCTGTATATGATTGTTATCTTCAAGCAATAGACTGGTTAGTGACTATGTACTGTTCAGGTTTCCTGGTACGGTACATTTGTCCTTCCTTGTTTATTGCCCGGATAGCATTTATTTCTTATTTTTCATGCATCTTATCTGCCATGTTCTCCGGTATTATTATTATTTTCTAATCAAGTTACTTGTTTCCTTTTCTGTGATCGGGATACGTGCATTGGTACCGCACAAATCTCAATATGCTTTTACTTATTTCTTTTGCTGCTTTTGCTTACTAATGAATTGCTGGTTTTAGTCCTTAAGTAGAGCCTCCTTTGTGGCACTTGCTCTTTCTGGGGTCTGACCCAGCTGGTTTTGTATGGCCAGATACCGGAGCAGCAGCAAGGGATCTACCTGTCTTCCAGCCAGATGGTGACCGCCAGGCGTGACCAAGGCTTCGAGTGGGTTTCTTTTGTTCGCCCACTTTATTGTAAATTCATATTGTTTTGAGGCGTTTAGCCGACGAGCACGTGTTAGCTCGATTGTAACTTGTATTTATTATCTGCCTACGGGCTGTAACGTGATTGACATGCCCCGGGGGTTGATCATGTATGACTTAACTCTGAGCTAGTCTCTACATTTTGTTACGACTAGTTTTCATGATCATCTTATATGTAATGTTTGGGACGCCTTACAATTATATATTTGGTGATCTGTTATCTTGTAACTTATTTTACTTGATGAGATTGAGACAATAGGCCATTTGGACCGTAAGAGACTGTTGGTTTGTAGAATACCCTCACATGCTAGACAGCCGTGATCGTATAGCGGGATGGTTGCCGTCCCAATATACGTAGCTGGCTGTTCACGTTCTCGTTCGTCCGTATTCCGGGAGCGGGACGTGACAAGAGGTGAAGTCTCAACTCCACTCTATAAATAGAGCCCCTTGACCTCCTTTGAAAGATGCACCAAAAAGAGATTTGAGGGAGTCTGCAAGTCCAGGAAGCCCGTTCAAGTCTCAAATATTGACTTACGAGCGTTCCAGAAGTTCTTCGTGAACTTGCTGGTTCCTGGAAGCTGTTCGTGCTCGTGTGGGGCGAATAAAGCTTTGAGCAACGGTGGTTCATTCACCCCAGCATCTCATTCTCGCCTGTCATCGCTGCTGTTGCCTTTTACAGTAACTTCTTTTTAGAAGCTCTACTGCCGATGCCTTTTACAGTAACTTCTTTTTAGAAGCTCTACTGCCGATAGTTGCTTGCACAAAGTCTCTTTAGATTTTTTGTGTATTACGTAGAATCTTTTTAGATCCTCGTAATTCAGAATCCTCCAGGATCTCTGTTGCACATCTTCTTTAAGGTGCTGCATTTGAAACGTTGTGTGTACAATTGTTTCAGTTTCAGAATTTTCCATCGAAAATTGTGCCTCGGCACTAACAATCTCAAAGCTTTATTGAGAAGATGGATAATTCTCGTGCTTCGCTCATCGATACCGGCTTTAACAAGTTGGGAAAATTCGATGGCGAACACTTCCAGATGTGGAGACGAAAGGTCACTTTAAATCTTCAACTCGTGAATGTTGATCACGTGCTGTCAGAAGAAGAACCGATCGTTCCAACTACTGGATCTACTGCGGCTGTGGCCGCTGCTACGACCAAGCAAGCGAAGTGGAAGAGAGAAAACAGTATATGCAAACTACTGATACTCAATTCCATGGAAGACTCTCTGGCAGAGTCCTACTCCAAGAAGACATCTGCCAAAGAGATATGGGACTCCTTGGGAAAGCTCTATGAAGATGACGAGAACCGGTCCAAGATCTTCATGGTAGAAAAATATCACAAGTGGACCTTCGAAGACGAGAAGGCGATGCTGCCCCAAGTGAAGGAGTTTCTGAAGTTGCGTCAGAAACTAGAAGACGAGAATATGCCCCTCGTCGACAAGTTTGTCGTTGGAGGGATCATCGCGAAACATCCTACAGAATGGAGCAACTTCTATGCAAGGATGCATCGAAAGAAGATGGAAATTAGCTTGGAAGATTTCTTGCAAGAGATCCATGTTGAGGACGAGATGCGCTCTCAACAGAAAATGGATACTCTGTCTAAACTGTCACGACACGCACCCACTGCGAGGGTACGAGAACGTCACAACGCCCAGCCTACGCCGCAGTGTCGGCGGTAGAACGATGTTCTGTCAACATACATCTAGTAATATAATACTAAGCAGTAAATGAACTCAATCACAACTAAGGAGGAAGAGAACACAATATGATATAGAACTCAAGGAAATACTGAAGATAGAAAAGTCTAAGATAATATCCCAGCAAATATCCAGAGTACATATCTCAGCATACAGAAAGAAAGAAAATATACAACTCAACATCTCTGAACAGAAGTAAAGACTAGCTAAACAGACTCAAGACAACATGAAAATAAGATAAGGCCTAACTAAACTAGTCTAGACAGTGGGGTGATGTCCTCAGCTAGAGCTATCCGAAGAAGGTGTTCTCCCAGGCCTCCTCCTCGTCCTCTGTAATATTTTCAACAGGTCCAGTCAGGATAGGAACGAGTACAATACATCTCAACAGTTCATAGCAGGTTAGAAAATATAATCATGCAGTAAAGTAAGATATAGATACTGAAGAAATACAGTATGTAAACAGAGAGAGAAAACTGTAATGGAAATATCTACTATAAGTAGAGAGCTAATAGTGACTAGTGAGTCAGAGTAAAATATAAACATGTGAATGGCATAGGAGGTTCATGACTACAGCTAAGGGAGTGGTTCATGACTACAGCTACTTGGATAATATTCACATGTCTATTTCTACTCCCCCAACCCCAATCAATACACAAGGATCCGTTCAAGTTATGTTAAGGTTCGTGAAACTTCACATGGCTCATAAAATGAGTGGTACGTGAAGGTGATTCATGGGGGCTCTGTGAACATGAGAGTACATGTGTCACAGGTGGTTCGTGAATCAGAGGAAGCATAGAGATACGTGATGGTTCATAAAATGCACAAAACATGCTGTATCCGATGCTCCCGAGGGGGATAACATCTCATGAAAAGATCCATATAGTACCAATCCGTGTGACCAACGTGACAGTATCAATTAAAGTAATTTAAAGCAGGAAAATAATTCTAAACAGGATATGAAATGATCAGAGAATGTACTCGCCTCGTATCTGAGTGTCCGGATGAAATGTACTGTCCGATGAGAGGTGTCTGCCTCCTAATCAGAACAGCACAAGTCACAACAAGTCTAAAATGATATAATAAAGTCCTAATATGCATTCTACATGATTCTAGGTCAATCTAGGCCAAAGTCAACTCTTGGTCAACTCTAGTCAACTAGACTAGTCAAACTAGGTCAACTAGGTCAAGTCCTAGCCCAAACAAGTCTAACAAGTCTCACTAGGCCTAACCAAGCCTAGTCTAGCAATCACACACCAATCACAAGTCTATACAAGCTATCAAACCTACAATTTACATACCACATTATCCATGCATATGTTGTATTACCTATTTTACCTATCATACAAGCCTATATACATATTTAGGTATATTCATATATGCATAGAGATTTAGAGAGAGATTAAGGTATACATGTGTGTAAATAGGACATACAAACAATGTGTGTGTGCATAGAGTGTATAGAGTGTCAATGTGTGTATAACATAGTGTAGGTGTCAATGCTAACTATATGTGTGTGTGTGAACATGGATGTGTATATGAAAAGAGAAACCAACACAAGGCTATATATCCTTGAACCCACATATATACATATTTATATACATTACATTTGGTTATAATTTCTATTCATTAGGAACCATCTCATATATATATATACATATATATATATGGGCTCAAAACATAAATAGAATATATATATATTGTATCCACAAAGAGAGAGGGAAAGGGCATATCATGGCAAGGTGGGTGTCTATACTAGAGTGTGTGTCAATAGGAAATAGTGGCATGGCAATGTGAATTAGATACTTGTGTGTATGTATATATGGCATGAGAGTGTGAGGGAACAATGTGTACATAGCCATGTGGGTTTGGGTGAGTGTGAGTGATGAGAGGAAAATGTGAGAGGGGGTGTGTGTCATGTGTATATGAGAGAACAATGACAGAATTAATGAAACATGTGTGTTAAACATAACAGTGAGTGTAAGTGTCAAGAGAGGCAATAGGATGTGGTATTCAAGTGAGTCATGGATGTGTGAAAACTGAAACAATGTGCTAAGGCATGGGAGTACATGACAGTGTATATATACTTGAATAAAACAGGGAAAACAGTCTAGGAAAACAGGAATCAGTTTATTTCAGTTTAATGGTTAAATTGTTAGTTAACAAACATATGATTTGAACTCAAAGCCATACCACTAATCTCAGATTTCTAATCAAGGAATTCTCAGGTTAATACATTATAGTGTATCATACAGTCCAAAAGGGAAAAACTGGAAATTGATTTTTAGGTTTACAGTGAAACAGTGAGCAATACCATATTCAGGTTAATGTGAAAACTGGGAACCAATCTTGGTTTTTAACCCATAGATCAATATAACAAAACAAGCTCAGATTTCAGTTTTCAGATTTAAATGTGAACAAATCTCAGTTTTGATTATTTCAACTCAAAACTTTTTACCTATTACACCCAAAATCTCAGTTTTGATATACAACTAACACTCAAAGCAATCCCAGTTATGTGTCATAGTGTTCAGGATTCTCAGGAAATTAATTAACCAACAATGTGTGATAGATAGAACTATTCTCAGGTTTGCACAGTCCAAATGACAGTCTCAGGTTGCAATTTCCAGTGAGTGTGTGAGTGACTTGGTGTGTGGTTAAGAGTGAAGTCTGTGACAGGAATGTGAGAGTGGCATGTGTGTGTTCAGGACATGTAGATAGTGATATAAACTCAGCTTCCAGTTTTGTATTTCAATTCCCAAAACCCAGTTTTCCCATCACAAACTTAATCTCAGATTTTATACTATTTCAGGTTATTACACACATGAACTTTAGTTTAATGTGAACTCAGTGATATGCCAAAGCAAGGAAGGAAATCAAGTCAGCCATTCCAATCTCAGGTTAATGATTCTCAGAACCTGACAGTTAAGAAAAAGGAATGAATTCAGTTCAGGATTTAAGAATTTAAACTAACATTCAAACCACACATTTCAAATCCCATTTAAGAACTAAACCCCAAAACAATACATACAAGTGCCAACATCACATTCCCAGGTAGAAGAATTTAACCCAGTTAAAGCAATTTGATTCTTAGGATTTGACAGTTAAGAAAAGGAAAATAAATCAGTTAAGTTAACAGGGAACATCCCATAGCTAGTCAGTTAAAAGAATGTCAGCAATGAATCAAAAACAAGGAAAGAACTCAGGTTAATGATCATCCAATTCAGGTTTACAAGGACTGAACACAACTAATCTCAAACTCAATAAATAGTTCAAATTCTGAAATCGACTAATCCGCATACCAATTCTCATATCACACCATACAAACCAAAATCTTGAATGAGAATACTTAGCCAATATAAATTATGATATGTGGGAATAGTTAACAGTTGAAAACCTAACCAAAATAGGGAATTAAAGGGTGTTAGAAAACTGGAAATTTCAGTATCAGAGCATGTATCAGGAATGCACAGTTCAAACCAAAAATCGAGCCAATACTCCACATTAAAACCCAAACTAATCATGTCACAAATATAACAGAGGTTTAAACATCAAGTTTAGGATCTTAACTAATAATTAAGCATAATTAGAAAGCATTAAAATCAATTAAAATCAAAAACACAATTTTAGAACACTGAACTACACAGTGCACGACACGTGCACACATTCGTGCGTGTCCGACACGACACAAGGGCTCGTGACACCTGACACACGTGATGTCAGTGGTCGCCCCTTAGTGTGTGTCGAATATTTCGTGTCCACGTGACGTGTACAGCGCGAAATCGACCCCGAGTAGCAGGGGAAGTGACACTGTGCGCGCGTGTATTGCATCCCGCGTGTACCCGTGTCCAAAGCGACACGACACGAATAACACCTCAGTGTCCCAGAAACGTGTAAGAGAGAACAAAACAAAGATTCCTATTCAAAATCAAAATTGAAATTGATACAAAATGCTCACTGAGGCATTTTGTCAAACACCTTCGACTAGTGCTTGATACGTGTCCAGAATGGACACGAAACCACTGACACAGGACACGAACCTTATCCAGGCTTTAGGGGGACTCTTAGGGCTTCCTATTGGTGAAGACTACATGAAGTTTCATGGAGATTTGAAGAATTTACCTCCTTGTGAACTTCCAATGAAAAAGTCCCCAAAAGCAATGAACTCCTCAAGCCTCCAAGTCCCACAAATTGTTTCTTCCTGCATCCAATTAATTCCAGCAGCAAGAGGAAGAAATTTAGGTCCTAATGGAATTGGTTTGAAGGAAAAAGGATTCAAAATGGATTTTTAATGATTTTAGGAAGATGGGACTCACCTCTTTCCTTAGAACTTTGAAAGAACCCTAAAAGAGGCTAGCCCTAAAAACTAGGAGAGATTAAATAGGGGGGAATCCCTAGGTTAAACCTAGCTGGTCAGCCATGTTAGGTTAGGGTGGGGGTTGAGCTAGGTTTAGCTAGTCCTATCTAGTTTAGTCACAAAATGACTTGTGTAATCACAAGCCATTTATCAAATAACTTGATTCCTAAATTCCTAATTCAAGTTCTAATGAATCACTAACCACTAACTTGAGTCACACTAGGTTAGACTAGGGTCCACTTGACCTAACCAAACCCAACTAACTATGGTTAGTTCCTAGGTTGGTCTACATGAGTCAAAACTTGTCAAAAATCAAACTAGTCCAAATAAATCCAAAATAAATCCTAAAAATTCCCATAAATTCTAATAAATTATAATAAATCCAAATAATCCTAAAAATGTCAAAAAAATACCCTAATCACATGGCTAGGCTCTAGGGTAGGCAGTATCTACTAATCACTAGCACAACACCAAAATCACAAGTCATAAATTTAAATAGTTTAAAATTAATTAAAAATTGCTAAAAATTCTAATATGAAATAAATATCATTAATTAATAATTATAATTACAAAATTTCAAAATTATCCTCTTCTGGAAAACTGGGTGTTACAATCCTACCCACCTTATAAAAATTTCGTCCTGGAAATTAAGATGGTAGCCGGCCTTCTAGGTTAAACCCCCAGCAATCATAGTCTCATAATCTATCTTAATCATACAGTTGAAAAGTATAACCTATGGGGTCATGGCATACAATATCAGTCTGGGGTCTCATCTAGGTTACACCAACCACGCTACAGTACTAGGCAATCATAAGGTATCAAAACATACAAGCAAGGGATGCATCAAAGTTCTCAAAAAGAATACTAAGGTTAGGTCAAACTCACCTCCAGCTAGGTTTGAGAACCAGAACTCCCTCCTGGGAGCAGGGCCCTGGTTAGGGCAGGTATAGCAGGGCAGTGCTGCATCCAGTGTGCAGCTGAACCACAGATTAGGCACAATCCTAGTCTCTTTCTACAGTTGTTCCACTTGTGTCCAGACTTCTTGCAGTAGGCACAGATAGGCTCCGGCTCAGCTGGCCTCTCCTAGACAGAAGACTGGGCTGGGTATGATGATATAGGCTAGATAAATGGGTACTCCTCAGACTCTGGGTAGGACTGGGTACTGCTCCTCGCCCTCTTGGAGCTAGACTCTCCTCCTAGAAGCACAGAGTCCCGCAGACATAGCAACCTCTGGATTTGCTCCCTCATGGCCTCCTCATGAGCTCTTTGTGACTCCATCAACCTTTCTTGGAAAAATACAAACACCTGGGCTACATCAAGTAGCAAACCCCCGGGTGGTACAGTATGGATTGCAAAGGGTAGGGAAGGGCTCTCGGTCTCAGGCAAATCCGCAGCTCTCTCCTGAATGACAGAAGATGAAGGAAGACTCTCTGGCGAGGCTACCACCATCTCCTCAATGGCAGGAGGTACCACCACCCCCTGATCAGATAGAGGGATAACTATCTCCTGAACAGTATGAGGTGGAGGCACGCTCTCAGTAGCTGCAGCTGCTCTCAGACGACGGGCTCGGGTCATAGGTGCCATACTGAAAGAAGGAGAAAGGAAATAAAATATAAATCAATCATCAAGGCTGAAAAACTAGTAAATATCAACAAAAGAGAACTAGCTACAAGAATTACTATTTAAAGCCAGGCTATACTATCATTCCTAAGACAAGGGCCTAATCACAAGTCATCAAATCATCACACTAAGAAAGAAAAGCTCAATAAAGCTAAGAAGATATCTACTCCTAAATTATTTAATGATGGAAACAATTTATAATAACTGGAATGAAGATAGAGACGATATATTTAAGAACCTTTCTAAGATATAATCTGATAATCATATGCGTCTGTCCAAAAATCATGATACTTAGAGTCCTCGCCACGCTAGTAAGCAAGGCTGCGATAAACGGTAGAGTACATAACAGGGGCATGCACCTCTATAATCATGTCGTCTGGAATTCTCGCTATGCCGACTAGTATAGCTGCGAGGAATTCCAAATCTCATAACCAAGATACGTACATCCGAAGTCAGGTCTCTATGTTTCCGCCACGCCAGCTAATATAGCTACGATAAACTCTAGGTTCCATAACCAAGTAGACGTTTTACCATCCCTGTATTTCCGTCGACATATGTTATCAGAAAAATATCGTAACTCAGGCCATAAAAATTCATCTCGATAGGAAAAATCAAATCAACGACGATCCAACAAAATCAAATTCAATAATCAAGGAGTGAGAGCAATAAGGCAAGGAAAATGATTCAAATTGAAGTTTAATAAGATTCTCAAGGGTCGTCCCAGGAATCTTTCAAGGAATCCTAACAGTGATTGAGTACCTTCAAAATATGTATCCTAATCCTACTGCAGGCTGTAGTGATACTCTAGTTCGAGTACCACTACATAAACTGGACCTGCATGGGCCACCACTAAAAACGTGTCACGACCCGCACCCACTGCGAGGGTACGAGAACGTCACAACGCCCAGCCTACGCCGCAGTATCGGCGGTAGAACGCTATCCTAGGTCAACATACATCTAGCAATATAATACTAAGCAGTAAATGAACTCAATCACAACTAAGGAGGAAGAGAACACAATATGATATAGAACTCAAGGAAATACTGAAGATAGAAAAGTCTAAGATAATATCCCAGCAAATATCCAGAGTACATATCTCAGCTTACAGAAAGAAAGAAAATATACAACTCAACATCTCTGAACAGAAGTAAAGACTAGCTAAACAGACTCAAGACAACATGAAAATAAGATAAGGCCTAACTAAACTAGTCTAGGCAGTGGGGTGATGTCCTCAGCTAGAGCTATCCGAAGAAGGTGTTCTCCCAGGCCTCCTCCTCGTCCTCTGTAATATTTTCAACAGGTCCAGTCAGGACAGGAACGAGTACAATACATCTCAACAGTTCATAGCAGGTTAGAAAATATAATCATGCAGTAAAGTAAGATATAGATACTGAAGAAATGCAGTATGTAAACAGAGAGAGAAAACTGTAATGGAAATATCTACTATAAGTAGAGAGCTAATAGTGACTAGTGAGTCAGAGTAAAATATAAACATGTGAATGGCATAGGAGGTTCATGACTACAGCTAAGGGAGTGGTTCATGACTACAGCTACTTGGATAATATTCACATGTCTATTTCTACTCCCCCAACCCCAATCAATACACAAGGATCCGTTCAAGTTATGTTAAGGTTCGTGAAACTTCACATGGCTCATAAAATGAGTGGTACGTGAAGGTGATTCATGGGAGCTCTGTGAACATGAGAGTACGTGTCACAGGCGGTTCGTGAATCAGAGGAAGCATAGAGATACGTGATGGTTTATGAAACGCACAAAACATGCTGTATCCGATGCTCCCGAGGGGGATAACATCTCATAAAAAGATCCATATAGTACCAATCCGTGTGACCAACGTGACAGTATCAATTAAAGTAATTTAAAGCAGGAAAATAATTCTAAACATGATATGAAATGATCAGAGAATGTACTCGCCTCGTATCTGAGTGTCCGGATGAAATGTACTGTCCGAGGAGAGGTGTCTGGCTCCTAATCAGAACAGCACAAGTCACAACAAGTCTAAAATGATATAATGAAGTCCTAATATGCATTCTACATGATTCTAGGTCAATCTAGGCCAAAGTCAACTCTTGGTCAACTCTAGTCAACTAGACTAGTCAAACTAGGTCAACTAGGTCAAGTCCTAGCCCAAACAAGTCTAACAAGTCTCACTAGGCCTAACCAAGACTAGTCTAGCAATCACACACCAATCACAAGTCTATACAAGCTATCAAACCTACAATTTACATACCACATTATCCATGCATATGTTGTATTACCTATTTTACCTATCATACAAGCCTATATACATATTTAGGTATATTCATATATGCATAGAGATTTAGAGAGAGATTAAGGTATACATGTGTGTAAATAGGACATACAAACAATGTGTGTGTGCATAGAGTGTATAGAGTGTCAATGTGTGTATAATATAGTGTAGGTGTCAATGCTAACTATATGTGTGTGTGTGAACATGGATGTGTATATGAAAAGAGAAACCAACACAAGGCTATATATCCTTGAACCCACATATATACATATTTATATACATTACATTACATTACATTTGGTTATAATTTCTATTCATTACGAACCATCTCATATATATATATATATACATATATATATATGGGCTCAAAACATAAATAGAATATATATATATTGTATCCACAAAGAGAGAGGGAAAGGGCATATCATGGCAAGGTGGGTGTCTATACTAGAGTGTGTGTCAATAGGAAATAGTGGCATGGCAATGTGAATTAGATACTTTTGTATATGTATATATGGCATGAGAGTGTGAGGGAACAATGTGTACATAGCCATGTGGGTTTGGGTGAGTGTGAATGATGAGAGGAAAATGTGAGAGGGGGTGTGTGTCATGTGTATATGAGAGAACAATGACAGAATTAATGAAACATGTGTGTTAAACATAACAGTGAGTGTAAGTGTCAAGAGAGGCAATAGGATGTGGTATTCAAGTGAGTCATGGATGTGTGAAAACTGAAACAATGTGCTAAGGCATGGAAGTACATGACAGTGTATATATACTTGAATAAAACAGGGAAAACAGTCTAGGAAAACAGGAATCAGTTCATTTCAGTTTAATGGTTAAATTGTTAGTTAACAAACATATGATTTAAACTCAAAGCCATACCACTAATCTCAGATTTCTAATCAAGGAATTCTTAGGTTAATGTATTATAGTGTATCACACAGTCCAAAAGGGAAAAACTGGAAATTGATTTTCAGGTTTACAGTGAAACAGTGAGCAATACCATATTCAGGTTAATGTGAAAACTGGGAACCAATCTTGGTTTTTAACCCATAGATCAATATAACAAAACAAGCTCATATTTCAGTTTTCAGATTTAAATGTGAACAAATCTCAGTTTTGATTATTTCAACTCAAAACCATTTTACCTATTACACCCAAAATCTCAGTTTTGATATACAACTAACACTCAAAGCAATCCCAGTTATGTGTCATAGTGTTCAGGATTCTCAGGAAATTAATTAACCAACAATGTGTGATAGAGAGAACTATTCTCAGGTTTGCACAGTCCAAATGACAGTCTCAGGTTGCAATTTCCAGTGAGTGTGTGAGTGACTTGGTGTGTGGTTAAGAGTGAAGTCTGTGACAGGAATGTGAGAGTGGCATGTGTGTGTTCAGGACATGTAGATAGTGATATAAACTCAGCTTCCAGTTTTGCATTTCAATTCCCAAAACCCAGTTTTCCCATCACAAACTTAATCTCAGATTTTATACTATTTCAGGTTATTACACACATGAACTTTAGTTTAATGTGAACTCAGTGATATGCCAAAGCAAGGAAGGAAATCAAGTCAGCCATTCCAATCTCAGGTTAATGATTCTCAGAACCTGACAGTTAAGAAAAAGGAATGAATTCAGTTCAGGATTTAAGAATTTAAACTAACATTCAAACCACACATTTCAAATCCCATTTAAGAACTAAACCCCAAAACAATGCACACAAGTGCCAACATCACATTCCCAGGTAGAAGAATTTAACCCAGTTAAAGCAATTTGATTCTTAGGATTTGACAGTTAAGAAAAGGGAAATAAATCAGTTAAGTTAACAGGGAACATCCCATAGCTAGTCAGTTAAAAGAATGTCAGCAATGAATCAAAAACAAGAAAAGAACTCAGGTTAATGATCATCCAATTCAGGTTTACAAGGACTGAACACAACTAATCTCAAACTCAATAAACAGTTCAAATTCTGAAATCGACTAACCTGCATACCAATTCTCATATCACACCATACAAACCCAAATCTTGAATGAGAATACTTAGCTAATATAAATTATGATATGTGGGAATAGTTAACAGTTGAAAACCTAACCAAAATAGGGAATTAAAGGGTGTTGGAAAACTGGAAATTTTAGTATCAGAGCATGTATCAGGAATGCACAGTTCAAACCAAAAATCGAGCCAATACTCCACATTAAAACCCAAACTAATCATGTCACAAATATAACAGAGGTTTAAACATCAAGTTTAGGATCTTAACTAATAATTAAGCATAATTATAAAGCATTAAAATCAATTAAAATCAAAAACACAATTTCAGAACACTGAACTACACAGTGCACGACACGTGCACACGTTCGTGCGTGTCCGACACGACACAAGGGCTCGTGACACCTGACACACATGATGTCAGTGGTCGCCCCTTAGTGTGTGTCGAATATTTCGTGTCTACGTGACGTGTACAGCGCGAAATCGACCCCGAGTAGCAGGGGAAGTGACACTGTACGCGCGTGTATTGCATCCCGCGTGTACCCGTGTCCAAAGCGACACGACACGACCCGAATAACACCTCAGTATCCCAGAAACGTGTAAGCGAGAACAAAACAAAGATTCCTATTCAAAAACAAAATCGAAATTGATACAAAATGCTCACTGAGGCATTTTGTCAAACACCTTCGACTAGTGCTTGATACGTGTCCAGAATGGACACGAAACCACTGACACGGGACACGAACCTTATCCAGGCATTAGGGGGACTCTTAGGGCTTCCTATTGGTGAAGACTACATGAAGTTTCATGGAGATTTGAAGAATTTACCTCCTTATGAACTTCCAATGAAAAAGTCCCCAAAAGCAATGAACTCCTCAAGTCTCCAAGTCCCACAAATTGTTTCTTCCTGCATCCAATTAATTCCAGCAGCAAGAGGAAGAAATTTAGGTCCTAATGGAATTGGTTTGAAGAAAAAAGGATTCAAAATGAATTTTTAATAATTTTAGGAAGATGGGACTCACCTCTTTCCTTAGAACTTTGAAAGAACCCTAAAAGAGGCTAGCCCTAAAAACTAGGAGAGATTAAATAGGGGGGATCCCTAGGTTAAACCTAGCTGGTCAGCCATGTTAGGTTGGGGTGGGGGTTGAGCTAGGTTTAACTAGTCCTATCTAGTTTAGTCACAAAATGACTTGTGTAATCACAAGCCATTTATCAAATAACTTGATTCCTAAATTCCTAATTCAAGTTCTAATGAATCACTAACCACTAACTTGAGTCACACTAGGTTAGACTAGGGTCCACTTGTCCTAACCAAACCCAACTAACTATGGTTAGTTCCTAGGTTGGTCTACATGAGTCAAAACTAGTCAAAAATCAAACTAGTCCAAATAAATCCAAAATAAATCCTAAAAATTCCCATAAATTTTAATAAATTATAATAAATCCAAATAACCCTAAAAATGTCAAAAAAATACCCTAATCACATGGCTAGGCTCTAGGGTAGGCAGTATCTACTAATCACTAGCACAACACCAAAATCACAAGTCATAAATTTAAATAGTTTAAAATTAATTAAAAATCACTAAAAATTCTAATATGAAATAAATATCATTAATTAATAATTATAATTACAAAATTTCAAAATTACCCTCTTCTGGAAAACTGGGTGTTACACAAACAACTGGCGAAGGCAAATCTGGTCCAAACCAGAGAGTACCAGGGAAAGCAGGCTGCTTCTCATCGCAAAAAGAAGGACTTCACGAATCTGAAAGTGAAGGGTCCTGTTTTCAAGCAGCAGAAGTCCAAGTCCCATGTGACTTGCTTCAATTATGGCAAGAAGGGCCACTACAAATCCGAATGCAAGTCCAAGCCCAAAGAACAAGGTGAGCCTAGTAAGGTTTCTATGATTACTAATCTAGTTGCCATGATAGCACAGGTTGCAACTGTGGGGGCTGACTTGGACTGGTGGATAGACACTGGTGCGACCTGCCATGTCTGTTCAGACAAAGACTGGTTCGTCTCTTATGAGCCAACTTCAAAGAAGGTCATAATGGCAAACCAGGCACAAGCTGAAGTACTGGGGATCGGGACGGTGGAGCTGAAACTCATATTGGGGAACACTCTGACGCTTCAAGGTGTGAAGCATGTTCCAGTAATTGCTAAGAACCTGATCTCTGGAAGTCTGCTCTGCAACACAGGCTTGAGGATGGACATCAATGCTGGCCAGTTGGTGATGTCCAAGAAGGGTACATTCTTCGGGAAAGCTTTCCAAACTGAAGGAATGTACAAGATTCAGCTTGTTGTAATCCAGCATGATAATATAAATGCGATCACTTTTTCTGATTATTCTCTTGAGTTGTAGCATAATAGGCTAGGACATGTTCATTGTAAAAGGATTAACAGAATGTCTAGTCTAGGACTTATTTCCAAGTGTGGGGGTAAGGTAGAGAAATACGAAGTATGTGCTCAGACGAAAATCATAAGGAAACCCTTTCACAGGGTCCATCGAAGCACAGATCTTCTGGAGTTGGTTCACTCAGATATCTGTGACTTCAAACAATTCTCTACAAAGGCCGGGATGAAGTATTTCATTACTTTCATCGATGACTTCTCAAAGTATGCTTTCGTCTACTTACTCAAGTCTAAAGATGAAGCATTCGAGAAGTTCAAGGAGTTCAGGGCCGAGGCTGAGCGGCAAACTGGACAACAACTCAAGAGGTTAAGGAGTGATCGAGGCGGGGTGTATCGGTCTCATGAATTCTTATCATTCTGCAAAGAATATGGAATCATCAATGAGACAACGGCTCCGTACTCTCCTCAATCCAACGGAGTAGCAGAAAGGAAGAACAGAACGTTGACAGAGATGATGAACCCCATGCTGTTGACTGTGGGTCTTCTAAAGTATTACTGGGGAGAAGCTGTACTAACGGCAACGTTCATTCTGAACAGAGTGCCATATGCAATTTCCGACATAACTCCTCATGAACTCTGGTTCAAAGTCAGACCTAACTTGAATGTCATTCGAGTGTGGGGGTGTCTGGCTTATGTGAAGCTCCCGGATCTGAAGATTCAGAAGCTGGGGACAAGGACTACAAAGGCGATCTTCTTGGGGTATGCCGAGAAGAGTGATGCTCGGAGATTCTTTGATATCGAGTCAAACCATATCATCGAATCTCGCGATGCTGAATACTTTGAAGACAAGTTTGCAAAACACAAGAATATGGTTCTCGCGGATCTTTCGGAGAATGATGAGGGTACAAAGCTGACAAAAGTCTTTAATGAACCAGTAGTCCAAGATGAAGCTGTCGTCAAGGAGACACCAGCTGAACCAGAACTCGCTGAGCCGTCAACTAAGCGAACGAGGAGGCCGAAAGACTTCGGAGATGACTTCGTCACCTATCATGTGGAAGCAGATCCGCTTACCTATGATGAGGCGATGAAGACCAGAGATGCTGTATTCTGGAAGGAGGCGATAGACAACGAGATTGACTCAATCACCTCCAACAACACATGGGTATTGGTTGACCTGCCAGAAGGAGCAAGACCCATCGGATGCAATGGATCTTCAAGAATAAGATGAAAGCAGATGGAACCATTGACAAGTTCAAGGCCAGGCTAGTGGCCAAGGGGTTTGCTCAGAAGCAGGGAATCGACTACTTTGACACTTATGCTCCAGTAGCTCGGATGACAACCATCAGATTGTTAATTGCTCTAGCAGCAATACACAAGCTGGTGATACATCAGATGGATATGAAAACGGCATTCCTTAATGGCGAGCTGACCGAAGAGATCTACATGCAACAACCAGAAGGTTTTGTCGTCATAGGTCTGGAAGACAAAGTCTGCAAGTTGATGAAGTCTCTGTATGGTTTGAAACAAGCTCCCAAAATATGGCATAAGAAGTTTGACAAGGTGATAAGGTCAAATGGCTACAGGGTCAGTGAAACAGACAAGTGTGTCTATACGAAGTTTGCTGACGGAAGAGGAGTAATCGTATGTCTTTACGTGGACGACATGCTAATCCTAGGTACGGATTTAAGCTGTGTCACAGAGACAAAGAAATTTCTCTCGACCAAGTTCAGTATGAAGGACTTGGGGGATGCCGACGTAATCTTGGGGCTCAAGATTATCCGAACAGGCACTGGAATAGCGCTGTCACAATCTCATTATATTGAGAAGATGCTCACTCGCTACGGGTATCAAGATCTTCCTTTTATTGATACACCGTACCGGAGTGATCAGAAGTTGGAGCCAAATTCGAGGGAAAGCGTCAGGCAGTTGGAGTACGCTAGCGTCATCGAAAGCTTGATGTACGCTACTACTGCCACAAGGCCTGACATAGCTTTTGCAGTGGGAATGCTGAGTCGGTTCACTAGCAATCCAGGCGTCGAGCACTGAAAAGCTGTGAAGCGTGTTATGAGATATCTCAAGAAAACTCAGACATATACACTTTTCTACAGCGGAGATCCGTCAGTAGTGGAAGACTTCAGTGATGCTAGCTGGTGTTCAGATATGGAGAGCGAGTATTCCACAGGTGGATTCGTATTCGCCATGGGCGGAGCTGTTATATCGTGGAAGTCGAAGAAGCAGACTATGTTATCTCGCTCCTCCATGGAATCTGAATTCTTTGTATTGGATGCTGCTGCAGATGAAGCAGAGTGGCTTCGGGAGCTCATGTATGATCTTCCGGTGGTTGGGGCTCAGATACCGGCAATACCGATATACTGTGACAACCAGGCGGCAGCAGTAGTGGCATCAAATGAACTCTTCAACGGGAAGAAAAGAACTGTGCGGTTGAAGCACAGGGCAATGAACGATCTCATCAAGAGAGGTGTCATTGCAGTGATTAATGTTCGGAGTCAGGAGAACCTGGCGGATCCGTTCACCAAGGGCCTCAAGCGCCAGCTGGTCGATGACACAGCCTGTTAAATGGGCTTGAAGGCATTCTGATATTGTGTTATTACATTCCTACCATAAAGTTTTATGCTATTAGTTCAAAGAGAAATCTACTAGGCATCTAGCTTTTGGTTCAAGGGAGGACTATTAACCAGAAGAATATCAGGAATGGTGGGTACTTGTCCTATGTGACATGGAGAGGTTACGGACCTACAACCACTGTTGTCTACTGTTGTTTTCTGCGAAAAACGGATCCTGTGGGAAGGTTGGCTTAAATGCCTTAATGAGTTCTCAGGCAAAGTGAATGCCTGGAGTGCTTTACAGGAAGCACGGTAGAGCAGCACTACAAGGAGTGTAACTCCATGCTACAGTGGGGTGACTCCACCATGAGGTTCCCAGGTAGGGGTAATGCCTCGGCTTTGCAAGCCAAGTCACAGCGGAGTAGCACCGCAAATAGGCAGGTAGCCTAATGCTGTATGATAATCGTAATAAAGAGAAATAGACAGTACTACAAAGAGGATGATGTCCTCATGTTACAGTGGCATGACACCACGAAGAGGTACCAGGTAGGGTAAAGCCTCGGCTTTACGAGCTATGTCATAGCGGCGTAACACCGCACGGAAGCGCAATGCTTCATGCTGGGTAGTTTGGCACTACAAAGAGGCATGTGACCTCATACTACAGTAGTATGACACTACGATGAGGTACCCAGGCGGGGTAAAGCCTCGGCTTTAAGCCATGTCATAGCGGCGTAGCACCGCAAAGAAGCGCAATGCTTCATGCCATGACTCTTTATAAAGAACTTACCTATAGTGTGTGGACAGAGATATCAGGCCGTCTCTTGTGGGTAAACTTGTAGACGCCCAAAAATTATACACTGAAACCAGGCTGGCACAAGGCCTTCAATGTGCAGCCAGAAGCACAGTTGATGTCATTATGTGAGTAGGAAGAATTGCAGTTATGGTACAGAATTCAAGGCTTAGTCCATTCTTGTATCATGCTGTTATTTAACCTATGCGGGAAGATTCAAGTCGTAGCGACATCTCTCCTAATGCATGATGGACAGTCACTGTGGGGAACGCTCAACCCATATATTGAGATATGTGGGAGATTGTTGGTGTTTTTGCCTTTGGACTAGAAAAGATAGTCCCACATCGGCTACACCAAATGGTGAGTATCTCAATATAATGCATTGCTTGTGTTGAGGTGTGCACATGAGGTGTAGTGGAGCACAAGTTTGTGCCATGTGGGAGTATTTTCCTAGAAGGAAAAAGGATTAACTCCAACAAGGATGCAAGTTGATTTTTGTTGTGCGGACTCGGACTCGGACGCGGACTCCAGGATTGTCTCGTACATGCACGGGAGTGTTCGGGGGGTAGGCGTGGACTGGCACACTTCTATGCTGATTGTGGGATGATCTAAAATATCAAACTCTATTTTTGAGTATTGGTATTTTAGTCCCACATCGGATAGGAGAAGAGGTGAAGTCTCAACTCCACTCTATAAATAGAGCCCCTTGACCTTCTTTGAAAGATGCACCAAGAAGAGAGTTGAGGGAGTCTGCAAGTCCAGGAAGCCCGTTCAAGTCTCAAATATTGACTTACGAGCGTTCCAGAAGTTCTTCGTGAACTTGCTGGTTCCTGGAAGCTGTTCTTGCTCGTGTGGGACGAATAAAGCTTTGAGCAACGGTGGTTCATTCACCCCAGCATCTCATTCTCGCCTGTCATCGCTGCTGTTGCCTTTTACAGTAACTTCTTTTTAGAAGCTCTACTGCCGATGCCTTTTACAGTAACTTCTTTTTAGAAGCTCTACTGCCGATAGTTGCTTGCACAAAGTCTCTTTAGATTTTTTGTGTATTACGTAGAATCTTTTTAGATCCTCGTAATTCAGAATCCTCCAGGATCTTTGTTGCACATCTTCTTTAAGGTGCTGCATTTGGAACGTTGTGTGTACAATTGTTTCAGTTTCAGAATTTTCCATCGAAAATTGTGCCTCGGCACTAACAATTTCCAGCATGCATGTCCGTAAAAAGAAAATGAAGACATATAGGTTTACAAAGTACTAGTCTACATGTACGTACTTTGTACGTATTTTAATTAGAATATTGTAAGGTCAGTTGTTATCTTTTTGTCTTTTTCAGGTGACTATTTATATGTCAAGAGATTCGAAATATAATTTTATTTTAATTTTTATTTTCTATTGAGAATAATAACCTTTAGAAAATGGTAATGACATAAAAATTTATTGCCATTGGAACATAATGTTTATTGGAAAAAGAAAACTTACATGCAAACTTTATTTCTTTAACTTTTAAACATAAATAATATGCAAGTTGATTTAATAACATTATGTTTATAAATACTCAAGGATATTTTAGAAATTCAAAAATTTTACTATCAATTTTTTTTATTATATAAAAGAATAGATAAGAGAATAGATATAAGTGGGTTCCACTAACTGATGTGTTCTTCGAGGGATATTATCCATGAATGGGCCCACAAACGATCATGACGAACTAATCAATTTTCGGAACTAGCACCCAAACCATAAATTTAATTTTGAACTTAGTTAATTTGAAACATTGGAATACGAGTTTCGTCTCTACTGAATTTTCGATTCTCCCACCCGTAATGAGGGTTAGGGTCTTAATTGGACCCCCTCGTGGGATCTGCGGACATGATACAATAGTCCCACATGGCAAATGGATCAAGTCGTGTCCCTATGCTAACCGTTAAAGCCTAAAGGGACCGGCCTGTGCTGCCATCCCTTCCTTGGGTCATGGCTAAGGACACACACTCCATTATTGTATCCTTCCCAATCGGAGCCTCCCCTCCCCCCTTCCCAACGGTCCAACCCAAAGAAGAAAAAAATATCTCAACATATTACTATTAGTCATGGTGGCGCACAGAATGAGAATACCATTCTTCTTGAAAAGCGAAGCAAGCTGCAAAGCAAGTGGGTGAGATGAGACGAGACGAGGTGGCTCCACAACGCCAATGCGTACGCGCGGGTGTCAGTCACTGATTTAACAACCAAATCTAATCTCGTGTTTGGGGGGTGATGATAGGCAGGCATTCTTCATCTTCCTGCCAGAGACAGAGTCCGGACCAACACTTTGAGTTTGTTGTTGTGACAAAAAAAGAAAGGGAAAAAAATGGTTGCAGTCTTCAACAAGGAGCTAATCAGCTGGTACTTGATCACTCTGAAGCTCAAAGAAACTGTGCAAGTCGGCCTCCCAAAATCCCAAGCTGCGCAAGCACTGCCGCTCCTCACCCATCAACGCTCTCCGCCGCCGCCGCCGGCGGGTCCTCCTCTGTTGTCACATGCCGATGCCGAGTGGATCGTGTCGATAAAGGAGAAGCTCGAGCATGCCCAGCAGGAGGAGATCTCCTTCCTGTGGGCCAGGCTCTCCATCTACCACGTCCCCAAGTCCCTCTGCGACGTCGACGAGAAGGTCTACGTCCCCCAGCTCGTCTCCCTCGGCCCCTACCACCGCGGCAAGCGCCGCCTCCGCCACATGGAGCCGCACAAGTGGCGCGCCCTCCACCAGGTCCTCCGCCGCACCGGCCACAGCGTCGAGCTCTACCTCGAGGCCGTGAAGTCCCTCGAAGAGAAAGCCCGCTCGCGCTACGAGGGGGCCATCACCCTGACCAGCAACGAGTTCGTCCAGACCATGGTCCTCGACGGCACCTTCGTGCTCGAGATCTTCCGCGGCGCGGCCGGGGAGGGGTTCCGGGAGCTGGGGTACTGCCGCAACGACCCCATCTTCGCGATGCGCGGCACCATGCACTCGGTGCAGCGCGACATGATCATGCTGGAGAACCAGATCCCCCTCTTCGTGCTGGACCGGCTGCTGGCGCTCCAGATCGGGCAGGGCGAGCGCTGCGGCCTGGTCGCGAAGATCGCGCTCTGCTTCTTCGAGACCCTGATGCCCACCGACGTGCCCCTCCACAAGGTGGAGTTCGACCCCCTCTCCGACGGCGGGCTGCATTGCCTCGACGTGTTCCGGCGCAGCATCCTGCGGACGGGCCCGAAGCCCGTGCCGAGGGTCTGGATCCGGCGGCGCTCGCACAAGCGGAAGGTCGTGGACAAGCGGCAGCAGCAGCTGATTCACTGCGTGAGCGAGCTGAGGGAGGCCGGGTTCTCGTTCCGGAGGGAGGACACGGACAGGTTCTGGGACATCCAGTTCAAGGACGGGGTGCTCAAGATCCCCCGCCTGCTCATCCACCACGGCACCAAGTCCCTCTTCCTCAACCTCATCGCCTTCGAGCAGTGCCACATCGACTGCGGCAACGACATCACCTCCTACATCGTCTTCATGGACAACCTCATCAACTCCGAGGAGGACGTCGCCTACCTGCACTACCACGGGATCATCGAGCACTGGCTCGGGAACGACGGGGAGGTCGCCGACCTCTTCAACCGCCTCTGCCAGGAGGTGGCCTTCGACATCAACGACAGCTATCTCTCCGGCCTCTCGCAGCAGGTCAACAGGTACTACAACCACAAGTGGAATTCCTGGAGGGCCACATTGGTGCACAACTACTTCCGCAACCCATGGGTCATCATCTCCTTTGTTGCTGGTGTTGTGTTGCTCGTCCTCACGCTTTTACAAACATTCTACAGTATCTATGGTTATTACTGGCCTAGTTTGTGAAATTTGCGATACTCTCGACCAGACGACCTATTTATTTATTTATTCTCAACCCTCTCCACAATTTACATACACAACTTTTTTCCGTCTTTTTTTCCTCCTTTTTTTTCCTTTCTGTAATGACACAGATTAGATTAGGGCGACCCACATGTTCAAAAACTTTCTTCCTTCTTTTTTCCTTTCCTTTTACCTTCCCTTCCTTGCATTCAAAAGCATTCTTCCGTCTTCTTCCAAGTTTAGACTTTCAAATCTAGGTTTTTTTTTTTTTTTAGATTCTTGGATTTTATGTATAATCATACTTTGTTGTAGTTTCGTAGTAGATTATAAGGTACTTATTTCTGAAGTTTCAAATTTTATCTGAGCGTTAGAATCGAAACAACTATATTTTAATTTTGGCATGGCACTCACTCCTAAACATAGTGCCAAATTTTTGACATTTTTGGCTATATTTAGTACTTGGCGTTCCTACATCTTTGGATGGTGGCATTTAAGAAGAGCGGATTGAGCTAAAATTTTGACATTTCGGGCAATATGGATGGAGAGAGAGGACTTATATGGTTCAACTGTTTTGCTAAAGGTTTTTTTTAGGGGCACCTCCACATTTACTAGGGGCAGCCCTTACTTAGGGGACAGCCTATTTGGTGGAGATTTTACTAGGGGGCAGCCCAAATTTTACTAGGGGACAGCCCACAAATTAGGACAAGGGAGAGGGGTGAGCGGGGGCGACGAACGGCGGAGGGCGAGCGGGGGCGAGGTCGAGGAGGCGGAGGACGTCGCGGGCGCGGCGGAGGAGGGCGGAGGAGGGTGCGGGCGCGGGGGTGAGGTCGGGGCGGCCCAGCCTTAGCGCGGCTGCTGCTTTTTCTTCTTCTTCTTCTCCGAGGGCGCGGCGGAGGAGGGCGCGGGCGCGGCGGAGGGCGTTGAGGGCGCGGGCGCGACGGAGGAGGACGTGGGGGAGGTCGGGGCGAGGTCGGTGCGGCGGAGGAGGAAGGGGCGGCGGCGGCTGCTGCTGCTGCTTCTTCTTCTTCGAGGACTGCCAACATGTTGGCAGTCCTCACATATGTTAGGACTGCCAACACGTTGGCAGTCCTAACATATGTGAGGACTGCCAACGTGTTGGCAGTCCTAGGACTGCCACTAAGTTGACAGTCCTACTTGCTGGAGAAAATTGGGCTGCCCCCTAGTAAAAAAAACTTATGGCAAACTTGTAATTTTTTCAAAAAAAAAAATGGGCTGCCCCCTAGTAAATGTGGAGGTGCCCCTAAAAAAAACCTTTGCTAAAACCCTCAATCTATTACCATAAGGCGCTGCTATTTGACCGTTCGTGGGGGTGACCGCTGTTGGTATGTGTCCATGTGACAGACTCCTATTGGTCCGAAATATTGGTTCGGAGCATGCAGGAGATGGCTGCCATGTGAGCGCAGGACAACCACATTCACGCCCACGGTTAGGCAAATATCATTAATTTTCCACTACTGTAATCTGGTTGGTAGCGATACCTTTCAATGTGCAGGTGTTTACTGGTCATGAATATGATGTCCACACAAGCAAGTGGAAAAAAAATACAAAACTCCAGCTTCACCTGACATTGCTTGTCAATCAGCCAGCTAACAAAATCAATTTTTGGAACAAAATGAGCTTAGTCTTACCAATCAGCCAAAAGCTGTGGGCTGCATGTCACAGGAACAACGCAGAGATCTAATTTCAAAATGATGGCAATTTCCTATCATGAATCTGCCCCCAATAATTATGCCCATACCCGGTTTCACTCGAGCAGCAGTCAAGACTCTACCGGACATACATGATACATGGCAGGAAAAAACAACACTCAATGGTTTTGATGAAGAAAAATTCACATAGGAACTGAAGCAGATTCTTATTAGCATCTTTGTTGTCTTTTGTCTTTAGTCTTTTCATAATCACTGGCTGTCGAAAATTTTACAATCATGAAGCTAAATTTGTATTGCCACTGATTAGTAGTTTGGAAATTGAAAGTAGAGGGAAAAAATTGACATTAGGTCTCGTTTGGTTCGCGGAATCTCCGAGTTGGAAAAGAAAAGTGATTAATTTCCTATGTTTCGGTGTGGAATTGAGGAGGAAAGAAAAGTGATTTCCAATGGAAAGAAAATTAGGAGAAAAAGTGATTCCATCCATCTAAGTAAAGAATCAATTTTCTACATTGAAGTATTCACTTTCCTTTTCAAATTCTTTGGCATTGCCAAACATCGAAAAGAAAAATCAATAAAAATTAAAGTTTTCCAAAAGAATAAAAATCACAAGGAATTGATTTCCTTTTCCTTCCATTCCGTGAACCAAACGAGGTCTTATGATGTTCTGACAGGCATGGACGTGAGTAAGCAGCTAGAGCTAATTCAACTAATCTGAGATCTAACTGGCAATTCTTGGTTTAGTATTGTCTTTATTACTTTTTGTTATTGAATTATGCAATTTTATCACAGGGTGCGGTATACGCAAGAATTTGTCGGCAGGTGCAGTCCCAACTAATGGAAAATGCTCTTTCACCTAATCTTCAAAGAATATAGAATTTTTTCTCTTGGTGGATAGAGATGCGTCCAGAACAAAATAATATCTACAACTTGAGGTTGTGCTTACATCCGTAAGTGACAAGTGTTAGCTGAATGTGTGTTGTGTTCACACATACATGAGCTAGCAAAAGCTTAACTCTCTTACAATAATTTTGACCGTTATGAACCCATTAAACTTGTATCTTCACTCATGTCCAGGTACAATGTACCACATGGTTTTTCATTTGAATTTTGTAACGTTCAGTATTTATTGGCTGGATTAAATTGTCTTCATTCTCCTTTATTCCCTAACCTTAGAGGAAAGCCTATATATTGAGGCCAATCTCAATACTTTGAATACACAGAAATTCTTCTTCTCCAAACTCTCTAAAATTTTCGTCTCCTTCGTATTACGCTGTTCTTCTTCATTGCTCTGGGCAGAGCTAAGTACGTGGTCACTCTCTCCGACGTCGTGTGCGACAACGAGATTCCGGTGGAGCGGGGATTTTACCACTAGGAGCGTTCGGATACGGTCTGCACATAGACCCGAGCTAACTCTTAGGGCAGTGCTTCGTGCACGACTTCCTCGGAGGCCGGTAACATTTACGTAATTTATTTTGTTTGCAGTTTTAAGTAAAGAAAATTGAAGAATTTCCAACAATCTAAGAGTTATCTTTTTCCACAAAATATTTAGTTTTCTGTTTTT
Source organism: Iris pallida (assembly GCA_029216955.1). Classification (NCBI taxonomy): domain Eukaryota; kingdom Viridiplantae; phylum Streptophyta; class Magnoliopsida; order Asparagales; family Iridaceae; genus Iris; species Iris pallida. The sequence goes on from JANAVB010009400.1 coordinate 12,836,583, forward strand.
CGAATTCTGTACAAAAATATCATTTGTTTCCTGTCAGCAATAAAAACTTTATTTATTACTTAAAAGTATCGAAGAGAAGTATTTTACTTGCTTGCTGCTGTCACAGCAAGCATTTCGTTTCATTCTCTTAACAATTGCTCTGTGAGCAATATTAAATAATAATAATATTTGCTTTGTTATACAATTGCTTAGTATAATAATTGCTCTGTTAGCATTTCATTGCTCTTAACAATTGCTTAGTATAATAATTGCTTTCTTATACAATTGCTTTGTTATACAATTGCTCTGTTAGCTATTTGTTCTATTCTGTCAAGTATTTGTTACTTACAATCTCTAACAATACTCGTTGAAAACAAAGCTTCTGTTGAAAGCATATAACCAAGTAGTATCCTGTTCAAAGCTTCTGTTAACCATATTCTAACAATATTCGTTGAAAGCAAATTACCAAGTAGTATCCTGTTCAAAGCTTCTGTCAAAGCTTCTGTTAACCATATTCTAACAATATTCGTTGAAAACAAATTACCAAGTAGTATTCTGTCAAAGCTTCTCTTGCTTGAATCACTTGATTTGTTGAAAACAAAAATAAAAGATTCTGTTAACCATTGTTTATACGGAAAAGATTTTCTTCATACAAGCTTCTGTTTAAACGTTTGCTTGCTATCTGTTGAAAACATATCTGTTAATATTCTCCTTGAAACATCTGCTAGTATTAGCAACATTCTCATTGAAATATTTACCAATATTAGCAATATTCTCATTGAAACATCTGCTAGTATTAATATTTAGTATCTGTTACCAATATTCTCATTGAAATATCGACTACTAGTATTAACATCTGTTAATATTCTCATTGAATATTCTATTAATATTTGCATTGAATATTCTATGAATATTTGTCTCTCATTTAATATTATTTGCTACATAATTAATAATTGTTCATTGTCATTATTTGACATATCAATTATATTTCACATTTCAATTAATATTCGTTTATTGTCATTATTTGTTAAATTGATATCTTAGACAAGCATTATTGTGTTGGCACATTTTGTCAATATTAGTTTTATTTTATTCAATATTTTTAATTTAGGCTAAATCAAACAATTGATTAATTTAGTAAAAATTCCTTTATTTTTAAAGTTCTAAAGTTAAGATTTGTTTGGGAACAAGCCGAAAGGGCCCTTCTGTCAACAAGGCGAAATATCGTCTAAGCGACCGGTACTTAAGAGTTCCTAGTGAACCTCCGCTTGCTGGGATCCGGCCCCTACAGCTAACCCAACCTCATCAAAACTTGAAAAACTAAAAATTTAAAGGTTTATTACTAAAATTATTTTAATTGTTAATTTTAGTTTAAAGCCATCTTCATTGAGTAAATAAATTTCTGTAGTTTTTTGAAATCTTATTCTCAAGTTCTAAAGAGACTTGGAACATAAATCAGATTAGGTTGAAGTCCATAGCTATATCTAATTCCATATTAAACCTTATAGAAATCTATGGCAAATCCAAGCCTAATCACTAAGAAAACCTCCTTCAAAGGAATAGACTCATACATGCCAAAGGCGAACATGACTCAGAATGGGTCTTCTAGCTCCTTCAGGTCTGTAAGCTATCAACCTGTAGTAAACCTTTCTTTCCATTCTGATGATTGGTGGTTGGATTCTGGAGCTAATGTTCACGTTTTATTTGATCGCTCCTGTTTTTTCAACTATCAAGAATCGGGTGGAGGAGGTGTGACCCTAGGAGATGGCTCATCTGCACATATCGTAGGAAGAGGAAGAATAGATCTGAAGATGACATCAGGAAAAATTCTACCTCTCCATGATGTGCTTCATGTGCCGTCTGTCAGAAGGAATCTTGTTAGTGGATCCCTCCTTGTAGCCTCAGGATACAAAATTGTTATGGAGGCAAATAAAGTAGTTTTCTCTAAGAATGATCTGTTTATTGGAAAAGGATTTGTGAAAGATGGACTTTTTATTTTAAGTACTATGAATAAAAGTTCAAATCCTTCTTTTGTTGCAAATGTTGAATCATCAAATGTTTGGCATGGTAGACTAGGTCATGTGAACTTAGGATCTATCAAAAGAATGATGAACTTAGATCTTATCCCTAAGACTACTATAGATGATGAACACAAATGTGAGATATGTGTTCAAGCCAAACATACTAGATTACCTTTCAAATCTGTCTATAGAGATTCTGAACTCCTAGAACTTATCCATAGTGATGTTTGTGATTCCAATAGGGTCTTGACTCGAGGCGGTAGGAAATACTTTATAACTTTTATAGATGACCATTCAAAGTATTGTTACACCTACCTCCTTAAGACCAAAGATGAAGTTCTAGACAGATTCAAGGTCTATAAATCTAAGGCTGAGAACCAGTTGGATAGGAAGATTAAGATTCTTAGATCAGATCGTGGTGGAGAGTATACCTCAAATGAAATGACTAACTTCTGTGAAGAACACGGAATTATTCATGAGGTAACTGCTCCTTATTCACCACAATCCAATGGAGTTGCTGAAAGGAAGAATCGCACTCTTTTAGATATGGTCAATGCCATGCTTCTCAGCTCAGGTGCCCCTGATAATCTTTGGGGAGAAGCCTTATTGTCAGCCTGTTATATTCTTAATAGGATACCTAGTAAGACTAATGATAAGACACCATATGAGTTATGGAAAGGTCGAACCCCTAGGATTAATTACCTCAAAGTTTGGGGATGCCTAGCTACGGTAGGAATTCCTGAACCCAAAAAGAGGAAGATAGGACCTAAGACTGTAGATGCTGTATTCATAGGATATGCCCTAGATAGTAATGCCAATAGATTTCTTGTAACCCATTCTGAAGTAAATAAAATCTCTAATAACACAATCATTGAAGCTAGAGATGCAGTTTACTTTGAGAATATTTTTCCCTTCAAGGATAGAACCCCTTCATCTTTCTCTAATCCTTCTCTTACTCCGTCTACTAGTTCTCATGACCAAATGCCTAATTCTCAATCTGAACAAGTCATAGAACTTAGAAGGAGTAAAAGAGAAAGGATTGAAAAGAATTTAGGAGAAGGATTCTTCACATTTTTGATAGAAGGTGATCCCTCAACTTATGAAGAAGCCATATCCTCTCCTGATGCCCCTTTCTGGAAAGAAGCTATTAACAATGAGTACAACTCTATCATGGAGAACAATACTTGGTTTCTAGCAGACCTTCCTTTAGGCAGCAAACCAATAGGTTGTAAGTGGATCTTTAAGAAGAAACTTAGAGCCGATGGTACCATAGAAAAATATAAGGCTAGATTAGTGGCCAAAGGATTTACCCAGAAGAAAGGATTAGATTATTTTGATACCTACTCTCCTGTAGCTAGAATTTCTTCTATTAGAACCCTTCTAGCTTTAGCATCCATTCATGATATGCTGATCCATCAAATGGATGTAAAGACAGCATTTCTGTCACGCCCCGATTCGATAGAATCGATAGTCGTCCCCCGGGCGTGATGCCGTGCAAGCCTAAGTTGCGCTTGCACAAGGCGGTTCATAAGGTTATCCGAAACAACAGCATATATAAGAGTACGCAGAGAAATTGAACACATTCATTTAGAGAAGGAAACTTGCATTTTCATTGATAATAAGTATATTACAGACTCGATTACAAGAGAGGCCTCGCGGGCTTACAACCGACATCGATGAGATAGACATTCCATACATTTACATCCCTTTTTACAAACATCAAAATGACTCTCTAAGACCTGGGATCGGCGAGAGTCGGTGACTCATGATGCAGTTGGGTCGGAGTCTTCAAAATGTTGCAGAACTAGCCTTCGCTCTAGCAAGGCTTCAAAAGAAAGGAGCGTCGCCTTCAGTTCCTTAGCACGCTATCCTGGTCCCGAGTACCTGTTGAGAGCGAGGGTCAGCACTTTACACTTTGTGCTGGTGCGTGGCAATTTAAATCCCGTGCTCTCATTTGTTGAAGAATTCAAGTGAGCGTACATACAAATATTTAGTGAAGTTTCTAGCCATCCTACTCAATTCAAACTTGTAATTGAAGGCACAACGTATAATGACGATAGATCTTACCCCCGGCAGTGCGTGCCGTCGTAACGTAAACTTACCATGTTCTTCCCTGTCATGTTGATAATAATGATACGTAATTGAGCGCGTTCGTGAAGGTCACTGGCATGACAAGCCATCCTGGACATATAGCTTGGTAGACAGAGGTCCTTCAGCGCGGGTAGCGAGCCCCGTTGAAAGCCACTGCCTACCGTGGCATGCATCCGGCATAGCTATCCGTGTTTCTTCCTAGGCCGGAACGGTCCCGTGGCCTCGGGATACCGTCCGAAGAAACAATCGCCCTTGTCGACAAGTTGTCCATGACCGTGCTAAGTTAATTTGTTATTTCAAGGCACATCTTATAGTATCGTTGCGACAGTTATTTAATCGATTCATCCTTTCCTTAGCACGGTTCTATATGATTTGATAATTGCAAGCACGAATATATTGTATGACAAACATCTGCATAGTTCGTGTTCGTGGGACGTCGTGTGACCGTTCACTAGAATATCATTCCTGTCATTGCATTACCCCTAGCATAGCACATGTCTAGTATTGATAATGTATTAGAGAAGAGGGTCGAGGGAAGAAGGGTCAGCCACTCACCTTAGTATTTACTTGAGGCGAGAAACTGGTTGGCCGCGCTAGACGTTGCCTACGCGATCACCTGAAATCGCACAAGCAACTGATTAGAACACTGTGTTATTCAAGAAATTCGATACGAATGCGAAGTTCGAAACGTAAGCCATGAAAACCATCGAAAACATTCACGAAAACGCATTCAGAAAACAAAGCCAAAACCAACGCAAGCGGCGTGAAAAGCAGAGCAACGGGAGGTCTCTCCCGACTCAGCCGCAGAGTCAATCCTTGAGGCGCAGCCCGCTGAATATGGGACTTGGTTCCGAAGAAGCCATTCCATAACGGGGAATGGATCTTAATTCAACCGTTCCCGTTCGATCGATTCGATCGATCCCGACCTATCGGTCTCGACCGAGTCGATAGCGACAGTGTTCCTTTCTCGCGCACCCCGTGGACGAACAACGGGGCACGATGTAGGGACGGGGCACTACACCATAACCAACTAAGAAAAAGTTTCGTCCTCGAAACTTAAGAATAGAACCTACCTCTACGAAAACAATGAAGGAAACTTCTCCTTCATCTCTGACTCGAGTTCCCATGTCGACTCTTCTGCCGCATGGTTCCTCCAGCGCACGCGGACGAGTGGGATCGCCCTATTCCGCAACAGCTTATCCTTGCGTTCTAAGATTTGAACGGGCTCTTCAATGTAGGATAAGTCAGACTTTAGCTCCAGCTGGCCAAAATCTACCACATGGCTAGGGTCGTGCACGTACTTCCGCAGTTGGGAGACGTGGAAGACATTGTGCACACCTTCAAGCGCCGGCGGTAGGGCAATTTTATAGGCCACTGGGGCGACCCGCTCGAGTATTTCAAACGGCCCAACGAATCTCGGACTCAGCTTTCCTTTCGCGCCGAACCGAGTAACTCCTCGCATAGGCGACACCTTCAGGAACACATGATCGCCCACCTGGAACTCAAGCGGTCTTCGATGGGTATCGGCGTAGCTCTTTTGCCGACTCTGTGCAATCTTCAGTCTTTCCCGAATGAGCTTGACCTTTTCCACAGTCTGTTCCACCAGCTCCGGGCCGAGTATCTGCCGTTCCCCGACTTCATCCCAGCAAATGGGCGATCTGCACTTCCGGCCGTACAAAGCTTCATACGGCGCCATTTGGATGCTGGACTGATAGCTATTGTTGTATGCAAATTCCGCTAACGGTAGGTGGACGTCCCAGCTTGATTTGAAGTCAATTGCGCAGAGCCGTAGCATGTCTTCGAGAATCTGATTAACGCGCTCCGTTTGGCCGTCGGTCTGAGGATGGTAAGCTGAGCTGAACTGCAACTTGGTACCCAGCGTCGACTGAAGGCTACTCCAGAATCGCGACATGAACCGTGAATCCCGATCAGAGACGATGGATACTGGAACTCCGTGCAGCCGTACTATCTCGTCAAGATAAATCTGCGCCAGGCGATCAACGCTCCAAGTAACTTTGATGGCAATGAAGTGCGCTGACTTGGTTAGTCGATCGACGATGACCCAGATGGCGTCGCTCCCCCGTGGTGTCTTCGGCAGGCCAACAATAAAGTCCATCGTGACATGATCCCATTTCCACTCTGGAATGGCAAGGTTCTGCATCTCCCCGCCCGGTCGTTGATGCTCAGCTTTCACCTGCTGACAGGCCATGCATTGTGACACGAAGAGCGCCACATCTCTCTTCATCCCGTGCCACCAGAAGGTCGTGCGGAGGTCCTTATACATCTTGGTACTGCCTGGATGTAATGTATATTTCGTATAATGGGCCTCCGACATTATCTCCTTTCGTAGTTCTGAATCATCCGGAACACATAGTCGGCCATTCATTCTCAGCACGCCGGTGTTGTCTTCCGCAAAGTCGGTCGCACTACCTGTTGAAATTCGCTCGCGCATTTTCTTCAGGTACGGATCATCCTTCTGAGCGGTCTTGATCTTTTCCAGCAAACTCGGCTCTAACTGCAGCTGCGCCAACCGTATATCCCTGAATCGAACCCGGAGATCGATGCCCATTTCTTCTAAATCTTGTAATAGTCTGCGGTTGATGGATAGCGAGGCAAGATATTTTCGACTCAGAGCGTCCGCCACCACATTTCCCTTGCCTGGAGTGTAGTCGATCGTCAAGTCATAGTCTTTGATCAGTTCGAGCCAGCGCCGCTGTCGTAAGTTCAACTCCTTCTGAGTGAAGAGATACTTGAGGCTCTTGTGGTCGGTATAGATCGCGCACGCCACACCATATAGATAGTGACGCCACAATTTCAACGCGAACACAATCGCCGCTAACTCCAAGTCGTGCGTAGGATAGTTCTTCTCGTGCGGCTTTAACTGTCTGGAGGCGAAGGATATCACCTTGTTTCGCTGCATGAGCACACATCCCAAGCCGTGGCCTGAAGCATCGCTGAATATCTGAAAACCCTCTGGCCCATCCGGAAGTGCGAGTATAGGTGCCGAAATTAGTCGCTGTTTTAGCTCCTGGAACGAAGCTTCACAGTCATCCGACCACTCATACACGACTCCCTTCTGAGTCAGGCGAGTCAGTGGCGATGCAATCTTCGCGAAGTCTTTCACGAAGCGTCGATAGTATCCCGCCAAACCAAGAAAGCTTCGAATCTCACTAGCAGACGCAGGCCGTTTCCAATCAGCAACAGCTTCCACTTTCTTCGGGTCGACTGCAATGCCTTCGGACGAAATGATGTGACCAAGAAAGGATACGCTGCTTAGCCAAAATTCGCACTTACTCTGCTTCGCGTACAACTCATGTTCTCGAAGTGTCTGGAGCACGGCCCGTAGATGTTCTGCATGCTGCGCCCTGTCTTTCGAGTAGACGAGAATATCATCAATGAAGACTACCACAAATTTATCAAGGAAGGGTCGAAATACCCGATTCATCAGATCCATAAAGGCGGCAGGGGCGTTCGTCAGGCCGAATGGCATCACCAGGAACTCGTAGTGGCCGTAACGAGTGCGAAAGGCGGACTTTTGCACGTCGTCTGACTTGATCTTGAGTTGATGATAACCTGAGCGGAGATCAATCTTCGAAAATACCGAGGCGCCTTGCAGTTGATCGAATAAGTCGTCTATGCGGGGCAATGGGTACTTGTTCCGGATGGTGGCTTTGTTCAGCTCCCGGTAATCGACGCACAGACGCAGGGACCCATCCTTCTTCTTTACGAACAATACGGGCGCTCCCCACGGTGAAACACTAGGCCGAATAAACCCTTTATCGAGTAACTCTTGTAGCTGGACCTTGAGTTCCTTCAGCTCGGCGGGAGCCATTCTGTACGGGGCCTTAGAAATCGGTCGAGTATCGGGAAATGTATCGATGCTGAACTCGATCTCTCGGTCGGGGGGCATGCCGGGTAGCTCGTCCGGAAACACATCGAGGAATTCTGCCACAACGTCGGTCTGACCTACGTTTGCACCATCCTGTCGCATGTCTCGGACGGACGCCAAGTAGCCTTCGCACCCAGAATGCAGCATCCTCCGAGCAGAGATTGCCGAGATCAACATGCAGGTCGACGACGCCTCACCACACGAAAAGCAGAATTCAGGCACCCCTAGAATGCGGAAGGTGACCGTCTTTCTGGCGCAGTCTATGGTTGCGTTGCACGGCCCGAGCCAATCCATCCCCAGAATGATATCGAAGTCCTTCATATCTAGGACTATCACGTCAAGACCGATCTTTTGACCCCCGATACAGATAATTCCGTCGGCGCAAGCTAAATTAGTGAGTATTGGTGTGCCCGAAGGTGTGCTTACGCTAAGGTCGAGGTCTAACGATATCATCGGAAATTTGTGCTCGGCGACAAAGTCCGCCGATATAAAACTATGTGAAGCACCTGAATCAAATAATATACGGGCAGGCACATTATTGAAACTAAGTATACCTGTCACGACCGTATCTGATGCAAGCACTTCATCTCGGGTCATGGCGTAGACGCGGCCCTGGGCATTGGGGCGACGGTCTTGGCCATTTTGCAGTGCGGGTTGAGGTGCTCGAGGTGCCGGAACTTGATTCCCTGGACGGTGCTGTGGATGCTGAGGCGCGTCTAAGTTGTTTCTTCTACGCTTCGGGCAATCTCCATGAAAGTGACCCCTTTTTCCGCAAATGAAACATCCGCCATTTTGAACTTCACAGTCGACGGCGAGATGTCCGTTCCGGTTGCATTTTGTGCAGTGAGGTCCCTGGTTCCGCGCCTGGTGTCCGCCCTGGGGCCCATTGTTCGGACGCTTGGTCGCGTTGTTTCCTCCCGCGTGGCTTGGGCGTTTGTGATTGTAGGTATGCACAGCGCCGGCAGCACCTGGAGGATATTGGCGTTCAAGGCGGAGGGCGTGGTTGAGAGACTCTCCCATCGTTTTGTATTGTGGAACGGACACATGGGCGTAGATGGATTGTCGTAGTCCCACTTCGAACCGTCGAGCACGACTTGCCAGGGAGGGCAGGAATTCTCCAGCAAACTTGGCCAACTTGTTAAACTCCGCCGCATACTGCCGCACCGTCATGTTTCCTTGCTTTAGCTGCAAGAATTCATTTTCCTTCTCTTGTCGAATGGCTATGGGGAGGTACTCGATCTCGAACGCCTCGCGGAAGGTGGCCCAAGAAATTGCCGTTGTCTCGTCGTCGCGTCTGATCGCTCGCTTTTGCACGGCCCACCAGTCGTGCGCGTTCGACCGGAGTAGAAGTTGAGCGCATGCGACTTTCTTGGACTCTTCAACGCCCAGCAGCTCGAACTTGTCTTCTAGTTCCTCTAACCAGTCAATCGCCAAGGACGGATCTTCCGTGCCGTTGAATGAAGTACGGCAACTCTTTGTGAATTTCGACACGTCGAAGTTGGAACTTCTCGGTGCTGCAGGTGTAAGCTCGGGTGCCTCCGGATCGACTTCACTTTGTCTGACCGCAGGCTCGGTGACGGCAGGAGTTGTCGCTGAGTTGTTGTTGTTGTTGGCCACCACCGTCTGAACAATCTGCTGGAGCGTATCAAGCTGCTTCTGCTGCAACTTGAATTGTGCTTCGAATCGGGCCTCGAACTGAGTTTGACGTGCCTCCGCCTGCCGTCGATGTTGTTCATTCTGGCGTTGACTCTCCTCAGCTTGTCGTTGTTGCGATTCCAGCATGCGCAACATCCGCTCCACGGCATCGTTTGAGGGTCCGGGCCTCGAGCTACTCGAGCCGCTCGAAGCACTTTCTTCGTTCGCCGCCACGTTCACCGACGTGCCTTCTGGGATTTTGAAGGCAAAATATATTAGTCACCAAACTTATTGTGGGCGCACTCGTATGGAACGACATATCTCATCGACACGAGACCAACGATTTTGAGACTAAAAAAACTCGACACTGGAGGCCAAGGACGTAAAGCCGTGCTCTGATACCATTATGTCACGCCCCGATTCGATAGAATCGATAGTCGTCCCCCGGGCGTGATGCCGTGCAAGCCTAAGTTGCGCTTGCACAAGGCGGTTCATAAGGTTATCCGAAACAACAGCATATATAAGAGTACGCAGAGAAATTGAACACATTCATTTAGAGAAGGAAACTTGCATTTTCATTGATAATAAGTATATTACAGACTCGATTACAAGAGAGGCCTCGCGGGCTTACAACCGACATCGATGAGATAGACATTCCATACATTTACATCCCTTTTTACAAACATCAAAATGACTCTCTAAGACCTGGGATCGGCGAGAGTCGGTGACTCATGATGCAGTTGGGTCGGAGTCTTCAAAATGTTGCAGAACTAGCCTTCGCTCTAGCAAGGCTTCAAAAGAAAGGAGCGTCGCCTTCAGTTCCTTAGCACGCTATCCTGGTCCCGAGTACCTGTTGAGAGCGAGGGTCAGCACTTTACACTTTGTGCTGGTGCGTGGCAATTTAAATCCCGTGCTCTCATTTGTTGAAGAATTCAAGTGAGCGTACATACAAATATTTAGTGAAGTTTCTAGCCATCCTACTCAATTCAAACTTGTAATTGAAGGCACAACGTATAATGACGATAGATCTTACCCCCGGCAGTGCGTGCCGTCGTAACGTAAACTTACCATGTTCTTCCCTGTCATGTTGATAATAATGATACGTAATTGAGCGCGTTCGTGAAGGTCACTGGCATGACAAGCCATCCTGGACATATAGCTTGGTAGACAGAGGTCCTTCAGCGCGGGTAGCGAGCCCCGTTGAAAGCCACTGCCTACCGTGGCATGCATCCGGCATAGCTATCCGTGTTTCTTCCTAGGCCGGAACGGTCCCGTGGCCTCGGGATACCGTCCGAAGAAACAATCGCCCTTGTCGACAAGTTGTCCATGACCGTGCTAAGTTAATTTGTTATTTCAAGGCACATCTTATAGTATCGTTGCGACAGTTATTTAATCGATTCATCCTTTCCTTAGCACGGTTCTATATGATTTGATAATTGCAAGCACGAATATATTGTATGACAAACATCTGCATAGTTCGTGTTCGTGGGACGTCGTGTGACCGTTCACTAGAATATCATTCCTGTCATTGCATTACCCCTAGCATAGCACATGTCTAGTATTGATAATGTATTAGAGAAGAGGGTCGAGGGAAGAAGGGTCAGCCACTCACCTTAGTATTTACTTGAGGCGAGAAACTGGTTGGCCGCGCTAGACGTTGCCTACGCGATCACCTGAAATCGCACAAGCAACTGATTAGAACACTGTGTTATTCAAGAAATTCGATACGAATGCGAAGTTCGAAACGTAAGCCATGAAAACCATCGAAAACATTCACGAAAACGCATTCAGAAAACAAAGCCAAAACCAACGCAAGCGGCGTGAAAAGCAGAGCAACGGGAGGTCTCTCCCGACTCAGCCGCAGAGTCAATCCTTGAGGCGCAGCCCGCTGAATATGGGACTTGGTTCCGAAGAAGCCATTCCATAACGGGGAATGGATCTTAATTCAACCGTTCCCGTTCGATCGATTCGATCGATCCCGACCTATCGGTCTCGACCGAGTCGATAGCGACAGTGTTCCTTTCTCGCGCACCCCGTGGACGAACAACGGGGCACGATGTAGGGACGGGGCACTACAATTTCTAAATGGAGATTTAGAAGAAGAGATTTATATGGAGCAACCTGAAGGTTTTATTGCTAAAGGTCAAGAAAAGAAGGTTTGTAGATTAGTAAAATCTCTTTATGGCCTAAAGCAAGCTCCCAAGCAATGACACAACAAATTTGACAAAGTCATTATAGAATTTGGTTTTGTACCAAATGAATATGACAAGTGTTTGTATTCTAAAAATACAAATAAAAGTTATGTTATCTTATGCTTGTATGTTGATGATATCCTTATTTTAGGATCTTTACTGGAACTGATAAATAACACTAAGAATTATTTATCTAACCAGTTTGATATGAAAGACTTAGGTGAGGCAAATCTGATCCTAGGAATGCAAGTGTCAAAAAGGAAAGAGGGCTATACTCTATCCTTAGCACATTCAATTGAGAAAATGCTAAGAAAGTTTGAGTATTTTGACAAAAAATTTGCCCTTAACCCTTATGACAGTAATGTTGTTCTCAAGAAGAATGAAGGATCACCTATAGAACAACATAGATATTCACAAATGATTGGGTCCCTTATGTACATAACAAATAGGATCAGACCTGACATTGCTTTTGCTATTGGGAGACTAAGTAGATATACTAGTAACCCAAATCAGTCGCATTGGACTGCATTGGACAGAGTATTTAGATATCTTAAGGGTACTCTAGATTATAAACTTTATTATACTAGACACCCTGATATCATAGAAGGTTACTCCGATGCAAATTGGGTAACTGATTCACATGATGTAAAATCCACTACTGGATATGTTTTTACCCTAGCAGGAGCTACAATCTCCTGGGGATCATGTAAACAAACTATCATAGCCAGGAGTACAATGGACTCTGAAATGATAGCTTTGGATACTACATGTACAGAGGCCGAATGGCTCAGAAATCTTATTATGCATATACCTGTTTATGTTCATCCTATTCCTGCAATTTCTATAAACTGTGATAATAAATCTGTTATAGAACTACTAAAGCATGATTCTGTGAATGCTAAGATGAACAGGCACCTGCAGCTGCGTTTCAAGTCAATAAAGAGCCTATTGGACAAATATGTGGTTCTTGACTATATAAAGTCAGAAAAGAACCTTGCAGACCACTTGACGAAGGGTTTGTCTAGGACATTGATCCTAGAATCATCGAGGGGGATGGGGTTAAGCCCATAGTATAGTCACCAGCAGTGGCAACCCAACCGAGTCTGACTGGAGATCCCAAGAAGCCGGTTCAATGGATAGGAACAAGCTGGACTAGGTGACTATTATGGAACACTGACCTGAGATTAAATTCTCTTTAAAATAAAAGCCCAGGAGGCTGTACATGTGTACATTCATACCTCATCCCTATGGTGACAGTGTTCCTTTTGTGATATGGATAGGGTGAGTTAAAACTCTTAATAAGTCCAAGCATAATATGCAGGGTTGATTCCTATCACCAACCCTTAAGGACTTACCTATATGAGAGGTCGTGAGGGCCGCGACTATAGGACAGGGCGATCCTAGACAACTCTCATGAATGTGTAAAAGTGCGCATGGCCAACCAAACGCGTCACCCGATAGACCCAAGTACCTCTAGCGTACTATGTGTGCTAATTTCTGAGTCTGGTTCAAGAAGACTGATTCAAGGCGTAGTCCATCAAGCTCTTCTTCAGACAAAGACAATAGTCACTACGTGAGATTCAAGGCTGTAGTCCATCTCATTTATGCATAGTATACAACTGCCCAGACATTCTCTTATTCTTGTCTTACTTCTTTCTTTCTATTACTTCGGAATTTGACCTTTTGGGGGGGATTGTTAGCTGAATGTGTGTTGTGTTCACACATACATGAGCTAGCAAAAGCTCAACTCCCTTACAATAATTTTGACCGTTATGAACCCATTAAACTTGTATCTTCACTCATGTCCAGGTACAATGTACCACATGGTTTTTTATTTGAATTTTGTAACGTTCAGTATTTATTGGCTGGATTAAATTGTCTTCATTCTCCTTTATTCCCTAACCTTAGAGGAAAGCCTATATATTGAGGCCAATCTCAATACTTTGAATACACAGAAATTCTTCTTCTCCAAACTCTCTAAAATTCTCGTCTCCTTCGTATTACGCTGTTCTTCTTCATTGCTCTGGGCAGAGCTAAGTACGTGGTCCCTCTCTCCGACGTCGTGTGCGACAACGAGATTCCGGTGGAGCGGAAATTTTACCACTAGGAGCGTTCGGATACGGTCTGCACATAGACCCGAGCTAACTCTTAGGGCAGTGCTTCGTGCACGACTTCCTCGGAGGCCGGTAACATTTACGTAATTTATTTTGTTTGCAGTTTTAAGTAAAGAAAATTGAAGAATTTCCAACAAAGTATATAACTTCAACGTGGCGATTTGCGTGGCTTCTAAAAACGAAGCCATTTTTACTGACAAACTTGAGTTTCTGATCACACATGTAAGACGTCGGTAACTATATTTTTTTTAAAAAGCACTGAAGATATGTAGAGCAGCATCAGGTGCTCTACCTCAGTTTTTCCGACACCTGCAGTAGCTTATCGAGTGTGAGTAGGGTGATTCCCAAGCAGTAAATTCAATTAGAGGTGAGCTACAGTTCGATTCAGTTCAAACCAAATCTATAAAAATTAAAATAATCATAAATAGTATTTCTCAAAACCGAAAACTAAACTGTTTTTATAAAAATCGAAGAAAACTGAATTGAATTAGTTTGATTCGGCGGTCTGTTTGATTTCATGAGCCAATGGATCGGATCTTTATATTTTAGCAAATGAGCCAATTTAAATAACAAATCTTCAAAAAAAAAAAATAACATTATTGCATTTATGAATTATTACAATTACAGAAAGTGAAAACATATTAGTATATATAGATTGAGGGTAGAGAGAGCACTCAAAGAAACGATGACAAGTGCCAACAGAGAATGGAAGAAGAGAGAGAGCATAAATAGGGTTAGCGAAAATAATAGTATATATAAATTGAAAATACTTTGATAAATTATTGAATCTAAATCGATTTTCGATTCGGCTATTTGAACAAAGAGCAGAAAACCGAACCGATATTTCAAGATTTCTAATCTCCAAACCGAAAACCAAACATATAACCAAAAAATCGAAACGTTTGTCATATTTCGATTCAGTTCGATTTTTTGTTTCCATCCGTTGTATGCTCACCCCTACCTCCAATTTTGCTTTCTGGTACTGGTTCACTCCAGTGCAGTCTTCACTTTGTTTAATCACTTGTTTCTCCTGGACTTTCTTTTTTCTTCTCCTCTGGACTAATTGTTGATAAACCGTCGGAAAAAAATAATGTAAAGTTGTTAGCGTACAAGCAACTCAATTAGTGTAGTGGTCCACTCTTGTGACAGAGAAATTTACAAGTAGAAGTTAAATCCGAGTAAATTGCTTACAATAAAATAAATAGCCAATCATAGAGTTGTTACAATGATAATAATAAAAAAAATAATGCTTCTAATCTAGCCACGCTAAGCAATTGCAATAATCATAGATGATTATCATCTAACAACAAGAAGAAAGCTATCCAAATATTAACTAGGATCGTCCCCAACTATTAGTAAAGAAATAATATTTTTATTAGTTATTAAACAAGAAAATGAGATTCATGTACATATATCACCTGATACATGCACGAACCGTATATGGATCCTTTCCTACATGGATTTCGTAGAGTCCCGAACTCTGTCGCAATTCCAACCACTGAGATCGATACAGATGGTTGGAATCGTCTCGTCAGAAAAAAAAAAAAAAAAAAAAAGCTGCCACTAACAAAAACTATTGAAAACATCATGAAACTGAATCTGCTAGAATCCCAATGCTGCTTCAAGGTAAAGGGAGGGTCCCACGAGAGTGCTATCTTTGAATCAGCTTCTGAAGCCGGGGAACTGCTCAGGCGATTTTAGAGGGATTTCCGGTCAACTGCTCCGGCAAGCTTCTGCCGCCCGGCTGGGCGGCGCGTCCTCTTAGTGCAGGCTCAGGTAAGCTTCTGGTGACTCACTCCTTCCGTTCTGACGTGTTGTCGTGGGTTTTGTGTGCTCTTTGCAGGTTGTCTGGTTTAGTTCAGTTTCTTCTCCGACGTGGGTTTCTTCTCCGGTGGTCACGCTGGCTTATCTCTAGGTCGGCAGGGATCATGGATGGGGACCCGCCTCTGTGCGGGGGGCCATGCGCCACCCCTGGCTTTGGTGACCCCCCCGGTGGCCTTCAACTCCCTTCCTCCTTCGCTCCGGCGGCCATTCCGTCATCTCCGGCGAGAGGGCTGGGTCCCTTGACCCTGCTGCGCCGACCTCACCCGCCTTGGACGACCGACCACCTCTCTCTCATCGGCCTGATCCAGTCGTCTCATCAATCCCCCTCCCGTCAGTTGGCCGGAGATCTCCCACCTCCTCAGTCTGGAACGGCCAACGCTGGAGTCTTCCCGGAGCTTTCCGCCCAAGCACCCTCGTCAGCCAGGGGGATGGACCTAGCAGGTCCCCGTCGTAGCAGATCATGGCCGGAGCTCCGCTCTGCTCCGGCGACAGGATATTCTTCTCCGGCGAACGGTTGTTCTGTTCCGGCGGCTTCTCCTGTTCCGGCGGCTTCTCCGGCGGGCACGTCGGGCACTGTGTTCAACTCTCGGGAGCCGTGTATGGGGACGCGTGCACCCCTGCCGACCGTTACTGGTTCACGTGATTCTGGCTCAGGAATGGGCCACGTGGGTGTGGGCCCCACCAACTCAACTATGGCTAATCCCTTGGTCCTATCGGAGTCTAATGCAGACTTTTGGCCAATGGAGCCTAACTCATCCCGCCGCTTGGATCAGTCAACTGGTCTTCACCGTGCTGAACACGTGGCTGCTGATATGGAATTCCCCCCACTCCCTTCGGTTATCACGTCGGAGGACAGGACCTCTGGTAATTCTAAAACTCCTCCTAATATTTTCGCTCCTACGTACCTGCATGCACATGCGAACCTCCCTGAGACTCACACGAGCACGATTAATTCTCAACACATAACCACGTTAGATCCCTCTGCTCTGACTAAAACCTCTAATGATTTGTCACAAGTGCAACATAGGGCTCTGAACACTATTTCATTTGCTGATATGGTTCGCCCGGATAGGAGTAGAGACACTTCTGACATCGTGCATGATATCCACCTTGACAATCCTCCTAACTCGTCCTGGGAGGAAGGTCAGGACATCAACATTCATTTCACGTCTCAGGAAGGGGTGTCTCTTGCGACACCTTTCCAATTTACTTTGATACTCAAATTCACATCGGGTTGCCCGAAAATTTCACGTGTCAAGGAATGTGTTGCTGGATGGGGCCTTTCCGACAGTTACACGGTTGCCCCGATGGACGCAAGACACATAGTTCTCCATTTATCTTGTGAGGCGGACCACACGACAGTTTGGACTAAAAACCTGATTCAAATTGAGTCATACCCGGTTAAAATCCTGAAATGGGGCCCGGACTTCAATGTTAAGGAGGAATCATCGATTGCCTCTGTATGGGTGTCATTCCCGAACCCTCCTCTTGAGTTTTTCGTTCCCTCGGCAATCAAAAGAATAGCTAATTCATTCGGCAAATTCCTAACGTTGTCCGAGGAAACGAGAAACTTTACAAAGGCCAACTATGTTAAGATTTGTATGGAACTGGATATCTCGAAAGATCTCCCACATTGTATTAATGTCACTATCGGCAACAAAGTCCATATTCAACCTGTGATTTACATTAACAATGTTTTATATTGCAAACACTGCCTTCTTCGGGGACACAATATAAAACATTGCTTCAAAGCGAACCCGGAGATGCGAAGAAGGCCACGGAACAATCGGGAGACGGCTAAGGTCCTGCAAACCAGCAAGAAGCCTATGTCCGCCCCGGAGGATCAGACCATTGGCTCAATCTTGGGAAGACCGAATCAACATACGCATTTTCATACACCCGGGGAATCGAGCATAGGGACTGGTCGGTCTGACAGGTTGGTCAATTCAGGTATGGATCCGATTAATATTTCAAATCAATTTGATGTTCTGCTAGCACAGGATCTAGATGCTGGAATTCCAACAGAAGAAAATCGGGACACTGGAGAGATTAGCTTGCCTCCTCTGGAGGCGGGCCTTGTATCAGCCCCAGAGATCAGTGTGTCTGGAGCTCGCTCGTGCGGATCTCCCCTGACGGAACGTGTTAATTCGATGCACACTGGGCCTAGACCGGAGACACTCCAGGACGGGGGGGCTTCTCTGGATCAGAATTCAGTGGGAGCAGGCGAGGAACCATCTTCCAGCTCTGGTCCTGTCGACTATGCTACTTCGGTTCCTGTTTCTACGGATGAAGGCAGCAGGCTGGACCCAACTTACACGGAGGAGCAGGAACCTGATTCGTCAAGCGGGGACCAGGATATATGGTCGGTCAGCGCCGATCTGGGACCGGGGGAGCTGCCGGACGTGGAAATAGAGCTCATCAAAGCTTTCAAGGCCAAAAGCAATAAAAAACTTGCGGCGGAATTGGCGGCGGCCAAAGACAAGAAAAACAGGTTGATTGAGAAGACAGGGGGGAGCGAGAGGATGCCAAGGAAAGATACTCGACGGGAGGCGGGATCGAGTGACAAACTGGGGGGAAAGGTGCAGATGACAACTTCGGAGACTCAAATGGAGGCGCTCAACACCCTACAAGACGCTATTACGGGTAACTACAAAAGTCTGGAGCATCCGGGCACGGAGACACAGTACGATGAGGCGTCAAAGGCGGGAGCACAACAGGAGAGTCATGTGGGACAGCCCAAGAGGATTCACAAAGGGGGCTCTACTGCTAAGAAAAACAATCCAAGTGCCAAGAGGATCCCCGAAGCGACGACCTTGCCAACTAATTCTCGGCAGAATAGGCGCTCAACAGAGGCCAAAAACCTTTATCAAGTTTCCCTTAATGTTTAAGACAATCGTCTGGAACGTGAGAGGGATTCGGAACAAACAAACCAGGAAGTACCTAAACTCTCTTATGTGTAAACATTCTCCTGATCTTCTCGTTATTCTTGAACCAAAAATTGACGGGGATAATCTCCCCGCTCTTGCTAATGAACTTCATATTAAAAATTTCTTCCATGCAGGAGAGGGGAACAAGTATATTTGGATTTTGTGGAATGACAATATCAGCCTTACTATCTCGGAGATTCATTCTCAATTTCTGTCCTGCAACATTTTGTATCAACGTCAAGAGGTGACTTTTACGGCGGTGTACGCGAGCTGTGTCATGAGAACGAGAAGGATGCTTTGGCAAGACCTGTCCGCTCTCTACGGCACTTGTCGGACGTCGTGGATTATCGCCGGGGACTTCAATGTGGTTGCTTCTGCTGGCGAAAAGTCGGGTCCAAACCCTATCAACATGGTTGCGACGGCCGAGTTTACTTCCTTTATCTCCGCGAATGGTCTGCTGGACGCTGGTTTTCAGGGGTCCATCTATACTTGGTGCAATGGCCTTATCAATCATCCTAACACTTGGGAGAGGCTTGACCGGGTTCTCTACGACACAAAATTCCTTTTTGACAACGTCCCCGTCACGGTAACTCATCTTCCCCGTTTATATTCTGATCATTCTCCTATTCTCATTTCTCCCGCAGATTCGAACAAATCGCCGGCCCCCTTCCGCTTCCAACGTATGTGGACCAGCCATCCTACATTCAAGGAGCTCGTTAATACTTGCTGGAACACGCCATGCCTAGGACCGCCCCTGATGGTTCTTCACAACAAACTTAAAAGACTTAGAAACACGCTAAGGGATTGGAACTGGAATGTGTTCGGCGACTTGCGAAAAAAAAAGAGGGATTTGCAACAAGAAGTCGATGACATTGAGGAGTCCCTTCAGGATCGCTGGTGTGAGGCGCAGGGATTGGCTCTTCATACCGCTAGACAACAGCTCAAATCGGTTATGGCCATGGAGGAACAACTTCTCGCGGATCAAGCTAGGATGAGTTGGATCACGGAGGGGGACCGGAACTCCTCTTTCTTTCACGCGGTAATTAAAGAACGTGCGGCGAGCAACAAAATTTGCATGTATGAACATGATGGTACGGCTATTGAGGACCATGTTATTCTAGGCCGAGCCATCACTCACTTCTCAGACTTCTTTGGGCCTGAAGCTTCTCTGCCTGCGGATTCCTTCATTGAGTGCATCCCAAGCCTAATTTCGGAAGATCAAAACTTGGTGCTGTGCGCTACCCCATCGGAGGCGGAAGTGGAACTGGCGGTTAAGGCTCTCAATCCGCAGAGCGCTCCTGGACCGGACGGGTTCACGGGCTTCTTCTACACCAGTTGCTGGGATATCATCAAGGTCGACGTCTTGGCGGCTGTTACGGAGTTCTTCCTTGGCATACAGCTTCCGAAAGGTATTAGTTCGGCTAATTTAATTCTTATTCCTAAAATTAACAAACCTTTGAGTTGCCAGGACTTTAGACCTATTAGCTTGAGCAACTTTTCGCACAAAATTATCTCCAAAATCTTGGCGGATCGGCTCTCCTCGGTTCTCCCTCTCATCATATCCAGGGAACAATCGGGCTTTGTCAAAGGAAGGAGCATTCATGAGAATATTAGCCTGGCTCATGAGATCATTCAGACTATCGACAACAAAATTATTGGGGGCAACGTGGCTATCAAATTGGACATGTCCAAAGCTTACGACAGAGTGAACTGGTCCTTCCTCATCCGGGTGTTGCGTAAGTTCGGTTTCAGTCACACCTGGACCGATCTCATTTACAGGGTCATTTCTAATTGCTGGTACTCTATTTCTATGAATCGGAAAACTGGGGGTTATTTCAAATCGTTCAGGGGGCTTCGTCAGGGGGACCCCATCTCCCCTGCGCTCTTTATCATTGCTCATGATGCGCTTAGCCGGAAGATTTCGGAGTTGAGCCTACTTGGTCATCTGAAGCGCTTCACGGGTAGAATTGGGAGCCTTCCCCTCTCCCACCTATTCTATGCGGATGATAGTTTAATTTTCATTAATGGAAGCTCTTCCAATATGGAGTCTCTTCTGTCCATGCTTCGGGACTACTCTGTTACGTCTGGTCAGGTAATCAACTTATCGAAATCTTCTTTAATTGTTTCTAACAAACCCCATATGGCTAGTCATGCAGATATTATTGCTAGTAGTTCCGGGTTAAAGCTCACCTCTCTCCCGATCCAGTACCTAGGGGTCCCACTTTATAAAGGGAGAGCAAAACCGGAGTACTTCTTGGATTTAGTGGCCAAAATTGACAAGCGTATTTCTGGATGGAGAGGTCGGTTGCTCTCGTTTGGGGGTAAGATT
The DNA here is from genome assembly GCA_029216955.1 of Iris pallida. Classification (NCBI taxonomy): domain Eukaryota; kingdom Viridiplantae; phylum Streptophyta; class Magnoliopsida; order Asparagales; family Iridaceae; genus Iris; species Iris pallida. The sequence goes on from JANAVB010009400.1 coordinate 12,857,584, forward strand.
ACTTTATTGAAGAGTGTTCTCAATGCTATTCCTATTCATGCTCTTTCGGTTATTAAACCTCCTAACAAAATCTTTAAGTATATTGAGAAAAGCATGGCGGCCTTCCTTTGGAACTCCGATGAGAGGCACCGGAGGCGGTGGATTTCTTGGAAACAAGTTTGCAGGTCTTTGAACGAGGGGGGATTGGGGATCCGATCTCTCGAACATGTGATGTTAGCGCTTCACGCTAAAAGATGTTGGTCGCTCATTGCGGGCGAGTCGATGTGGGCTCATTATATGTTGCGCAAGTACGGGGATCCCACGTTGCCGAACTACATTATGCCGCACAAACCGTCTCCCCTTTGGCGATCGATGGTGACTATCCTCCCGACGGTTTACGTTCATTGCCAATGGGTTGCGGGCCGGGGGAATATCCCCATTTGGGGTGCTAATTGGTATGGGAACACTCTCACTAAACCCAATGTTTTTAATTATATCCCTACTCTTAGACAGGTGGTGGGTTCTCCTCTAGTTAGTATGGCTTCCGGGATTACTGTTAATATTCGGGACTACCTCCCTATTGAGGCCAAGAACAAGCTGGATGAAATGGTGCTTAATGATGACAAAGACAAAATTTGTTGGGTCTTAAATCAAAATGGTGGATTTTCTACCAAGTCCTATTGGGAATTCTACAGGAGGCGTTATCCGGTTGACATATGGAGTCCATATTATTGGAACAAATTCATCCAACCTCGTATCGGGGCCTTCCTCTGGAGGCTTAGTCGGAACGCGCTCCCGGTGGACGCGAGGCTTCTTTCCATGGGCTTCAAGTTGGCCTCCAGGTGTACATGTTGTGAGGAGCCGGCTTCGGAGACTATCGATCATCTATTTGTGGTGAGTGAGACGGCGACCAAGATATGGCAACACTTTGCGGTCTACTTCCAGCTCTCCACGGCCCCGTCCAACATAGAACAACTTGCTCAGGTATGGCTTAATAACGTGTCTTTGTCTTCTCCTTCGGGTATTAGCAGGAACGTCATCTTCGCCAATGCGTTGTGGGAAATCTGGAAGCAAAGAAATGAGATCCTCTTCGGCAAAGGGACTAGGAACATCAACTTTATTATTGGCCGCATCACGACGGCCCTGCAACTCCAGGTTGCTGCCTCTGATCCCGCGGGTAGTAGCCCTCCTGCTAGCGAGCGGGCTGCTGCTGGGTGCGCCCCAAGCCAGACTCAGGGGGGCGCTGCTGCCCGGGACCAGCTGAACCACGCTGCCGCGCACTGCTGCGCTCCTCCCCCATCGGCCGCGCACTGCTGCGCTCAGCCGCCTACCACCGACAACAGCAGGGCCCCCCCGGCCTACAACGTCTGCAATTGGGGTGCTTCCCCACGTCAGGGCAGTGCTCCTGTGTACAGCCGGGACGGCCAGCTGGGTGCTGCCCCTGGTCAGCACGGGAGGGGGGCTGTCTCTGGTCTCCTCGGGGCTGCTCGGGCCCCCCCTGATGGCGGTCTCCTCACTCCAGCAGGCCTGATTGGGACGGACAGGGCAGCCCCTTCGTTGTTCTGCAGCGGGCAGCGGGGGGAGGGTTTCTGGATGGATCCTACCAGAGGTCTCAAACTGAACATTGCTGGCCGGACCGGGGATCCTTCGTGCACGGCGGGAGGGGGAATTATTCGTAATGCCGACGGTACCTTCGTTGCCGCCTTCTCTTTCTTCATGAACAACATTGAGTCTCACGTCCCGGAACTGGATACTCTTCTATATGCGGCGACGTGGTGCCGGGAAGGACAATGGGTCCTCAACGAGGTCGAATCATGCTCTAAACGCCTTACCAACATCATGACGGATAGAGAGGCTCCTCCTTGGACTTTAATCTACAAACTTCGGAGTATTCGGTCCCGACTCAATCCTCTTCCGGCGTTCCGATCGGTATCCGCTCGAGCTAATGGGGTGGCAAAAGCTCTAGCTTCCTTGGCTTTCTCGTTGCAGGAAGGACAGATCTTCTCTCACCCCTCGGAGCTCCCGGCGGATATACGGTCCGCTCTCTTGACCGACACCCATGCTCAGTAGGTTGCGCGTGGATTCTTCATCTCAGATTTGTGGGTGTCCGGTCCCCACATGGAGCTGTAAATGTTTTTGGGTTGCTTGGACTAGCTCCAACGCTCACTTTGCTGTTTGTGTAGTTTTATTTCGTACTTTTGCTTGGACTTGTGTGGGTCCACCTTTTGTTTGTGTTTTCTATTGGGTTAGTTCCCAATTATTTTGGTGCTCCCTCCTGGAGCTTCTGTAGGTTTTACTTTCGTATTTGCATGGGGGGTCAGGTGTCCCCACATTTTGTAGGCTTTTGGGGTTGTCCCCATAGCCATCTGGAGCTTCCTGCTCCCTTTTGCTTGAATAAAGTTGCTTTGTTTCAAAAAAAAAAAAAAAAAAAAAAAAAAAAAAAAAAAAAAAAAAAAAAAAAATGCTGCTTCAAGTTCAGCAACAAAAATGGGATTTTCTAATAACACCACAATCCTTGATGACATATAATAAAACAACTTTCTCATGAATAAGCACAAAATCAAGATTTGTGGACAGGGGGAGGAGACGAGGATGCAACCAGAGTAAGCCTACTTTTCAGTAAAAGAAATAGCAAGGAAATGTAAGTCGATGAGAGAGGGACCATATGTATAATGTAGCCATTGAGCCATCTGATACCCAAACTATATACCTTGCCTGTTAACTTACTCGATACCATACATGTCTCTGATACTCCACGTGATACTCCTTTGCACAACTCTTGAGCACCAAAACATCAATATACCCATCAGTGACCGAAACACACCAGTAACCTCAACTCCACCTCCGTCGAAGTAGATAATCCCGATGACCCATCCCCTCAACAGTGAATCATGGTTGTATTGAAGTTGAGATACAAGATAATGCTGAGAACCAAAGAAGCTACCTAGACAAGAAGAGGGCACCATTACTTCTAAAGTAGCTAAACCTAAATCTGAGGAACAAGAAGCTTGACAAGGGGAAATCCCATGGGGACTCCACTTCAAACCAACAATCCAATGATCAATAGCCTTTACATTGATCTAGTAGTTCTTCTAGAACCTAAATTCAAAGGTACCGAGCTCCCAGAGTTGGCCAAGTTCCTTGGTTTCTCTTCATCTCTTAACAGCAATTCCACTAACCAGCACATGGATAATATGGTCACAAAAAGTTTTAGAAAGGAATTAGTAGCTAACTATCAATCTATAACTACTAAAGTTCAAGTGAAAGCTACTCTAGAGACCTATGCAACATCCTTTATTTATGCTAGGAACACTATGCAGGAGGTGAAATATGTGGTCCGATTTGTTAGCCTTCAATTCTCAAAATTCCCTCCCATGGCTGGTAGGGGGACTTCAATGTGGGCATCTTGGGCCTTAGAGAAGAAAGGGTTTGGTGGCATCTCTGCAACAACTACTCAATCTTGGGATCTGACATGTCGGATAGGAGAAGATGTGAAGTCTCATTCCTTTCTATAGATAGAGCCTCATGTCCTCCTTTTGGAGACACACAAAAATATTAAAGAAATGGGAGCCTTTGAGTCGTCACAAAAAGTTGACTACGAGTGTTCCAGAAGTTCTTTGTTAACTTGCTGCTTCCTGGGAGCAGATCACGACAAGCGAATCTTGCTTTGAGCAACGATGGTATTCATCACCCCAGCAAGAATAATAATTTATTATTATATATTCTTCTCCTTTCTCCTTCAAATTGTAATCCATACTGTCTGTTTGCAACTTTGATTGCAAGAAAGAATAAGAAGTTGTTCTATCAGTTTGTAACTAGAAGAGAAAGTTGTAATCTGGAAAGGATAGTAGTATTGTTTGGACCGGATTCTCCGTAGTCCTAAGAACTCAAATAGAATACCAACTCCTGTGGAGAGATCTCTGTTTCTGACTGTTCTTCCATCTAGATCCTCCTGTAGAGTTATTTTATGTATGCTTGGTCCTACGGTTGAATGATTCAAACTATTCTTCCATCTTGATCTATTTTCGAGAATAACAATCTCAAAGAAGATCCGGATCCGATGGAGAACAATCGTGTAAACCTTCTCAATACAAGTTTTAACAAACTTAAGAAGATTGACGGATATACTTCCATCATTTGGTTCTTTGACAAATGGTTCGATGGGTTTTGGACCAAACTATCCAAGGAGGACAATGCACAACACATTGCAGATCAGATATGCTGTGACGACCCACTCCCGCTTTTCGGGTTACGAGTATGTAGTCAAGCCCAGCCTACGCCGCAGTATCGGCGGTAGTTTGCTGTCTAGATCACAAAATCATATCTAATTGCTCATTCACAATAATTATTCAATTTATAAATTTGATAATACATCAACATGATATTCGGGAACAAACCCGCTAAATATATAAATCCAAATTCTATCTAAAATCTACAGTTGGCCTCCAAGATATCCCTGTAAGCACATTAATTTTTGGAAATTATTGTTTCTTATTTTCTTATAATTTTTATTTATCGTAGGCTAAATTGTAACTTAATACCCTCAACCATTACTGTTTTTCAACTTGATACCCTCAACTTTTATAGGTACTAACAGTATACCCTATCTCAACTTATATTTCTAACTTGATACCTAAATTTTTTTTATTTCTAAACTACCCCTCCCTCCTGGCTGCTACTTCCTCCACCCCCTCTCCTCCGCCGGTGGCCATCCCGTCCCCCTCCCCCCTCCGGCGGCCATCGCTGCCACCCGCAGCTGGAGAGAGAGAGGGAGGAGGGGGTTGGGGGGAGAAGAGAATAGGCAATTTGGTCCAAAAGTTTTTCTGGGTATCAAGTTAGTACCTATAAAAGTTGAGGGTATCAAGTTAAAAAACAGTAACAGTTGAGGGTATCAAGTTGTAATTTAGCCTTTATTATATTATATTTTATTTTCATTAAGACTATAAATGTACTTTTTCGTAGCTTTAATTTTTGGAACACAAGAAATGTCAATATTTTGAAATGTCGTTCATGAGTTTTGAAGTAGGCAAGCTCATCTTCAATTTAATATATCATGTCCCATCCAACTTGTTCCCTAACATTCTTTTGACTTCGCACAACTTCGAGTCAATTTAGGCCATTTGACCGTTTACCGTAATTCTAGACCTAACTTTCAATGTGAGTTCGGAACTCGACATCAATTAATACCATTTGACCCAGTATATGATTTTGACCCATTTTAAGCCCACGATGCACATACCAAGGGTGTGCCACTCAATCAAGTTTTTATGTGCTATTTATCTGCGAATGGCACAAAAGACTCATTGGTTGACTTCTCGGGTTCGAATTGACTAGAAATTATATTTGGACCCTAACCTAGCCAACCCTACTTGGTAGGCCATGTTAGGTTACTATGACTTAGTAGAATTATTTTGAATTTATTTTGGGCCAAATAGATTTAAATATAATTTTGTATATATAGGATTATATTTATAATAGCCTAAATACTATATAAATATATGGCCTTAGTCATGGTTAAGTTTGAGATGCATATTGACTAGAAATTATAGCACATAGAGTATAGTCGTATGTTTTGACTAGTGTATTAGCCATGCTAGGGAAGGCCTAGCCATAGTAGTGTCTCTACTAGAAAAACTAGTCAAAGTTGTGACTTGACCCATATAAATGAATTAATTAATTAATTATTAATATTATGACTTTTAGGAGACCTGGTTGAACCAATTTAGCCTGGACTTGATCCGAACCAAATCCAAGCCCATATAGTCACGTAGTGCATCTAAGGATGTCCATGTAGATGTATGATTAGTACTTTAATTTATCTTAGTGATTTAATGGTCACTTTTAGAAATGGTTGTCATATATATATATATATATATATATATATATATATATATATATATTTTTATATATATATATATATATATATATATATATATATATATATATATATATAAAGCCAGTTTTCTTGTAGTGATATATATATATATATATATATATATATATATATATATATATATATATATATATATATATATATATATATATATATATATATCACTACAAGAAAACTGGCTTTTTCTGATGGTTTATTTCTTGATAGTCGTTAGAACCTGTCAAGGAAAGGGGTTATCTTGACGGATTTAGCCTTACGTCAAGAAATACGTTGTTTTATGTAATTTTAGCAATTTTTAGCATAATAGTTGACGGTTTTAGTGGATTCGTCAAGAAATATCGTTTTCTTTATTAACGGATTTGTGATAACCGTCAACTAATATATGTACGAAAAAATTGGCACAATTTTTTTCATTGCCATTATAGTAATATTTTTGAACTTTTTATATTTATTGACGGTAGATAGTTCATTTTAATCCACTAACCCAATAAAGTTCTCCTGATTTCTCCCGATCTCTAAAAAGTCCTCTCTCAGACCAAGCCCTAATTAGCAACTCTGCCTCTCTTTCCTCTCCTCGTCTCTCCATTTCTCCTCCTCCTCCTCTCCTTCTCCACCGCAACAACACTCATCCGCATCTCCTTCTCCATTTCTTCCCCTCTCCGACCAATATCTCCTCAGTACCCGACTAGGAGAAGTCGACAGGAAGAAGAAGAGGCACGATGACGTGCTCTTCTTCTTCGATGCCACTGCCATCGAAGCCGATTTTGACGATGAGGAGGAGGATCTCACGAGGTACACGTCGACCTAGGTCAGATTTTTTTTTTCTTCTTATTCTAGGTTTTTTTTTCATGAATGAACTTAGGTTTGTTCTCACTCTGCGTATGGTTTTAGTGTTTCCTTTGCTTCAAATTTTAGGGTTTGGGGTTTGCTTTAAATTATTTAGGTTGGGTTTGCTTAATTTTCTATTGGAGTATAATTTGGGAACAAACCCAAGTTCTTTTTGATTTCTTTGAGCAACTGGTGTTCGACGAAAGTTCACTGCCATGTGGTCAAAAAATTGTGCATGATCAAGATGGTCTAGGATGACTTTGCACTTGTAGATGCAAATAATGTTATATGAGAAACAATTTATCCTTTGTTCGAGCCTTAGGAGTGTTCGTGCCAAAACACACTATTGTTATGTTTTTTTTTCATGTTTTAGATTTGGAGATCTTTGTATCAATGATCTTGCTCCTGAATATGCCATTGCCAAGGCCTCACTAAAATTTGATGTTTTCAGTTTTGGTGTCATCATTCTGGAATTGATTTCAGGTCGACAACAGATCCATAAATCAGCAAATAGAAGCAACGAAAGCCTCGTCATATGGTAACCTTTGTAAATATCTGCACTCCATAAGAAGTCCACTAAATCAGTGTCTAGTATTTGAGGATTTTTTCTAAAATTTTGTAGGCAACAACTCGATTGCGTGACAGTAAGCTGGTCGTCACGAAATTACCTGACCAGCTTCTGAAGGGAAACTTTTCGAAGGAGGAGATACAGATGATGGATCATTTGGCTAGAGAATGCCTGCAGTGGGATCCAGATTCTCGGCTGACCATGAGCCCTGGCATGTCTACAAGAAAAAGCATGCCTGCAGCTTTCTTTATGGTATATTTCAGAATTTGATCATTTCATTGTTCTTATTCAGCACTTCTCGAACAAAGGTTCAGTCATATTTGAAACTAAATGTGGTAAATGCACATACAGTACTTCTGTTCGTATCCCCAGTTAGTCCCCAGCAAGTACATACTATCTAAAGCTAAAACAACAGCTTTCTCCTTGTACTCTGCAGAGCTTCGCCCCTCGCACCAGTAGGAACCTCACAGGAATAGAGAAACCAGTGCTTTCAGTTGAAAGGCCACATAGCCGGTCAACCTGCCTCAGATAGAGTCCATGCTAGGTGCTCGTTCCCATGTCATAACCCTCTATTGTATAACAAGAATATTAACCATGTCATAACCCTCTATTGTATGGCACTTCATCAATAGCTTGGTATATTTGTCCTGTCAAAGACGAATGACATCAAGAAATTTTTTGATCAAATTTTAAATTTATGTCAAAACACACTATTGTTATGTTTTTTTTTCATGTTTTAGATTTGGAGATCTTCGTATCACTGAAATCAAATTATAAGGGCCTTGAAGGTGTCGAAATTCATAGGAACAAGAATGTCATGATAGACATTTCCAGGAATGCATACGGTTGCATTGTTCAGCTTATTCGTATCAGAGCCTCTCGTTCAAGACTATGGAGAATGCTAATTTGGTCCTATGCAATCATGTGAGTTTTTTCTTCCTTTTTTGAAACTTGAACTGCATGACATCTTTAAACTTATATTTTGCAAAATTTATTATCATATGAAACTAAACTTGATGCTTACCTGCGTATTATATTTGCTTTGTTTGCATTACGTACTTGTTTTCTGGCATGTCCTCAGTCCAATTATTAATTTTCAGTACACTTGTTTTTGCTTCGATGTGTTGCACAACAAGCAGGCCTAACAGGGACTTTTGGGTAGCAATGGGCTTTGTAAGGTAGATTTTGTTTTAAGAAGATATGTTATGTATTTAGCTTTTGCCTTTCTGAGCTTCGCTATAGGATATAGCTAAACCAATTGCCTTGTTAACCAAAGCAAAAGATTGTATCAATATACAACTCATTAAAATTGTATTATTCTAATAGGGATCATAAACGATATATCATTATTTTTATATAAGATTCAGGATCAATTAAGTATAATGCACTATAGTTAAGCATTTGTTGTCCAAATAAGATTGAAAAAACTGATAAACTATAACAGAGTTTGAATCGGCCACCATCCATCTGTATTTCCTTGTAATAATTTTTTCTTTCCCTTTACTATATTCAACTTTGTAGGAAATTAATTCTTTTTAAGTAGTAGAAAAAATCTTTCTTTCAGGACTCTAGTTATTTGAATTGACTTTCCAAAACAAAAAATAACCTGATACTCCTATCTGAAACTGCTAATACCGATACTCATAAGAAATGTCAGAAATCGATAATGCGAACCTCGAGCAGAGTATGAGAAATATCACATATATGGAAATAAGTAACTGAATGAATTACTCTATGGGAGAAGGGAAAAAGCATTTCTGCTGTGTTGGTTACTGAATTTATGACTTGTGTAGTTGTAGATGCTCCAACATCATTAAACTTATTTGCTCCGTATTTTAACCTTCGAAGTAGTAGTCTTCTTATTATGTTTTTTCTCCATGTCATCTACTATCTAAAATATATAAATGCCCTTCATTTTGGAACTTACTTTCTTTTTTGGTGGTATAGTAGCATTATTTTGCATGGTATTGGAACTTCTTTCTCCCCTTTTTTATCTTTTTGTTCAAACTTTTGTTTAACTAGTAGTTAATATTCCGTTAAAGCTCATTTTTTTAATGGATTCTTATTATCAGAATCATATATTAAATAAAGATCCAATGACAATATTAAGATTCTGGTTCTTTGTTCTTCACTGTAACATCAATAATGAATGTGTAATTTCTGCAGGAACAAGGGGAAGGGCCACCACCATACAAGTACATTGAGAGGAATGAATTCTCATATAGGAAGTATGTTGTCTACCTTCTTGGATGCTTCAGTTTGCTTTCAATTTCAACTATGAACAAAAATCTATATACATTTGCACAATAAATAGGAAAGTCAAATCATTTCGATGTCTAATATAATACGGCAGGGATGTCGAGATACTACATTGCTGCTGATAAGCTTATATTTCACCAGTTACCAAGTTACATTTAGTTTAAGGGCTCATGCACGACAAAATATTTCATCCCATTTATATGTTTTTCTATCTTAAGGGCTGTGTACAACTCTTGCTAAGCTTATATTCTAGATTCAGATATTTTTAGTTAATTGGCACAGTTTCTTATTGGATTAGTAGAGTATAATTTTTATCATTCATCTTAGAATTTAATGACAAAGATATGAATTCTTGATGGTGAAGACCTATTGTGTGTGGATGCAAATGCAGTGAAAGGATATTCTTCAATCTAAATGAAATCTATTTGAAAAATAAAATGCAACATAAAATATTCTGTAAGCCCACTTCCCGATTTTTTATTTTTTATTATTTGATTATGATTTACCATATGGCCATTCGAGGTTATTTTTGGGACCCAGTATTTTATTTAGGTTCTAGAACCTCAAAAACTATTTTCTAAATTTTCTGGATTTTTTGAGTTTATTTGGCCTTAGAATGATTTTTAAATCATTTTCTGATAGTAAAAACCCAGTAATACCCAGTCAGCAGTGGGGGCACCCGTCAGCCAGTCAGCGGCGTGGGGGCAGGCCCATCCGTCAGTCAGCTAATGCTGACTGTGCATTTTGGTTGGGAGTCGGCTTAGCCGAGCATCCTAGCCATCTGGCCGTCTGCTTAAGAGCAGGGCCGCCAGGATGCTGACACGTGGCACCAGCCACGGCTTCAAACCGACTCAAGCCGCGGCTATATATATATATATATATATATATATATATATATATATATATATATATATATATATACACGCAGGAAGCAGTAAACCCTAATTACTTTGGCCGATTTTGAGAAGATTTCATCCCGGAAATTCCCCGACTTCCCGAGGCGATTGCCGTCAACTCCGACCTCCTTTTTGCGTGCCATTTTTTTGTTGGATTTGTATTGAGGTATACTTCTCGAATATCTAATTTATTTTTATTATCTTTGAACCTTAATTTATGTAAAATTCGTAGAGTGTCGGTTGTCCGAAACTTGACACGTTTCTGTGTTTTCGAGATTCCGGGAGGACCGGAAATCGAAATCACGAACCGTTTAAATTTTTGAAAAGCTAACACAGAGGTCTACGACATATTTTTTCAGAAATTATTTCGTTCATGTAGTATTTTAGTTATTCTGTTGAACTCAGAATTGATCGGGTGATCACCATTTTGGTCACGATTAGCCATAACGGCAATATCTTTTGACCAAAACGTGATTTTGCGGCACGGTTAATTCCAGCGCACTCGTGGCGCTGAAATCTACCAAGATACACTTTCAAAATCTAGAGTTCACTACATTTGACTAGATAGTCAATAGCACATCTCAATTTGCGTACCATGGTTTCTAAAATTAGAAACATGACTTTTTATGTCCAAATGTAAAACCCCTTATAATTTAAAGGAATATTTAAATTATTTTTGGATTTTATTTAATTCTAATTTATTTTTATCTTATTTATATTATATAAAAGGACTATAGCTATGGTTGAGTTTGAATATGCAAGACGACTAGAAAGTATGGCATGCCTAGCGTAGTCGGATGCTTTAACTAGTATGCTAGCCATGTTAGGAATGCCATGGTCATATTATAATCTCTTGCATGTTAACCATTCAAATTATGGTACAAGTTATATTTTTATTTAATTAATTAGCTAAGAAACCCTTTATGACTTTTTAGGAGACCCGGTTGCACCAAACCTTCCCAAACCTCTTCTAAGCCAAATCCAACCCTATGCAGGCATGTTGGGCATTAATAAATATTAATAATTATATTTATTTATATTTAATTCAGATTTTGTAGTGCAATTACATGGATAGAATTAAATAGTTATATATTAGGAAACCCTTTTTTAAATCCTTAATCCAATCAACTTGCCAACTCACCAAACAATCAAATCATGCCAAGTGGACCCCCACCATGCTAATTTCGATCAAGCAACCCCCCATGGCCGAATGCATCAAATTAAATAGAATTTAAATCCTAGATTGCTTAAAATTCATTTAAGGATATGTTTAAATATACCAACTTATCCCAAACCTTAACCAAATCCTAATCTTTCTCTCCCTCACCTTTGGCCGACCAAAACCCCTCCTCCTCTCCATAATTTTGGCAGAAAAAAACTCTCCATAGCATCTATACATCATCTCCTCCATTGCACATCTCTCTATCATTCACAAAAACTTATCTCCTCCACCATACATCCCCGAAACCCCTCAAAACAAACCCTAAAAATTCCATCTCTCCCATCCAATCCTCTATAGCCATTATCAACTCTCCCATACTCACCAATATAGGATTAGCAAGCGAGAATAGCGGAAAAGATTGGAGCTTTGGTGAAGAGAAGTCATCATCACCCTTTCTAGCAAGGATCTCTGGTAAGAACCCAAATCTTTTCTTCTAAAAACCTTTGCTAAAATTCTGTAGAAAATATATTATTAATTCTGTAAAAATCATATTTTAATGGCTTTTGTTAGATAAAATCATCCATAAAGGTTTCATAAAATATATGCGTAATATTCATGTGTCGGTAGGATCAAAATTAACCCCATTGTAAAGGAACTATGAGTTATTGGTGCCTATTTTCGAAAATAAATTTTATTTGTGTTCATATATATAAATTATGATTTTTAAGTATTTTTCCATGATTTTAGCAACTCAAATCTGGTCAAAAAAATTATAGGTCAAAACTAGCTAATTTCGGGTAACCGGCTGACCTACAATGTCCCAAACTTGTAGTATAACTCAACCCTTGTACCTCTGATATTATTCTATAAAATAAATTATTTTATTGCTGTTAAAAATATATTTTTGGTTATTTTAGCAATTTTGAGTCATTAATTATGTTCTGGGCGAGTTTCGGTTAGACTAGCTGACTTATTAATCAACTAGTCATAAATATCTTTAGAAATATTAGTTCTAGAATTTCAGAGATAAATCTGTAGAAAATTAGTTTAAATATTATTTTTATGATTATTATATGATTTTTAAGTATGTTATTGAAGTAGGGGCATAACCGACTAATTAAAAGTTAGAAACCCTAAAACTGTGTTTCGATGTCTCGTGGAACATGTGTATGATTGTATGGATCTTAATGGTTCCACGAGAGGTTGAATATAATTTTAACACATTACTTTGACTAATTAAGTCGTATCGTAAGTTTCATAAGTAGTGACTTAATGTAATGCCTGTGGTTCGTATCACGTATTCTTGGAATACGTGTACGTATTTTATTGCATGATTTCCTGGCTTGGCATTTCCTTCTTGGCTTGGTCTATTCCTGGTTCGGGTTGGTTGGTTCGGCTTGGCTTGGTTTTGCTTGGGTTCATGATGAACCCTTAGATGAACCCCCTACCTACCACCACCATTTGTATTTATTAGCCCATTCTTTTCTCTCTCTTCACTAATCTCATCTTCTTCTTCCTTATTACTTCCTTACCTACCAGAGAGAGAAGAGAGAGGTCTAGGCAAGTGCAACTTGCTTCATGGAGGAACTCTGATTTTATTGCTCCATTCTCTTCTTTACTACATTATTAAACACTTTAGTACTTGGCTTTGCTAATTTCCATGGCTAGATTCTTGTAGATCTAAGTTTGTATTATTTTCGAATTTCTTGGGTTTTGATCTACTAAATCTTGTTATTTTCGAATTTTGATGGTTCCATGTTGTAGAGAATTTCGTTCTACCCCATTTTGACCTATGGAAGTTCAGATTTAGGCTCCGGATGATGGAGTTATGGAGCTTGAGGACTTGGCTCTCATGGTGTTCTTCTTCTCTGAAATTTTGGAGAAGATGAACAGTGCTTGACTTGACCGTATGAATATTCATGCGGCAAGTGTTCTATCCAGCCGCATGACTGGAAGTTCTTGAACCGCATGAGAGTCGGACTCACTTAGCCGCATAACTCGCTCAATTCCCAGCCGCATAAGTTCTGAACTCTGCAGCCGCATGCGCCATTCCCGCTGGCCGCATGAGACTTGCTTGACCCAGCCGCATGAGGACTTCACCCTGAGCCGCATGAACTCAACACTCGCGAGCCGTATACGTACACTTGCTCCCAGCCGCATAGGCAATGCTCCCCGCAGCCGCATGAGTACTCTTCCCTTCTGAGCCGTATATGGTTTCCCTCCCCCGCAGCCGCATGGGTTGCTTCTTCTTGAGCCGCATGGAACCACACTTCCCCCCCGGCCGTATGTACCTGATTGGCCAGCTAGCTGCATGAGACCCATTCCCCCAGCCGCATGAGTTTCCTATCTTCCTGACCGCATGCGCCCCCTTGTCTTAGCCGCATGGGATCCAGTGACCCTGGCCGCATGCGCTCTTCTAATTGGGCCACATGAGTCTACCCTTTCTTGACCGCATATGACTTAGCCGCATGGCTCTTCTATAGCCCTGAATATTGATATTTTATTAGATATTTTACGTCCATTTTATATCCTTACGCCTTTTGGCATGAACTTGATAATCATGAATTTGTTTAATATGTTTGGAAATGATACCTGAGCATGATACGATAGTGACCCGTAGTGGTGCACTCTTGAAAAAAAAACCTGACATGACATGATAGTGGCCCGCCGTGGCGCACTCCTGACAAGTACACTTGACATGATAACCTGACATGATATATCTTGAGAAGCTGTTACGACGGCTACCTGACATGACATGACCTGTATAATTACATGGACACCATGGGCGATTGTGCTTGTACAAATAAACCAGTCCTGTCTTGCATCATGTCTAGGGAGGGACTCCTGAGTACCACGGTCAGGAGTACCTATTGAAATGGACTAAGGTTAATAACTAGATTAACACATTAGTCATGAAGAGATTTTCCAGCTACAGGCAATCTCGTTACCTGGGCGCGCCTGGGATCTGTAGCCTGCCGTCGAGTATGGCACATTTCTAGCACACTGTCATGTGTTGCACCCTTCAAGCTACCTAAGGGTACATGCATTTCCTGGATGATGTATCCACCTGAATTCAACTCTAATCTTTCGTCCTGGGTAACCTGGATGGTCTGCAGGGCTTGTGGCTGTGGAATAATCTCACTGCATCTTGTTAGTAACTAGGCCTGTGATAACCTTAGTTAGTTAAAGTATCAAGCCGTAATTCTTGCTTGGCCGTGAATTGATTGAATGGAGTCTAACCTGTCTAGCCTTGTCCTGATCCTGTTCCAGACTACTGCATGACCAGAATGCTTGTATTTATTTTACCGATAAATTGTGAGAATTCCAAGTTTTGTTCAGACGAAGGGTTACAACCCCGGTCCTTGTTTGGTTTACGGGTTGTAACCTGGTTATCTGAATAGTTCCATGGTTATCTCGTCGTATATCATCCTGATGTGTTTTCTTTATTTCTAGTTCTTACTTTTATTCATATCTTGTGCTGATTGCTGGTTTTAGTTCCTAAGTGAAGCTTCCTTTGTGGCACTTGCTCTTTCTGGGATCTGACCCAACTGGTTTTGTATGGCCAGATTTCGGAGCAGCTCCAGAGGATCTACCGCTTTTCCAGCCCGATGGTGAACACCAGACGTAACCCGGGCAACGAGTGGGTTTATTTTTGCTCTCCCACTTTATTGTAAAAATATTCTTTTGAGGCGTTTAGCCGACGAGCACCTGTTTAGCTCGATTGTACTTTACTTACTGTCTGCCTACGGGCTGTAACATGATTGACAGATCCTAGGGTTGATCATGTATGACTAAACTCTTGCTAGTCCTCACATTTTGTAACGACTAGATTCATGATCAGCTGAATATGTAATATTTGGGACGCCTTATTATTGTATATTTAATGATCATACATCTTGTAACATTTACTTACTTGCTTGTGATTGAGACACTAGGCTTGTTCATGACCATAGGAGACTGTTGGCTTGTAGTAAACCCTCATGTATCTAGACAGCCGTGACCGTATAGCGAGATGGAATCCATTTCAATATACGTAGCTGGCTATGTCTGCCCCCGCTCTCCAGTATTCTGGTTCTGGGGCGTGACATGGTTTAAGTGGTGGCCCATACAGGTCTTGTAAATTAAGATATGTGAGGGTTTACCGAATAGATGTCTCAATCAGTATTCGTCCTTGATCTCTGCTCGTATCTTCTGAATCCCTGGATTTTTGTCCTGATCATATGCTTGTATCGTTGATCTGTCCTGGTCCTTCCTTATTGTTCCCTATGTCGTCTTTTTCAGCGACATTGTTCGTGGTCCTGCCGGCCAGCAAGGCGGAGCACCTCCCGCGGACCAGCAGCAGCCCGGAGATCAAGTCCAGCATTCCGGAGTAGCCTCCAGAGTCGAGCCTATTGGAGAAGAGCCCCCAGTTCAGCCAGTTCAGCCTGCCGAACCTGATGATGGCACACTAGTAAGACTCGTCAGAACCTTGATAGCTTCTCAAGATCGTCGTGGAGATGCCTTGCAACAGACAGTGACGGATGCCTTGACCAGAGGAGGTCATCAGGGTAACAGCGCGGCCAACAGCTTCAAGTGCTTGAACCCTCCGTTCTTTGACGGTAGTGAAGATGCTATCGCAGCAGATGCTTGGCTTTAGGACACTGAGGTGATTCTCGAAGCAGCCAGGACTCCAGAGAACGAGAAGGTGGCAGTTGTGCGCCTGCAGTTGTTAGATCTTGCCCGCAGCTGGTGGGCAGCTCAGGCCGTTGGGTTAGTGGCACCCATTGCTTGGGCAGTGTTCAGAGAGAGATTCCAGGCCAAATATTTTGATACTGTAGCTCGGTACGACCTACAGACCAGGTTCACCAATCTGAAGCAAGGAGGCAGGACGGTCGATGGATATGCGGCCGAGTTTTCCAGACTCAGTCGGTTTGCTCCTACCTTGGTGGCAACCGAGTATGATATAGCCCAGCGATTCCAGCAGGGACTTCACCTAGAGATCTTGTTGGCAGTTGAACAGTTTGAGCATCAGACTTTTGATGCAGTCTTGAGAGCAGTCCGGAGGCATGAGTATACCTCCCAGAGGATTGTGGATAGGGTCGGAGGTCGGAAGAGATCTCACGGCCAGATGAATCAGTCTTCAGCACCAGCCCCGGCAGCCAGGGCTTTGACTATTGGAGCTCCAAGGCGACCGGCCTCCGTAACGTCGGTTCAGCATTCTATCCCGACGTACCCTCAGCAGCAGCAGAAGCAGAAGCAGTCTTCTGCAGTGGGATGTTCTCATTATGGGAAGCCAGGCCATGTAGTGGCAGAGTGTCGCAGGGCACAGGGATTGTGTCTGGTTTGTGGAGCAGCAGACCACAGGGTTGGATCCTGCCCGAATAGGGGTGGTTCATCATCATCCAACCTTTCTAGCTCTTCGGTGAGAGGACCAGCACCGGTCCAGCAGCAGCAGCAGCAGCAGTACCCATTGTCGAGGCCCTTGCCGCCTCAGTCCCAGATGTTCCAGCAGCAGAACCCCTAGCAGCATGCACAAGCCCAAGCCTTGAGTCAGAGCAGGCAGCGAGGATTCCAGCAGAGGGGACCAGCACCCCGAGGGCATGGTCATGCTATGGTGATAACCGCAGAGGAAGGATTGGCACCAGGTGAGGTAGTGGCAGGTACTATTCTCGTCAACTCATTTCCAGCTTCAGCTTTATTTGATTCTGGTGCATCGCATTCTTTTATGTCTGTACGATTCGCGACACGGGTAGGATTGGAGCCCGAGTCATTATCAGTAAGGCTCAATATACTTACTGGTAACGAACTTGTAGGAGTAGATAGAGTGTTTTCCTCGTGTCGGATCGTAGTTAGCGGTAGAGAATTTTCTGCTAGATTGATAGAGTTCCCGATGGCCGATTATGATGTGGTCCTAGGGATGGATTGGTTGAGGAACCAGTATGCTAGAATAGACTGCCACATTGGCAGGGTTATTTTTAGCATTCCAGGCGAGCCAGAGTTTTCCTTTTCCCGAGGCGCAGTTGAGCCTTCTCCTCCAGTATTGCGGATGGCAGTAGCAGCAGTGCAGTTGCCCAGGATAGTGGATGAGTTCCCAGATGTTTTCCTAGAAGAGCTACCAGGTATGCCTCCAGAGCGGAAGATCGAGTTCACTATAGACTTGATTCCCGGGACAGCCCCAGTGTCAGAGAGAGTCTACAGGATGGTGCCTTCAGAATTGGAGATCTTGTACAAGATGATTGAAGAACTTTGAGCCAAGGGATTTATTCGTGCTAGTGGATCGCCTTGGGGAGCCCCGATGCTTCTTGTGAAAAAGAAGGATGGTACGTCCAGGTTATGTGTTAATTATCGTACCTTGAACTCAGTAACAATCAAGAACAGATATCCTCTTCCGAGGATAGATGACTTGTTTGATCAACTCAAGGGGGCTTCAGTATTCTCGAAGATTGATTTGCGCTCAGGTTATCATCAGATCAGAGTCAGAGAGCAGGACATCCCGAAGACAGCTTTTAGATCGAGATATGGGCATTGGGAGTTCCTTGTTATGCCTTTTGGAGCAACCAATACGCCGGCAGTATTCATGGACCTCATGAATCGCATCTTCATGCCTTATTTGGATCAGTTCGTGATTGTATTCCTAGACGACATCCTGGTCTACAGCAAGAGTGAGGCGGAGCATGAGCAGCAACTCCGTGTGGTTCTTCAGATTCTCAGGGAGCACCAGTTATATGCCAAGTTCAGTAAATACGAGTTCTGGCTTGATCGCATTTCATACTTGGGTCATATCATCACCAGAGGAGGAGTGGAAGTGGATCTCCAGAAGATTGTGGCTATTGAGTCATGGCCAGTGCCCAGCACAGTTGCAGAGGTTCATAGTTTTCTTGGATTGGCCGGCTATTACCGGCGGTTTGTTTCGGATTTTGCTCGAATTTCAGCGCCATTGACGCAGTTGACTCGCAAGGATGTGCAGTTTGCTTGGACAGCAGAGTGCCAGAGTTCTTTTGAGCAGTTGAAGCGAGGCCTGATAACAGCTCCTATTCTTACGCTTCCAGATGGAATCGGAGGATTCTCAGTGTACTGTGATGCTTCGGGCAGAGGTTTAGGATGTGTTCTGATGCAGCATGGAAAGGTAATAGCTTATGCGTCACGACAACTTCATGATCATGAGAGGAATTACCCAACCCATGACTTGGAGCTGGCAGCAGTAGTGTTTGCACTTAAGTTGTGGAGGCACTATTTGTATGGAGATAGGGTAGAGATTTTCATCGACCACAAGAGCCTGAAGTATGTTTTCACTCAGAAGGATCTTAACATGCGTCAGAGGAGATGGCTGGAGCTTCTTGTGGATTATGATGTCAACTTGCAGTATCATCCTGGAAAGGCCAATGTTGTTGCAGATGCTTTGAGCAGGAGAGCCAGAGTTTATTTCCTAACAGCGCAACCAGAGCTGTTAGCAGATCTTCAGAAGATAGGTATTGAAGTTGTTCTCCCTTCCAGTATGGCATTGATGGCCAGTATGCAAGTTCAGTCCACTATAGTCGAGAGGATTCGGATGGCGCAGTCAGCAGATTCCAAGCTTCAGTGACTCAGGGCAGAGTGTGAGGCAGGACGAAGACCAGAGTTATGCATTCATGAGGACGGTACACTTAGGCATAGGAAGCGTCTTTGTGTACCCAGCGGAGATATCCGGCAGGAGATCATGGCAGAGGCGCACAGCTCTCAGTATTCCATCCATCCTGGCAGTACGAAGATGTACCGAGATATCCGTCAGCACTTCTGGTGGAATGGCATAAAGCGGAAGATAGCTCGGTTTGTCTCTCGATGTTTGGTTTGCCAACAAGTCAAGGCTGAACATCAGAGACCGGCTGGACTTTTTCAGCCCTTGCCGATTCCAGAATGGAAGTGGGAGCATGTGACCATGGATTTTGTGACTGGATTACCTAGATCTCCAGCTGGTAGAGATGTTATCTGGGTTATAGTTGATCGGCTCACGAAAGTGGCTCACTTTCTTCCATTCAGAGTTGGTCAGTCGACGGCTCAGCTAGCGGATATGTACCTCAGGCAGATTGTCAGGTTGTACGGAGTGCCGGTCAGTATCACCTCGGACCGAGATTCCAGATTTACGTCACACTTTTGGCGTAGCTTACAAGAGAGTTTGGGGACTTGCCTCCAGTTCAGTTCAGCTTATCACCCGCAGACAGATGGTCAGTCGGAGCGTACGATCCAGACTCTTGAAGACATGTTGCGGTCCTGTACACTTGACTTCGATGGTTCATGGGAAGATCACTTACACCTGGTAGAATTCTCGTACAATAACAGTTTCCAGGCCAGTATCCAGATGGCACCGTTCGAGGCACTATATGGTAGGAAGTGCAGATCCCCGTTAGCCTGGGATGATGTTGGAGAGAGGCAGATGCTCGGTCCGGAAATGATTGCCCAGACAGTTGAAGTGGTCAGACGAGTCAGAGATCACCTTCGAGTTGCTCAAGATCGCCAGCGCCATTGGGCCAATTCTCATCGGCGCCCTCTAGAGTTTTCGGTCGACGATCATGTATTCCTGAGGATTTCGCCTAACCGTGGCGTCATTCGTTTCGACATCCGGGAAAAGCTTAGTCCTAGGTATATAGGACCGTTCGACATTCTGGAGCGAGTAGGAGATGTATCCTATCGTCTCGCTCTTTCGCCGTCGCTAAGCGAGGTGCATGACGTGTTCCATGTATCCCAATTACGACGGTATATCCCGGACCCAAGCCACATCCTAGATCATTCGAAATTGGTTGTTGGTACCAACCTTTCGTATGAGGAGAGGCCCGTGTCTATATTGGACCGGAGAGAGAAGATCCTCAAGAACAAGACTATCGAGTTAGTCCGAGTTGCTTGGGGTCATCACTCTTTGGGGGAGTCAACGTGGGAGCGTGAGGATGATATCCGATCGCGATATCCCGACTTGTTTGACTCGTGAGGTATAATGTCTTTCTTATGCCTCATGCCTTCGATTCCTTGCTTGCATGATTGATTGAATTGCCTAGTTATAGCTTGCATATGATTAATGTAGCTTGTCATTGCTCCTCTAGCCTCTTGATTAAATTCTGAGGACAAAATTCTTTTAAGGTGGGTAGAGTTGTAATGCCTGTGGTTCGTATCACGTATCTTGGAATACGTGTACGTATTTTATTGCATAATTTCCTGGCTTGGCATTTCCTTCTTGGCTTGGTCTATTCCTGGTTCGGGTTGGTTGGTTCGGCCTGGCTTGGTTTTGCTTGGGTTCATGATGAACCCTTGGATGAACCCCCTACCTACCACCACCATTTGTATTTATTAGCCCATTCTTTTCTCTCTCTTCACTAATCTCATCTTCTTCTTCCTCATTACTTCCTTACCTACCAGAGAGAGAAGAGAGAGGTCTAGGCAAGTGCAACTTGCTTCATGGAGGAACTCTGATTTTATTGCTCCATTCTCTTCTTTACTACATTATTAAACACTTTAGTACTTGGCTTTTCTAATTTCCATGGCTAGATTCTTGTAGATCTAAGTTTGCATTATTTTTGGATTTCTTGGGTTTTGATCTACTAAATCTTGTTATTTTCGAGTTTTGATGGTTCCATGTTGTAGAAAATTTCGTTCTACCCCATTTTGACCTATGGAAGTTCGGATTTAGGCTCCGGATGATGGAGTTATGGAGCTTGAGGACTTAGCTCTCATGGTGTTCTTCTTTTCTGGAATTTTGGAGAAGATGAACAGTGCTTGACTTGACCGCATGAATATTCATGCGGCAAGTATTCTATCCAGCCGCATGACTGGAAGTTCTTGAACCGCATGAGAGTCGGACTCACTTAGCCGCATAACTCGCTCAATTCCCAGCCGCATAAGTTCTGAACTCTGCAGCCGCATGCGCCATTCCCGCTGGCCGCATGAGACTTGCTTGACCCAGCCGCATGAGGACTTCACCCTGAGCCGCATGAACTCAACACTCGCGAGCCGTATACGTACACTTGCTCCCAGCCGCATAGGCAATGCTCCCCGCAGCCGCATGAGTACTCTTCCCTTCTGAGTCGCATATGGTTTCCCTCCCCCGCAGCCGCATGGGTTGCTTCTTCTTGAGCCGCATGGAACCACACTTCCCCCCGGCCGCATGTACCTGATTGGCCAGCTAGCCGCATGAGACCCATTCCCTCAGCCGCATGAGTTTCCTATCTTCCTGACCGCATGCGCCCCCTTGTCTTAGCCGCAAGGGATCCAGTGACCCTGGCCGCATGCGCTCTTCTAATTGGGCCGCATGAGTCTACCCTTTCTTGACCGCATATGACTTAGCCGCATGGCTCTTCTATAGTCCTGAATATTGATATTTTATTAGATATTTTACGTCCATTTTATATCCTTACGCCTTTTGTCATGAACTTGATAATCATGGATTTGTTTAATATGTTTGGAAATGATACCTGAGCATGACATGATAGTGACCCGTAGTGGTGCACTCTTGACAAGAAAACCTGACATGACATGATAGTAGCCCGCCGTGGCGCACTCCTGACAAGTACACTTGACATGATAACCTGACATGATATATCTTGAGAAGCTGTTACGACGGCTACCTGACATGACATGACCTGTATAATTACATGGACACCGTGGGCGATTGTGCTTGTACAAATAAACCAGTCCTGTCTTGCATCATGTCTAGGGAGGGACTCCTGAGTACCACGGTCAGGAGTACCTATTGAAATGGACTAAGGTTAATAACTAGATTAATACATTAGTCATGAAGAGATTTCCCAGCTACAGGCAATCCCGTTACCTGGGCGCGCCTGGGATCTGTAGCCTGCCGTCGAGTAGGGCACATTTCCAGCACACTGTCATGTGTTGTACCCTTCAAGCTACCTAAGGGTACATGCGTTTCCTGGACGATGTATCCACCTGAATTCAACCCTAGTCTTTCGTCCTGGGTAACCTGGATGGTCTTCTGGGCTTGTGGCTGTGGAATAATCTCACTGCATCTTGTTAGTAACTAGGCCTGTGATAACCCTAGTTAGTTAAAGTATCAAGCCGTAATTCTTGCTTGGCCGTGAATTGATTGAATGGAGTCTAACCTGTCTAGCCTTGTCCTGATCCTGTTCCAGACTACTGCATGACCAGAATGCTTGTATTTATTTTACCGATAAATGGTGAAAATTCCAAGTTCTGTTCAGACGAAGGGTTACAACCCCGGTCCTTGTTTGGTTTACGGGTTGTAACCTGGTTATCTGAATAGTTCCATGGTTATCTCGTCGTATATCATCCTGATGTGTTTTCTTTATTTTCAGTTCTTACTTTTATTCATATCTTGTGCTGATTGCTGGTTTTAGTTCCTAAGTGAAGCTTCCTTTGTGGCACTTGCTCTTTCTGGGATCTGACCCAGCTGGTTTTGTATGGCCAGATTTCGGAGCAGCTCCAGAGGATCTACCGCTTTTTCAGCCCGATGGTTAACACCAGACGTAACCCGGGCAACGAGTGGGTTTATTTTTGCTCTTCCACTTTATTGTAAAAATATTCTTTTGAGGCGTTGAGCCGACGAGCACCTGTTTAGCTCGATTGTACTTTACTTACTGTCTGCCTACGGGCTGTAACATGATTGACAGATCCTAGGGTTGATCATGTATGACTAAACTCTTGCTAGTCCTCACATTTTGTAACGACTAGCTTCATGATCAGCTGAATATGTAATATTTGGGACGCCTTATTATTGTATATTTAATGATCATATATCTTGTAACATTTACTTACTTGCTTGTGATTGAGACACTAGGCTTGTTCATGACCATAGGAGACTGTTGGCTTGTAGTAAACCCTCATGTATCTAGACAGCCGTGACCGTATAGCGAGATGGAATCCATTTCAATATACGTAGCTGGCTATGTCTGCCTCCGCTCTCCAGTATTCTGGTTCTGGGACGTGACATGGTTTAAGTGGTGGCCCATACAGGTCTTGTAAATCAAGATATGTGAGGGTTTACCGAATAGATGTCTCAATCAGTATTCGTCCTTGATCTCTGCTCGTATCTTCTGAATCCCTGGATTTTTGTCCTGATCATATGCTTGTATCGTTGATCTGTCCTGGTCCTTCCTTATTGTTCCCTATGTCGTCTTCTTCAGCGGCATTATTCGTGGTCCTGCCGGCCAGCAAGGCGGAGCACCTCCCGCAGACCAGCAGCAGCCCGGAGATCAAGTCCAGCATTCCGGAGTAGCCTCCAGAGTCGAGCCTGTTGGAGAAGAGCCCCCAGTTCAGCCAGTTCAGCCTGCCGAACCTGATGGTGGCACACTAGTAAGACTCGTCAGAACCTTGATAGCTTCTCAAGATCGTCGTGGAGATGCCTTGCAACAGGCAGTGACGGATGCCTTGACCAGAGGAGGTCATCAGGGTAACAGCGCGGCCAACAGCTTCAAGCGCTTGAACCCTCCGTTCTTTGACGGTAGTGAAGATACTATCGCAGCAGATGCTTGGCTTCAGGACACTGAGGTGATTCTCGAAGCAGCCAGGACTCCAGAGAACGAGAAGGTGGCAGTTGTGCGCCTGCAGTTGTTAGATCTTGCCCGCAGCTGGTGGGCAGCTCAGGCCGTTGGGTTAGTGGCACCCATTGCTTGGGCAGTGTTCAGAGAGAGATTCCAGGCCAAGTATTTTGATGCTGTAGCTCGGTACGACCTACAGACCAGGTTCACCAATCTGAAGCAAAGAGGCAGGACGGTCGATGGATATGCGGCCGATAACCTCAGTTTCTCCAGTCGCTAACCTCAGTTTCTCCAGTTAGCGACGGATAATCCGTCGCTGAGTGGTCGCCAGTCCGTCGTAAGTTAGTCGCCAATCCGTCGCGAAAGCTAAAATTTCTGGACATCAAACAGCATCAGGTCGACGGATCGTCCGTCGCCAATCCGTCGCTTTATTGAAATGCTCCAGGTAGCGACGGATAGTCCGTCGCCACTCCGTCGCTAACCTCAGTTTCTCCAGTTAGCGACGGACTATCCGTCGCTGAGTGGTCGCCAGTCCGCCGTAAGTTAGTCGCCAATCCGTCGTGAAAGCTAAAATTTCTGGACATCAAACAGCATCAGGTCGACGGATCGTCCGTCGCCAATCCGTCGCTTTATTGAAATGCTCCAGGTAGCGACGGATTTTACGTTGCCACTCTGTCGCTAACCTCAGTTTCTCCAGTTAGCGACGGACTATCCGTCGCTGAGTGGTCGCCAGTCCGTCGCTAACTGCTAATTTTTGAAAAAAAATACTGCAAACAGACTCTTTCCTGTTTATACAACACATCCAACACAATATCAAACATGCAAAATATCCATATACAACACCATATATCCATATCCAACACGAATATCCAACGTATCCAATATCCAACACCATATATCCATATGCAAAATATCCATATCCGACACTAATATCCAACGTATCCAATATCCAACAAAATATTACCAACACAATATATCCAATATCCAACATTAAATTATCCAAACATAAAAAAATATCCGAACATACAATGTATCCAAATGTCTACAAAACCAACAACATAAACAAAATCAAACCCCGTCCGTCGGATCGTCTCGTGCTCGTGCCGCCGCATCCGCTTTGCGTATGTACTCCTCCACCGTGTGTGCCGGCACTTGGGACAAGACATGGTCTGGAAGCGCGCGTAGCTGCTCTGGCGATATCATGTCAAGGAGCGTCAAGATGGTGTTATCCGATACGATGCGGGCGTCCGCAGAGCGATTAAACGAAAGCCGTCCGGGGGAAGAAGGACCAGGTCGATCCGAAGCACCGGCAGTAGCAGTAGACGGACCGGGAGCAGACGGATAGCGCCCCAACACTATCGCCCGCAAATCTGACACCGCGGAGGTCAGAGTCGCAAGCTGCGCCCTCACATCGTCAACCGGGGGCGCTGGGGGAGGCGGAGGCGGTGGATATCTCGGGGACGGCTGCAACGAGGGCGCCATGGAACCTAAGCCGTAGACGCGCCCTTTCCTAACGCCGCCGACGGATTCTACGAACACGTCGTCGTAGCGAGCGGCCATGGAAGAGTGCGTCTGGGTGGGCATCGTTTCGCCGACATTCTCGGAAGGGGGCTCGATCTCAAGCCGACTAAGTGCCTCACGATACGCAGCCTATCCAATGAATGTGTTTATACTATAAGTTTTCCTAAGTTATAATCTAAATCCTATGTTTCCCTAAGTTATAGTCTGAATCCTAAGTTTATCTAATTAACTTAACAATAATTATATTTCTAACATAAATCTCATAAACGTAAGTACTTACATCAGTCTCCTCGGCCCTCGCATCGACGAAGCTCCCGTCCTTCCGCCTCTTGTGCGTATGCACGAATACATCGTGAGCGGTGACCGTCTCCGCCTCTTTCCCCTGCTTCACCGCCCGTTGGGCCTGCATACGTAGAATTTAATTAACTTCGTATATTAACAGTACGAAATTAAATAATAGAATGAATTTGAATTTGCGCTATCTCACCAAATCTGCATGCGTCAATGCGTGGGGCCTTGATCCCCCCGTATGCAGACCCGCGACCTGACGATTAGCCTTAGCTTTCTCTGATTTCAGCTTGAACTGCGGAGTATCCATCTTCTCCAACATCTGCTCATAGTACTCCGCCCGGATCCAGTCCTTCCTCGTATGCGCCGTACGAAGGTCGTACACCGCATCCCGTATCTTCTTTCCGGCGGCGGCTTTGTAGGTCCTGCGGATCGCCTCCTCGCGATGGGGGGGCCACCAGAACGTCCTCTGACATACAAATTCAAATATCACGTAATAAAAAATTTAATGATTTAAAGAATAATTAATAATTCACCGACGGATTTATACCCTCATCTCGTCGAGCCAAACGTACTTCATGTCCTGAGGCACCTCAGAAAAATTGAGGTAGGGGCCATGGTAGTTATCCCGGATAATGCGCCCTAGAATCCGGGCAGCATCCACGGGAAAAACCTATAAAGAAGCAACGACTGGATTATTAACTTGAATAAATGAAACAAATTTAATAAATTATTTAATAAATTAACTTAAATTTACTTACGATTCACCAGCGGGCCATAGCTCTCGTCAGAACTCGCCCACCAGCCTCTCTGGTGGCGTCGGGGGATCCGCGGGTCCGCGCACGTACTCCCCGGTAACAGGATGAAACTGAATCCCGGGGTACTCCGAGGCCCACCATGCAGTAACTGCTGGGCCCCCTGCTGCATCTGCTGCTGCATCCGCTGGTACATCCGGTGGCAGAACTGATCCGCTAGCGGATGGAGTCACAGGCCTCGACGACGATGTCGGTAGCACCGAGGAAGAATGACGGCGGGAAGAGCCTGTGTCCGGGCTCTCCAAGTCGGGATCGGAGGTCACATCCGGGGAATGCGGCTGGCGACCACGACCGCTACCACCACGCCCACGCCCACGCCCACGACCACCACCACCACCACCACCGCCGCCGCCGCCGCCACCGCCACGACCACGGCCAGCACCACCAGTACGGGTGCTCGCAACCATGCCCTGTAAATAGAACACATAAACAAAATACCGACAACATAGATTTATAAATGAATATAAAACTAAACATATCCATACCAGCAGCAGGGCGATGAGTGCCGCCCAGACGAGTAGGCCTAGGAGTGCCATCTGCAAAAAGAAACTCATACAATAATACGCAAATATCCTAAACTGAAATAAATATTACAATCAGAAGTAAAGTACGAATAAAAGCTAGATACACAAAATCTGATAAAATCATGCACCAATACAACAAAGTACAATTCTTGTAACTTTTGATGAAAGGGCATCTTGTGTTCCACTAGACTTGTAATTGTAAATCCAAATGTAATAGGGTAATTTAGGATTCGAGACTAGATATTGGGTGCTTCAAGATACAACTGAAATATAGCGATATTTAATCATCGTCATCGTCCTCTTCCTCGGCCTCGGCCTCATCATCATCATCATCCTCATCGTCGAATTCATCTGTATCCTCATCCTCATCCTCATAAAGTTCTTCTTCTTCTTCTTCTTCAGTCTCAATACTTAGGACAAGACGCCTCTTTCTCCCCTGGTTGACATCTAAGTCTTGTATATCAACCTCTTCCTCCCCTCTATTTTCATCAGCAAGAGGTATATCAACCTCTAATTCAACATCCATGTCACAAGACTGTTGTCCCAAGTATTGGGGCTTTTCGATCTGGTCCTCTTGGTATGCTGGGTCTCCAACGTTGAATGTATTTCTAGATTTAATCTTGCATACTGCCCACCAGTCAAAGCGATCTCTACGACGCCTTGGGTAGCTTGTATAGTAGACTTGAACAGCCTGACTTGCTATCGCAAACGTGTCGGACCCTCTATACCTCCTGCGATGATTTATATCAACGAATCCAAATTGTTTATCGATTCTCCAACCGATATTTGGTGTCGTATCGAACCACTCACATTTGAACATAATAATATGCATATCAAATGGGGCACTATATTGTAATTCTACAATATCCCGAAGCACTCCATAATAGTCAAAGTCCGGCTCGTCGTCATAGATTATGTCTCTTATGCAAACACCAGAATCCTTCGTACTGAAGCCGTCATTGAGAAATTCGGCATTTATAGGATGTTGAGTTGTCTTAAACTTGAAGCCATTAACGACATAGCCGGGCCAAGTCTTTGCATGCTTCTTCGGTCCCAATGACAAATAACGAATGCTCTCATTTGTGAGTGTACTTGGTTCAGCTAATAAAACCTGTAAACTTTAAATGTTTTAGTTGCATATATATATCTAAATGGTAGCCGCATAACATATTATCTCAGTTACTTACGTAATCTCGAAACCATGACGGAAAGGTAAAATCAACCTCTCTTTGAAGTCCCTCATCGGTAATATCGGGTGTCCTTATTTTGACTTCATCTCTAAATACACTGTTAGAGAGAATAAAAATTAGTGTAGTCACTTACCTCACCAAATTAGAGATTATAACGAGGTGTAGTCACTTACTTCTCCAAATCTCTCACTTTTTGTATGTCACAATTTAACAAGACATATCGGTGAGCGGCATCATACTCATCGTCACTCAACCACCGTTTCTTACTAGCCCCAATAGGCTTGCCCCTTAAATTGAATATACCTCCTTCCTCAACGTCTTCGTCAATCCTTTGAGGTCTATTTCGATTTGTCTCAACATGAGTATCGAAATAAATGGAGCAAAAGTTTGACACCTCCTCGATAAGATATGCTTCGCATATCGAAGCCTCTATATGAGCCTTGTTGCCAACTTTCTTCTTTAGATGATGTAGATACCTAGAGAGACAAATTATCTTGAGAATTAACAATGAATTGTAAAATCTACTTAAATTATATCGATTTTTATTTACCTTTCAAAGGGGTACATCCATCGATAATGAACAGATGCACCGACACGGGCTTCGTATGCTAGATGAATCGGTAGATGCTCCATACTGTCGAAGAAACTCGGTGGAAATATTTTCTCTAACTTGTAAATTGTTAAGACAATCTTCTCCTCAAGTTGTATCATATGTTGCACCGTGAGCTTAGTTGAACAGATATCCGTGAAGAATGTAGACAGCTCGGCCAACGGAACCCATACAGCAGAAGGCAACAACTCTCTCAACGCAATGGACAGTAATCTTTCCATAAACATGTGGCAGTCGTGACTCTTCATTCCTGTTAGCTTGCGTTCATTGAGATCAACGCATCTAGACAAATTCGACACATAGCCGTCGGGAAATCTTAAAGTAGATATCCACTTGCAGATTATTAATCTATCTTCCTTGCTCAATGCGTATGGCGCTATCGACTTAGTTACTTGTCCACCAGCTCCCCTTTGTATCAAGTTTAGATTATGACGTTTGCATATCTCGGCCATGTCTTGTCTTGCTTTTGGATTGTCCTTCGTCTTTCCTTTAATATCCATAACGGTATTGAAGACATTATCGAACACATTCTTTTCGATATGCATGACATCAAGATTATGCCTAATAAGATTATCTTTCCAATAAGGCAAGTCCCAGAAGATACTCCGTTTGGTCCAGTTATGGCTTTGTCCGAACCCCTCGACACGATTGTTCGATGGATCTTCCATTGCGGTGGGCAATTCCTTTACATCTTCCCAAATATCGTATTCCGACAATCTGGCAGGAGGTTTAGAAAATTCTTGTTTTCCATATCTGAACGCGTCCTTGTTCTTTCGCCAAGGATGTCTCGTTGGCATAAATTGACGGTGACAGTCAAAGAAAGAAGTTTTTCCTCCATGTCTAAGGCGGAACGCCTTACTATTTTCCATACATATCGGACAAGACATGTTGCCATGCGTACTCCATCCCGACAGCATACCGTATGCTAGAAAATCATTGATTGTCCATATGAGTGAAGCTCTCATCTGAAAGTTTTGTTTTCTGGAAATATCATAGGTCGTGACGCCGATCTCCCACAACTGTTTCAGTTCATCCACCAACGGCTGTAAATATATATCGATGTTCTTTGTCGGATTTTTGGGACCGGGTATGATAGCTGTCAAGAACATATAAGGAGTCTTCATACACATCCATGGTGGCAGATTGTAAGGGGTAAGAATGACCGGCCAGCATGAGTATTGAGATCCCGACTGTCCGAAAGGGGCGAAGCCATCAGAACATAGCGCCAGGCGTACATTTCTAGGCTCTGCAGCAAAATCTGGATGACACAAATCAAAATATTTCCACGCCTCCCTATCCGAAGGATGTGACAATTCTCCTTCGTCCTTTATGCGATCTTCACTGTGCCACGTCATGTGTTCTGCTGTATTCAGAGACATATACATCCTCTGTAAGCGCTTCGTGATCGACAAGTAATGTATATACTTGTAAGGACGTCGTTTTCTAGTTGACTTTCCTTTTCCCTGTACTGTCTTATAACGATCCGCATTACAGAACCAACAACTTTCTAATACGCAATTCTCTTTGTAATACAACATGCATCCGTTGCGACAGGAATCTATCTTCTCGTACCCCAGTCCCAGTTGTCGGACCATCATCTTTGACTTGTAGAAGTTTCTTGGGAGCTCTTTTGATTCCTTCGGTAACACCTCATTAGTTAATTGTGTGATCCGATCATAGCAAGCTTGTGGCAAGTTAAAATCAGACTTTATGTTCAACAACCGCATCGTCACTGACAGTACGGAATGAGTCTCACAACCAGGATATAGAGGAGTATCTGCGTCCTTAAACATATCATAGAACTCCTTTGCCTCGGGATTAGGATCCTCCGGATCAAAATTAGGCCCTGCCGCTGCATACACCATATCTCGTGCAAGGTTCTGCATGTCTCCATAATCCACAGAGCATCCGTCGTCTTCGAGGACATCCGTTGCAGCATTATCATCAAAAGCATAAGTACCAGCTTCTGCAGCCTGTCTTTCTGAATATAATTCACCTTGCGATGACCACAGGTCGTAATCACGTACGAAACCCTTACGGGTCAAATGATCTCTCACAGTCATCACTTCTTCGAAATGTCTATTGTGACAATTAACACATGGACACTTGATTTTGTTATCGTCCATGTACTGAGTTTTGCTCATGGCATACTTAAGAAATACTTCCACACCTGCCTGAAAATCGTCACTCACACCAATTCTGCTCTCGTGTTGTTGTTTGTACATCCATGTACGATCAACAAAGTAACGATTCATGCTCGATTTGATGTGAATATCTGTATCGTAAGACAAACTAAACATAAAAATTAATAGCCCGATACCGATACTCATATCGTAAGAAAAACTAAACTTGTGGATAACACGCTAGGCCTACGACGAGGCTACTTAGTATCACAATCTAACATAATTAGTATATAATCATGTAACTGGTGGATCCGCTAGCTAGTAAGCCGGATGTACTTAATATCAGAGAGTATCAGATTAGTATCAGTATATAGGTTAGGTAGACCGTATCAAACGCATATCGGAATAGTAGGCCGAATAGGAGGCCGAGATAGTCGAATGAGAAGAAGGGAAGAAAGGAGGAGCAGATGGTATACTAGACTAGTTCTGGGTCAAATTAGGAGTCCAAGTCAACTCTGTCAAAACTAACCTTAATTAGGCTAAACTTCTACCTTAGCTAATCAAATATATATATACTAGACTTCACGACGTGTGTCTGTGTATATATATATATATATATTATTAATGAATTACTTAAAATTATGCCTATATATATATATATATATATATATAATTATATATGTCTGAGTGTGTGTGTATCCGTGTGTCTGTGTCCGTGTGTGTCCGTGTGTGTGTGTGTGTGTCCGTGTGTGTGTGTCTGTGTGTGTGTGTCCGTGTGTGTGTGTGTGTCTGTGTGTGTGTGTCCGTGTGTGTGTGTGTGTGTGTCCGTGTGTGTGTGTGTGTCTATGGAAGAGGAGGAGGAGGACTCCTGCGCGGGGACTCCAGAGTCCCTCCTACGCCCCTCCTGCCCCGACCCCCCCAACCCCTGCCCGACCCCCTCTCCCACCCCCCTGCCCCCCCCTGCCCCGACCCCCCCAACCCCTGCCCGACCCCCCCAACCCCTGCCCGACCCCCTCTCCCACCCTCCTGCCCCCCCTGCCCCGACCCCCCCCCAACCCCTGCCCGACCCTCCCCCAACCCCTGCCCGACCCCCTCTCCCACCCCCTGCCCAGACCACCCCCCCATCCCTGCCCGACCCCCTCTCCGACCCCCCCTGCCCCCTCTCCCACCCCACCCTTGCCCCGACCACCCCACCCCCTACCCGAACCCCCCTGCCCAGACCACCCCCCCACCCCTGCCCGACCCCCTCCCCGACCCCCTGCCCCCCGACCACCCCACTCCACCCTTGCCCCGACCACCCCACCCCGTACCCGAACCCCCTGCCCCACACCCTCTTCGACCACTACGACAGCCCCCCAACCCCCCAAATCGTAAAAAAGAGAGAGAGAGAGAGAGGGAGATAGAGAGAGAGAGGGGGGGGAGAGAGAGCATACCTTAGAGAGAGAGAGGGAGATCGCCGGTCGGAGAGAGCGAGATCGTCGGAGAGAGGGAGAGGGAAGAGAGAGAGTGTTTTGGGGGGGAATGAAAATTTCTCCCCCGTCGGTTCAATTTAAGTTAGGGTACAGAAATTAGCGACGGATTATTCCGTCGCTAAGTAGTCAGTAAATCTCGCGCCAGAGTAGCGACGGATTATTCCGTCGCTAAGTCGTCAGTCAAATCTCGCGCCAATATTTAGGCTTTTGCCGCCAAAATATGCGACGTTCTAGCGACGGATATAAAACCGTCGCTACTTGGCCGACGACCTATCGACGGCGTAGCGACGGATATGGACATAAAAAAATAAAAAAAATTGTCCACTGCTTTCCGTCGGTATTTCGTCACAAATCCGTCGGTAATCCGACGGTAATAGCGACGGAAAATTTTCGTCGCTAAATGGCCGTCGCTAAAATGCTGTAATTTGGTAGTGCATAGAGACCCAAATTCGACCTATTCGATTTCACCTATGCAAATATCGACCCATTCCCTTAACGAAACTGAATACTCAAGATCTATGCAAGACGCACACCTATGACGTATGCCTTCCAACAAACAAGTGCATGCCTCCTACACAACACCAAACATCAGCCCACACATATTAGTCATTTTGACTTAGAGTTTTCAAAACACTTGCCTAATCATATTCTATAGCCTAGGTTCTTTAATTATCATCGATTCTCATCACTCGGCCATGAATTCTTCTTCCCTAAGTTTTTAAGCTCACTTCTTAGTTTTCCATGTTAGACGTAGAACGAATCCTTCTGAACCGACACACCTTAGTATATTCCAACAAGAGGTCGCTAGCATCTTGTCAGAAGCATGACCCATAGAGTGACAATGTTTGATTGTAGTAACTTTCTTATAGTTGTTATTGACCAAGAACGTTATGGTGTTATCGAGGCTCACTTAGAATCCAAGACTGCGGTCAGAAGTGTCCATTATTCTCGTGCCCCTCCATAGAAATTGTCCTCCTCAAGGTTTTGTAATGACGACGATCTTTACGGGTTACCAACTTCTATAAGTTGGGTAGAGTCTGGAAGGAAGCATACCCCATCTTGTAGAATATGAGGTAAATTAGGATTCTTATGACAACCACCCCTCCATCCTTTCAAAAATTGAGCTAAGATTTGACGTACCTACTCTCCCTCCGTACAAAATCTCACAATTCTTGATATTATGATTATTTTTAATTCCGAGGACGAAATTGTCATAAGTTGGGTAGGATGTAAAACCTCTTATAATTTAAAGGAATATTTAAATTATTTTTGGATTTTATTTAATTCTATATTATTTTTATCTTATTTATATTATATAAAAGGACTATAGCCATGGTTGAGTTTGAATATGCAAGACGACTAGAAAGTATGGCATGCCTAGCGTAGTCGGATGCTTTAACTAGTATGCTAGTCATGTTAGGAATGCCATGGTCATATTGTAATCTCTTGCATGTTAACCATTCAAATTATGGCACAAGTTATATTTTTATTTAATTAATTAGTTAAGAAAGCCTTTATGACTTTTTAGGAGACCCGGTTGCACCAAACCTTTCCAAACCTCTTCCAAGCCAAATCCAACCCTATGCAGGCATGTTGGACATTAATAAATATTAATAATTACATTTATTTGTATTTAATTCAGACTTTATAGTGTAATTACATGGATAGAATTAAATAGTTCTATATTAGGAAACCCCTTTTTAAATCCTCAATCCAATCAACTTGCCAACTCACCAAACAACCAAATCATGCCAAGTGGACCCCCACCATGCTAATTTCGGCCAAGCAACCCCCTCATGGCCGAATATATCAAATTAAATAGAATTTAAATCCTAGATTGCTTAAAATTCATTTAAGGATATGTTTAAATGTACCAATTTATCCCAAACCTTAACCAAATCCTAATCTTTCTCTTCCTCACCTTTGGCCGACCAAAATCCCTCTCCCTCTCCATAATTTTGGCAGCTACAAACTCCCCATAGCATCTATACATCATCTCCTCCATTGCACATCTCTCCATCCTTCACAAAAACTCATCTCCTCCACCATACATCCCCGAAACCCCTCAAAACAAACCCTAAAAACTCTATCTCTCCCATCCAATCCTCTATAGCCATTATCAACTCTCCCATACTCACCAATAGAGGATTAGCAAGCGATGATAGCGAAAAAGATTGGAGCTTTGGTGAAGAGAAGTCATCATCACCCTTTCTAGCAAGGATCTTTGGTAAGAACTCAAATCTTTTCTTCTAAAAACCTTTGCTAAAATTCTGTAAAAAATATGTTATTAATTCTGTAGAAATTATATTTTGATGGATTTTGTTAGGTATAATCATCCATAAAGGTTTCATGAAATATATGCGTAATATTCATATGTCGGTAGGATCAAAATTAACCCCATTGTAAAGAAACTATGAGTTATTGGTGCCTATTTTCAAAACTGAATTTTATGTGTGTTCATATATATAAATTAGTATTTTTAATTATTTTCCCATAATTTTAGCAACTCAAATCTGGTCGAGAAAATTGTAGGTCAAAAATAGTTAATTTCGGGTAACCGGCTGACCTAGAATGTCCCAAACTTGTAGTATAACTCAACCCTTGTACCTCTAATATTATTCTATAAAATAAATTATTATATTACTATTTAAAATATATTTTTGGTTATTTTAGCAATTTTGAGTCATTAATTATGTTCCAGGCGAGTTTCGGTTAGACTAGCTGACTTATTAATCAACTAGTCATAAATGTCTTTAAAAATATTAGTTCTAGAATTTCAGAGATAAATCTGTAGAAAATTAGTTTAAATATTATTTTTATGATTATTATATGATTTTTAAGTATGTTATTGAAGTAGGGCATAACCGACTAATTAAAAGTTAGAAACCCTAAAACTGTGTTTCGATATCTCGTGGAACCTGTGTGTGATTGTATGGATCTTAATGGTTCCACGAAAGATTGAATATAATTTTAACACATTACTTTGACCAATTAAGTTGTATCGTAAGTTTTATAAGTAGTGACTTAATTTAGTTAATTAATTATCTAGGAGCATCGGGTTCCAGAGGCGTGGACGGGGAGCGGCGTTTCATATTTACAGTACGGAATCGGGCAAGATACCTTGCCATATTTACTGCTTATATTTAGTTGTATTTTATTTCAGTTATTGTATCTATATTCCTTGTTTATTATTTTCTTCTTGCATGTGGACCTAGAGTTAAGTGACTACCGTCAATAGAGTGCATGTCATTAACTTGTCAAGATTGTATCACGAGTTATATGTGAGTTGTGATTATCATGTAGTGGTCACTTGCGTGTTGGCTGATCACCCGTGTGCATGTGTAGGAATAACTGTCAATAGATGTATGTTAGAAGACTTGACAGTTATTGAATATAAACCGTATTGTGGAAACGACACGTGTTGGTGTGTCGTAGTTACGATGTATGTATAGTATCATTGGGGGGAGGGGACAGCTACTAGCGTAGGGGCTACATTTACTTTTTACATATTTATGGGTGTTAGTGACTCGGATGAGCGCTACTTGCTGCCCGGCCGATAGTGTCTCGGATGAGCGCTACTTGACGGTCACTCTTTATTACTTGCTTACGTGAATCCGTACAGCCCCTGCGTAGAACGTTATCCTCAAAGTGCATATCATATAGATAGTTAGGTACCCTGTTGTATTGTAGTTTATAGTATTTTTACTTATGCAGTTACATGGTCTGTTCTTCCTGTATCTTGTTACGTCCCTCTGAGGACCTGGTTATCTCTCCAGGTGTATACTTTTATGATTTACTGCAGGTGTTCTAGCCAAAGACTTGATCTTCTCCCTTCCTTCGAAGAGAATTGTGCTTGGTTCATTTGATATTCTATCGATTCACTTTTTGTATATTTTATTTTGAGATAGTTGGTAGTGGACTTTATCTCCGCCCAACGTTTGTACAAATGACTTTAATAAGTTGATTTTATGATATATTAGTTTGTGGATGAGATTAGCTTTATGGTTACTATATTTTATAGCTTATGTGTACATACGAGATATCCATATATTGGAGTATACTTCGTATGTAGACAGCTGACATGATACATTTCTAGTCCTACGTATTTTGGGACTGGGATGTTACATCAAACTTGCATGTTTAGATTATATTCAGATTATTATTAGGTTAAATTAGTTTTTTAAGTAATTTATTTCAGAATTAACTATTATTAGATTAGTAACCCATTAGCCACTTATTCCATAAATTTAGAACTAGAACCTTAGAATTGACTTGTGGTTTTCGTGCATGGTTCGTGGTACGATATATGTTATAGGTTGACAGCTTCTAGATCGACAATCCCCTCATCCTTGATTGTGACTACGATTTGTGCAAGGATTCAGGCAAGTACAGTATTGCATTTATATTTTAGTTCATTATAACGGTTTTTCTATCGTTTTCTTGTTTGATATCCCATTGAGACATTGCTTGATATTCCGTAGACACACGATTGTGACACCATAGTTATTGTATCCTTCTTAGTGTAACATTGACCGTTATTGATTGTTAGAGAGTCGGGAGGGGAAATACTCGGTAAGTACGTGAACAAATCCAAATATTTTGATTGTGGATAGCTAAGTCATACACCCCACATATGAGTTAACTGTACCCTATTATTGTGGATAGCCATCATATGATGTGCCATATTAGCCCAGCCGTTCACGTATTAAAAGGTATTTCACACACACGTAGTTGTTCTTATTTTTTTTTATCTAGTCCATTATCTTGTTAGTTCATATCTTGTTAGTTCACATCTTGCTAGTTTATATTTTGCCAGTTCGTATCTCGTTAGTTCATACCTTGTTAGTTACATTCTGCTAGTTCATATCTAGCTAGTGCTAGTTCATATCATGTTAGTTTATCTCTTGCTAGTTCTTTATATACTATTTGTCATCATGGTTTCTCGTTGTTCCAACTTATTTTGGACTAACAACATTAATCGCAATATGGTTGTACTCTGCTCCTTTCCTAACTGAATCGTTGTTATAGGTGAGGTTGACGTGCCTACTCTTGAGCTATGGACCAAACGAGGGGGAGATAGAGACTTTAAGGCCAAACCATAGAAGACTAGTTAGTTGTATGGTAGTTTTCTATAAATGTAAAAGCTTACATTCTTCTTCAAATGTAAAAATTTTATATTTTGTAAAGTTGATTTAGTTGTTGTGAATGAGCAGTTAGTATTTATGAGCACTTTGTTTATTGTGGGCTAGACATCGTACTACCGCCGATACCGCGGCGTAGGCTGGGCTTGGACACGCACGCGTATCCCGAAAAGCGGGTGCGGGTCGTGATATATTCCCCTTCTGATACCGCAGGACATAGTCCAAGATAAAATACTCCCATATCTTGTATTTCTTTTGCGTCAGCAACTCTTCCAGCTTGATATAATCTATCTAACATAATATTATAAGTAGCAAGTACTTGTTGCAGTCCCTTACAAGGCATCTCATCAAAATGGTGTCTAGCTCAAAAACTTTAAATGCTTTACTTGTCTCTTGTTTATCTTGCTCTATATTTAGGGAAAGTTGACTCTTGACATAATGATGAGTGCTCAGTATAAAACCAAGAGAGTTAGGTAGATTATGCCATTTTGATGCCAAAGTCTCTAACTACATAAAAATAATTTACTGTATAATCATGTTTTCTGTTGTTTTATCTGTACTTATGTTACTTGTTTTGTTTTATTTTATTTTGTTAGGGAGACTAACATGGGGTATCAGACAATATGGAAACATGAGTATCCGAGTCAGCTGGCTTATTGACTCAGGTCTTAGCTGACTCGGATACGTCCATATTGTTCAGTATGGCTAGCCTTTATATTCTTGTCAAGTGATTCAAATTGTGTGTGCAGCAATAAAATCAATGTGTATTGATAATTCTGTAATAATGAGTTCAATATCTATATAAGAACTGTATATTGATAATTTGTGTTCTTGTTCTCTCAGGAACTTGCTGAAAAAATGAAGGTGCATGCATGCTGTAAATAGGGGAATGTTGTAGATATGGGAGGGATGTGCTCCGGTCTAGTTTGCTACTTTTTTTTTTCATTTGTATGATTATCAAATGTGGTTGGATTATGTTTTGTGGTTTGGACGTTTAAGTGGTATGAAAAGTATAGATGTGGGATATGTGTACTGGTTGAATTATGTTGTGGTTGGACAAGTGATGGATGTTTGTGGTGGGATGTGTATTAGAAGTTTTTTGGTGTATGAACAATACAGTTTGTTAATATAAAAATTGGGTTTTACAGTAATTTGATGTATGTGTAACTTCTGGATTGATATTATGTGTGTTTGATTAATATTATATAATTCTTGACGGAATTTTGGCAAGCCTCACTTGACTGCATTTTGGCAAGCTTCTCTTGACGGTTGTTAAACGTCAATTTTAATTCAAATCATGTTGCATAATAGCCTGTGAATAACTGCTTTTCTTGACGGCTGTAACCCCCTTTTCCGAAATTTAAAATTTCTTTTTTTACATTTTTTATGTTTTGAGAGAAATAACCTCCGGGACGTGTTAACGTTAATTTCTAGTATTTCAAACTGATTTGGGCTTTATATATTTTTATGTATAAGTATTTAGTTGAAGGGTGTTATATTTTGGTTCCCTTTGGGTTCTCTTAATGAGCATAAACTTTATTTTATATTTGGTTTGGTATATATATATATGTATATCTAAAATATTTTTGAATAAAGTGTATTTTAAAAATTACTTTGGGTGGATACATGTAAAGGGTTATGGATTTAAAAAATATTATATATACATCTTTTGGTTGCTTGTGTATCGGCTTAAGGTTATTATTGGGCTTGAGTCTATCGTCTAGATTAATATTTGGTTGTAATATCTTGGGCTTTCATTTGATTAATTATTCTCTAAAATTATGAAAATTATTGATAGCTATTTTAATAAAACTTATATAGGTATTACAGAATAGATAATTCCTTAATAATATTTTATCAAAGTATTTCCTTAAATGAAGATTTGATTTATAAAAAAAATATACTTTACGGTATCTTGATAATAAGGAATAATATTAATTGGTATTTGAATTTGCATTTTAAGTTATTACTATTGTCTATTAAACAGATTATGATTAGATTAAATCGACTTTAAATATCTTTTGATTTTAAAATTAAAGGGAAGTATTAGGATAAACTCCTATTTAAGGAGGCCCTCTGCCTCATCACTTTCTCATCTACCACCCCTGCCAAATCCAGCCACCATCATCCCTAATCCTAATCATAACTGTAACCCTAAACCGAAACCTAATTGACCGCAGCCCCCGGCCATCGCTCGACAGCAGTTGACTGCCTCGCCACCATTTCCCTGGATGCCGCGCCGCGCCCAGCCCCGTCCACCACCATCCCTGAGTCCCCACCACCGTGTCATTGTCTCTCCATCGCTCTTCTCCTCCCCGTAGAACCCGACACCCAAGTCACGCCACCATCCCCTCGGCCAAACCTCGCACCACCTGTGTCGAAACCCTAGCTCTCCGCAGTTCCATCATTCCCGACCGGCCTCCCCTATTCATCCTTTCTCTGTTACTCTGCCACCGTCGCAACAACATCACCACCAATACAGCAACTCCATGGGAGTCGACCCCACCAACAACCTCTCCGCCCAACTCCGACAAACCACCCATATCCACCCCAATCACCATTCACCTCCGATCCTGCATCTCCGCTGCTGTGAACGTCCCCGGCCAAGCCGCTTCCGTACTCGCCCGACCCAGTCATAACAGGACTTTCCCCTCGCCACTCTTCTCTGATCTTATCCCCATCCCCGCCAACGCGTGGGTGAGTGCCGGTTCGCCTCCACTTTTCCTGGCCGCCGCCGTGAGGGGTAAGCGCCGCGCCCTGCCAACGCCACCAGCGGCCAACCGCCGTTCTCCTCGATCTTCCGCGGACGCCGCGTCCCTCCCACCGCACGGCCGCAGCTCGCGTGCCCCTTGTCTTTCCGACGAACCACCGACACGCCACCACCGCAGCCCGTACCAGCCGCCCTCGGCCTCGAACTGCGCCTCTCGTCAGCAGCGCCCGACGCCGCAGGGTGAGCTCCCCGTGCTCGCGCCCCTATTGGACGGTCGCGCGCCGCAAGCAGCGCCTCATAGAACGGACCGTCGTACGCGTCTCCTGTAGGCTCGTCGGCCGTCCGCCGCACTCGAGGCCAACCATCGCCCAGATCTGGAAGGTGAGCCAACTCTTTCTTCCTCCCTCTCGGTCGTTCTCAGCCAACTCTCTTCTTCCGCTTTCTATTTCTATTTCACTTTCTTTTTCTGTGTTTAAAAAACAGTGCTTAAAAACAGAGTGCTTTGTTGTTGTTGTTATTATTATTATTATCATTATTTGAGAGATGACAGGTTTATCACTTGGGGTTAGTAATTGGATTAAGGAATTAGGCTTTAGTTATAGACATGGGCCAAAGCCCATTTGAGTCATGATAAATATTTTGGTAAATTTGGGTTCCTTGAACAGTTGAGCTATTAAATATTTACAATATATATATTTTTACATAATGGGACCCATCCATTCGACTACGTAGATATGACTTATTTTGATTTCATTTGATATTGAGTTATTTTAATAAATATTGTTTAGTAAATCAAATATTATTGGTCCTTATTAAATTAATAATGTGGGCCCTATTCTAAAAGGATTATTCAGGCAAAGCATTTCTTCGGACTTTAAAAATCTATTTTATCAAGTTATATATATTTTCTAACCAGATTTCATTTTGGTCTCATTAAAATACCTTCTGAAAACTCTATATTATTTTGACTAATAATACTTAATGATTCCTATTCCAATAAATTTTTATATTAGAAAAAATGGCATTTATTACTAATGGTTAGGTCTTATATATCTAATATTTCTAAAATAAGTTTTGAATAGACAATATTTTGGGCTTTTCATTAAAATAAATTTTGTGACATTACAAGTACAAGCTAGGTTTTATAATAATTCTAAATAGGTTATACATATTTTCTAGATATAGTTACATACGAACCTTCTTCTATAAGAACAATTTTCTCTTAGATTAATCTTAAATCGTGACTGATCATTTCTTCCTTTGCTCCCTGCAATTTTGGACTTTATCAACCTTAGAAAACTGGGCTATCATGGACCCGACGGGACTATCGATTTTACCAGCAAAGGACCATAGGCAAGTACAGTTTCTGATTGCTTTTCGATTCATAGTAGTCTATACATTTCATGTTTATACATATGTCTTGCTGCTTGTTGACATGCTCGTCACACGGAGTAGTCGGAAGGGGAAATATCTTAGTAAACATGTGGACTACCCAGATCTATCCCCATGATATCTATTCGTGAATAATAGCAGCTGTACACGACACGTGCAGGGTGCCGGATTTACCTCCTAGTCGTTCACATGTCGAAACGGATATTTCAAATCACATAGGTAGTTGTATTTTATTTGTTTTCCTCGTCTTCTCCACCGTGCCATGTCATCAGTACTTTCTAGTTTTTATCTCTCATATGTTATTTTTATGTCTTGTAAATCCTATTGTATTTTTGTATTGTCGTCGGTTTGTGTGTTTGTTCCATTCCTGACTGGAAACCAACATTTTTCAGGTTAGCCGTGGATTCACTTAGCTTTGGGAGATACGGGTGTACTTGCAGACATAAACCTAGAAATAGATAGCAGTGGTATTATTTTCATTAAATGTGTAAGAATATTATATTTTCTTTCCAATATAAATCTTGTAATTGTTGTAAGAAATCTTAGAAATATGAATGAGCAATAAAGTTGTTATTTTGTGATTTTGAGCATCATGACCGTGACAGCGTTCTACCG
Organism: Iris pallida; assembly: GCA_029216955.1. NCBI lineage: Eukaryota > Viridiplantae > Streptophyta > Magnoliopsida > Asparagales > Iridaceae > Iris > Iris pallida. The sequence goes on from JANAVB010009400.1 coordinate 12,900,028, forward strand.
TCCACTCTGCGGCGCAGGCTGGCTTGGACACGTCACGTATCCGAAAAGCGGGTGCGGGTCGTGACAACGGCTAATAGCCGTCATCTAGGCCGGAGTCAAGAAAAGTTTTTGCCTACGTTGACGGTTTCTAAAAACTGCTATCTTGACGGCTAAAAACAGTCAAGAAAATTATTTCATATGACGGTCAAAAACCGTCAAAAAAAGTCCTACCAGCGACCGTCAAGAAAAGGGAGGCTTTTCTTGACTCCAGCCTACTTGACGAATCCGAAACCGTCAAGATACCCATTTCTTGACAGGAAATCACCGTCAAGAAAAGCCTTTTTTCTTGTAGTGTGTATATATATATATATATATATATATATATATATATATATATATATATATATATATATATATATATATATATATATATATATATACTAGTAAGTTAATATTTTATTTTTAAATATGTTAAATAATTTTCTTTGATATCCTTGTGTATTTTTATGATTTTTTAACTATATATATATAATTTTTTTTTATTTTTTTTTAACTATATGATTTTTTAACTATATGATTTTTTTTAACTATATATATATATATAAATATATATATATATATATATATATATATATATATATATATATATATATATATATATATATATATATATATATATATATATATATATATAGGAGCGGATGAAAAGCCCCCCTTAGAAAATCCCTCACTCTAAATGTTAATGTTAATATTAATGTTAATGTTAATATTAATTTTTTTATTTTTATATTAATTTTAATGTTAATGTTAATATTAATGTTAATGTTAATGTTAATGTTAATGTTAATATTAATTTTAATGTTAAGTTTAATGTTAATTTTAGTATTTAACGTTAATATTAACATTAATATTAACATTAACATTAATATTAACATTAAATTACGGCTGAGAGTGAGGGTTTTTTTTGGGGGGTTTTCTAAGGGGGGCTTTTGATCCGCTTCCTATATATATATATATATATATATATATATATATATATATATATATATATATATATGTATATATATATATATATATATATATATATATATATATATATATATATATATATACATATATATATATATTTGTATGTACACCTATCATTGGTTTACTTTATTTTGTTATCCTTATTATTGTTATTATTATTGTTGTTATTATTATAAAAATATGTTTATTTTTGGTTATTTTGTGTGCTAAGAAATAGATAATTGTAACACCCACTTTTCTAAAATGAGGATAATTTTGAACTTTTGTAAAAGTTTATTATTTAATAATAGGATTTATGATTTATGGGAATTTTTAATTAATTTAATACTATTTAAAATTGGTGAATTATAGTTTTGATGTGTTAGTTAGTAAACTCTAGAACTGTTGAGCCTAGAGACTAACCATGACCATGGGGACCTAACCATGTGATTAGAATGACTATTTACAAACTTTTTAGGCTAAGGATATTTTGGTCATTTTGTGACTTTTGAATTATTTAGGATTTTAATTAATTGGTGAATTTTAGATTATTTTAATAATATTTAAATTGATGTATTATGATTTTGGTCATTTTTCATATTTTAATATGTTGGAAATTTTTTATATTTTTAATATTGTTTTTATTGGATTTGTTTAGTCGGGTTTGAGTTTCGTCTCGTTCCGACTTGTATTGTGACCCGGGTAGCTTAAACTCTAGATGGGACCCAATATTAAGTTAAGAAAGGCTCACAAGACCCAACATTAAGTTAGTTAATTAAACAAATTTTTATCATGTTAGAATGGTTAAGTTAGAGACTCAAAACTAGATCATTTTGACCCCAAACTTGAACCTAGTCTAGACTTAACCATATGAGACTAGAGAGGGGCAATTAGGATATTTTCATTAGCCCTACTGGACACTTTATGGCAGCCACCTTTAGGGGAGAATGATTCATTTCATTCATTACAATCTTGCCTCTTTTATTTTCCTTTTGTTCTTCCCCAATTTTAGAGAGCCTTCCTATTGATTTGATCTCCAAATCAAATCATTCCTTCACCAAACCTTTCCTCAATCATTTCCATTCTCCAAGGGAAGGGTGCTACCAAGGATTGGAAGAGGAGTGCAAGGATGAGTGTTCACTTTGAGGATCTTCGTATCAGAGCCGTGTCCTAAAGGATTTCATTGGGATTCTCCTCCTAATAGGTAAAATCCATCCTCTAAATCGATTTCCTTTGCATATAAATTAGTTTTGAATCCGTAGGATCCATCTTCATGCATGTGTCCCATTTAGATTCAAATTTGAAGCCATTTGGAGCTCTCTTGAGGATTTTAGATATGTGTCTTGTGTCCTACTTGATAGATCCCAAATTAGGACACCCCATGTGTATGTATGTATGATAATAGTTTAAATAGATATTTAAATTCAGTTTTAGAATGGTTAGAGAGTGGATTGATCTTATTTAGGATGGTTAGAATGAGTTTTATTTGGATACCTATGTTTGTATCCAAGTATTTTGGCCTATATGTGTTCTTTTGTCCAAAACAACTCAAATTCGTCATAATATTCATCCACATTTTTATTAACCAAAACAACTTAAAAATGTCATAACTTTTAGCTTCGAACTCCGATTTATCTCCCATTTTTTTTAAAAGAACCATATCGAAGTTAACTTTCCAAATATATATTTTAATAAGCCAAATTCGTTCTGAAACTTTCTGTAGAATTATTTGAGTGTCAGCTGTACGAAAGACGAACGTGTTTTGGTATTTTCGCAATTTCGGAAGCTTTCAGACACGAAAATGTGATCCGTTTGAAGTTTCGGAAAGCTAACACGAAGGGCTACAACATAATTTAATCCTAAAATTTAGTAGAGGCCCAATTGGTACAATATTGATTTTAAGTAGAAGAGTGACTATACGATATATGTATTTTGTGTAACCTATGAGCCTATGTAGTATGGATATTAAGTGAATATAGAGTATGTAATCACTACACCATAACATTCAATTACCCACGGTTATTACCGTGACAATTATTTTTCGTAACGGTAATAACCGTTACTAGTGGGGCGTGGTTATTATTTGGTCACGGTAATAACCGTTACAAATAATTTTATTGGTCACGGTTATAACCGTTACAAATATTCCATTTATCACGGTTATAACCACGGCAAATATTCTATTTGTCACAGTTATAACCGTGGTAAATATTCTATTTGTCACAGTTATAACCGTGGCAAATATTTCATTTGTCACAGTTATTAATGTGACAGTTAGTTTGTTTTGTCACAGTTTTTACTGTGACTACATTATTTTTTTCGTTACTATTCTCCACTAATTGTCACAGTTATAACCATTACAATTGGACTATTTAAATAAAAAAAAACTACATTCAACTTGTAACTAAACAATAAACAACATATCCAATTCATAATATTTTACTTTCATAATAATTCAACCATTCCAAACCAATAACTAAACAACAAAATTTTCAATAACAATTCCGAGCAAGTAACTAAACCACATGAGGTTGCAAAAAACAATTCAACCATTCCAAAGTAGAAACAAAACCACATAATTTCAAATAACAATTCAACCATTCAAATTAGTGATTAAACCACAGGATGTTCAATAGCATCCATACATTAATATTTTAGTAAGGAAACATTCCATTGTTGGTTTCAATGACAACAAAACAAGGCTCTAGATGCATAAAGCAAACCACAAAACATTTCAAACTCTTGTGTTTTTGGATAATCAAGACGAGGCTCTCTTGAGGAAGAATGAAAGTGCTTGCATCCATGCTAAAACTGTACATATTCTTGCATGTAAGAGTAAAAGAAGTATCCAATTAAAAAGCGTGCAAACTAGTAAAAGAAGTTTTAGGAAAAACATATATACATGTGAGCACATGTTCTTTGCACATCTATAGAAAATATAAACTACAAAAATGGTCTCACAATCCACCATGGCACTACATGTCCAATAACTACATCATTGTTTTGCTCAAGAGTGCAGAAGTTTTAATGGGTCCATGTTGAAACTTAATATACGGTAGGTATCCAATTATAACTCCACAAGACATCTACAATGCCAACCATGCCAAATAATCTAAAAGAAAGAAACCAAACATCATATGTCGGAAGCATACCATTAATGATCAAATGCCTTCTAACTTCTTCAAAAGAAGCTCTTTTTGCATTTTTGCATATTTTACAGGGGCAACTACATGTTGTAAGTCCGGGGAGTGAGTGCTTCATTGCAAATTCCATAAAAATTGAACCCCCTCTTTGTACTCAGACTTATTTCTATGTGGAATTTTTATCCACCCTTTTGGAATCGATCTTGACATGATAGCAAAAAATTATATCCTCTCTCAAACAATCAACCTAACAAACGAAAAAGATGAATATTAGTAAGATTTTATATCATTTGAAAACGGTTTATTCGTACAATTGAAAATCTAAAATAGAATGGCTTAATATATAAAAATATATACACACCATTCCCTCTCTCCAACCGTTTAGAAGTGCGAGCCTACTAATGAAAGTAACGTTTGGTTTGCAGAATTGGAGCCTTGGAAAGGAAATGATTCATTTCCTTTGTTTGGATGCCAAAAAAAATAAGGAGGAAAGAAATTTGGTTCCCAAGAGGAAGGAACATAGGAGGGAAAATGGTTCCTCTCACCAACCCAAATATTTATTTTTCTTCTCTAAATTTCCACAACAATGTGAATAGTTCCTAACATCGTTCTCTATAATGGTTCCTAACATCGTTCTCTGTAATGGTTCCTAACATCGTTCTAGTTCCGATATGCTCAAATCAAAAATTTAAAAATACAAAAGTTCAAGTGGGAAATCAACCAAATCCAAAAAACAGATTACTCATATTTTTGAAAAACCCTAAGAAAAACCATATTTCTCATGTCGTTCTGGTTCCAAACACTTTTCTCATATCGTTCTGGTTCCTAACAGATTACAAAAAACAGATTACTATATTTCTCATATCGTTCTGGTTCCTAACATATTTCTCATATTTCAAACAGATTACTCATATCGTTCCGGTTCCTAACACTTTTCTATTTTTGAACAATTACTCATATTCTGAAGTTTAACATACAATAAAAAAGCAAAAATCAACCAAATCCAAAAAATCGAGAGAGAGAGAGAGAGAGGAGAGAGAGAGGAGAGGTGATGAGGGGGAGAGAGAGGAGGCGAGAGAGAGAGAGAGAGTATGAGGGAACTACCTTCGTTGCTTTCCAGTATCGAAGCAAAACCCAAAACCCTAAGAAAAACCCTAAGAAAAACCAAAACCTAAGAAAATCAAACCCTAATAGAACCAAAATCTTGAGAGATCGTGAGAGAGAATGAGAGGCGCCATTCGTTGCTTCTCTAGTAATCGAAGGGATCGTGAGAGAGAAGGAGAGGGTCGGCGGTCACAGGTCGAGAGAGGGGAAGGGGGAAAACCATCCGAGTGCGGGAATGGAGTGAGGGAAATTTTGGGACTCTTTTTTTCTTTGTAAGCCAGTAACACTTTTTTGAGGCACATGTTTTGCATGTGACCTAAAATGTAAATTTGTAACAGTTTTTATTGTTACAAAGAATATTAAAACTTATAAAATTATAGAATCATAATTTTAGTAACAGTTTTGCTAATAGTAACGGTTATAACTGTTACCAGATTGTAATGTTAATAAACGTTACTATTGGAAAAAAATTGTGTTAAAATTGCCTATTATGGTGTAGTGAATGCATGATATGTTAGATGAATGAAATGATATATATATGATATATATTTTCTTACATTAATGTATATATATGGTTGAATGCAAGCATGTAGGAATGCAATATAATATGCATTGTAATGAATGTTAAAACATATATAATGTATAAAAGTATGTGTTGTAATGTGCATGAATGTATATATCTATGTAACTATGTAAATATGCATGATGAACATATGCCTATATAATAAATATGTATGTAATGTGGATGCATGTATGTATGAAGGTATGTATTTATATATATTATCTATTTTATATTATGCATTGTTGTGGTTCATATTGTCTTGTGATTGTTGTGAGTGTTAGCCTAGGCTGGTTTAGGCCTAGTAAGACTTGTTTAGACTTGTTTGGGCTAGGACTTGATCTAGTTAACCTAGTTGACTAGTCTAGTTGACTAGAGTTGACCAAGAGTTAACTTTAGTCCAGTTTGACCCCAAACTTCATGTAGATACATTGTAGCAGTCTGTTATATCATTTTAGACTTATGGTGACTTGGTACTGTAAAATAGGAGACAGACACCACTCCTCGGACAGTAGATAGTCTTCAGATACTCAGGATACAGGCGCAGTACATTCTCTGATCATTTCATATCCTGTTTAGATATTCTCCTGCTTTAAATTACTTTACTTGATACTGTCACGTTGGTCACACGGATAGTACTATATGGATCCTCTTGAGATGTTATCCCCTCAGGAGCTCGGATAACGACATGTCTGTGCGTTCACTTACATCATGTATCACTATGCTTTATGGTTCATTGATCACTTGTGACATGTACTTCATGATCACAGAGTCTTTCTGAATCTCCATTTATTGGGCTTTTCTAGAATCTCCATTTAGGGACTATAGTACCACACTTCGGGGGGTGTTACATGAATCATAACATAACCTGGTTGGATCCTTGTGTATTGATTGGGGGTACGGGGGAGTAGAAGTGGACTGTGAATAATATCCAAGTCGTGTAGCATCAGAATCATTCTATAGTGTAGCATCAGAATCATCCTATGCCATTTACATGTCTATTGTACTCTGACTCATAGTCATGTTAGTTCTTATTTATAGTAGATATTTCTATTACAGTCTTTCTCGTTTACATACTGTATTTCTTTCAGTTCTGTGATCTTACTTTACTGTATGATATTTTCTAACCTGCTATGAACTGTTGAGTGTATTGTGCTGCTCTGTCGGACTGGAACCTGTTGAAAATATTACAAAGGCGAGGAGGAGGCCTGTGTGGATACTTTCTAGGGACAGCCCTATACGATGTGAGTGGACTCTCAGGAGGACCCAGCTCTAGCTGAGACATTACCTACTGCCTAGATAGTTTAGTTAGGCTTATCTACTTATGTTGTCTTGGGATAGCTTAGTTAGGCTTTATTTCTGTTCTTGAGATCTGGATGTATATATTCTTTCATATTCAGTAGTTGGATTGTATTTCTGGATATTTGTGAGATGTTATCTTAGACACTTAGACTTTCTGATCATCTGTATTTTATTTGAGTTCTATATCATATCGTGTTTTCTTTAGTATGATTGAGTTACATTCTGCTATGTCACCCCCATTCGGGGAGTATAAATGCTTAGCATATATGTTAGATGTTGTGTCTAGGATAGCGTTCTACCGCTGACACTGCGGCGTAGGGTGGACGTACCCACTTTCGTGCCTTACTTTAGGGACGGATCGTGACACGTTTTAGTGGTGGCCCATTACAGGTCAAGACTAGAAGTGTA
>JANAVB010009400.1:12925265-13122765 GCA_029216955.1 Iris pallida
AGTATTTATATTATCCAAATATTTAATATTGGGTATCCTTCCTTTCAAGGTATCTATAATATAATTTAAGAAAGTATTTTTTAGAAGAATTTAAATTTACAACATTACAATAAATATAAAATAAAAATTTTGAAAACTCAGGAAGTGAGCTTACGATTACCCACCTTAGAATATTTATTCTAGAAATTTAAAAGGCTACGATAGGTATGACTAAGAATATAATCAGAAAACAAAATTTCGATCGATACGAAAAATGAAAATGAATAATCAAGGGAATGATATGATTCATGATCAAATTTTTTGTTTAAGGATGATCAAAGAAATCGGTTTAACATGAACAATTGTTTAGACATGATCAAAATATGACCAATTATATGGTCAAAGGATCTAGTCAAGATAAGATCTAAGCATGCTTAAGGATAAACACAAAAATAGGATTAGCTAAAAGTCATTAGGTACGATTAACCACTAGCAGAAATTACATAAGCATGATCAACGATCAAAAGTTAGACAAAGTCTAACAGGATTAAATTACTTGATACGGGTTAGGATGTTGTTACGAGCAAGGCTAACCATGCAAGTCATCCAAGTATGATTAAATTTGGCAGAGTATGAACATGATTAACTACCATGATCAAGGAGGAATAAATCAACATTAGCAATAATAGAGTTTGAAGTATAGGCACAACTATGACTATAGTCAAATAGTTTAGCATGATCAAAGTCGTTTAGGAACGATCAAAATTCAAGTTGTTTGGCACGATTAACTCGATTAACTATTTAGGCAAAATTATTTAGGCCACGATTACAAAATCAAAATCTAAAAGTATGCAAATTGATTGATTGGAATATAATAAAAATAGTCTAGTTGCGATTAAAAGGTCGTAGAATAATCCAGGAATCTTTGGCACGTAATAGAAATGGGATGTCAAGTCTAGTAGTAGAATTTTAAATGACTGTTAGGAGGAACGATGATTCTAGAAAAGAAACATGGTTTATTAGAGAAGAGGTATAAAATCAAATTTGCAGATTATGAAAATAATAGTCACTGTCAATAAAAAGTAGAAACCTCTATGGTATTTGAAAACGTATGCATATCTGAAGTCGTTTCACCGAAAATCCACGTCTCGCCAGTGTACATCTGGCTGCAACAAATCCTTGGTTTTCATGACTCAAATATGATATATATCGAATATTCTATTAGCTCTACCAATATTAACATACAAGTCAAAGGTCAAAATAGGACAACTAGGAACAGTTTAATAACCTTTGATAACTTACACTTACTCGAAATTACTTCAACTTAGGGATCATGCCATGCCAGTGCGCTGCCGGCTGCAATGAACCGCAGTCTCAATAATTCAAAAAAATGACGATATGTGTGCTGTCTTGTCATCGTAAGTCATCACAATTATTCCAACTATATCCCCAAGAATTTCAAGGGGTTTCAAAATTCATACAAGTTGATCAAGATAGAAAAGTGCAAGTATCCGTCCTTGAAGTGAAGGTATATTTTTTTGAAAATCAAACAATCGAGTTATGTATCCATTTTGAAATTAAAAGATCGATAATGAAAGACGAACGAAGCCAAGCGAAGTAAAATTTCCAATTCTATTTCCCTAGGATCGAGGGAAAACATTATCTATATATTAGATATATATATATATATATATATATATATATATATATATATTATATATATATATATATATATTATTATATATATATATGTTGAATTTTAACAAAACTACTCGGAATAGATATATGGATAGTGGAATCAAGTTAGGATTAATACTCAGTGGATTGGAAATAAAATTGATAATTATAATTACCCATGTCCAATGGGAAATAATTAGTCAATAAGAATTTTATAATAGGATGATGAGATTTAGGGGGAGAGAATAAAATTACATAAATGGTCAAGACTAGAATAAATCATTGGAGTCCTAGTTTATCAAGCGAACAATCTACCAACCTTAGATCCTACCATCATATCAAAACTCAATGGTAATCCTTCTAGGAAATTCTCTAAGTAGCTAATATCGTATAGAATTCAGTAAATCCCTACCTAAATCATATGTACCTATATATCACCTTAACAACCCGACAATAAATTGAATAGGGGATCTTAATCCTAGCCATCTCCTAAAAAAACCAGTCCTAATTATAAATGAGCACTTCCAATCGCAGGCTCGCGATAGTATGACTAACTTAAGTACTACCACAAGTTGCATGATTTTGTGAAAATGGACCTGCATAGGTCACACTTCATTCTCGGCCATTATCTTATTGTTTTGTGATTGAGTATGAATATTAGACATTATATGTCCCCTTTTGGCGATGTGATATCATTGATAGGTTGTGTATACACTCATGGGATATGTTAGTTAGTATTATTCATCTATCCAGCATTCTATCGCCATATTGCGGCGTAGGCTGGACGTACCTAGTGTCACGACCTGTACCCGTGTTTTGGGATACGAATATATGTCCAAGCCAGCCTATGTGCAGTGTCGAGGGTAGAATGCTGTCAAGGCCATGATGCTCAAAACATAAATAATAACTTTTTGCTAATTCACAATAACTAAATTAACTTACAATATTCATAAGTTTACATTTGAAGAAAATATAAACTCTTATAATTGTTAAAAAGACTATAACTCATATATTAGCTAATCTCTAGGTTTCGGCCTACAAGTACACTCGTCTCCCCAAAGCTAAGCGTAGTCGCGGCTACCTGAAAAATGTTAGTTCCAGCATGAATTGAACGAGTACAGTTCCTTGAGTGCAGTTCCAATATATGATAATGACTATAAAACAGAGGTAGCCATAAAAAATGATAAAATAATCAGGATAATGGTAACAAGAGACATGAGGAATGTAGAACATAGGAAATACTACATGGTTTTGAAGTACCTTTTGATATGTGATCGGTCTAGGAAAGTTCACACGATGTCTACGATGTCTAAACAATGTACGATGTCTACTTTACAGGAAATAACAATGTCTACGATATCTACTTTGCAATAATTAAATAATGTCTACGATGTCTACTTGCAGTAAATAAACAATGTCTACGATGTCTACAATGTATACGGTCATATCACACATCATTTGGTACTTCGCCTTACGGACACTACAGATAAGAAATGTGACAAGGTATGGAAGAGACAAGAGTCAAATATGAATGACTAACAATAAATATAGTATAATCAATATCGAAAACAAACAACAAATGTCTCGCCTGGGCATTTGCAGGTAAAACGATAATACCAACCACTCAATAGCCACAAAAGTCCAACTCGCACAACTGTCTTCGGATGCTGAAACAGACATCACCAATATGTTTGGTATAAAAGAAATGTATAAGAATGCTTATCCAAAAGTCTAATTCTGGACCACGGGCAAAAGATATTTCGGATCAAAATGATGTCCGTTACTAGACCTACTTTGCACCGAAAAGTGTGCCAGTATCTACGGTCTCTAAATTCGTCAATCTATATATTTATGGGTCCGATTTGACGAGACAAACCCAACTGTATGTCCAAAGTTGGATTTCGGTAGGCCGTGCACAAAGTCGTCCATTGGATCAGGCCGCGGGCCCGCCAAAAGGGCATCTGGTCGACCTTCTCATAATCGGACCAACCTTGGCATACAGGACAAAAAATAATACGGTCCTGTGGCAAAAGTTCGTTTCGAGAGAAACATGCACGAAGTTATGGGCTAGTTCGCAAAGAGGACATTATTGGGTATCTCAACGAATACGCTTCAATTTTGTCGTGCACGCACAACAAAATCGAGGTCGTCGAATCCCACATGTTGACAACATCCATACACGTCTTTCGATGCATGGGTTGCGACCACATTGCCTGTTGTCTGGGTGCACGACGTATCAAAAAAAGTTCAATTTTCTATCGTTGAGATAGTTTTTTGGTTAATTTGGGACACTGATTTCTCGATGCTCAGTCGATCAATCGACTTCTATAAAAAGGGTTTGGGAAGACCTATATGTTGTCTTTCACTATTTTTAATTTGTTTTGGATAAACCCTAATGTCCCAATGACAATCGGTCTTCTAAAACAGAGTTTCAACTTCGAAACTGTTCTATTTTTTGATCGAATTTTTCTCTCGATTTTGATTTGATTTTCTGTCGAATGAAATTCAATCCTATTCAAACTAGCAGACAAATGTTCGAGAGGGTTATGTTGGGATTGTACTTGAGGAAGCAACTCGATGAATGGTCTAGCGTGGCGGCGAAAAACATGCCATGAAATAGGCCTTACAGATAGCTACTACACTGCTGTGGCACCTATTGTAGGTGCCGTGGCGGCTGTTCTGACGATGACGATGGCTCGGGAACGGTGATAGGTGATCGTCGGTCGACACAGGGGTTGGGGAAGGTCGTCAGGGGTTTTCTGGTCTCGCGACAGGGATTTACCCCAAAATTTTCGAACAGGGTTCTATCTTTACCTATTCGATTAAATACAAATACTAAGTCCGAATTTGAATCCTAAGTTTATCGGGATTTTAGGTTATCCACAAGAGAACGGGATATGGATTCTGTGGAAGGAAGTTCAGATTAAATGATGGAGTTTGATCGGTTTCAAACTTTGGAAAATTGGCAGAAAATGCTCTGAACGCCAAGGGGGTCAGGCTTGAAGACAGGGAACAGGATCGGGTTTATGGGCCATTATTCAACTCACAAGATATTCATATCTCGTGAGAAATTACAATATATATATATATATATATATATATATTTTTATATATATATATATATTTATAAAATATATATATATATATATATATATATATATATTATATATATATATATATATATATATATATATATATATATATATTTATTCATACACATATATATACATAAATAATTCAAAAATAGAAAAAAAACTAATGATAATATAGCTTAGAAATATGTATCCCTATTTTCTCTTAACAAGGTATGTATACATATACGCCTGTAATATTCCTAATAATCCATATAAAATGTAAAAAGAAAAGAAAATACTATGATAGTTCATAAATAAGGATAATGTTTGTATTTATATAATAAAATAATTTTATAAAATACTTATTAAATAATATAAATCATAAATACTGATAACTACATATTTCATGAATCTATATACGATCACCAATACCTTTTATAAAAATATTCACTGTATGCATTCACTAATTTACTCTAGTAAATCATAAGGTACATCTAGGGATAAATTGATATGGAAAAATATAATTGAATAACAAAAATAAGGAATAAAAATAAAATAAATACTTAATAAAAATTTGGGGGTTTATATTCTACCCAACTTATAAAAATTTTGTACTCGAAATTGAAAGAATCTTAATATCCAGAAATGACGAGTTTAATTACAAAAGGATAACAAGTACGTCTAGTCATAACACAATTTCTGAAACAAGGGAGGAGATAGTTAAAAGGAATTCAAATTGACATCGTATCCTACAAGATGTGTATTCTTGGTTCAAGATCCTACCCAACTTATAAAATTGGCTAACCTTGAAGATCGTTGTTAAAAGGCTTCTGATAAGGACAAATCTAAGGGAAGAGGCATGAGAATATGGGACACTTCTGCCCACACTCACAGATTCTAAGTGAGCCTAGATATTGCCATTGTGTTCTTGGTCACTAATTTCAAGGGGAAATTATTACGATTATCATCGTTCCTATAGGGGTCATACTTCAAACAAGATAGTGACCATTTCTTGTTCGAAAATAACTTAAATGTGTCGTTTCAAAAATGATTTCATTCTTCTCCTAACATAGAAAACTAATAGGTGAGCTTGAAAAACTTAAGGAGAGAAGAATTTATGGCCAGGAGTTGAGAACCCTGGTAAGTGTAGAACCTTTCTATAGAATATGATTAGGTAAGTATTCTGGTTTTTTAAGTCATAGTGACTAATGTGTGTGGGACCGATGTTTGGTGTTGTGTAGGAGGCATGTGCTAGTTTGAGAGAAAAAAATCATGTCATAGGTGTGGTGCGTCTTGTATGAATCATGAGTATTCAGTTCGTTTGGGGAAATGGGTTGATATTGCATGGTTTAAGATCACAAAGGACAGAAATTGTCATATGTGGTTTGTTCTAAGGGAATTACGTCATACACGTAGTGTAACTGAAATGGAGCACAAGAAGGTACGTTTGTACATGACATGTATCTCATGTGTATAGTTTAACTGGTCTAGTTCGTGAGTGTGAACTTTGTTGAAAGAAAGAGGCTAGTGTTGTGCTTCAAATATCAAAGTCACGGTAGAGGGTATCAGTTGGTACGGATAGAAATGGACGTTATGAAGCACTATTTTATTAGTTTTTTGGAACCACTCTATCCCAATTATTTGCTAATTCAAAGGAACCCTACGTTCTTAGAGAGGCTTGCCTATACACTTCAGTAATTTCTGTTCTCGAAATTTAATCCAAGACATAATTCTATGATATAATGGATTTGAAGAATCAAGGTTGCGATCCTTTACCGTGGTTATCTAAACGCACAAACAAGGGATATAAAATGCAATATGATGGTCGTATCGTAACTTCTAAATAGAGGGAAGAATGGTTACAAATGGATTCCAAGTTTGGCATCCTATTTTAGAATATAGGGTACACTACGTTCAAGGTTCTATCCCACTTACAGAAATTGGTTAATCGTGGAAAGCACCGTAATAGGACTTCTAAGAAGGTCAAATTTGAAGGAGATGTATGAGAATATGGGGTGCTTCTGATCATAGTCACAGACTCTCTAGGAAGCCAAGGTACTATTTATTAACATTGCCTATATATTGATCATATTTCATCAAAGCAGTAGGAGAGGTCTTGGTCAAGCACAAACAAAACAAGTTGGTGCGGCACATCCCATTCGTCCCACAACATATGCTAGAAAGGGATACGGTTAAGGGACTTATGAAAGGAGGATTAGTGGACCAAGAGATGGGGCTACATCAAAGGTGTAGAAATCTATTTCATAAAGATTTGGTTTTATATAGCCCAAATATGGTGATACACATGGATGGTTTAACTGGGTCGTAATGGGTTTCCTAATTGGACATCAATCTTTGATTGGATGAATATTATGTTTAAATCTATATTGGCTGAACAAGATCCCATAAAATCAATCTGAACCATTCTTATTAGGTTAGGGTAACCTAGAGTAAGTTCCAACTCAAGTGATTGGGCTAATTGCCATTCAGGTTGGTTAACTGGTTTCCTAAAGCCCAAAAATGTGCATTCTGTGACTTTTGTGTTTAAGTAGCACAAGAGGACTCAATTGAGTGGCACACTAGTGGCATGTGTGTAGTAGGCTTCGAGTAGATCACAACCATATATTGGATCGAAAGGTTTGAGTCGAGGTTGGATCTCTAATTGAAGTCGAAAAGTATATCGGCATTACGGTAAGAATTATAGTTTGTCTTTTTGACTTAAAGGTCGTATCATAAAAATAGAGCACAAGGGGACATGTTTGAGTGGGACATGCTATGCCTAGATGAAGGTGGAGTCGTTTATGTCTTGTATATAAAATTTGTTGGAAGGTAACAGCTGGTCTCGCGCTCTGAATATCAATGTCACGACAGAGAACATCAAATGATCTAAATAGAAAGTGGGTGTTCATGTGGCACGAATTTATTATTCTAGTGGGAACCAACTTATCCTAATCAATCGGTACTCCTAATAAGTCCTAAGATTTAGAGAGTCTTGTAACCTATATATATCATAAATTCCTTTCTCAAAATTAAACTAAGACACGGTTCTACGGTTAATAAGTTTAGAAAGAATTTCAAAGTCATAATATTGTACCTCGTCTCTTGATTATAAAAGAATATTACACGACGTATTAGATAACGTGATATGGTAGATATGAATCAGGTTTGAAGATTGTTTTCTGATTTCAAATGGAGAAAAAATGATGGTGTAATAGCTTTCATGGCCATAGGTGGCATGGTGAACTAACAGGGACATTATGTGTCTATCTTCTCTCAAATACAAGCATTTGTTTTTCTGAATTAAGTAAAGGCAAAAACAATAAAGAGTTCAAGGGAGAGTGGATCGAATGTGAATACGAGGTTCCAAGGACGATTGAATAATTCAAAGGAAGTTGTCAAGGCAGTTGCGGATGAGATCCTAAAGGGCAATTATATCTCAATCCATGTGTATTAATCATATGAAGATCGAACCGATGCACTAAGGTTGATCAGACCATGATACACCAATTCTAATTATACAATATGCTAGTGGGCATCCCCAATAAACATATGACTTGAATCAACTCGATAAAAGAGTAAGCTTACAAAACTAGGCTATAATAGCGACATCAGTCAAGATAGTCAAAAATATATGTACATGAGATTTATGATTGAAAGAAGGCACAAGTAGTTCAAGTTTCGTACTAATCCAAGCCTTATCCGGTGTTCGTGCTTATACAGTCATCCTACTGTCTTCTTATCTACGGCCTTGGTCGACCAATGGGTTAGGGACCTCTAAGCTCTATATTCTAGGTAAACCTATTAGTATCATTCAATTACCTTGTTAATAGGTTATAAGGACAACGGGAAGCTAGGTTGGAAGGTATGCCACCCAAGCTATAAAAATTCCTTCTAGTATTTGGCTTTGAATCAATGGGACATACAAGTCATTTTCCTACCCTCTATAGTATCCGAAAACTGTAATCATGTCTGAAGTCATTTTACTGAGAATTTATATCTCACCAGTGTACAGCTGGCTGTAGTAAATCCTTGGTTTCATAGCTCAAATATGATACAATATCGGATATTTATTAACTCTATCCAATATTGACACAAGGGTAACTAAGATCAAAAGAGGACCACCAAGACATAGTTTAACAATATTCGATAACCTACATTTCTTTGAAATAATTTCAACTCTAGGGGTCGTGCCTCACCAGTGCGCTGCTAACTGCAGAGAATCCACAGTCTCCATAATTCAAATAAATGGCGACAGGGCGCTGCTGTCTTGCCATTATGAGTCAACGAATATTCTTCCAACTATATTCGTACAATTCAAAGGAGCTTCTAGAGATTCAAATAAGTTGACTATGATAGAAAAACGTAAGTACCTGTCCTTGAAGTGAAAGTATCCATTTTGGAAATCAAATGATCGATTAGGTATCAATTTTAAAAACTAAGCGATCGACTAGGAGAAACGACTGAAGTAAAAATTTCCAATTCTCCCTTTCTCTTATACCCAAGGATCGAAGGACAACATAAAACAAAACTGACTCAGAATTACTAGATGGATAACTGGGTCATATTAGGCTCAAAAGTCAACGGGAAAAATAGAATATTGATTTTTTTAGAAAATAAATTTCTTATGGAAACAAGTAAGTGATACAGCTTAGACAGGAAAGATAACTCGAACCGATCCCAGGGTGATCAAGATGGAAGAAGTGTAAGTATTTGTCCTATATGTCTCAATCCTTAAAAATAAAAGATCGATCATGGCGGAAATAACTGAAGACAAGAGAAATACAAATATTCTAATCTCTATTTCATGTGTATTCAAATGATTGAGGAAAAACTTTGAATTGAAACTAACTCGAGGTTCGTATATGGGTAACAGAATCAGAGATTATAAAAATAATTTGTATGGCAAAATAGGAATTAAATAGGTAATTCGGACTATGATATGAGGATGATATCTAAAGAGTGCAAAAAGAAAGAATAATTTATCAAGGTTAGAACATTAATTCTAGGAAGACCTTACTTACCAAGTGAATAGTCTATCCATATTGGGTCATATCGTTATATCAAAATGTAATAGTGTATCTATGGGGATCTGTCAAGCTATCTAATTTTAATAACTCATTATCTAAATTGCATGGCCTATATAACAACCTTAACTACCCAGCGGTTAATTTGAATAAGGGACTCCTAGTCCTAGTCATCCTCTTAAATCAATTAATCCTAAATTGTGAATGAGCATTTCCTAGTCGCAGGCTCGAAATAGTAAGACTAACTTAAGTACTATCACGATTTTGCAAAATTTACAAAAACTGACCTACATGGGCCACCATAAAAACTTGTCACGATTCGCACCCGCTTTTCGGGATACGAATGCGTATCCAACCCAGCCTACGTCGCAGTGTCGGCGGTAGAACGCTGTCAAGGCCATGATGCACAAATCACATAAATAATAACTTTCTGCTCATTCATAATAACTAAATTAAACTTACAATATTCACAAATTTTACATTTAAAGAAAAATATAAACTCTTATAATTGTTTGAAAATGACTACAACTCATCTATCTAGCTAATCTCTAGGTTTTGGCCTGTAAGTACACCCGTCTCCACAATGCTAAGCGTAGTCATCGCTAACCTGAAAAATATTAGTTTTCAGTCAAGAATGGAAGGAGTACAATTCATTGAGTGCAGTTCCAATATATGATAATGACTATAAAACAGAGGTTAGCCATAAAATACATGATAAAATAATCAGGATAATGGTAACAAGATACATGAGGAATGTAGAACATAGGAAATACTATCCATGTGTTTTGAAGTACCTTTTGATATGTGATCGGTCTAGGGACAGTTACACCACGATGTCTAGGTTGTCTAAACAATGTCTACGATGTCTAGTTTGTAGGAAACAAACAATGTCTACGATGTCTACTTTGTAATAATTAAATAATGTCTACGATGTCTACTTGCAGTAAATAAACAATGTCTATGATGTCTACAATGTATACGGTCAGATCATACATCTTTTGGTACTTCCTCCTTACGGACACTACATGTAAGAAATATAACAAGGTATGAAAGAGATAAGAGTCAAATATAGAATGACTAACAATGAAATATAGTAATAATCAATATCGAAAATAAATAACAAATGTACTCGTCTAAGGTCCTTTGTTGGTGAAACCGATAATACCAACCACTCATGTGCCACACAAAAGTCCAACTCGCACAACAGTCTCCGGATGCTGAAACAGACATCATCAATACGTTTGGTATAAAAGAAATGTCTACGAATGCTTACCAAAAATTTTAATTCTGGACACAGGGGCAAAAACATAATTTCGGATCAGAACGATGTCCGTCGTTGGACCCACTTTGCACCGAAAAGTGTGCCAGTATCTATGGTCTCTAAAGTCATCAAATTATATGTCTACGGATTTGATTTGACGAGATAAATCCAACCGTTCGTCCAAAGTTGGATTTCGGTAGGCCGTGCATAAATTCACCCGTTGGATCGGGTCGCGGGCTCGCCAAAAGGGCATTCCGGTCGACCTTCTCAGAATTAGACTAAACTAGGCATACAGGACCATAAAAATGATACGGTCCTATTGACAGAAGTTTCGTCTAGAGATGACAAATGTGCACAAAGTTATGGGCTAGTTCGCAAAGAGGTCGATATAGGATATCTCGACGGATACGCTTCGATTTCGTTGTGCACGTACAACGAAATCGAGTTCCGTCGAATCCCATAAGTCGAAAACATCCATATGCATCTTTCGATGCTCATGGAATGTGACCATATCGCCTAGTTTGTTGGGGCACATGGCATATTGGGAAAATTCCTAAATTTTCTATCGTTTGAAAACAGTTTTTTGGTCAATTTAGGAAACCGATTTCTCGGCACTCAGTCGATCAAATCGACTTCTACAAAAAGGGTTTGGAAGAACTATATGTTATCTTTCACTATTTTAGTTTGTTTTGGATAAACCCTAATGTCCCGATTACAATCGGTCTTCTAAAATAGAGTTTCAACTTCGAAACTGTTATGTTTTGAACATATTTTTCCGTCGATTTCGATTTGATGTCCTGTCGAATGAAATTCAATCCTATTCAAATTAGCTGACAGATGTTCGAGAGGGTTAAGTTGGGATTGTACCTAAGGAAGCGACTCGGTGAATTGTCCAGCGTGGCAGCAAAAAACATGCCACGAAATAGGCCCTACATGCAGGTACTGCACTACTGTGGCACCTATTGTAGGTGTCGTGGCGACTGTTCTGACGACGGCGATGGCTCGGGAACGACGATAGGTGGTTATCGGTCGGCGCAAGGGTTGGGAAGGTTGTCAGGGGTTTTCTGGTCACGCGACAGGGATTCACCCTGATGTTTTCGAGCAGGTTTCTATCTTTACCTATTCGATTAAATTTAAATGCTATGTTCGAATTTTAATCCTAAGTTGATCAGGATTTTGGATTATCCACAAGCGAATAGGATAAGGATTTTGTGGAAGGAAGTTCGGATTTAAATGATGGAGTTTGATCGGTTTCGAATTTTCAAAAATTGGCAGAAAATGCTCTGAACGCCAAGGGAGTCGGGCTTGAAGACAGGAAACAAGATCGAGTTTCTAGGCCCTTATTCAAGTCATGAGATATTCATATCTCGTGAGAAATTATCTCGTGAGAAATTGCAATATATATATATATATATATATATATATAATATATATATATATATATATATATATATATATATATATATATATATATATAATATATATATATATATATATATATATATATTATATATGTATGAGCTTATATATGTATATCTATACATACATATATATACTTAAATAATTCAAACTAGAAAAAACTAATGATAGTATAGCTTAGAAATATGTATCCCTATTTTCTCTTAGTATGGTATATATACATATACGCCTGGAATATTCCTAATAATCCATACAAAATGTAAAAAGAAAAAAATACTATGATATTTCATTAATAAGGATAATGTTTGTATTTATATAATAAAATAATTTTATGAAATACTTATTAAATAATATAAATCATAAATACTGATAACTAAAGATTTTATGAAACTATATATGATCACCAATACCTTTTATAAAAATATTCAATGTATATATTCACTAATTTACTCTAGTAAATCATAAGGTACATTTCTAGGATAAATTGATATGGAAAAATATAATTGAATAACAAAATATGGAATGAAAATAAAATAAATACTTAATAAAAATTTGGGGGTTTATACTATGTACTCGTGCCCGACCGTGACACATTTTTATGGTGGCCCATGTAGGTCTCGTAGAGGTTGCAACTAGTATAATATCGTGATGGTGCTCAGACTTAGAGTGCTATTACGAGCCTGCTGTTAGGATATAGGTTATATGTTATAGATGTGGGATACTCAATCACAACTAGGAAACTTCCAATCTATTTGATTACCATTCTAATTTTTTTTTGCATATTGTTCTTCGAATTTAATTGTCCTTCCTTGATAATAGTTTATTTTGTGGCATATCGACTTCATTTGTTTGATCAATCTTCAGGATGTCGCTGAAGACTAGATATCAGCGCTCTGCACCCGCAACAGCTTCTGAGAGGTCTGCTATCTCTCGACCCTATATTTTGGCTGCGGGAGTTGCTCATACTGTTTCTTCCGTTCGTATGGCAGTTTTAGCTGCTTTTGGAGGCAGCCCACCACATTTTCAGAGGGCTGTCCCTATGGAGGTAGAGGCTATTTCGCAGCCACCTCCAGCACCAACCAAGGTAGCACAGATGTTTGCGTTGTTCCATCAGATAATAGAGGCTTAGAGAGCCCAGGCTGAGATGCAACAGCAATAGACTGCGGTAATATGCCAGAGCATTGAGAGTGACTACCAGCTGGTATTAGCTGTAGTTGAGAATGTAGCACTTGCCCAGCCTCAAGGTGCTCTAGTTCAGCAGCATTCGAGGCCGGGTACCATAGTGGACTTAAAAGAGGACGTCATCTTGGGAGTTCAAATGTACCGAGGGGATACTCTGCACAGATGGCTGGCTGGAGGACTTCGAGAGGATTCTATGCTTGGTTCATATTCCTGTGAGTTTGTCGGTCGATACAGCCATTAGTTAGCTCTTTGATATTGCACTCACTTGGTATCGCACGGAGCCCATGCTTACCGCAACATGACTTACTTATGAGCTTTTCAAGAAGCTTTTTAAGGAGTTCTCCTCTGACGTAGCTTTAGGAGCCTTGGAGAGTTAGCTCTATGACTTGGTCCAAACGGCATGTCAGTCGACGAGTATCCTGCTGAGTTCTGTTGGTTGAGCTATTTTACGAATAGCATGGTTTGGGACCCAAGAGATCGGGCACGAAAGTTCAGGAAGGGACTGAACGGAGAGGTCAGATCAGTCACGTCCGGGCATCTACGGTTACTTTCGAGGACATTCAGATGGATGCTCAGATCACGGAAGAGGACTTGGAGCTCAGGCCCAAGAGAGGCAGTATGGCATGGGTGGTACCAGTAGCAGTACAGGACCGCCAAGCATCCTCACATCCAGCAGAGGTCATTTCAGCATCACCAGCACCTTATACAAATTCATGCTCATTTTTAGCAGGTGCAGAGGAAGCCACAAAGACAGGCATAACAGGCCATTAATTCAGTATGTATTCTATGGAAGCTATGACACACCAGAGATGTCTGTCGAAAGAGGTTGTGAGTGTGCCTTTTTTGTGGGTCACCGATCACCAGCTGATGGATTGTCTAGCTCGTCCATCTCAGGGAGGACCAGCTAGAGGACCTCCGAGGAGAGCAACTCCAGTACTAGCAGTTTAGCCGAGGGGACCGTCACCTTTGACCCAGCAGCGACGTTTTGCTCAACACCAGCAGAGGGGCACACCTCTGGGTAGGGCATTTGTTATAACGGTCGAGGAGACCGAGCCCGTCGGAGATGTTATCGCAGGTTCTATTCTTTTTTATTCCTTTCATGCTTTAGCATTATTCAACTCTGGTGCTACACATAGCTTTGTATCTGTATCTTTTGCTCTTAGACGTCATATTGTTGCTAAACCTTTGGGTAGGACTTACAAGTTCATGATAGGGGGAGGCAATATACTGGTCAGTAATGTTTACAAGGGGCAAAGAGTTTCTTTGGAAGGCTGAGAATTGAGTATTGTTTACTCGTAATGCCACTTTCGAGCTACGATATTGTACTCAGGATAAATTGGTTGAGTAGGCACCATGCTAGCTGTAAACTTCAAAAATTTCACAATAGATTTTTTATTTTATTTTGGTATTTGTACGACGAGTACGAATATGTATATACGAAGTATTTAATTATATTTTACAAAAATTTTATTACTAGATTTTTAATAAATATAGAAATAAATATTTTGTTTCGATATAATATAAGGTAAATATTTTTTATATTTGTTCGAGTATAAATATCTCGTCCCGAATTTGCCAAACTTATTTTTATTATTATAGAAATACTTTTATAGGTACTAATTTAGAAATTAATATTTATGTAAATAATTTGTGCTATTTGTGTGTGATGTACATGAAAATAAATTCAAGTATATTTTGTAAAACTTTGGTTTTAGAAAAAATTATTTAAAATTATTTTAAAGTTCTTTAAATCAATTGAAATTGATGTTTTATTTATAAAAATATATTTTAAATTTATTTGCTGTAATCTAAATTGGGAGTAGATTTATTGGATTAGATTTTAAATAGTTTAAATTAAAGATGAGAGTTATCTAGTTTTAAATTTGAAGCAGATTTTATTGAAATGGTTTTAAATAGATTTAAATTAATGTGATATTTATCAAGTGGGATTTAAATTGTTCCTAATCCTTATCTAATTAGGATTCCTCCACCATATTTATAGGGGAGCCTTTCCATTATTTTTTCCACAAAATTTTTCTACCACCATTGTGTTGCATCGTGTCGGTATCCACCCTCTTCGTGTCAGCCTGTGTTGGCCTCGGGTGCCTTTCCACTATCACAATTCCTCTTTTTTTGGTAGAAAATAACCAAAATTTGTCATAAAAATAAATAACTCCCAAAACCGAACTCCGTTTTACCTCCATTTTTTTGAACCCTATTGAGGTTAGCTTCGATAATCTATAATTTATTTTAAAAAATTAATAATATTTTTTTTGTAAAATTATTTAAGTGTCACTTCTCCAAAAATTGATGTATCGTAATATTTTTGAGATTTCGAGAGATCGCGAACTCAGTTTTGTGATTCGTTTGATGTTTCAGAAAGCTGACATAATTTTCTATAATATGCAAAAAAAATTAGAAATTAATTTAAAAGTTCAAATTTTATTTTGGGCTAATGTATATTTATATCATTTTGTGGTACTTAAAATAAGCTTTTGACCTAAAAATATTATTATAATATTTTCTACCTAATTAAATTATAGTTTTTCTCTAAAAATATTATTCCTAGATTTTTAAAGTATTTCTAAAATTATTTTAACTAATTAAAATGGTAGTTTTTAAATTAAAATTTATTTTCAAGTATGTATTTATCTGAATAGTTTGGGATAATAAAATAGAGTTTTCAAGTATTATAAATATTTTCTAAAATAATATATGTATTATTTACACCAAATTCTATCAGTTTTCAATTCTTGACCATGGCCGATTATATCTCCTACTCTGTTGTGAAACTGGACTTACTTATGTCGACCCTTGCTAATTGGACTATTCTGGACTCGTTGGAACAGTCTGTGCTATTATCGGAGGCTATCTTGTGAAGTTGTAAACCCGAAGTCAATTTTGTGACATCATGATCATTGCACCACACCAGACAAGTATACCTTGCCGAACTATACAATTTATTTTATCCATGTTCCTTATTTATCTGTTATTTTCCTTCATTCTATTGTTCACGCTCATGTTGTTTAATTTCTTTCCTAGTTTTACGTACATGTAGATTATTTCTATTTGATTACTTATCATATTTTCTTTTCTTGTTTATGTGAGCGTCTCGTGATAGATTAGTTTAGTCATATGTCATGTTCCTTGACATTGAATTGACTATGCTCCATGTATCATTTGGACTTGACTTGACCTAAGATGACTTGATTGACTTGACTCATAGTTTTAGGCGACGTTCGTATTATAGGCGTTGACTCTACTTGACCACTCTCAATCGTTGGCAACCACCGGGTCGCGATAGAGACTTACTATAGGTTGTTAGCAACCACCGGACTACAATCTATAGAGGCGTTAGTTGTTGGCCCATTGGCTCATGGTCATACATGATTTTGATAATTAACGATAACTATGGTCGATACACAAAATATGCGAACTGCTACAGGTTAAAAGAAATCAAAGACGAAAAACATCTACAACATACTATGTCTACATCCCACTGCTAGAGAACATCACATCGTCATCCAGAAGCAAATCTTATTAGAGTCTAGATCGAGTCATTTTATATTTTCTTCTGTATTTTTAATTTTATTGAGTCTAGAAAATATAAATGTGAGATCGTTCGGGATTGATACTGGCTTAGGTTATACCCAGTCCATATATCCAAATAAGCCTACCTACTTACCCCAAAAATTCTACAAATCCAAAAAGCCCAAAACCTATGCAATTTGGCCCACACAAATCTAGTTCTGACCCACAAGAACTCAGCCAGAACTCTGACCGAGTTCGAACCGAGTTCGGTCTAGGTATTTTGAATTTCTGTTCCCACCAAAACTGTATGCAACATTCGAATGCGAGATTTATGCATCCGAATGCTGCTCGAACTCTACCCGAGTTCGGTCCCCAAAAATACTATAAACAGAGAAGGATTTTTACATTTCTAAATCACTCATTCACTCTTTCTTCTCTATCTTTTTTAAAGTATTTTCAGCGATCTAAAGCTTTCACATCAAGCCTATACAACTCTTAGCCAAAGCCAGTACAGTTATGTTCGATCTAGTGTTTTGGTTCAGAAGAGTTGTATCAGAGGTTGCAATTCAGAAAATATTCCAGTTTTCAGAATCAGTTTGTTGGAGTCGATCATTCGCTCGTCACCAAGGCACGGTGTTGTAAAGAAACGTCAAGCTCTTATTTAGCTTGTGAATAGTAGATTAATATCGAGAAAGAGTAATCGAAACTGGAGTAGTCCTCTCAGAGGAAGACCAGTATACATCGTTGTGTTCAATGAGTTTGATCCTCTTATCTCTTGCTTACTACATTTATTTACTCTTGTCACGACCCGCACCCGCTTTTCGGACGCGAGCACGTGAGCAAGCCAGCTACATATCGAGCGGACTCCAGCCAGACTCAAATACGTATAAGCTGTCAAGGTCATGGGTATCATTTCTAATCTAAACTGTATCTCAATCCACAAGAATCAAATAAAACAAGAATAAACAATTATGGATCATGGTCTGCAGCCCATTAGTATATTGTTCGATTAGACTCCAAGAATGATATGAGTCCATAAAATAAGCAAAAAATAGCATGGTACTGAATATAAAGCACGAGAAGATAATAAAGAAATATCACAAGCAAATACCTGTATCATACATCATAATCCTCTACCAACCTGCTCTGCTAACTAACTCCACGCAGTCGCTAAACATGAAGAGATCATCAGGTCCTCAGAGGACTAGCAAGATACATAAAATATGCCTGTCTAACAGTTTAATCATGCAATAATATAACCAGGGTATAAACAGGAACTAGACAGGAAACTGACATGTGGCTACTGACAGGTAACTATGAACACGGACATGGGATCAAGTATGCATAAATGAACTGCTGGTAGATCAATGAATACCAACCCTCGCCCCGAATGTGGACTCGCAGGTCAGTTTCAAGACAAGTCACCCTCGCCTCGTATGTGGACTCGCAGGTACAAAGGACAACCCTCGCCTCGTGTGTGGACTCGCAGGTTGTGGAAAAGACAAAGGAATAGCAGTTCACTCACATATACTTGCAGACACGACTCAGTCAAGAAACAAGTGAAGATACGACACGACCCAATCACGATACACGAGAGAACCAATCCAACATGAACTACAAGGCTAACCATGTACAAGGACTATAGCTATACTAGCACGCACGATATACCAATCACATGTAATAACCAACTAGTAAAACTATATAATAATAGAAATATACATGTAAATAAACTGTAGAGGGAGGCAAGATATACTTGTAATGCCTGTAGTTCGTATTACGTATCTTAGAATACGTGTACGTATTTTATCTTGTATCGCATATCTCTTGGTTTGGTTCTGTTTATTTTGGGTTGGTTCGGCTAGGCTTGGGTTGCCTTGGTTCATCATGAACCAAGAGGAGAACCCCTACCTACCACCACCATCATCCTTTATTAACCTATTCCCTCATTCTCTCTCTTCATTACTCTTCTTCTTCTCCATATTTACTTCTACACCTATCAGGAAGAGAGAGAGAGAGAGAGCTTAGACAAGTGCAAACTTGCTTCATGATGGATCTCAAGTTTTATTGTTCCATTCTCTTCCTTACTTGATTCTAAGATACTTTAGAACTTGGCATTTTTTATTTTGATGGATATTTTCTTGTAGATCTAAGTTTATATTATTTTTGATTTTCTTGGGTTTTGATCTATTGAACTTCATTATTTTTATATTTTGATTGTTCCATGTTGTAGAGAATTCGATTTTACCCAAAATAGACCTTTGAAAAGTTGGATTTCGACTTGTTTTGAGGAAGTTAGGGCCAAAAGTATTTTTGGCCATTTCTATGTACATCTGTGCTGATTTTGGTAGGGACGATAAATAGTGCTGCATAGTGTCCAGCCGCATAAGGGTGCTATATAGTGTCGTATAGTGTTCAGCCGCATAAGGGTGCTGCATAGTATCCAGCCGCATAAGGGTATTGCATAGTGTCGTATAGTGTCCAGCCGCATAAGGGTGCTGCATAGTGTCCAGCCGCATAAGGGTGCTGCATAGTACCGTATAGTGTCCAGCCGCATAAAGGTGCAGCATAGTGTCCAGCCGCATAAGGGTGCTGCATAGTGCCGTATAGTGCCCAGCCGCATAAGGGTGCTGTATAGTGTCCAGTCGCATAAGGGTGCTGCATAGTGTCCAGCCGCATGAGGGTGCTGCATAGTGTCGTATAGTATCCAGCCGCATAAGGGTGCTGCATAGTGTCCAACCGTATAAGGGTGCTGCATAGTGCCGTATAGTGTCCAACCGCATATGTGAGTGCCGTATAGTGCTGAATAGTGCCGCATAGTGCTGAATAGTGCCGCATAGTGCCTATTTTGGCTGTTTTAAGTCCTGTTTGGCTGAATTGTGGCCAGAATTTCTCCCAACTCCCAACATGAAAGTTGTAGATCTTTTCCTTGGCTTCAAGAATATGTTATTAGTTATTTTATGCAATTTTTTTCATTCATGATAATGTAAGAATAGAAGACGATAGTGGCCGCTGCGGCGCACTCTTGGCAAGTAAACTGACATGATATATCTCGACATGCTGTTACGACAACTAGCCTGACATGACAAGTATGAAAGATCTGGACACCGTGTACGATTGTGATTGTACAAATAAACCAGTACTGTTGTATCATGTCTAGGATAGGGATCCCTGAGTACCACGGTCAGGGATACCTACAATAATTGACTAAGACTAATAAACTAGAATAATTCAGTAGACATGAAGAGATTCCCAGCTACAGGCAATCCCGTTATCTGGGCGCATTAAGTGGACTTGTAGCCTACCGATGAGTAGGGCACATTTCCAGCACACAGTCACATGTTGCATTCTTCATAACGGACATTCGACCCGGATAACCGGATGGTCTGCAGGGCTTGTGGCTGTTTGGATAATCTCATTGCATCTGCTAGTAACTAGGCCTGTGATAACCCTAGTTAGTTAAAAGTATCAAGCCGTACTCTTGATTGGCCGTGATTGATTGGATGGAGTTTATTCCAGCTTAGTCTTATCCTGATCCTGTGCAAGATTATGACATAACATGTTTATTGATGCTTGCCTTAACAATAACGATCGGGGGTCCAGTTCTGTTCAGGCGAAGGGTTACAACCCCGGTCCTTATTTGGTTTAAGGGTTGTAACCTGGCTTCCGGAGCAGTTCTGTGTCCTCTCTTCGTTTATTGTCTTATTGCAACCCCATGCCATGTTCGTCATGTTTTACCTTACCTTAATACCATGATTAATTATGTTGGCCTTAGCAATAAAGATCAGGGGTCCAGTTCTGTTCAGGCGAAGGGTTACAACCTCGGTCCCTGTTTGGTTTAAGGGTTATAACTGGCTCCCGGAGCAGTTCTGTGTCCTCTCTTCGTTTATTGTCTTCACTGTACCAATAGTATTTAAGACGGGTTTCTATTTAGGTAAAGGGCTGCAACCCTGGTCCTTGTTTGGTTTAAGGGTTGTGATCTGGCTACTTGAATGGTTTCTTCGTACTCAGTTTACTGTTGTTATCTCTATTATTATCAGTTCTTATTTATTATTTATCTTTAATATTCTATTATGATATGCTGGTTTTAGTTCCTAAGTGAAGCCTCCTTTGTGGCACTTGCTCTTTCGGGGGTCTGACCCAGCTGGTTTTGTGTGGCCAGATATCAGAGCAGCACCAAAGGATCCACCTGTCTTTCAGCCAGATGGTGACCACTAGGCGTAACCCGGACAACGAATGGGTTTCTTTTTGTCCTCCTACTTTATTATAAATTATTCTTTTGAGGTGTTTAAACGACGAGCACGTGTTAGCTCGTATTGCACCTTTATTTACTGTCCGCCTACGGGCTGTAACATGATTGACAAATCCTAGGGTTGATCATGTATTGACTAAAACTCTTGCTAGTCTTGATATTTTGTACGACTAGCTTCATGATCATCCGAATATGTAATGTATGGGACGCCTTACTATTGTATATTTGGTGCTCTAGCATCTTGTAACTGTTATTACTTGCTTGTGATTGAGACAATAGGCTTGTTCATGACCATAGGAGACTGTTGGCTTATAGTTAAACCGTCATGTATCTAGACAGCCGTGACCGTATAGCGAAGTGGATTGCACTTCAATATGCGTAGCTGGCTATGTACGCCCCCGCTTTCCAGTATTCTGGTTCTGAGGCGTTACATGGTTTTAGTGGTGGCCCATGCAGGTCTTGTAAATCAAGATATGTGAGGGTTTACCGAATAGATGTCTCAATCAGTACTCGCCCTTGATCTCTGCTCGTATCTTTCAATCCCTGAGAATCTTGACCTGATCACATACGTGCATCTTTGATCTGTCCTGGTCCTTCCTTATTGTTCCCTATGTTGTCTTCTTCAGCGGCATTATTCCTGGACCTGTCGATCAGCAAGGCGGAGCACCTCCCGCGGACCAGCAGCAACCTGGAGATCAAGCCCAGCATTCAGGAGTAGCCTTCAGAGTCATGCCTACTGGAGGAGAGCCACCAGTTCAGCCCGTCCAGCCTGCAGAGCCTGATGATGGCACTTTGGTGGGTCTCATCAGGTCACTATTAGCCTTCCAGGATCGACGAGGAGATGCCTTGCACCAGGCGGTGGCAGACGCTTTGACCAGAGGAGGTCATCAGGGTAATAGCGCGGCCAACAGCTTCAAGCGCTTGAACCCTCCCTTCTTCGACGGCAGTGAAGATGCGATCGCTGCAGATGCATGGCTTCAGGACACAGAGGTGATTCTAGAAGCATCTAGGACTCCAGAGAACGAGAAGGAGGCCGTGGTGTACCTGCAGTTATTGGATCTTGCCCGCAGCTGGTGGGCAGCGCAGGCCGATGGATTAGTGGCCCTATTTCATGGGCAGTATTCAGAGAGAGATTTCAGACCAAGTATTTTGATGCTGTAGCTCGGTATGATCTACAGACGAGGTTCACAAATTTGAAGCAGATGGACAGGACGGTCGATGGATATACGGTCGAGTTCTCCAGGCTTAGTCGGTTTGCTCCCACTATGGTGGCGACCGAGTTCGATAGAGCCCAGCGGTTCCAGCAGGGGCTCCACCTAGAGATTTTATTGGCAGTGGAGCAGTTTGAGCATCAGACTTTTGATGCAGTGTTGAGAGCAGCCCGAAGGCATGAGTATACCTCCCAGAGGATCGTGGATACGACCGGAGGTCGGAAGCGATCTCACGGCCAGATGAATCAGTCATCAGCACCAGCCCCGGCAGCCAGGGCTTTGACCATTGGAGCTCCGAGGCAGGCGGTCTCAGTGACGTCGGTTCAGCATTCTACCCCGACGTACCCTCAGCAGCAGAAGCAGAAGTAGTCTTCCGCCGTGGGATGTTCACACTGCGGGAAGCCAAGGCATATGGTATCAGAGTGTCGCAGAGCACAGGGTTTGTGCTTGGTTTGTGGTGCCCCGGACCACAGGGTTGGGAACTGCCCGAACAGGGGGAGTTTATCGGCCTTCTCTAGTCCTTTAGTTAGAGGACTAGCACCAGTCCAGCAGCAGCAGCAGCTGCAGTACCCGTTCCTGAGGCCATTGCCGATACAGGCCCAGGCATTCCAGCAGCAGAGACCGCAACAGTATGTCCAAGCCCAAGCCCTGATCCAGAGCAGGCAGAGGAATTTTTAGCAGAGGGGACCCGCACCCAGAGGGCTTGGTCAAGTGCTGGCTTTGACCATGGGAGAGGAAAGAGTAGCACCAGGTAAGGTGGTGGCAGGTACTATTCTCATCAACACCTTTCCAGCTTTAGTATTATTTGATTCTGGTGCCTCGAATTCATTTATGTCTGTACGATTCACGACACGGGTAGGACTGGAGCCCGAGTCATTATCAGTAAGGCTCAATATACTTACTGGTAACGGACTTGTGGGAGTAGATAGAGTATTTTTCTCGTGTCGAATCATAGTTAGCGGTAGAGAATTCCCTGCTACATTGATAGAGTTTTCGATGGCCGATTATGATGTGGTCTTAGGGATGGATTGGTTGAGGGACCAGTATGCTAGGATAGACTGCCACATTGGCAGGATTATTTTTAGCATTCCCGGAGAGCCAGAGTTTTCTTTCTCCCGAGGCGAAGTTGAGCCTTCTCCTCCAGTATTGCGGATGGCAGTAGCAGCAGTGCAGTTGCCTCGGATAGTCGAAGAGTTTCCAGATGTTTTCCAGAAGAGCTTCCAGGGATGCCGCTCGAGCGAGAGATCGAGTTTACCATCGACTTGATTCCCGGGACAGCCCCAGTGTCAGAGAGAGACTACAGGATGGCGCCGTCAGAGCTAGAGATATTGTACAAGATGATTGAAGAACTCAGAACCAAGGGATTCATTCGTGCTAGTGGATCGCCTTGGGGAGCCCCGATGCTTCTTGTGAAAAAGAAGGATGGTACGTCCAGATTGTGTGTTGATTATCGTACCTTGAACTCGGTGACAATCAAGAACAAATATCCTCTCCCGAGGATAGATGACTTATTTGATCAACTCAAAGGGGGCAGCCGTGTTCTCGAAGATCGACTTGCGCTCAGGATATCATCAGATCAGAGTCAGAGAGCAGGATATTCCGAAGACAACTTTTAGATCGAGATATGGGTATTAGAAGTTCCTTGTGATGCCATTTGAAGCAACCAATATGCCGGCTGTATTCATGGACCTCATGAATCGTATCTTCATGCCTTATTTGGATCAGTTCGTGATTGTGTTCCTAGACGACATCCTGGTCTACAGTAAGAGTGAGGCGGAGCATGAGCATCATCTCAGAATTGTCCTCCAGATTCTCCGAGAGCACCAGTTGTATGCCAAGTTCAGTAAATACGAGTTCTGGCTCGATCGCATTTTGTACTTGGGTCATATAATCACCAGAGGAGGGGTAGAAGTGGATCCCCAGAAGATCGTGGCCATTGAGTCATGGCCAGTGCCCAGCACAGTTGCAAAAGTCCGTAGTTTTCTTGGATTGGCCGGTTACTACCGACGATTTGTTTCAGACTTTGCTCGAATTTCAGCACCATTGACCCAGTTGACCTGCAAGGATGTGCAGTTTGCTTGGACAGCAGAGTGCCAAGATTCTTTTGAGAGGTTGAAGCGAGGCTTGATGACGGCTCCTATTCTCACGCTTCTAGATGGAACCGAAGGATTCTCAGTGTATTGTGATGCTTCCGGCAGAGATTTAGGATGTGTTCTGATGCAGCATGGGAAGGTAATAGTTTATGCGTCACAATAACTTCATGATCATGAGAGAAATTACCCAACCCATGACTTGGAGCTGGCAGCAGTAGTGTTTGCACTTAAGTTGTGGAGACACTACTTGTACGGAGATAGGGTAGAAATTTTCACCGACCACAAGAGCCTGAATTATGTTTTCACCCAAAAGAATCTCAACATGCGTCAGAGGAGGTGGCTGGAGCTACTTGTGGATTATGTTGTCAACCTGCAGTATCATCCTGGGAAGGCCAACGTTGTTACAGATGCATTGAGCAGGAGAGCCGGAGTTTATTTCCTAACAGCGCAACCAAAACTGTCGGCCGATCTTCAGAAGATGGGAATAGAAGTTGTCCTCCCTTCCAGTGTGGCATTGATGGCCAGCATGCAAGTTCAGTCCACTATAGTCGAGAGGATCCGGATGGCGTAGTCAGCAGATTCCAAGCTTCAGCGACTCAGAGCAGAGTGTGAGACAGGACGAAGACCAGAGTTATGCATTCATGAAGACGGTACACTTCGACATGGTAAGCGTCTTTGTGTATCCAGTGGAGATATCAGACAGGAGATCATGGTAGAGTCCCACAGTTCGCAGTATTCTATTCATCCCGGTGGCACGAAGATGTACCGTGATATCCGCCAGCACTTTTGGTAGAATGGCATGAAGAGGGAGATAGCCCGGTTTGTCTCTCATTGTTTAGTCTGCCAACAAGTTAAGGCTAAACATCAGAGACCAGCTGGACTTCTTCAACCATTACCGATTCTCGAGTGGAAATGGGAGCATACAACCATAGATTTTGTGACTGGATTGCCTAGATCCCCGGCTGGCAGAGACGCTATTTGGGTTGTCATAGACAGGCTCACGAAGGAGGATCACTTTCTTCCGTTCAGAGTTGGTCAGTTGAAGGCTCAGCTAACGGAGATGTATCGTCGGCAGATTGTCAGATTACACGGTGTACCAGTCAGTATCACTTCAGACAGAGATTCAAATTTACGTCGTACTTTTGGCGTAGCTTGCAAAAAAACTTTGGAAACTCACCTCCAGTTCAGTTCAGATTATCACCCGCAGACAGATGGCCAGTCGGAACGTACGATCCAGACTCTTAAAGATATGTTGCGGTCATGTACACTCGACTTCGGTGGTTCATGGGAAGATCACATGCACCTGGTGGAGTTCTCGTACAACAACAGTTTCCAGGCCAGTATCCAGATAGCACCGTTCGAGGCACTGTATGGTAGGAAGTGCCGATCCCCACTAGCCTGGGACGATGTTGGAGAGAGGCAGATGCTTGGTCCGAAAATGATTGCTCAGACCGTTGAAGTGGTCAGAAGAGTCAGAGAACATCTTCGAGTTGTCCAAGATCGCCAGCGTCATTGGGCCGATTCTCATTGGTGCCCTCTTGAGTTTTCTGTCGGCGACCATGTATTTCTGAGGATTTCGCCTAACCGCGGCGTCATTCGTTTCGGCGTACGAGGAAAGCTTAGTCCTAGGTATATAGGGTCGTTCGATATTCTGGAGCGAGTAGGTGATGTGTCCTATCGTCTCGCTCTTCTGCCGTCACTACGTGAGGTGCATGACGTGTTCCATGTATCCCAACTACGACGGTATATCCCGGATCCGAGCCACATCCTGGATCATTCGGAATTGGTTGTTGGTACCAACCTTTCGTATGAGGAGAGGCCCGTGTCTATATTGGACCGAAGAGAGAAGACACTCAAGAACAAGACTATCAAGTTCGTCCGAGTTGCTTGGGGTCATCACTCTTTGGGTGAGTCAACGTGGGAGTGTGAGGATGATATCCGATCGCGATATTCCAACCTGTTTGACTCATGAGGTATAATATATTTCTTATGCCTCATACCTTCGATTTCGTGCTTGCATGAATAATTTCTTGATTGCTTGATTAATATAGCTTGCCTGTGATTAGTATAGCTTGTCCTTGCAATTCTAACCTCTTGATTGAATTTCGAGGATGGAATTCTTTTAAGGTGGGTAGAGTAGTAATGCCTGTAGTTCGTATTACGTATCTTAGAATACGTGTACGTATTTTATCTTATATCGTATATCTCTTGGCTTGGCTCGGTTTATTTTGGGTTGGTTCGGCTAGGCTTGGGTTGCCTTGGTTCATCATGAACCAAGGGGAGAACCCCTACCTACCACCACCATCATCCTTTATTAACCCATTCCCTTATTCTCTCTCTTCATTACTCTTCTTCTTCTCCACATTTACTTCTACACCTACCAGGAAGAGAGAGAGAGAGAGAGAGAGAGAGAGAGAGAGAGAGAGAGCTTAGGCAAGTGCAAACTTGTTTCATGATGGATCTCAAGTTTTATTGTTCCATTCTCTTCCTTACTTGATTCTAAGATACTTTAGAACTTGGCATTTTCCATTTTGATAGATATTTTCTTGTAGATCTAAGTTTATATTATTTTCGATTTTCTTGGATTTTGATCTATTGAACTTCATTATTTTCATGTTTTGATTGTTCCATGTTGTAGAGAATTTGATTTTACCCAAAATAGACCTTTGAAAAGTTGGATTTGGACATGTTTTGAGGAAGTTATGGCCAAAAGTATTTTTGGCCATTTCTATGTACATCTGTGCTGATTTTGGCAGGGACGATGAATAGTGTTGTATAGTGTCTAGCCGCATAAGGGTGCTGCATAGTGCCGCATAGTGTCCAGCCGCATAAGGGTGCTGTATAGTATCCAACCGCATAAGGGTGCTGCATAGTGCCACATAGTGTCCAGCCGCATAAGGGTGTTGCATAGTGTCCAACCGCATAAGGGTGCTGCATCGTGCCGCATAGTAGCCAGCCGCATAAGGGTACTGCATAGTGTCCAGTCGCATAAGGGTGCTGCATAGTGCCGCATAGTGCCCAGCCGCATAAGGGTGCTGCATAGTGTCTAATCGCATAAGGGTGCTGCATAGTGTCCAGACGTATGAGGGTGCTGCATAGTATCGCATAGTATCCAGCCGCATAAGGGTGCTGCATAGTACTACATGGTGTCCAGCCGTATAAGGGTGCTGTATAGTGCCGCATAGTATCCAGCCGCATATGGGAGTGCCGTATAGTGCTGAATAGTGCCGCATAGTGCCTATTTTGGCTATTTTTGGCTGTTTTAAGTCCTGTTTGGCTAAATTGTGGCCAGAATTTCTCCCAACTCCCAACATGAAAGTTGTAGATCTTTTCCTTGGCTTCAAGAATATGTTATTAGTTATTTTATGCAAATTTTCTCATTCATGATAATGTAAGAATAGAACACGATAGTGGCCCGCTGTGGCACACTCTTGGCAAGTAAACTGACATGATATATCTCGATATGTTGTTACGACAGCTAGCCTGACATGACAAATATGAAAGATCTGGACACCGTGGGCGATTGCGTTTGTACAAATAAACCAGTACTGTTGCATCATGTCTAGGATAGGGATCCCTGAGTACCACGGTCAGGGATACCTACAGTAATTGACTAAGACTAATAAACTAAAATAATTCAGTAGACATGAAGAGATTCTCAGCTACAGGCAATCCCGTTATCTGGGCGCATTAAGTGGACTTGTAGCCTACCGACGAGTAGGACACATTTCTAGCATACAGTCACGTGTTGCATTCTTCATAACGGACATTCGACCCGGATAACCGGATGGTCTGCAGGGCTTGTGGCTGTTGGGATAATCTCATTGCATCTGCTAGTAACTAGGCCTGTGATAACCCTAGTTAGTTAAAACTATCAAGCCGTACTCTTGATTGGCCGTGATTGATTGGATGGAGTTTATTCCAGCTTAGTCTTATCCTGATCCTGTGCAAGATTGTGACATGACATGATTATTGATGCTTGTCTTAACAATAACGATCGGGGGTCCAGTTCTGTTCAGGCGAAGGGTTACAACCCCGGTCCTTGTTTGGTTTAAGGGTTGTAACCTTGCTCCCGGAGCAGTTCTGTTTTCTCTCTTCGTTTATTGTCTTATTGCAACCCCATACCATGTTCGTCATGTTTTACCTTACCTTAATACCATGATTAATTATGCTGGCCTTAGCAATAAAGATCAGGAGTCCAGTTCTGTTCAGGCGAAGGGTTACAACCCCGGTCCTTGTTTGGTTTAAGGGTTGTAACCTGGCTTCCGGAGCAGTTCTGTGTCCTTTCTTCGTTTATTGTCTTCACTGTACCAATAGTATTTGAGACGGGTTTCTATTCAGGTGAAGGGCTGCAACCCTGGACCTTGTTTGGTTTAAGGGTTGTGATCTGGCTACTTGAATGGTTTCTTCGTACTCAGTTTACTGTTGTTATCTCTATTATTATCAGTTCTTATTTATTATTTATCTTTAATATTCAATTGTGATATGCTGGTTTTAGTTCCTAAGTGAAGCCTCCTTTGTGACACTTGCTCTTTTTGGGGTCTGACCCAGCTGGTTTTGTGTGGCCAGATATTGGAGCAGCACCAGAGGATCCACCTGTCTTCCAGCCAGATGGTGACCACCAGGCGTAACCCTGGCAACGAGTAAATTTCTTTTTGTCCTCCCACTTTATTGAAAAATTATTCTTTTGAGGCGTTTAGCCGGCGAGCACGTGTTAGCTCGTATTGCACCTTTAATTACTGTCCGCCTACGGGCTGTAACATGATTGACAAATCCTAGGGTTGATCATGTATTGACTAAAACTCTTGCTAGTCTTGACATTTTGTACGTCTAGCTTCATGATCATCCGAATATATAATGTATGGGATGCCTTACTATTGTATATTTGGTGCTCTGACATCTTGTAACTGTTACTACTTGCTTGTGATTGAGACAATAGGCTTGTTCATGACCATATGAGACTGTTGGCTTGTTGTGAAACCCTCATGTATCTAGACAGCCGTGACCGTATAGCAAAGTGGGTTGCACTTTAATATGCGTAGCTGGCTGTGTACGCCCCCGCTCTCCAGTATTCTGGTTCTGGGGCGTTACAATACTTGCCTGGTGGCAGCGCGAAGAACCAATAAGATACCGTCAACTAGTACGCCATAAAGTCCAAAATCCACAATTATCTCCGAAAGCTGAAACAGACATTGCCAATATTCTCAGAATAGTCAAATTAGCTAGGATTGCCTATCCTTAAGTCCAATTCTGGATACAAGGGCAAAACGGTAATTTTGGACAAAAACGATGTCCGTCGTTGAACCCGTTTTGTACCGAAAATTGTGACAGGGTCAATGGTCTCTAAAGTCGTCAAACTATATGTCTACGGATCCGATTTTTTGATACGAACCCAACGGTATGTCCAATTTTGGATTCCGACGGGTCGTGCACAAAATCATCCGTTGAGTCGGACCGTGGGGCCCGCAAAACGGTGTTCCGATTCAACTGTCTCAGAATCGAACCAAACTTGGCATGCAGGACAAAAAAATGTTATGGTCCTGTTGGTGCAAGTTTTGTCTCGATCTGACGAGCATGCACAAAGTAATTGGAGTTTGTGCAAAGTGGTCGATACGGTGAATTTCGACGGATACGCATCAAATTCGTCGCGCACACACGACCAATTTGAATTCTGTCAAAGCCCACATGACCACGAAGTCATTACGCACCTTTCGATGCTTTCGGTTCGCGACCACGTCGCCCAGAATGGCGGGACGCACGTCGTGTCGGATGGTTTTCTAGTTTTCGAAAACTGTTTTTCCTATTTTTTTTCTTGATTTTTAGAATCAATTATCTTCCTGAATAATAAACGAAAAATAGTTCTACAAAAAGTATTCTAATCTCGTATAGGTTGTCTTCAAATAGGTTTAACTAGATTTCGAAGAATCGATCCAGATCGAAAGAGATATGCCTTCCAAAACCTACATTGGGACTGGGTTTCGTTCTGTTTTTGGTCAGTTATTTAACCGACTTTGTGCCAATTTTTTGGGCTGGTCGATCCGCGATATCCAACCCCACTAGTTGGGATTCAGAGGGGGTTATGTGGGCTGTCCGCAGGATTTTGTAGCTCGTAAAACCATCGACTAAGGAGGAGGAAACTTACCTGCAAAGTCGGAGCTTTGCTTCCCGAACTGCTGTTGGTCTCTGTTTTGTCCATGCGCGCGCTGGTGTCCGAGCGGCCTCCGGCGGCTCGCGCGGCCGCGCGCGGCGGCGACCCCAGGCGGAGGGTGGCGCCCATGGTGGCTGGCAAGGGGTATTCATCTAGGGTTTTGGTTTTCGATAATACTTCTTCTCTCGTTCATCTATCCATACGTATCTATACGGTTTGAGAAGGAAAAACACGCGCAGGTGTTCGGGCTGGACTGGGAAGGCTGCTGGGTTCGGGCTATTCAGCTGGACTGTGCGCGGCTGTTGGGTCAGCTGAATCGGCTCGGTTGCTGATGGAGGAATTTATTTTGTGTGGTTTTGCTCAAACCAATGGGCTCGGGTTTGGCCCAATGGCTTTGGGCTTGCTTTGAAAGCTATGGGGTTGCTATTAATGTTGTTGGGGAAGAAATTAGTTTGGGATGGTGGCTGGGCTGGGCCCTTAGCATGGCCGGGCTGGACTCTACTACTATGTTTTCTTTGCATTAGTTCTATAACTAAGTGTATCAATGCATATATACCTACACACATTTACATGTATATACTTTAATAACTATAAATGTATATTTATACCTATATTTATATATACACCCATACACATATACACTTCGTATGTAATATATATACTATATATACATACATTTATTTATATATACATACAAATTCATACGTATACACATATATATATTTACAAAAAAAAAATATTTATATATTTACATATACATATACATATATTTATATTTATATATATGTACACCTACACAATATATAATATTTATTTATATACATTCATACACATATATACTTTCGCACATATATTATATTTATATACACATATATATATCTATATTTACACACATCTATTTATATATATATCTTTAATAAAAAAAAATATATATATATATATATATTTTTTTTTTACATATAAAAAATACTCAATTAACCAATATAATAATATCTAATAGTAATAAACATATTTATTTAATCACCACAAATTAATAAAATAATAATTAAATAATTAAATGGTGGTTTGGTGAATCCATACTATTCACCTTTATCCAGGTCCAGAAAATTGTACAAATATTGTAAATCAATATTTAATAATAAAAATACCAATTTTGTTTACAATTATTCAAACAATTAAAAATGCACATCATTACCTAAAATAATTTAGAAAATATTTGTACACACAAAATATGCCTACATGGTCGTCTTTGGTCTCACTACATACCTACAAAGGCTTGTATTCGGTTTGGAACCGTTCGGGCTAAGTTGGTATAATTGGGTCATCTAAAATCAATATATCTGATTAATGAATAAATAATTCCTCGGTAGGGGTTAAGTCGCAACTTAGCCTGATTTTCCTAGTTAGGACATCACTATGGCTCAGTCTTCCCTGGCATGGCTAATACACTAGTCAAGGTACGCCACTGCACTATCCGTGCCATGATTTCTAGTCGTCTGGCACTCCAAAACTCAACTATGGCTAAAGTCACCTACCGTAATAATTAACTAAATAATTATTTATAAAATCATAATTCACCATTTTAATCAAATAAATAAAATAAAAAAAATATTCCAAAAATTTTTCGGGAAGGGGAGCTACAAATCTACCCACCTTAAAAATAATTTCGTCCTCGAAATTCCAATTCATAACTATTCCTTAAAAATTAAAGTCTACTATTACCTTAATCTCCTCAAATTTAATTCCTCGAAAATGGTTCATATCCTCCTCCTAATCATTTTGTAACTACGAAGCCTCGAGGACTTCTACCCACCTTTGGTCACACTACTCCTCAAAATACGGTCATTAAAGTCTTATGGTCTTCTAACTAGTTGCTAACAATTCTACCGGCAGATATCTAGGCATATGACATCTATAATACCTCATATCTACAAACAACAAAATGTTCAATAGTCAAGTAATATTATATAATAACTTAGGAATCTCTGATGAATCCTAGACAGCACGATCGTTCGTCACCTCGAAATAAAAGGGACAAGAATCAATGGTACGGAAAGCAAGGAAGTATAATCGAGAGCAAATTTAGAATTTTAAAGGACGTAGAGAAATTTGAGGAGAATTTTCAAGGCAGAGTGGATTGAGATTTCTAAGGGTTTAGTCAGATGCGCAGGCTCGTACCAGTACAGTTACGTAACCGATACGATATGTTCTGACCTGCATGGGCCACCACAAAAACTTGTCACGACCCGCACCCGCTTTTCGGACGCGAGCACGTGAGCAAGCCAGCTACGTATCGAGCGAACTCCAGCCCGACTCAAATATGTATAAGCTGTCAAGGTCATGGGTATCATTTCTAATCTAAACTGTATCTCAATCCACAAGAATCAAATAAAACAAGAATGAACAATTATGGATCATGGTCGGCAGCCCATTAGCATATTGTTCGATTAGACTCCAAGAATGATATGAGTCCATAAAATAAGCAGAAAATAGCATGGTACTGAATATAAAGCACGAGAAGATAATAAAGAAATATCACAAGCAAATACCTGTATCATACATCGCAATCCTCTACCAACCTGCTCTGCTAACTAACTCCACACAGTCGCTAAACATGAAGAGATCATCAGGTCCTCAGAGGACTAGCAAGATACATAAAATATGCCTGTCTAACAGTTTAATCATGCAATAATATAACCAGGGTATAAACAGGAACTAGACAGGAAACTGACATATGGCTACTGACAAGTAACTATGAACACAGACATGGGATCAAGTATGCATAAATGAACTGCTAGTAGATCAATGGATACCAACCCTCGCCTCGAATGTGGACTCGTAGGTCAGTTTCAAGACAAGTCACCCTCGTCCCGTATATGGACTCGCAGGTGCAAAGGACAACCCTCGCCCCGTGTATGGACTCGCAGGTTGTGGGAAAGACAAAGGAATAGCAGTTCACTCACATATACTTGGAGACACGACTCAGTCAAGATACAGGTGAAGACACGACACGACCCAATCACGATACACGAG
Organism: Iris pallida; assembly: GCA_029216955.1. Lineage (NCBI taxonomy): Eukaryota > Viridiplantae > Streptophyta > Magnoliopsida > Asparagales > Iridaceae > Iris > Iris pallida. The sequence goes on from JANAVB010009400.1 coordinate 12,959,147, forward strand.
AGAACCAATCCAACATGAACTACAAGGCTAACCATGTACAAGGACTATAGCTATACTAGCACGCACGATATACCAATCACATGTAATAACCAACTAGTAAAACTATATAATAATAGAAATATGCATGTAAATAAACTGTAGAGGGAGGTAAGGTATACTTGCCTGGTGGCAGCGCGAAGAACCAATAAGATACCGTCAACTAGTACGCCATAAAGTCCAAAATCCACAATTGTCTCCGAAAGCTGAAACAGACATTGCCAACATTCTCAAAATAGTCAAATTAGATAGGATTGCCTGTCCTTAAGTCCAATTCTGGACACAGGGGCAAAACGGTAATTTCGGACAAAAATGATGTCCGCCGTTGAACCCGTTTTGCACCGAAAATTGTGACAGGGTCAATGGTCTCTAAAGTCATCAAACTATATGTCTACGGATTCGGTTTTTTGATACAAACCCAACTGTATGTCCAATTTTGGATTTCGGCGGGTCGTGCACAAAATCACCCGTTGAGTCGGACCGTGGGGCCCGCAAAACGGCGTTCCGATTCAACTGTCTCAGAATCGGACCAAACTTGGCATGCAGGACCAGAAAAATGATACGGTCCTGTTGGCGCAAGTTTCGTCTCGATCTGACGAGCGTGCACAAAGTAATTGGAGTTTGTGCAAAGTGGTCGATACGGTGAATTTTGACGGATACGCATCAAATTCGTCGCGCACACGCGACCAATTTGAATTTCGTCAAAGCCCACACGACCACGAAGCCATTACGCACCTTTCGATGCTTTCGGTTCGCGACCATGTCGCCCGGAATGGCGGGACGCACGTCGTATCGGATGGTTTTCTAGTTTTCGAAAACTGTTTTTCCTATTTTTTTTTTATTTTTAGAATCAATTATCTTCCTCTATAATAAACGAAAAATAGTTCTACAAAAAGTGTTCTAATCTCGTATAGGTTGTCTTCAAATAGGTTTAACTAGATTTCAAAGAATCGATCCAGATCAGAAGATATATGCCTTCCAAAACCTACGTTGGGACTGGGTTTTGTTCTGTTTTTGGTCAGTTATTTGACCGACTTTGTGCCGATTTTTCGGGCTGGTCGATCCGCGATATCTAACCCCACTAGTTGGGATTCAGAGGGGGTTATGTGGGCTGTCCGTAGGATTTTGTAGCTCGTAAAACCATCGACTAAGGAGGAGAAAACTTACCTGCAAAGTCGGAGCTTTGCTTTCCGAACTGCTGTTGGTCTCTGTTTTGTCCATGCGCGCGCTGGTGTCCGAGCGGCCTCCGGCGGTTCGCACGGCCGCGCGCGGCGGCTACCCCAGGCGGAGGGTGGCACCCATGGTGGCTGGCAAGGGGTATTCATCTAGGGTTTTGGTTTTCGATAATACTTCCTCTCTCGTTCATCTATCCATACGTATCTATACGATTTGAGATGGAAAAACACGCGCAGGTGTTCGGGCTGGGTTGGAAAGGCTGCTGGGTTCGGGCTATTCAGCTGGGCTGTGCGCGGCTGTTGGGTCAACTGAATCGGCTCGGTTGCTGATGGGGAAATTTATTTTGTGTGGTTTTGCTCAAACCAATGGGCTCGGTTTGGCCCAATGGCTTTGGGCTTGCATTGAAAGCTATGGGGTTGCTATTAATGTTGTTGGAGAAGAAAATAGTTTGGGATGGTTGGCTGGGCTGGGCCCTTAGCATGGCCGGGCTGGGCTCTACTACTATGTTTTCTTTGCATTAGTTCTATAACTAAGTGTATCAATGCATATACCTACACACATTTACATGTATATGTGTATATACTTTAATAACTATAAATGTATATTTATACCTATATTTATATATACACCCATACACATATACACTTCGTATGTAATATATATACTATATATACATACATTTATTTATATATACATACAAATTTACACGTATACACATATATATATTTATATATTTACATATACATATACATATACATATACATATATTTATATTTATATATATGTACACCTACACAATATATAATATTTATTTATATACATTCATACACATATATACTTTCACACATATATTATATTTATATACACATATATATATCTATATTTATATACACATATATATATATATATATATATATATATATATATATATATATATATATATTTACACACATCTATTTATATATATATATATATATATATATATATATATATATATATATATATATATATATATATATATAAATATATATATATAATATATATATATATATATATATATATATATATATATATATATATATATATATACAAAAAATATATATATATATATATATATATACATATCAGAAATACTCAATTAATCAATATAATAATATCTAATAGTAATAAACATATTTATTTAATTACCACAAATTAATAAAATAATAATTAAATAATTAAATGGTGGTTTGGTGAATCCATACTATTCACCTTTATCCAGGTCCAAAAAATTGTACAAATATTGTAAATCAATATTTAATAATAAAAATACCAATTTTGTGTACAATTATTCAAACAATTAAAAATGCACATCATTACCTAAAATAATTTAGAAAATATTTGTACACACAAAATATGCCTACATGCTCGTCTTTGGTCTCACTATATAACTACAAAGTCTTGTATTCGGTTTGGAACCGTTTGGGCTAAGTTGGTACAATCGGGTCATCTAAAATCAATATATCTGATTAATGAATAAATAATTCATCGGTAGGGGTTAAGTCGCAACTTAGCCTGATTTTCCTAGTTAGGGCATCACTATGGCTCAGTCTTCCCTGGCATGGCTAATACACTAGTCAAGGTACGCCACTGCACTATCCGTGCCATGATTTCTAATCGTCTGGCTCTCCAAAACTCAACTATGGCTAAAGTCACCTACCGTAATAATTAACTAAATAATTATTTATAAAATCATAATTCACCATTTTAATCAAATAAATAAAATAAAAAATATATTCCAAAAATTTTCCGGGAAGGGGAGCTACACTCTTATATCTGTCGTAGTTTTTAACTGCTAAATATTTTAAGTGTAGTTATTTATGCTGCATGTACACACACTCTATTCATCCCTCTCTAGAGGTGCTTAACGATCCTATAATTGGTATCATAACATGCTATACTTATGCATAACCACTCTAGAGAAAATATATGGCAGCCGTGATATCTATATTCAACGGTGAAGGGCAGTCCATAAATAGACTCCTGCTACTTGATGGAGCGAACTACACATATTAGAAAATATGAATGAGTTTCTTTCTTAAGTCTCTAGATTTTGATCTTTGGTCAATAGTGATAGAAGATTATAAGAAACCAACTAGAATTTTAGTTGATGGTGATCTAGTAGAAAAGCCACATGACAAATACATATATCAAGAAACGACAAAGGCTAGTCTAGATACACGAGCCATCAATGCATTATTTTGTGCAATTGACAAAATCGAGTTTAATCGTGTTTCTACCTGTACTACGTCTCATGAAATTTAGAAACTTCTTGAGATGACTCATGAGGGAACTTTCCAAGTAAAGGAATCCAAAATCAATAAACTAACACAGGAGTATGAATTATTTAAGATGAAACCTGGTGAGTCAATTATACAGATGTTTACTTGTTTCCTTGGTATTACTTACTATCTCTCGGTAAGGATTACAACAATTATGAGAAGATCAGAAAGATTCTACGGACTCTAACTAAGAAACAGAACCCGAAGACAACTATGATAATAGAAGGAAACGATCTCACTATGATGACTTTGGAGACACATATGGGTAAGATGATGACCCATGAGCTGGACTTGCAAGAATTTGAAAAAGTAACCCCCAAGGAAAAGTCTATTGCCTTCAAAGCACAAGCCAAAAGTTTCATATGCAATGACTCTGACGAAGAATCATCTAGTGGTAATGAGTAAGCCCTGCTAGTCAGAAACTTCAGAAAGTTCTTGAAGTTTGAAAGTTCAAACTGAAAGAAGAAGGACGTCCATGAAAGCAACGAAGAAGAAACAATCTGCTTTGGACGTAAGAAGTCAGGTCATATCAAGAAGGACTGTCCGTTGTCAAATAAGAACAATCCATATAATCGATCAAGATCAAGCAGAAAAGCTATAATAGGTTGAAAGTATGCCAATACAAGCATCTGGCACGAAAGTGAGGCCAGTGAATCAGATGAGGATGACAGACGCTGCAGTACAACAAATGTCTGTCTGATGGCTTTCGATAAGGTATCTACTAACCCTATGTATGATAATTTTACTTTCGATGAGCTAGAAACTGACTTTAGCGAACTACTTGATGAACACAGGAATGTGTTGGATAAGTACAAGCCATCTTGCAAAGAGGTTAAGGCTTACACAACTCAAGTAGCTAGATTGTATAATCTTATTGAAGATATAAAAGAGACATCTACTACCAGTAGCGCGGATAAGATCATGAGGCTATCCTCTCCATTGAAAAGAAAGAAAGAGACGAAAGAGACTATGTCAAAGTGCAAGAGCTTTATGACATAGAGAATAAGAGACATTTAGTCGCAGAGCAAAGACTCATTGATATGACTGCCAAATATGAGGAGTCTTGTACGATTTCTAAAAAGTTAGAAATCAAGTTAGACAAATAAGCCATCCCTGTTACACAGCCTAAGGTTAGTCCTAATGCTAAGCATACATCTAAGAGGACTAAACCACAGAAAGCACGTAAGCAACACGTTACTCACAATCATACTTTCACTTATAAGTTTCCAAAGAATACACAAAAGAATTTCAATACAGAAACAAAAAGCACATTTTCAAAACTCACTTGCACGTACTATGGTACTCATGGGCACATATCACATTATTGTCAAGCAAGGAAGCTTACTGACAATCATATACTTGCTTGGATTCCTATAACTAATCAAAAAGGACCCTTGAAGAAATGGGTACCAAAGGATTTATTACTCGTTTTGTAGGTGGACCCTCAACCCTCTCATGCTAGAAGCAATTGGATTCTCAATAGCAGATGTTCGTGACACATGACTGGTGACGCATCTTTATTTACTACGCTATTGATGAAGAAAGAAGGATACGACTCCTTTAGAAATAATTTGAGAGGTAATATAATTGGAAATGGTACCGTTGACATGTCTTCCTATCCAGTAATAAAGGACGTAAGTCTAGTCACAGAGTTAAAACATAACCTATTGAACATAAGTCATTTGGCAGATAATGGTTATGGCATTAACTTTGTGAAAGACAAATATTCAATCTATGATATATCATCTGGTAAACCTGTATATGAAGGGATTAAGGAAGATAATATTTTTGTTTTCTTTTTAGAAAGTACTAACAATGCCGAAAAATGTCTAGTAGCCAATCAAGATGAAAGCTGGCTGTGGCACATGAGGCTAGGACATGCTAATATGGACACTATCTCACGACTATATACTAAAATATTGGTAAAATGACTCCCAAGAATCACATTCAAGAGAGACATGGTATGTGCTAAATGTGAAAAGAATAAAGCACCTAGGTCTTCGTTTAAATCCATCAACGTTATAAATACGTCTAGACTCTTGCAGTTGATTCATAAGGATCTATTCGGTCCTAGTAGAGTCGCTAGTCTTAGTGGCAAGCTCTATGCTTTTGTGATTTTTGATGATTTCTCTCGTTATACATTGGTTTTCTTTTTATCAAACAAAAGTGATGCTATTTTTGAATTTCAGATATTTTGAAAAAAAAGACAAAACAAAAAAGGCTTCATGATTACTCGAATCTGAAGTGATCATGGTGGCAAATTCGTAAATACTAATTTCAAAAAGTTTTGTGATGATAGTGGATATTACCACGAGTTTTATTTTCCTAGAACTCTCCAACAGAATGGTGTTATGGAGCGGAATAATCGTACTCTAAGCAAGATGGCTAGAGTCATGCTGAATCAGCATAATCTTCCTAAGTATTTTTGGACATAAGCTGTTAGTATAGCTGACATATTTTAAATAGGGTATTGATTCGACCTATTTCGAAGAAAATACCATATGAATTATGGTTTGGAACGATTCCAAATATTTTATATTTTAAAGTTTTTGGATGTCACTGTTTTATCCTGAACACCAAGGACAACTTGGATAAGTTTGACTCTAAGGCAGACGAAGGAATATTTTTCGGGTATGCTGCCAAGAGTAATAGATATAGGAAGAGAGGCAACAATGATGAAGAGAGATAGAACAAATCCAAGACATCGGAAGATACTGCTACAAACAAGAGCTATCTGGAAAGTCTACCAAAAAGAATGAAGTTCATACCAGACCATCCAGAGACACTAGTCATAGGTGATATATCGAAAGGTGTATGTACATGTTCTTCTAGTAGAGATACAAATGTAGCAGCAAATGTAGCTTTTATTTCTCAAGTAGAACCTAAGACAGTAGCAGATACTTTTAATGATGAGTTTTGGATTGACATCATGCAAGAGAAACTTAATCAATTTGAGAGAAACCAAGTTTGAAAACTTGTTCCTGAACCTATTGGTTAATCAATAATTGGTACCAAATGGGTGTTTCGAAATAAACTTAGTGAGGATGGACAAGGTCTACGCAACAAAGCATGTCTAGTAACACAAGGTTATAATCAAGAAGAAAGTATTGATTATGACGAGATATATGCTCCTGTTGTAAGACTAGAAACCATTTGCATGTTTTGTGCATTTACATATTTTTATAATTTTAAACTTTTTCAAATGGACGTAAAAAGTGTATTTTTAAATGGATTTTTAAAAGAAGAAGTTTTTGTAAAATAGCCCCTAGTTTTGAAGATTTTTAAAAACCTGATCACGTCTTCAAACTTAGGAAAGCACTTTATGGACTCAAACAAGCACCTTGTGCTTGGTATGAACTCCTAAGTGCCTTACTCGAAAATAGATTTTTAAAAGGAAGAGTTGATACAACTTTATTTATCAAGTCTTCAGATGATAGTATTCTTCTTGTGCAAATTTATGTAGATGACATCATTTTTAGTTCTACTAATAAAAAACTTTATCAAGATTTGCTAAGTGTATGCAGAGTAAGTTTGAGATGAGTATGATGGGAGAGCTAAACTACTTTCCAGGACTTCAGATCAAATAATACTCACAGGGAACATTCATCAACCAAGCCAAATACACGAAGGATTTACTGAAAAGGTATGACTTCGACAACGTAAAACCTATTAGAACTCCAATGGCTATATTAACCCGACTTGACATTGATGAAAGTGGCAAACCTGTGAACCAGCATAAGTATCGAGATATGATTGATAGTTTATTATACTTAACTGGTAGTCGCCCAGATATTATGTTTAGTATTTGCATTTGTGTACGATATAAAGCTAATCCTAAGGAATTACACCTATGCGCCGTTAAACGTATCTTTTGATACCATAAGGAAACTTCTACAATCGGCTTGTAGTATCCCAAAATCACATCTTTTGACCTAATCGGTTATTCAGATGCGAATTTTGCTGGATGCAAAGTGGACCATAAAAGTACCAGCGGTACGTGTCATTTTCTAGGAAAAGCTTTAGTCTCCTGGTTTATCAAGAAGCAAAATTTTGTTGCTTTATCAACAACTGAGGCTGAGTACATCGCCGCAGGACATTGTCGTGCACAGATTTTGTGGATGAAGAAAACCCTAGAAGACTATAATCTACACTTGTCACGACCCGCACCCACTGTGAGGGTACGAGTACGTAACAGCGCCCAGCCTACACCGCAGTGTCGACGGTAGAACGCTGTTCTAGGTCATGAACTTTAACTAACATAATATGAAATACTCTCCAAAAGGAGGCCAATCATAGAGGAACAACTCAATCGCAATCTAAGGTAGAAAATAGCACGATGGAATATATAAGCAAATCCTCAACTGAGGTACAACAGAAATGAAATAACATAAGTCTCAACATCTCCATAATAATACAACTCTGAATCCAGACAACTACTAACATAAAAATAAGGAACAGTCTAGACTATCTACACTATATATGGGTATCATCCTCAGCAGCTGCCTGAACTTCCCCAGGGGTCCAGGTCGCGAGTGTCATCTAGGCAAGCTCCATAGTAAGGGATGCAGGGTTCCTCATCATCCTCTGTAAAATTTTCAACAGGTCCAGTCAGGACGGAAGCGAGCACAATACATCTCATGCAGATCATAACAGGTTAGAAAATATAAACATGCAAGAGAGTACGATACATGAAACTGAAAGGAAGTATATGATGTAAATAGAGAGAGAACTGTAATGGAAATATCTACTATAAGTAGAGAGCTACCAGTGACTAGTAATTTAGAGTACAAAGTCGACATGTGAACGGCTGGATTTGCACAAAAATATACTAAAGAGGCGCATATGGTTATACTACTTTAGAATTGTTCACATGACTATTTTTACTCCCCCATACCCCAATCAATACACAAGGATCCAGACAAGTTATGTTACGTACATGATTTTCACATGAAAGCCCATAGATGGGTGTACATGAAGTATACATGAGGGCTCAGAACTGAGTGCACATAAATTCCACATGAAGGCCCATGAAGGGTACACATGAAGTATAGGTTATACATGAAATACACGAGAAACATGACCGAATATGAGAGTACACGAGCGAGCATGAACGAGCATGAAGCATATGAGAAACATGAATAACATGAGAGCGAGGAATACATGATGTACATGAAACATACGACATGATGTATCCGTTGCTTCCGAGGGGGATAACATCTCAATGTAGGGATCCATATAGTACCAATCCGTGATAATATCGTGACAGCATCAAATAAGGTAAACTAGAGCAGGAATATAATTCTAAGTAAGTTATGAAATGATCAGAGAATGTTCTCGCCTAGTATCTGAATGTCTGTAAGAATATACTGCCTGAGATGAGGTATCTGACTCCTATTTAGAGCAACACAAGTCAAGACATATACAGGGGATGATAAATAATATGTACAATGCATCTGCATGCTGTCTAGGTCAAACTAGACTAAAGTCAACACTTGGTCAACTCTAGTCAACTATACTAGTCAAACTAGGTCAAGCCTAACCCAAACAAGTCTCAATAAGCCTAACCAAGTCTGGTCTAGCATATACACACCATACACAAGTCACACTAGACTGGCACAACCAAATACCATGTGTATATATTCCATATACACGAGGCTGCACATAGTACACCCATAGGCTACACTACAAGGCCATATGCCATAGGCTATGCCACCTAGGCCCTGAGCCATATTCACATATTATAGGTCACAAACACATTTCTACCATATATCTATATACACATTATATATATGTCAATAGGCAATATCTATATTACATCACATTATCACATTAAGTTATATATTACATATATATATATATATATATATATATATATATATATATATATATATATATTTATATATAAAAATATATATATATATATATATATATATATATATATATATATATATTATATATATATATATATATATATATATATATATATATATACATACATGTAGAAGTTAGGAGAAAAATCATGCACATGTATGTGTGTATGTGTATAGAGTGTGTGTGTGAACAATGTGTCAACTTCAGATTAGTGTGAGTGTCCAAACATGTGTGTGTATGGGCCTAATGTCTCAGGTTTTGTGTGTGGTCATGAACCAATGTGGTTCTCAGACTTTAGATAGGAATGTGTCAATAGAGAGTGTCATATGAACAAGGTGTACAGAGGGTATGTAAATCTTAGTTTTCAGTCCCATGGTTCAAACAGTGTGTATAGATGTGAATATAAAACTCAGATTTTGCAATGTAACCAAGGTTTCAGTTTTTTAGTTAGATATAGGAATGTAAACCATAAATTCAGTTTTCCAGGAACAGTGTAAATAGGATACATGTGACAGGAATTTAGATTTGTGTGTGCAAACTCAGATTTCCAACAATGTATACATAATATGTGTGATAGTGAATAATAGAATCTCAATTTGTGTGCACATGTGGGTGTGTGTAGCTACTCAGTTTTTTGTAATTAAACTAAGGTTAACATTGAATATAGATTGAGGGGTGTGTGTGTGTTTACATGTATATGTGATACAATGTGGTCTCAGGAATTTTAGAATATATGTACATGTCAGCCATGTGTGGTGTATGAAAGTGTAATAGGAACATGGAAACATGAGCAATGTGACAGGGCATTGAATGTATTAGGAACTCAGCAAGCAGTGAAATGGGTGACAAGATCTCAGGTTTATAGTTTAGATAGGGAGTGTGTGTGGTAGATAAATTCTCAGGAATTACAGAAAATAGTGTGTGCACTTGACAGTTTTTACAAAACAGTACACACATCAACCCATTTCAAAATCCTAAACAAGTCTCCACATGAAACCCAACATCCCAATACATATTTAGCTATATCACAAATGTAAAAACATGTAACTTAATCATTGAAATTGGATTTTAAAACATTCGAAAGAATATGAATGATTTAGTGAAGAAATCTCAGGAAATTTTAGTGAGCAATGACAGTTTTCTTATCCCAAAACTAAATCGTAATCCATTTCTCAACACAAAAACTTAAACCATCATTTCAGTACTCTCATACAGGTGTAAGTGAATTAAGATGGTGATGATTAAAACATTAACAAACAGTTGAAAATGCAAATTTAAATTCAGAATTCGAATTAATAGAACTGTGTATCAGTGAACCCCATTTCGATCCCGAGAATCAAACAAAACCAAATCAAAGTTCAAATCAGGTGTACCTACATGTTCCCCACATTAGCACGTGTCATGGGAGGTCCATTCCTGTCCAGGAAACTGGACACAAAGTGTCCAAATTGTGAAATTAAATATCTGTGAATCAGTACACAATCATGGCCTCGTGCAGCCGTATCGTGCACGATTACGCACAACATAGGACACGAACACCTATGGGCTCATGCACACACATAGAGGGGGTATAGGGCTACGGTTTCAAGTCCCTAACATGAGTCCACGTTGTGTCTACAGCGGACACGAGGATCGTATCAGAGGGGATTCTCCGCGCGTGCACAACTAGTATAAAACCCATGCACGAGTCCTGGCGTGTCCGATACGATGCCGTTGGACACAAGACTTGGGGGACAGGTTCGCAGACACTGCCCCCACCTCCTTGTCCAACCACAGCTCGCCACGTGGCCTGTACAGTGAGCACGAGACTACGAGCAGCAGGAGAAACCCTAGCCGCGCACGAGGCTGTGTCCACGCCATCGTATGGACACGACACGACACAGAAACATGGGTTTAGGTTAGGGAAATCATAAGACACATTAAAAACAACATTTTTGTTCAAATAGTTTTCAAAAACAGTAAAAAAGAATCCTCACAGATATTTTATCAAACACATGTGTACAAGTCATGATACGTGTCCGATACGGACACGGAATGGACACGACTCGACACCAAACCTATGCTAGCCGCTAGGGGACTCCTAGGTCTATCAAAATATGCAAGGAAATTAGATATTTAATGGGTTTAGAGAGTGTTACCTATAGGTTGTTCTTCCTCAAGAAAACATCCAAAATGAGGGTTCCTCCTATCAAGCCAAAAAGCCCCAAATTACACAAAATCTGAGATTTCTCTCCATGAACAATAAATAGAGTGATATTAGGTCCTAATGCAAAAGACTAGTCAAAAATGAATTGAAATGAAAGATTTAGGAAAGTTTACAAAAGGGCCAAACCTTGTTCTTGCCAAATTTGAAGGAGATGTAAAAAGAGGCAAGAATGAACCAAGAGAGATTATATAGACCTCAAATTAGGTCATAGTGGCTGCTCAATGAAAAGCTAGGGTTAGGGTTTCTCCATGTTGGGATATGGGCCAAGTCACATGATCAATGGGCTCTCTACCTTAGCCTTAAGTCCAACATTAAAATCCTTCCTAATTTTCTCAAGAGCTAAGTCACTCAAATCAAAACCAAGTTGACTTAAGTTAGATTAGGGTCCCACCATGCTAGCCAATTCACTATGGTCAAAGTCAACGTATAGGTTGGTCTCCAAAGTCACACCTATAAAAAGTCAAAATTAACAATCACCAATGCATTAAATAACAAAATAATTTAAAGGGGCCAAAATGACCAAAATGCCCTCAGGCTAAAAATGACAAATAAAACATCCTATTAACATGGTTTGGCTCCAGGTCAAGCAGTCTCTATGGCTTCACTAGCTGCACATCAAAATTACAAGTCATAATTTTTAAATAGTTTTAAAATGATTAAAAATTACCAAAAATTATATTATTATTTAAATATCATAATTAAATAATTAAAATCATAAATTTTAAAATTACCCTTATTTAGAAAACTGGGTGTTATAAGTCTACCCACCTTAGGAAAATTTTGTCCTCAAAATTTAGGATAGTAGTACTACTTCTAGGTCAAACACCCCCATAATCATAGTCTCAAAATCATACGGTTCGATAATCATATGCATCTGTCCAAAATGATGATACTCAGAATCTTTGTCACGTTAGTGAGCAAGGCTACGATAATCACAGAGTCCTTGACTAAGGCACATACCTCTAGAATTATGGTATTTAAAATTTTTGCATTGTCGCATGCTTGGCAACGAAAACCTTAAATTCCTACACCCAAAAAATACGTCCTAAATCCGACTATATGTCCTCACTATGCCAACTAACACGACTATCGAAGATTCTAGATCCCATAACTGAGGTGACCTAGCCCATATGATTTATCTCAGAAGAAAAATCAAACATAACATAAGAATAATAGAACAAAATTGATCAATCAACAAGGAACAGGGGGAATCGAATTTTTAAGGCAGTTATAAGAGGCAATTATGGAAATGGAATCGAAAGAACGGAACCTGAAACTAGATCTCCAATGGCCTGTGCATCCTCGACTGTCCTGGCGAAAGCTTGCCCCTGCTGGCCTCGCCTGGCCTGCTGCTGATGCTGTATGTACCTCTGCTGCTGAGTCGGTAAGGGTAATCCCTTATGTTGGCCTACCGAAGCCCTAGCTCCTGCTCCCTGAACTGTCTGTCCAAATGACTCAGGATGCTCTATCAGCCGATGATCGGATCCACCGCAAAGTAAACATGTGTCCAGCCTCTTCCGGCATTCGCCCCAATCGTGCCCTGGTCTCTTACAAAGGGGCAAATAATGACAAGCTGCTGTTCAGGGGCCTGCTGCTGCCTCTGTGGCTATTATGCCTGCTGAAAGGGTATACGGTCCTGAAATTACCGCTGCTGAAAGTAGACCCTCGGCTGCTGATACTGCTGCTGAATCTGTAGGTGGGGCATCTGCTGTGGATACTGCTGCTGAATCTTTAGGTAGGGCCTCTTGGCCGGGCCCGCACTGCCACTAGCTTCCTGAGTGTCTCGCGTCCTCTTCTCCTTCAGCCCAAGATCGTCCTCCGCTGCCATGGCTCCTACCAGAATTTGCTCGAAAGTGACATCGCGGTCGCTCTTGGTATACGCCCTGATCTCCCTGATCAAACCTCTGCGAAACCTCCTCTCCTTTCCGACCTCAGTAAGATCCTCAACGAATCTGCCCAAACGGCAGAATTCCCCGGCGTATTCCTCAATAGTCTGGTTTCCTTGAACCAAACTCTCAAACTGCGCCTCCAAGGCACCGAGTGCTGTATCGGGAAAGAATTTCTCCTTGAACAGTTTTTTGAACGTTGCCCAAGTCTGACTGGCTGTACCAACCCTCGGGTCCGTCTAGTACCAAGTACGGGCCAAGTCCTGCATCTGACTGGCTGCTGCCTCGATCTGTAATCCTGCTGGTATCTGTGCCAATCAAAATATCTCCTCAATGTGCTCTGTCCAATCGTCAGCGTATATGATGCCCTCTGTACCCTTGAAGTCCCAGGGTCCCATCTTCTTAAAGGATTGGATGTCTGGAGTCCTCGACTGATACGGCTGCATCTGACCTCCCAGTGGCTGAGCAGCCACCAGCTCTACTATCGTCCTGACCAACTGGTGAGTATCTTGTATGCTCTATCGAAAATCAGCAGACTGGCTCTGCTGCATCTGCTGCTGAGTCTCCAAAAATTGCTGGAAAAGGGTAAACATTTGAGCCGTATCTACTGTCCCTGAAGGTAACTGCTGCTGATACATATCCGGAATGACGAAGAAGACCTCCGGACAGGTGGAGGTGCAATCCCAAAAGCTGCAGAAGCTCCTATATGAGCAGAAACAGGAGGTGCTGTGGTCCCAGCGTCCACAATCGGGCGAGGGGTGGTAGGCCTCTCACCAGCGTCTGCTGGGCCAGAGCGATGCGATCGTGTCTCAATCACCATCCTGGAGACAGATCAAACAAGGAATCAATACTTAGATAGAAACGATAATTCAAGGGAGGACAGTTATTTTAAGGAAGCAATCTTTAACAGGAATTTAGATGGCAGGAATTCAGTTAAGAGTTTTTCTTAATGTGATTGAGTACCTCAAGAATAATCCTAATCCTACTGTAGGATGTAATGATACTCTAGTTTGAATATTACTACACAAACTCGACCTGCATGGGCCACCACTAAAAACGTGTCACGACCCGCACCCACTGTGAGGGTACGAGTACGTAACAGCGCCTAGCCTACGTCACAGTATCGGCAGTAGAACGCTGTTCTAGGTCATGAACTTTAACTAACATAATATGAAATACTCTCCAAAAGGAGGCCAATTACAGAGGAAATACTCGCCTAGTATCTGAATGTCTGTGAGAATATACTGCCTAAGATGAGGTATCTGACTCCTATTTAGAGCAACACAAGTCAAGACATATGCAGGGGATGATAAATGAAATGTACAATGCATCTACATGCTGTCTAGGTCAAACTAGACTAAAGTCAACACTTAGTCAACTCTAGTCAACTATACTAGTCAAACTAGGTCAACTAGGTCAAGCCTAACCCAAACAAGTCTCACTAAGCCTAACCAAGTCTAGTCTAGCATATACACACCATACACAAGTCACACTGGACTGGCACAACCCAACACCATGTGTATATATTCCATATACACAAGGCTGCACATTATTACACCCATAGGCTATACTACAAGGCCATATGCCATAGGCTATGCCACCTAGGCCATGAGCCATATTCACATATTATAGGTCATACACACATTTCTACCATATATCTATATGCACATTATATATATGTCAATTGGCAATATCTATATTACATCACATTATCACATTAAGTTATATATATATAATATATATATATACATGTAGAAGTTAGGGGGAAAATCATGCACATGCATGTGTGTATGTGTGTAGAGTGTGTGTGTGAACAATGTGTCAACTTCAGATTAGTGTGAGTGTCTAAACATGTGTGTGTGGGCTTAATGTCTCAGGTTTTTTGTGTGGTCATGAACCAATATGGTTCTCAGACTTTAGATAGGAATGTGTCAATAGAGAGTGTCATATGAACAAGGTGTACAGAGGGTATGTAAATCTCAGTTTTCAGTCCCATGGTTCAAACAGTGTGTATAGATGTGAATATAAAACTCAGATTTTGCAATGTAACCAAGGTTTCAGTTTTTCAGTTAGATATAAAAATGTAAACCATAAATTCAGTTTTCCAGGAACAGTGTAAATAGGATACATGTGACAGGAATTTAGATTTGTGTGTGCAAACTCAGATTTCCAACAGTGTATACATAATGTGTGTGATAGTGAATCATAGAATCTCAGTTTGTGCGCACATGTGGGTGTGTGTAGCTACTCAATTTTTTGTAATTAAACTAAGGTTAACAGTGAATGTAGATTGAGGGGGGGTATGTGTGTGTTTACATGTATATGTGATACAATATGGTCTCAGGAATTTTAGAGTGTGTGTACGTGTCAGCCATGTGTGGTGTATGAAAGTGTAACAGGAACATGAAAACATGAGCAATGTGACAGGGCATTGAATGTATTAGGAACTCAGCAAGCAGTGAAATGGGTGACAAGATCTCAGGTTTATAGTTTAGATAGGGAGTGTGTGTGGTAGATGAATTCTCAGGAATTACAGAAAACAGTGTGTGCACTTGACAGTTTTCACAAAATAGTGCACACATCAACCTATTTCGAAATCCTAAACAAGTCTCCACATGAAACCCAACATCCCAATACATATTCAGCTATATCACACATGTAAAAACATGTAACTTAATCATTAAAATTGGATTTTAAAACATTCGAAAGAATAGGAATGATTTAGTGAAGAAATCTCAGGAAATTTCAGTGAGCAATGACAGTTTTCTCATCCCAAAACTAAATCGTAATCCATTTCTCAACACAAAAACTTAAACCAACATTTCAGTACTCTCATACAGGTGTAAGTGAATTAAGATGGTGATTAAAACATTAACAAACAGTTGAAAATGCAAATTTAAATTCAGAATTCGAATTAATAGAACTGTGTATCAGTGAACCCCATTTCGAACCCGAAAATCAAACAAAACCAAATCAAAGTTCAAATCAGGTGTACCTACATATTCCCCACATTAGCACGTGTCATGGGAGGTCCATTTGTGTCCATGAAACTGGACATGAAGTGTCTAAACAGTGAAATTAAATATCAGTGAATCAGTGCACAATCCTGGCCTCGTGCAGTCGTATCATGCACGATTGCGCACAACATAGGGCCCGAACACCCATGGGCTCATACACACACGTAGAGGGGGTATAGGGCTAGGGTTTTAAGTCTCTGACACGAGTCCATGTTGTGCCTACAGCGGACACGAGGATCGTATCAGAGGGGATTCTTCGCACGTGCACAACCAGTATAAAACTCGTACACGAGTCCTGGCGTGTCCGACACGATGCCGTTGGACACAAGACTTGGGGGACAGGTTCACAGACACTGCCTCCACCTTCGTGTCCGACCACAGCTCGCCACGTGGCCTGTGCAGTGATCACGAGACTACGAGCAGCTGGAGAAACCCTAGCCGCGTGCGAGGCTGTGTCCACGCATTCGTATGGACATGACACAACACAGAAACATGGGTTTAGGTTAGGGAAATCATAAGACACATTAAAAACAACAGTTTTGTTCAAATAGTTTTCAAAAATAGTAAAAAAGAATCCTCACAGATATTTTATCAAACACATGTGTACAAGGCATGATACGTGTCCGATACGGACACGGAATGGACACGACTCGACACCAAACCTATGCTAGCAGCTAGGAGACTCCTAGGGCTATCCAAATATGCAAGGAAGTCAGATATTTAATGGGTTTAGAGAGTGTTACCTATAGGTTGTTCTTCCTCAAAAAAAATCCAAAATAAGGGTTCCTCCTATCAAGCCAAAAAGCCCCAAATTGCACAAAATCTGATATTTCTCTCCATGAACAATAAATAGAGTGATATTAGGTCCTAATGTAAAAGATTATAGTCAAAAATGAATTGAAATGAAAGATTTAAAAAAGTTTGCAAAAGGGCCAAACCTTGTTCTTGTCAAAATTGAAGGAGATGTAAAAAGAGGCAAGAATGAACCAAGAAAGATTATATAGCCCTCAAATTAGGTCATAGTGCTTCTCAATGAAAAGCTAGGGTTAGGGTTTCTCCATGTTGGGCTATGGGCCAAGTCACATGAGCAATGGGCTCTCTACCTTAGCCTTAAGTCCAACATTAAAATCCTTCCTAATTTTCTCAAGAGCTAAGTCACTCAAGTCAAAACCAAGTCGACTTAAGTTAGATTAGGGTCCCACCATGCTAGCCAATTCACTATGGTCAAAGTCAACAGATAGGTTGGTCTCCAAAGTCACACCTATGAAAAGTCAAAATTAACAATCACCAATGCATTAAATAACAAAATAATTTAAAGGGTCCAAAATGACCAAAATACCCTCCGGCTAAAAATGACAAATAAAACATCCTATTAACATGGTTAGGCTCTAGGTCAAGCAGTCTCTAGGGCTTCACTAGCTGCACATCAAAATCATAAGTCATGATTTTTAAATAGTTTTAAAATGATTTAAAATCACCAAAAATTATATTATTATTTAAATATCATAATTAAATAATTAAAATCACAATTTTCAAAATTACCCTTATTTAGAAAATTGGGTGTTACAAGTCTACCCACCTTAGGAAAATTTTGTCCTCAAAATTTAAGATGGTAGTACTACTTCTAGGTCAAACACCCCCACAATTATAGTCTCAAAATCATACGGTTCGACAATCATATGCGTCTGTCCAAAATCATGATACTCAGAATCTTCGTCACGCTAGTGAGTAAGGCTACGATAATCACATAGTCCTTGACTGAGGCACATACCTCTAGAATCATGGTATTTAAAATTTTTGCATTGCCGCATGCTTGGCAGCAAAAACCTTAAATTTCTATACCCAAAAAATACGTCCTAAATCCGACTATATGTCCTCACTATGCCAGCTAACACGACTATCGAAGATTCTAGATCCCATAACTGAGGTGACCTAGTCCATATGATTTATCTCAGAAGAAAAATCAAACATAACATAAGAACAACAGAACAAAATTGGTCAATCAACAAGGAACAGGGGGAATCGAATTTTCAAGGCAGTTATAAGAGGAAATTGTGGAAATGGAATTGAAAGAACGGAACCTGCAACTAGATCTCTAATGGCCTGTGCATCCTCGACTGTCCTGGCGAAAGCTCGCCCCTGCTACGATAATCACAGCGTCCTAGATCTCCAAAATCATGACTAGAACTTTAGAGACATGATTTTAATAAAAAAAACTTCTTTTTATACACTATCTTTGTACGCCTGCTGCGCTTTTGAGCAACTGTGCTTTCGTGAAGTCATATACAACGACTGTTGCCACCTGCGCTTATGTGCTTGCTTTATTTTATTTTGCATGCATCTATAATGGGTAACTGGTTTGTAGCAGTTACAGGAATGTCCCCCATGAGTATCAGTGGAAGTTCGTGTGGGCTAGGTAACTAATTGCAGCAGTGATAAAGACCAAAATAGGGGTATCTCATGTTGGGCTTAGTGCCTAGGTAAAATAGGACCTTGTAGGTGAGTGTATCTGTGTCAAAGGTAGTTTTAGGGAGGTTAATGTGGAAGAAACATTAGGTAGCGGTCCTATGGGAAAACTGTAGGACAAAACACTATACATGAATGGGTTCTTAATAGAGGGACATAGCAGTAATAGGTTAGGAAACCTGTGTACAACAGGTATCAAGAAAATTGATGCATGTGAACACACATTAACAGTACATTGCAAGTAGAAAGTACAAGTAAAAAGTGTACCTAGTATCCTATTTTTATACCAGCTGGATGTATGAGGGTTACACATGTGTTCAACATGGGAAGTGTATATTTAAGGAGGGTATCCTCTAAGAGTGGTAATAGGCTTCACATAGGAATCTGGATGACTATAATAGGTAGTAATGGAACTAGAAGCTAAACAAGAATATGTAAGTTGTTATTTCTTAAATTCCCTTATTAACATGAATAATCCATATATATAGGCTCTTGGGACTTTGACTCTTGGGAATTTGACTCAGTGCTGGACCGTATCCACAGCTCAGGACCCAGGCGAGTACAACTCTTATTTGTTTCCAATATTGTTAATTTATATAATTGCATGATTAGAGATACATATTTGATTCTTGACACGTTTGTTACACGGGTTAGTGAATTCATGTTTACCGGTTTATTATGTCATACTTGATCATCGTATTCAATGTTTAGTAGTCGGGCAGGAAAGTACCAAGTAAATATGTGATCAGACCTTAGACCTTGCCATATTGCATAGTAGACCTTGTAGACCGTACTTTATTTATATTTCTTGTAAAGTAGACCTTGTAGACCATGCGGTGTAACTGTCCTAGATCGATCACATATTGAAAGGTGTACTTCAACTCGCGTATATGTTATGTTTCCTTGTTCCATGTTTTACTTGTCTTTATAGTTCATGATTGACTGTTTTACCATATTTTTTGTGCCATGTTTTATAGTTTATTTCTTTCATCATGTATGTCATATCTTTTTACTATTTTTATAGTCATTATCTTATATTCAAAATTGTATGCATGGATTGTACTCATTCAAATCCTGACTGGAAACTTATTTTTTAGATAGTCGCTTGCTACTCTATGCGTAGGACCCTTGTGGGAGATACGACTGTATTGAAGGCCAAAACCTAGAAGACTAGTTAGACAGATTAGTTATTTTTCTAATTTGGTGAGACATGGTATCTTGTATACAAATGTTATCCTTTTTGAATATTGTAAGTTGTTTTAGTTTGTGGATGACAAAATGAATAAAGGAATTAATTTTAAGCAAATATTTGTGATCTTATTTATTATGGGCTAGACAGCGTACTACGTCGATTCTGTGACATAGGCTGGACTTGCGCATACACTCGCATCCCGAAAAGCGGGTGCGGGTTATGACAAATTTTTTTGGTGGCCCATGTAGGTCAATTTTTGCAAAAGATTGCGAACTCGTGATAGTACTTAAGTTAGTCGTACTACTGCGAGCCTGCGACTAGAAAGCGCTCATTCACAATTAGGATTGAATTAATTCTAAGAGAATGACTAGGACTAGGAGTCCCTTATGCAATTTGATCGTTGGATGGTTAAGGTTGCTACATAGGCCATATGATTTCAATATGAATTATTGAATTATAAAACCCTATTAGATACTTGAGAATTTTTATAGAGGGATATACCATTATGTTTTGATACGATGGTAGGACCAAAGGTGGGTAGACCATTTATGCTATAACTTAGGCCTTCCTAGAATTCAATCCCTAATCTTGATAAATTGTTCAAATTATCCTTTCTGTCCTCTCTAAATATTATCACCATTACTCACATCAATTAATTATTTTCCATTGGCCATAAGTAATTATTTTCCTAAAGAGTATATTTTGTTTCCATCCATTGACTTTTGAGCCTAACATGATTCGATTATCCATGTATTACTTTTGAGTCTACTTTCTGAAATTCAAAGATATATATGATTTACATTTCTCATGCCTTTGATGGTTTTCTTCCTAATATGTGAGACTCGTCTCACTGTATCGATATTTATATACAGATACGTATTTTGTACTGTATTTCATATTTTTTTGGTTTTCGGAATATTTTAAACTTTTTCCAACTTATAGATTTTCTTCATGACTGACATACCGCCAATATACCAGTGTATACCGAATTCATGCCTATCACTCCCATTTTCTGTTATACGTATTTTTAGTATACGTGTACAAAATTCTGACATTTGTCAGGTGACCCGTGTTTTGACTTGTCTTTCTTAGCCTTACCTTGGTTTAATCTTGACTTGGTTTAATTTGGTTTGGTTCAACTTGACATGGGTTGGTTTGGGTTGGTTTTAGATGAGAGGGTTGGTATATAAACTAATTTCTCTCTCTCTTCATTACTTCTCATTTATTTCTTCATCTTCTTCTTCATTTACTCCACCCCCAACCCAAGGCAAGTACATCTTGCCAAATCTTGAACATTATTATTTTGCCATTTTGTTTGTTCTATTCTCTTCTTTGCATGATTCTAAGCCTCTTTAGAACTAGGAGTTTTCGGTTTTTGATGGTTACATTTTGTAGATCTAAGTTTATAACTTTTCTTATTTTTCTTAGTTTTGATCTCTTAAATTTTATTATTTTTGAAAATCTAAGAGTTCCATGTTGTAGAAAATTTTATTGTACCCAAATTTGATTTTTGAACCACTTGATTTTGATTTATTTTGAATTAGTTATGCCATTTTTTGTGTTCATGGGTTCCCCACACTTTTTGGTGCTGTCGGGACGATGAACAGTGTCGCGCGCAGCATTTTTGCCGTGCATCATGCTTACACCGTGGGCATTTTTGCTCGCGCGTGCAGCGCATCTCGTGCGTGCTCGCCCATGCAATTTTTTGCCGCGCGCCCGCACACAATGCTTGCGCGTACCTTACACCATGGGCATTTTTGCCCACACGTGCAATGCAGCTCACGCGCCGCGAGCTTTCGTAATTTTTTGCTGCGTGTCGTACTTACAAGCACCTTGCGTCATTGGTGTTTTTGCCAACACATGCAGTACGTAGACTGCACATCGTGCATACGCGCACCGTGCGCAGTAGGCATTTTTGCTCGCGCGTGCAGTGCGCCCGTGCACAGATTGTCTTGAATGGCTGTTTTTGCTTGTTTAAACTGTTTTGTTACTAGAATCTTAAAAAACTCAATACATAAAAGTTGTAGATCTTTGTCTTGGCTTCAAGAATCTTTTTAGTTTACTAGATAGTGGCCCATCGTGGTGCACCCATGTTACATGTCTTCTTTGCTTACTAGATAGTGGCCCATCGTGGCGCACTCATGTTACATGTCTTCTTTGCTTTCTAGATAGTGGCCCATTATGGCGCACTCATGTTACATGTCTTCTTTGCTTACTAGATAGTGACCCATCGTGGTACACTTTTGTACATGTCTTTCCTTGCTTACATGATAGTGGCTTGTAATGGTGCACCCCCTACTCTCTCTATATTGGCTTGTTGTAGCGCACTCCTAGCTTCTAGTTTATTATATTTTCTTGCTGTGGCTTGTTATAGTACACTTTTTTGTATTGTCAAGTCTTGCATATCATGTCTAGGATAGATTCTGCGGAATGCCACACCCAGAATCCAACAAGAAAATATTGTTAAGGACTAATAACTAGCTTGATTATCAAGATCAATGGGAGGGGAGAATTTTCCAGTTACCAGCAGCCCTTCGTGTTCCGGTCTATATATATGTACATGGGATTTGGAGCTATCTGTCATGATGAGCACACTTCCAGCACACCGTTGAGTGGGACACTTGTATAGGACACACGTATCTTACTGCGGTGTGTCTTCTATACTTATTTTTCTTTTGGCCTGGATGAGTCGGATAGTCTGCAGGGCAGGTATTGGATTGGATTTCTCAAAAGTGGATCTTGTTAGTAATTATGATTATGATAACCCTAGTTAGCTAATGTATAAATTTGCACTCATTGCTTGGCCGTGATTGTTGTATGGAGTCCAGTTTAGTCTAGTTTTATCTAGGCAGTGTCCGTATTTATTTATTTTAGTACATTATTGTTTATACTTTACTTTTGTAGATAAATGATTAGAAACTAAGTTCTGTTTAGGAGAAGGGTTACAACTCCGATCCTTGTTTGGTTTACGGGTTGTAACTTGTGTTCCGGAATAGTTCCTAAGTCATCTTATCATTTGTCGTTCTATACAGTTCTAACATGCGCACATGTCCCAGTTATCTAACATTCTTACACGTTCCAGTTCTCTAATATACTCTCATGTTCCGGTTATCTTACTCACATGTACCATTTCTCTACATGCTCATAGGCTCAGTTTATCTCACATGTTCACATGTTTTCGTTGACCTTACATATCCCCAGTTTATATTATGTCATATATTATTTACCTTATGCTCCATGTTATTTTGCTTAATATTGTCTTTTCTGTTATCGAGATAAGTGCATTGGTAGTGCACGAGTCTCGATCCGTATTTACTTATTTTTGTCTCTATCTATTGCTATGTTAGTTATTGTTGGTTTTAGTTCATAGTTTGCCTTCCTTTATGGTACTTGCTATTGGAGGTCTAACCCTACTAGTTTTGTTTAGCCATATCTGATAGAGAAGCCCGAAGGATCTTCCATACCATCTACTCGACGGTGACTTCCCGGAGCACCAGAGTACCTTAGTAGGTTTTCTATTTTATTCTTCCACTAGTTATGTACATTATTCTTTAGTGATATTTAGCCTCCGAGCATGTGTTTAGCTCGTGTTTTGGATCTTGACATTTAGCCTACGGGCCTAAACATGATTTGCGTATTCTAGACTATAGCTAGAGCTTATCATGTATGACTATTACTCTTGCTAGTTCTTCACTTTTTATTACTAGCTTCATAATCATCCATGTATATATATAGTTTGGGACGCTTTACTATTTTTATGTCTGATGATCATACTTCTTGTACTTTGCATATTTGTATGTGATTGAGATACCTAGATTGCTTGACCTAGGATTGCCTGTTGGATTGTAGTAGTAACCCCTATGTCTTGACAGCTTATACGTTATTTCAGAGTACTGGAGTTCTTTGGTATTATGTAGCTGGCCTGGTCCGTCCCCACTTGCCAATATTCTGGTTTTGGGGTGTGACATAATCAGTCATATGATTTTTAAAACTGACACTTTCATTCAAGGACAGATACTTACATTTTTTCCTATCATGATCGAGTTGTTTGACTTTTAGAAGCTCTTTTGAAATTCTTATGGATATAGTTAAAAGAATATTCATTGACTTACAATGGCAAGACAGCAGCACACTGTCCCTATTTATTTAAATTATCGAGACTATGGGTTCTCTGCAGCCAGTAGCGCACTGGCGTAGCATGATCCCTAAGTTGAAGAAATTTCAAATAAGCGTATGTTATCGAATGTTATTAAAACTATGTTTTAATTATCATATTTGATCTTTGAGTTATTACGTCAAAATTGGATAGAGTTAATAAAATATTCGATATCATATCATAGTTGAGTCACGAAACCAAGGGTTTACTGCAGCCAGATGTATACTAGTGAGGCATAAATTCTTGGTAAAGTGACTTCATATATACATACAATTTTTGAATATTATATAGACTACGTCCTTTTTGGCATATGACTATTGACTTCATGGTTTGCAATTTCATGCATCCACTTAAAGTTCTGACTTAGTCCTTATCCTTTCATTTTTCTTATCTTTTATTTTCATATCGTTATGTATGTTCCTAGTAATCTTTTAAACCCATTTTTGAATTCCTTCCACTAGATTCATAATCATACCTAGATTATGATTCTATGATCAAGCCTACATAATTCATCGTGCTAAAATGATTTCGATTTATATCATCCTTAATGACTTTTGATCACAAATAGATTATTTTGATTATATTTCGATCGTGTCAATTTGCATATTTTTCTAGATTTTGATTCTGTAATCGTGCCTAAATAATTTTGCTTAAATAGTTAATCGAGTTAGTCATGCCAAACAAATTTGAATTTTGATCGTTCCTAAACGACTTTGATCGTGACTAAACTATTTGACTGTAGTCGTAGTCATGCCTATATTTCAAACTCTATGTTTAGATTTTATTCCACATTGATCATGATTATTTTGATCATGTTCCTGATCGTGCCAACTTTAATTTTGATCATGCTTGGATGACTTGCATGATTAGCCTTGATCGTGACTGTATATTAAATTATATCTAAGTGATTATAACCCTGTTTGGACTTCATCTAAATTTTGATCATTCTTAAGCAATTTTGGTTGTCGACTAGACCATTTTGACCAAAGGTTGATTGGGCCAAAATCTTTTTTTTCTGTCTTTTGTTTATTATTTTGATTTTATCCGCGATTATGCGTGACTAATGTGATCATGAATCATATCATTCTCTTAATCATATCATTTGTCGTTCTTATTCGTATAGATTGAAATTTTGTTTCTTGATTATATTCTTAGTCGTACCTAATCGTGTCCTTTGAAATTTTAAGGACAAAATTTTTCTAAGGTGGGTAGATTTGTAACCCCTCTTCCAAATTTTTTAATTATTATTATTATTATTGTAATTTTGTTGAAACCTCGTAAAAGATACTTTTATGATTAAATTTGTATTTCAAAACTAGTTTAAAGTTATGGTTTGGAAAATGATTATCCTCGAATTTTATTAACAAAATTATACAAAATATATTATTATCATTTTAGATTATTTATATAAAGATATTATATTCAATTCCAAAGGGATTAGCTTATAGTTATATACAAGTTATAATGAGAAATGAGGGTTATGCAAAAAACAATAGGAGAGGGAGGAAATTGCAACTCTGCCTATTCAAATTCCAAACGGCTAGGATTTCAAATCCTATTCAAAATCCTATGCAGTCAAAATCCTATTTCAATCCTATCCAAATCTCTATATAAATAGAAGATATCGACCAATTCCCCTCCATTAAACCCTAATCTCTTTCATGCGCTCTCTCGAGTTCGAGAAGATTTGTGGTGTTCGTGAGGGAGTTGGCAAGAGAAGCATAGAGTCGGGGATTTGCAGTCACCACATCAACCATCTTGGACATCCAATAGGTAAATCTCTTTCCTCCTTAAAATTATGTGGTTCCTTGTCCTTAATAAGATAATCGCGTGTCATTAAGTGTTCGATGTAAGCTGTAAGAGAAGCCTAGATGGGTGTCGAGTTTGCAACTTGCAGGACTATTTGACCCCTGTGCACGTACCGTTCTTGCTACTTTGGGAAGTTACAAAATTGAAAACAGGGAATGATAGCAGCTACCTATTGTTGTTGGGATCAGCATATGAACAAGAAGAGTGTTCGAGTCGGGCAGTGCCAATAGGGGTACGTGGAATTAGGTGTATCTGCATATATAGGTATGAGAATACTTGGTATCAGAGTCATGGACAGGAAGGGGTTGCACGTCCCTTGTGTGCGTATCAGGGTATTTCGTGTGCGTATCAAGGGATCCAGTGTGCGTGGCAGATGTACCAATATGGGGATAACATAGGATTGTGTGTGTCAGTTAGATTAGGATGGTTGTAGTTTATTCTATCTTCATGTAAACAGTTGTACTCAGAAACTAGGTACCCAAATTGTAGGTGTCGAGATGAAGAAACTGCCCTACCTAATTTACAAGGTCAGAGCAATTGGATACACTGAAATATTTTGAATCACAGGTACATAATGTCTCCATATCAATGTGTTTGGTAGCTAAGAATAGAAGGATTTGGAAAATACATATATGTATAAGCCTGCAGCAGTAACAGGCAGGTATGCTAGTTATGCACAATAGTAGGTAGAGAAACTATGTTCACATGTATAGAAGTAGGCATATACAATGTGTAGTATGCAGTATCCCACCTGTCGGATAGGCAACAACTAGCTTCTATATAGGGTAAGAACTTTGGGTAGAGATTACAGGGGCAACAGCATATGTCAGGTGCTGACAATATGGCAATACTTGGGTAAGCACAAGCATCTACGGTTACATGTGTGCAAAAATATTAGTGTTAGGTGTAACCTATGTGTATGCGAGTGTGTGCGTCTCAATGAGAATTTAGAAGAGTATGGTTGTATAATAGATACCAGTGTGTAAGATAGGCTACGTATCAGAGATGGGGTTGTGGCGTATCAGTAATAGGATTATAGGTAACACACTACATGGAATAAGCAGGATATCTGTGGTTATATTCTAAAATCTGTGCACATATATACATAACCATGATGTGTGTGCAGAAAATAGAAGTACAGTCACAACAGTAGAATGTAGTCTCTGTAATACATCTACAGGTGGGAGCAAGTGGTGTCTATAGGCATGAGTTCATGTGTGGTTAAGGACTGGCTTAATAGGTTCTAGTGTAGGGGAGCCTATAGACAGGGGTAAGTATGGAGGATACAAGGCTGCCAAATCACTTGTGTACCAGTAATTAGTGGACATGGGATCAGATCAATGGTAGTAATAAATAGGGGTGTGTGGATGTATACATCTGGGTGCAGGGGTAGGCAAGTGTCCTAGGTGAAGGCTGTCACCAAATCTAGAAACTACAGGTTATACTAGGGAGTGCGAGGAGAACATAAACAAATTAGAATACCGATATATGAATAGGTAAGTGTACAAACAATAAAGGTTAATGGTAATAACAATTCCTACAGTGGCAAACCACAGGTAAAGTTAAACAGGGTATACCAGTTTTGGTATGGGTTAGTGAATGGCAACAGCAACAGGTGCAAAACCGAGTACAAGAGAACCTGTATAGGTGTCAATTAGTGTAGGCAACGGGTTATGACCAGTTGATGTACATAGGTAGGCTATAATGAGTGGTGTATGCCATGTTCAGTTTAGGTACAGATGTACCTGCATCTACCACTGTTGGAAATATGGAAATAGTAGAAAATAAGTAGAAAGTATGCCAGGTAATTTGGCGTATCAATAGGATATCAGGAGTTAGTAGGGGGTACAGCTAGAGGGCACATAGAGTAGGACAATATAGAAGGAGCTATAGGCTGTACTGCAGAGCAACTCCTAGATAGATATATATGTACAGAGTATAGGTCAAGGGAACATGCTAGTGTATGAGGTATAACACAGCGTATAAATGGGGAATATATAGCTATGGGTAACGGGTTTGTAGCTGTTGCAAGAATGTTCATGATTGTCAGTGGTAGTTCATGTGGGCTAGGTAACCAATTGCAACAGTGATAAAGACCAAAACAGGGGTATCTCAGGTTGGGCTTAGTGCCTAGGTAAAATTGGACCTTGTAGGTGAGTGTATCTGTGTCAAAGGTGGTTTTAAGGAAGTTAATGTGGAAGAAACATTAGGTAGCAGTCATGTGGGAAAACTATAGGATAAAACACTATACAGGAATGGGTTTATGAAAGAGGGACATAGCAGTAATAGGTTGGAAAACCTGTGTATAACAGGTATCAAGAAAAATGATGCGTGTGAACACACATTAATAGTACATTGCAAGTAGGAAGTACCAGTAAGAAGTGTACCTAGTATCCTATTTTTATACCAGCTGGATGTATGAGGGATACACATGTGTTAAACATGGAAAGTGTATATATAAGGAGAGTATCCTCTAAGAGTGGTAATAGGCTTTACATAGGAATCTGGATGACTAGAATAGGTAGTAATGGACCTAGAAGCTAAACAAGAATAGGTAAGTTATTATTTCTTAAATTCCCTTATTGATATGAATAATCCATATATATAGGTTCTTGCGACTTTGACTCAGCGCTTGACCGTATCCACAGCTCAGGATCCCATGCGAGTACTGTTCTTATTTGTTTCTAATATTGTTAAATACTATAATTGCATAATTAGTGATACTATTTGATTCTTGACACGTTCGTTATAGGGTTAGTCAATTCATGTTTACCGATTTATTGTGTCATACTTGATCATCGTATTCAATGTCTAGTAGTCTGGCGGGAAAGTACCAAGTAAATATGTGATCAGACCTTAGACCTTATCATATTGAATTGTATATTGCATAATAGACCTTGTAGACCGTGCTTTATTTATATTTCTTGCAAAGTAGACCTTGTAGACCGAGCGGTGTAACTGTCCCAGACCGATCGCATATTGAAAGGTGTACTTCAACTCACGTAGATGTTATGTTTCTTTGTTCCATGTTTTACTTGTCTTTATAGTTCATGATTAACTGTTTCACCATATTTTTCGTACAATGTTTTATAGTTTATTTCTTTCATCATGTATGTCATAACTTTCTATTTTTTTTATAGTTGTTATCATATATTCGGAACTGCATGCATGGATTGTACTCGTTCCATTCCTGACTGAAAACTTATTTTTTAGATAGTCGCTTGCTACTCTATGCGTGGGACCCTTGTGGGAGATACGACTATATTGAAGGCCAAAACCTAGAAGACTAGTTAGATAGATTAGTTATTTTTTTAATTTGGTGAGACATGGTATCTTGTATTCAAATGTTATCTTTTTGAATATTGTAAGTTGTTTTAGTTTGTGAATGAGCAAATGAATAAAGGAATTAATTTTAAGCAAATATTTGTGATCTTGTTTATTGCGGTCTAGACAGCGTACTACGTCGATTCTGCGACGTAGGCTGGACTTGCGCACGCACTCGCATCCCGAAAAGCGAGTGCGGGTCGTGACAGCCCTAGCTTCTTTATATACATCATCTTCTCTACTCTCATCTCCACCCGAGCGACAAATCCATAAACCCGGGTCGTGACAGCCCTAGCTTCTTTATTTATCCCTTCCATAGCTTCATCTTTTTCCTTCTTGGATTTAAAAGGCTTAAAGAAGGTGTTCTCCACTATTTTCTCGATTCTCTTTGAGATATAATCTCTCATTTTCTCTTTTCAATTCCGTGGCTCCTAAGCTCTTCAAGAGAAAGGAGAGAGTCTGCGGCTTCTTCCTCCACTTCGGAGTAGTAACCCGTGAATGTGTTCAGTCCCACTCGTCCTACTGACGAAGAGGAATTTGACACGACCCTATTTCCATCTTTGGAAATATCTGACTCTTGGTTTGACTCTTTTCGATACCGAGAGGTTTGCCTCGGGCGATCGCTAAATTTTACTCTCTTTTCAGAGTATGCTTCCACCTTTGAACACTTAGGACTCCAAGATTATTTTGAGACATCTAGTAAAATTTATGAAAATGTTGTTCGTATGTTTTATTGTAATATGTAAGTAAAAGACGATGGCAGCATTTATTCTTGTGTTGGTGGAATTGGAATTGAGTTTAACTCGATTGATCTTAGTGACTACTTCCATATGTCGGACAACGGTGAAGCACTAGTCGAGATAACACAAAGTTCAATTTTTCGACGACATAATCCCTGACTCCCTTAAGGCTGCTATGTGTTATCCAAACCTAGTTCCTCGAAGTGGTCGGTTGTTTGCAAAGCATCTTAACCAAAACTTTTATGAACTCCATCGATTTGTTTACTGTGCTTTACTCCCCAAAAAGGGATCTACTGATGAAATCACGTTTTTCGAGATCTCTATAATGCATCATCTTCATTTTGGAGTCACGTTTTCTGTTACCAAGACTTTTATAGCTTGTACTACAAGAAATTGTATTTTTAGCAACATATTTTAGCGGCATAGGTGTCACCCCCAGTTTTCAAATTAGGGGTATTTTTGTCATTTTTCAAGTTTCACAATTTTAGGAATTTTTATTTATTTTATGTGATTTTTTGGGATTTATTTGGTTTGGTTTGGATTTTATCCAATTCGGACTCAAATTGGAGACCCGGGTAGCCTGGACACTAGTGGAACCCACATACTAGCTGGGCTTGGCCCACATGCCATCATAATTAGGCTAGAAATCATTAACCCAACTTCCATGGCTTAATTAGTCATTATAGAGGCTAATTTAGTTAGTTAGGGTTAAACCGAACCAAACCGAAACAAACTGAACCCAACTTGAACCAAGTCTATTGGGTTGGAGGGTTATTGGATCCATCCAAAACCCAATAACCCCCCACCCTTTGGCCGGCCACAAAGGAGAACCCCCCCCCCTTTTCTTCTCCTCTAAGCAAGCTCTCTCTCTCTCCCTCAACATTCATTTCTTCTTTCAAAGCTCTCTCTCTCTCCCAAGAACCCATTCTAGGTATGATTTTAATTCCTCATTAATTCTCCTTTTCCATTTATTGCTTTCACAACAAATGATGAGAAGTAAATTCTCTACACTTTGCCCATAAAAAATTGTAGGTTTCCTAATAATCTAGGTTAAGGTTTTATTTGGGGGTTATTTATATATTAGGTGGTATATATATATATATATGTATATATATATATATATATATATATATATAAAAAAAATATATATATATATATATATATATATATATATATATTTTTATATATATATATATATATATATATATACATATATATATATATATATATATATATATATATATATTATATATATATATATATATATGTGGTATTTGTATATATGTATTTGTGTGTGTGTCTAGAGAATGGTGGTGGTGGTGTTTGTGTCATGAGAGTGGTGTGAGAGTGTGAGTGTGCTTGTGTGAGTGTGTGAGAGTGTGAGTGTGTGTTTGTGGGAGGGGGTGTGTGTGTGTGTTTGTGGGAGATAGATATATGGATTTAGATTATATATATGTGTGTGTATATATATATATATATATATATATATATATATATATATATATATATATATATATATATATAATAATATATATATATATATATATATATATAGTAGAGGAAGAAGGGAAGGAAGAAGAAGAGAATGAAGAAGAATAGGAGCTGCAGCAGCAGCAGGATTGCAGCAGTAGCAGCAGTATGTGCAGTAGGAGCTGCTGCAGCAGCAGGTTGCAGCAGTAGCAGCTGCAGTAGCAGCCTAAAACCCCCCCTCCATTGCCTTTTACCGCATTGACCTCCCCCCATTATTTATATATATGTATGTATATATATAGATATATATATATATATATATATATATGTATATATATAGATAGATACATAGAGAAATTAGAGAGAATAGAAGGAAGAATTAGAAGAAGTTTAGGAAGAATTAGAAGAGAAATTAGAGTGAGAGATAGAAGGAGTTTTTAGGAGAAGTCGAGTTAGAGGGCGAAACGGAGCCCGGAGTGTCGGAATGAGATGAAACTTTGCGTAGGCCTAGGATACGTGAATTAGATTTTACGGGTAAGCTCCGAGTTGAAATCGGGGTCGTAGGGCGCCGGTATCGTGCCGTATCAGTGCGTATCTGGAAATATTCAAGATTTTGGCAACGGGCCGTATCATGGACCGGATGTCCACGTTACCTAGGCATTTTGGTAGGTAATATATGTGTAGGCAAGTATCATACTACCCTGGGGAGATCGGGTCAAAATATCAAGCGTAGGTAGGCTAACTAGATAATCGCCGAAGGTAGAATTTTGCCCCTTTTAAGGGTAAAATAGGTAATTGGCCTATGGCCAAGATATGAGTATCGAAGTCCAAGATGGACTTGGATATTGGTTGTAGAGGTTGGTAATGGGTAGAAATAGCCGTCTAGACTTAGTGTTGACCCCAGTTGACCACGGTTGACTTTTTAGACCAAAAGTCAACTATGGGTCAACACTTTGCCCAATTTAGTTCCAAAT
Source organism: Iris pallida (assembly GCA_029216955.1). NCBI lineage: Eukaryota > Viridiplantae > Streptophyta > Magnoliopsida > Asparagales > Iridaceae > Iris > Iris pallida. Next base: position 12,991,791 of record JANAVB010009400.1, read on the forward strand.
TCCATTAGACTTGTGCAGTTGACCAAAAGTCAACTGTTAGTCACCAGTGACCTAGAGTTGACCAAAGTTGACCACGGTTGACCAGAGTTGATCGGTTGACCAAAAGTCAACTGTTGACTCAAATTGACCTAGATTAATTCCGTTTGACTTGTATTGACCCAGTATGACCTAGCTAGACCTAATATGACTTAGGTTGACCTCGTACAGTCTAGTTTGACGTGTCTTGACCTAGAATGACTAAATAGGATTTAAATTATCTTGACTTTAATTCCTAAACAGAGTACTGATACGTCTTGATCTCTATAGGTCCTCGAGACGCTGCATTTGCTCCGGTTGACATATCATACCATATTACAGGCAAGTACATTCTCTGACACTTTTCCAATTTATGATGATTGTTATAATTCATGTAATTAGTGTAGATATGCTTGTTCTCGACACATTGGTCACACGGATTGGTATTCATGGATCCCGATATGAGATGTTATTCCTCGTTATCTTGGTATATCTTGTGCAAGCTCCCTTGTAGTTCTTGTGCAGTATATGGACACCGATTCTCGAGAAGACTTGCTCCCTTCTCGTAGAATCCCGTGTCATAACGTGTCTTGCTTGGATCCATCCTACCAGTCGGGGGCGGAGAGTATTAGTGTAGATATGTGGTCAAAGCCTATTGTGCACCCATTGTGCACCTATTGATTGTGAGTGTTGATCATACACCCCACGTATGATTAGCCAGGCCTATTACTATTTTGTGCAAGTTCCCAAGCCGGCCACATATTGCAGCTAGTTCTCACACACCTAGATATATGACTCTTGATTCTTGTACATGCCATGATCAGTTTACTTGCCTTGTTCTAGCTCTAGTTTTACAGCTTACCTTGCCATGATACTCACATGTACATTCCATAATTTTTCTAGTATATACTCTCTATTACTGTCTTATAGCTTTTGTCATATCTTGTGAACTGTTGTTAGTAGATTGTACTCGTTCCATCCTGACAGGATATGTTAAAAATATTACAGATGCAGATGAGGGAGACTACTGTACCTACTATGGTCCGGATGACGTAGTGGGTATAGACTTGGAGACTTTGATCCAGCAAGGCTTAGCTCCGCCTGATGAGACCCTACCTATTGCTTAGTTAGAGTAGGTCTTTTGTACTGGACATTGTCTCCAGCTACTTTTGAGACTGTTATTATTATGGACTGTATTAGAGACTTGGACTTGTATATATTCTTGTGTTGGACTTGACAGGTTATTATTTTATTATCGTCTTGTTGTCTTTATCTTTCAGTCTTTACTTTGTTATCTTAGAGTCGTGATTGAGCACTCATATATATATTCATTGCTTGTCCTCCGTTCGGAGTTGACCATATTCTCGACAGGTTTTTGTTATATATATAAACTGTTTAGAGTAGAAAAATCTACAACATTCTACGCCGATTTTTCGGTGAGGGCTGGGCATTGTCACGTCACGTGCCCTTTTAGCGGGTGTGGGTCATGACACGTTTTAGTGGTGGCCCACGCAGGTCCTGTAGTCGTAATTAGTACGATGTCGTGGCGGCACTCGTCTTAGAGTGTTGACTACGAGCCTGTGTTACACATAGGAGGTAGTAGGCTAAGAGTGCTCAATCACAGTAGGATCTTTTCTTACTTATCTTGCTTACCGTCTTTGATATTGATTTACTGCATTCTAGCTGTCCTCCTTTGATATTGCCTTCATGTGCCATATTGATATCTTTTTTTCAATTTGTCTCCAGGATAGTGATGACTCATTCTCCTGGCGAGGAGCACGGGGAGACGGAGAGGTCTGCCACCTCTGGCGGGCAGGCTCCGGTCACTTCCCCCACAGATGGGACTTCTGTTGGGGCTCTCGGAGGTACTCCTCCAGCTACCTCGATGACAGTCCCTGGGGTTGCGGGTGCTCTTCCCGTAGTGCCGGGAGCTGTCGGGGGCGCTCTTCCTCCTCCTGCGCAGCGGATTCCTCCGCTAGTTACAGACGTACTTCCACCTCCACCGTCTCTGCCTACAGATATAGGGCAGATGCTTACCTTCCTCCAGCAGATACTGGAGACTCAGAGAGCCCAGGCCGAGGCTCAGCAGAGGCAGACAGACGCGATACGTCAGGGCATTGAGGATGCCCATCAGTTGGCCCTTGCAGCCGTGGAGCAGAGGGCTCCTCATCCGGGGACGTGACCGAGGTACAGAGATATCCAGGACTTCAAGAAGCTCGGGCCCCGTGACTTTAGCGGGACCGAGGGTGTGGTCTATGCAGATGATTGGCTCGAGGATATCGAGCGGCAGATGAGGGCCTCCCGCCTGGCAGACGACCTAAAGGTCGAGGTGGTAGGTTTGCAGCTGCTAGACATTGTGCATACCTGGTTCAGAAACGAGCCAGCCCTAGCTGGAGAGGGCCATACTTGGGCAGAGTTCAAGCTCCTCTTCAAGGAGAAGTTCTTTTCCCCCACGGACAAGATTGACCTGGTGCGACAGTTCCAGGATCTGCAGCAGGGCAGTCTATCGGTGGAGGAGTACGCAGCGGAGTTCGGCCGTCTGAGCCGATACGCAGAGTACATGGTTCGAGACCCGGAGATCAGGACGAGCCGGTTCAGGGAGGGACTCGCTTGGGATATCAAGCACCTCATTCCCTCCTTCTATGAGACATATACCCAGATCTATGCGGAGGCCAGCAAGGTTGAGCGGGTGTGGGGCTTGAAGCCCAAGAGGGAGCGTGATCTTTTCTCGGGGGCTAGTAGCAGCTCAGGGGCTGCTAAGCGCCCTCAGCTTCAGCATCGTTCTTTCCAGCATCACCAGCCGCAGGTGCAGGCCAGAGCACCGGTTCAGCAGCAGGTGCAGCACACTCAGCCGAGGCAGGCACAGCATGGGGCTCCTTGTCACTTCTGTAAGAAGCCTGGTCACGTCTGGGAGGTTTGCCGGAAGAGGCTAGGAGTGAGTCTTTTTTGCAGCAAAGCAGGCCATCAGTTGAGGGATTGTCCAGTGAACCCTCGTGTTACTGGTATAGCTCAGAGGGCATCGCGCGAGAGTTCCTGCAGTGCAGCAGAGGGGTCCACTTCCGATCCAGCAGCAGCGGTTTGTTCAGCACCACCAGCAACGGGGTGGTCAGGGTAGAGCCTTTGCTCTTGCAGCGGAGGAGATCGAGCCAGTCGCAGATGTAGTTGCAGGTTCGATTCTTCTTGATTCTTTTCCTGCCTTAGCATTGTTTGATTCAGGTGCCACGCACAGTTTTGTGTCAGTTTCTTTTGTACTTAGGCACAATATTATTGCTGAATATCTGGGTAGGACTTGCAAGATTATGACTGGGAATGGCATCATCCTAGTTAATAATGTTTGCAAGGGGCGGAGAGTTTCTTTGAGAGGCCGGGAGCTGAGTGCGTGTTTGCTCATAATGCCACTTCCGAGTTACGATGTGGTACTCGATATGGATTGGTTGAGCATGCACCACGCTAGCATTGACTACAGAGGGGGCAGGATTCTATTTAGGCCGCCGGGAGAGCCGGAGTATGAGTTCACCAGGGGTACAGTGGAGCAGGGAGATGGATTCTGCGGAGCGTTGTTAGCGGGGCCGGTGTTGCCACATCCACTCATTGCTGAGTTCTTGGATGTCTTTCCCGAGGAGCTGCCCGGGATGCCGCCAGATCGTGATGTTGAGTTTTCTATAGACCTAGTGTCGGGCACTGAGCCTATCTTCCAGCACGTCTATAGAATCAACAATAGCGAGTTAGCGGAGCTGAAGAAGCAGGTCGACGAGCTGGAGGACAAGGGCTTTATTCGATCTAGCTCTTCACCTTGGGGCGCACCAGTTCTTTTCGTCCCCAAGAAGGATGGTACGGTACGTCTGTGTATTGATTACAGGGCGCTCAACAACCTTACCATCAAGAACAAGTATCCTTTGCCAAGGATTGATGACTTGTTCGACCAGTTGAGCGGGGCGAGAGTGCTCTCGAAGATCGACTTGCGCACCGGGTACCATCAGCTGAAGGTGAAGCAGGATGACATTCCGAAGACTGCCTTTCGGACTCGCTATGGCCAGTATGAGTATACCGTCATGCCGTTTGGGTTGACCAACGCTCCGGCGGTATTCATGAACTTGATGAACAAGGTATTTCATCAGTACCTTGACAAGTTCGTGGTGGTCTTCATTGATGACATCCTCATCTATTCGAAGATGCCAGAGGAGCACGAGGAGCACCTGAGGATTGTGTTGGACACTCTTAGGAGGGAGCAGCTGTATGGGAAGCTGTCCAAATGCGAGTTCTTCTTGGATCGCGTACAGTTCCTAGGCCATGTTGTCTCTGGCGAGGGGATTTCAGTGGATCCGAAGAAGATTTCTGTGGTGGAGTCCTGGTCTACGCCGAGCTCAGTAGCAGAGGTTCAGAGTTTTCTGGGTCTGGCAGGTTACTACCGGAGTTCGTACAGGACTTTTCCAGGATTGCCCAGCCGATGACCCGCCTTACCAGGAAGGACGAGGAGTTTGTTTGGTCCGATGAGTGCCAGGCCGCCTTCGAGGAGCTGAAGGCGAGGTTGACTACAGCTCCTATCTTGACGCTGCCATCTGGATCTGGTGGTTATACGATCTACAGTGATGCTTCAGGACGGGGTTTGGGTTGTGTGCTTCAGCAGCACGGGAAGGTAATTGCCTATGCATCTAGGCAGTTACGTCCTCATGAGAGGAATTACCCTACCCACGATCTTGAGCTGGCAGCGGTCATCTTTGCTTTGAAGCTGTGGAAACACTATCTGTACGGAGAGCGTGTGGAGATCTATACTGACCACAAGAGCTTGAAGTACGTGTTTACCCAGAAGGAGCTGAATATGAGGCAGAGGCGATGGTTAGAGCTGATGAAGGATTTTGATATATCCTTACAGTACCATCCGGGAAAGGCCAACGTGGTCGCGGATGCTCTGAGCAGGTATCCCGTGGCCATGTGTTTGACGATGGATCGTCATCTTCTGGCTGATCTGGAGAGCTTGGGCATAGAGGTGATAGTTCCTGGGTTCGAGGCGCAGATGTGGGGTCTGCAGGTGCAGTCGGAGCTGATAGAGAGAGTCAAGGAAGCTCAGTTTGAGGATGAGGCTCTGAGGGTCATCAGGGAGCAGGTCCAGATAGGACTGTTGGATGAGTTCTCTATAGCAGGGGATGGGTCGTTGAGGCATGGTACCAGATTGTGCGTGCCGAACGGAGGACTTCGGGAGGAGGTTCTTCAGGAGGCGCACCGTTCTCAGTACTCTATGCATCCAGGAGCCAACAAGATGTATAGAGACTTGAGACAGAATGTTTGGTGGTATGGCAAGAAACGTGAGGTGGCTCAGTTCGTTTCGAGATACTTGGTGTGCCAGCAGGTGAAGGCCAGAAGGCAGAGACCCGATGGATTGCTCCAGCCACTCCCCATTCCTGAGTGGAAGTGGGAGCATATCACTATGGACTTTGTATCTGGGCTTCCGCGCTCTCCAGGAGGGAAGGATGCGATTTGGGTCATTGTTGATCGATTGACCAAATCGGTCCACTTTTTTCCTTTCAAAGTGGGTTTATCGACGGAGAGGTTGGCCGAGATGTACGTACAGCAGATAGTCCGATTACACGGGGTTCCAGTGAGCATAGTCTCGGATCGGGACAGTCGATTCACTTTCCACTTTTGGCGGAGTTTGCAGCTTAGCTTGGGCACATCGCTCAAGTTCAGTACCACATACCACCCCCAGACAGACGGGCAGTCGGAGAGGACGATTCAGACCCTCGAGGATATGCTGCATACCTGTGTCTTGGACTTCGGGGGATCTTGGGAGGACCACCTTCACTTGGTAGAGTTTGCTTACAACAACAGCTACCAAGCCAGTATAGAGATGTCACCTTTCGAGGCTCTATACGGACGGAGGTATCGTACTCCCTTGTCTTGGGATGATGTCGGCGAGAGAGTTTTGCTTGGCCCTGGGATGGTAGTGGATGCTGCAGAGAAGGTCAGGGTTATCAGAGATCGACTTCGGGTGGCACAGGATAGGCAGCGACATTGGACCGATAGCCACCGGAGGCCATTGGAGTTTGAGGTATAGTTTAGATTTTTCTAGTATTTGAGTCTGATTGTGATTATTTTAGATCAAGCTCTAAGTCTTGTGTTTTGTTCTAGGTTGGTGATCTTGTCTTTCTGCGGATTTCTCCGACGCGTGGCACGATTCGTTTTGGTGGCGGCGGGAAGCTTAGCCCACGATACATCGGACCATTCCGTATCTTGGGCAGGGTCGGTGCAGTGGCTTACCAACTGGAGTTACCGCCTGCACTAGAGGGAGTGCACAGTGTGTTCCACGTGTCGCAGCTGAGACGGTACGTGGCAGATCCCAGTCACGTCTTAGACCACTCAGAGATCGTAGTGGGACCAACACTCAGCTATCCAGAGAAGCCCGTCGAGATCTTGGATCGAAAAGAGAAGGTGCTCCGGAACCAGGTCATTTCCTTGGTTCGCGTTGCATGGAGACACCACTCTCCAGGTGAGTGTACCTGGGAGAGGGAGGACGACATGCGGGAGCGATTCCCATATCTCTTCGAGCCTTGAGGTAAAATTCTATCTTTTTCTTTTTAGGGGTATTTTTGTCATTTTTCAAGTTTTATAATTTTTAGGAATTTTTATTTATTTTATGTGATTTTTTGGGATTTATTTGGTTTGGTTTGGATTTTATCCAATTCGGACTCAAATTGGAGACCCGGGTAGCCTGGACACTAGTGGGACCCACATACTAGCTGGGCTTGGCCCACATGCCAACATAATTAGGCTAAAAATTATTAACCAAACTTCCATGGCTTAATTAGTCATTATAGAGGCTAATTTAGTTAGTTAGGGTTAAACCGAACCAAACCGAAACAAACCGAACCCAACTTGAACCAAGTCTATTGGGTTGGAGGGTTATTGGATCCACCCAAAACCCAATAACCCCCCACCCTTTGGCCGGCCACAAAGGAGAACCCCCCCCCCCCTTTTCTTCTCCTCTAAGCAAGCTCTCTCTCTCTCCCTCAACATTCATTTCTTCTTTCAAAGCTCTCTCTCTCTCCCAAGAACCCATTCTAGGTACGATTTTAATTCCTCATTAATTCTCCTTTTCCATTTATTGCTTTCACAACAAATGATGAGAAGTAAATTCTCTACACTTTGCCCATAGAAAATTGTAGGTTTCCTAATAATCTAGGTTAAGGTTTTATTTGGGGGTTATTTATATATTAAGTGGTATATATATATTTTTTTTATATTTATATATTAAGTGGTATATATATATATATATATATATATATATATATATATATATATATATATATATATATATATAAAATATATATATATATATATATATATATATATATTTTTATATATATATATATATATATATATATATATATATAAATAAAAATATATATATATATATAAATAATATATATATATATATATATATATATATATATATATATATATATATATATATATATATATATATATATATATATATGTGGTATTTGTATATATGTATTTGTGTGTGTGTGTAGAGAATGGTGGTGGTGGTGTTTGTGTCATGAGAGTGGTGTGAGAGTGTGAGTGTGCTTGTGTGAGAGTGTGAGTGTGTGTTTGTGGGAGGGTGTGTGTGTGTTTATATATATATATATATATATATATATATATATATATATATATATATATATATATATATATATATATGTGTGTGTGTGTGTGTGTGTGTGTGTGTGTGTGTGTGTATATGTATATAGAGGAGTGTGTGTTTGTAGAGATAGATATATGGATTTAGATTATATATATGTGTATATATATATATATATATATATATAGAGAGAGAGAGAGAGAGAGAGAGAGAGTGAGAGAGAGAGAGTAGAGGAAGAAGGGAAGGAAGAAGAAGAGAATGAAGAAGAATAGGAGCTGCAGCAGCAGCAGGATTGCAGCAGTAGCAGCAGCATGTGCAGTAGGAGCTGCAGCAGCAGCAGGTTGCAGCAGTAGCAGCAGCTGTAGCAGCTGCAGTAGCAGCCTAAACCCCCCCTCCATTGCCTTTTACCCCATTGACCTCCCCCCATTATATATATATATATGTATGTATATATATAGATATATATATATGTATATATATAGATAGATACATAGAGAAATTAGAGAGAATAGAAGGAAGAATTAGAAGAAGTTTAGGAAGAATTAGAAGAAGAAATTAGAAGAGAAATTAGAGTGAGAGATAGAAGAAGTTTTTAGGAGAAGTCGAGTTAGAGGACGAAACGGAGCCCGGAGTGTCGGAATGAGATGAAACTTTGCGTAGGCCTAGGATACGTGAATTAGATTTTGCGGGTAGGCTCCCGAGTTGAAATCGGGGTCGTAGGGCGTCGGTATCGCGTCGTATCAGTGCGTATCTTGAAATATTCAACATTTTGGCAACGGTCCGTATCATGGACCGGATGTCCACGTTACCTAGGTATTTTGGTAGGTAATATATGTATAGGCTAGTATCATACTACCCTGGGGAGATCGGGTCAAAATATCAAGCGTAGGTAGGCTAACTAGATAATCGCCGAAGGTAGAATTTTGCCCTTTTTAAGGGTAAAATAGGTAATTGGCCTATGGCCAAGATATGAGTATCGAAGTCTAAGATGGACTTGGATATGGGTTGTAGAGGTTGGTAATGGGTAGAAATAGCCGTCTAGACTTAGTCTTGACCCCGGTTGACCACGGTTGACTTTTTAGACCAAAAGTCAACTATGGGTCAACACTTTGCCCAATTTAGTTCCAAATTCTATTAGACTTGTGCAGTTGACCAAAAGTCAACTGTTAGTCAACAGTGACCTAGAGTTGACCAGAGTTGACCACGGTTGTCACGCCCCAGAACCAGAATACTGGAGAGCGGGGGCAGACATAGCCAGCTACGTATAACGGAATGGAATCCACACCGCTATACGGTCACGGCTGTCTAGATATGTGAGGGTTTCACTACAATCCATCAGTCACTTAAGGTCATAAAATAGCCTATTGTCTCAATCTCAGCCAACTAATAATAGTTACAAGATGTCAAACCACCAAATACACAATAGTAAGGCGTCCCATACATTATATATTCGGAATAATCATGAAGCTAGTCGTTACAAAATGCGAGGACTAGCAAGAGTTCAGTCATACATGATCAACCCCCGGGGCTTGTCAATCATGTTACAGCCCGTAGGCAGACAGTAAGTAAGTACAATCAAGCTAACACTTGCTCGTCGGCTAAACGCCTCAAAAGAATAATTTACAATATTACAGTAGGAGGACAAAAAGAACCCACTCGATGTCCTGGTTACGCCTGGTGACCACCATCAGGCTGAAATGCAGGGAGATCCTTTGGTGCTGCTCCGGTATCTGGCCATACAAAACCAGCTGGGTCAGACCCCAGAAAGAGCAAGTGCCACAAAGGAGGCTTCACTTAAGAACCAAAGCCAACAAATCATTAGCATTCAACATGTAAAAAAACAACAATAAATAACGCAGATTGAGGTTTGTGCACTACCAATGCGCTTACCTCAATCAGGGAAAATAATTAAGCGAAGCATCATTGACATAAAAGAACTAGAGAATCATGCTAAATAAAACATAGCTGGACAATATATGAAAAGAAAACGAAGGTACTATTCCGGAAGCCAGGTTACAATCCTTAAACCAAACAAGGACCGAGATTGTAACCCTTCGCCTGAACAGAACTTGGTCTCTGATCATTTATTGCTATAGGTGACAATCATTAAGGTGAAAAGGAGATAGTACAATGATAAAAGTGACAATGAGGAGTACAATACGCTAGAGTGACAATAGAGTACAATCGTTATAGTGACAATCTGGAGTGACAATCATTCAATCATTCTGGTACAATCTTACAATCTATCAATTCTAGACAATACTATACTGGACTAGACTCCATCCAAGCAATCACGGCCAATCATTGCCTACGGCTTTCTACATTAACTAACTAGGGTTATCATAATTCTAGTTACTAGCAAGATGCAATGAGATGCTCCAAGTAGTCACAGGCCCTGCAGCTATCCATATTATCCAGGCAATCATTATAGTGACAATTTAGAGGGTACAATACATGAGAGTGACAATAGAGTTCAATTATTTAAGTGACAATGGTGGACGCCCCACATAACAGTGGGCTGGAAATGTGCCCTACTCGTCGGCAGGCTACAAGTCCAAATATTTGCGGCCGGGATAACGGGATCGCCTGTAACTGGGAAACATCTCTTCATGTCTAGTAAATTATACTAGTCATTAACCTTAGTCCATTTCAGTAGGTACTCCTGACCGTGGTACTCAGGAGTCCCCTCCTAGACATGATGCAAGACAGGACGGGATTAATTGTACAAGCACAATCGCCTACGGTGTCCAGGTTATTTATACAGGCCATGTCATGTCAGGTAGCCGTCGCAACAGCTTATCAAGAAAATTATGTCAGGTTTACTTGTCAGGAGTACGCCACGACGGGCCACTATCATGTCATGTCAGTTTATCATTCAATCATGTCAATCAAGTTAAGGGTAAAAGGCGTAAGGATATAAAATGGACGTTAAATATCTAATAAAATATTAATATACAGGGCTATAGAAGATCCAGGGTAAGTAGGGTCAGGTCCAGTTGCGCCTAAACATCAGGTTGCGCTCAAGTCAAGCTACGCTCAAGTCAAGCTACGCTCAGGTCAGGCTACGCACAGGTCAGGCTACGCTCAGGTCAGGCTACGCTCAAGTCAGGCTACGCTCAGGTCAGGCTACGCTTAGGTCAGGCTACGCTCAAGTCAAGCTACGCTCAGGTCAGGCTACGCTCAGGTCAGGCTACGCTCAAGTCAAGCTACGCTCAGGTCAGCGTATGCAAGACATACGCTTCCAAAAGGCAGCGTATGTACTCCATATGACTCCTCATTAAGGCAGCGTATGAGGTCCATACGACTCCTCATCAAGACAGCGTATGAGGTCCATACGACTCTTCATCAAGGCAGCGTATGAGGTCCATACGACTCCCAAAAGGCAGCGTATGAGTCAGACTGCGCTGCGCTAAAGAGCGCACGCAACTCAGTGGCGCAAGCTAAAAAGCTCGCGCGCACTGCTCACTGTCTTCTCCAAATCAGCAAGAACTCCATGGTTTGAACCCAAGGCTTCAAAAGTCCATAACTTGGTCAAAACAAGTCCAAATCCAACTTTCCAAAGGTCAAAATTGGGTAGAATAAAATTCTCAACAGCATGGAACCATCAAAACTTGAAAACAAAGAAGTTTGATAGATCAAAACCACCAAAATCCAAAAATAACTAATTTCTAGATCTGCAAAAATTAAAGCCTTAAAATGGAAAATGACAAGTTCTAATGTGTCTTAGAAACATGAGGAGAAGCAAATGGAACAATAAAAATGGGTTCTCTTGTGGAAGCAAGTTGTACTTGCCTAAGGGGTGTTCTTGGTTGGTGGTGGGTTTAATGGAGAAGGAAGAAGAGTTAGTGAGAAAGTGGAGGAGAGAGAAAAGTTAGGAGGGTTATAAAGGGGGATGGTGGTGGTAGGTAGGGGGTTCACCCCTATGGTTCATAATGAACCAAGCAAACCAAACCAAGCCGAACCAACCCAGGAATAAACCAAGCCCAAATAAACCAATGAACCATTAAAACCAATTAAACTATCAATGCCAATAAAACCAAGCCAATGTAAAATAAACCAAGATAACTAACCATGAATAAATAAAAATAGGGGTCCAAAACACGTATACGTACACTAAATACGTATCACGAATTTGGGACATTACATCCTACCCACCTTAAAAGAATTCCGTCTTCAAAATTTAATCAAGAGGCTAGAGATGTAAGGGAAAGCTATTCCTATCATAGACAATCTACCACTACCAATCAATCATACAATCATTCATGCAAGCAATGATTCGAAGCGTAAGGCATAAGGAAGATATTACACCTCACGAGCCAAGCTGATTGGGATAACGTGATCGGATATCACCCTCACACTCCCATGTTTGACTCTCCCAAGGAGCGATGAACTCAAGCAAACATGAACTGAACTGATAGTCTTGCGCTTGAGGTCTCTTTCTTTGGTCAAACATGGACACGGGCCTATCCTCATACGAAAAGGTTGGTACCAATAACCAGTTTCGAATGACCTAGATATGGCTCGGGTCCGGGATGTACCGTTGTAATTAGGATACATGAAATACGTCATGCACCCCGCATAATGACGGTAGAAAAGCAAGATGAGAGGACACATATACCTCTCGGCCAATTTTGAACCTGAGCCTGGGCTAAGGCAAACTGCCGCGGGTTCTGTTGCTGGAAAGTCTGGGCCTGAGTCGGCAATGGCCTCGGGAACGGGAAATACTGTTGCTGGTGAACTGGAGCTGGTACTGGTGCTGGTCCCCTAACCGAGGGACTAGATACTGTCGATGCTGAATCAACTCTGAAAGGACAGGACCCCACCCTATGGTCCGGTCCTCCACACAATAAACACAATCCCAACGCCTTGCGACACTCTGCTACCACGTGTCCAAGCTTCCCACAATAAGAACAGCCTACGACGGAAGACTGTGCTTGCTTCTGTTTCTGCTGAGAGTACGTCGGGGTTGAGTGCTGGACCGACGTAACTGAAGCTGCTCGCCTCGGAGCTCCAATAGTTAAAGTCCTAGCTGCTGGGGGTGGTACCGAAGACTGGTTCATTTGACTATGGGACCGCTTTCGACCTCCAGTCCTGTCCACTATTCTCTGGGAGGTATACTCGTGCCTCCTCGCTGCTCGCAACACCGCATCATAGGTCTGATGCTTGAACTGTTCTACTGCCAATATAATCTCCAGGTGAAGTCCATGCTGGAACCTTTGTGCTCTGTCAAACTCGATTGCCACTAAGGTGGGAGCAAACCGACTGAGTCTGGAAAACTCGGCCGCATAACCGTCGACCGTCCTCCCCATCTGCTTAAGATTACTGAACCTGGTCTGCAAGTCATATCGAGCCACTACATCTTAATACTTGGTCTGGAACTTTTCGCTGAACACTGCCCAGGGGACAGGTGTTGCCAATCCTACTGCTTGTGCGGCCCACCAACTGCGGGCTAGATCCAATAACTGTAGGCACACAACAGCCACCTTCTCGTCTTCTGGAGTCTTCGCGGCTTCGAGAATCACCTCTATATCTTGTAGCCAAGCATCAGCAGCAATGGCATCCTCGCTGCCATCGAAGAAGGGAGGGTTCAGGCGCTTAAAACTGTTAACCGTACTGTTCCCTCGGGGACCACTTCTATTCAGAGCATCTTGTACTACTTGGTGCAGGGCATCTCCCTGACGATCTTGGGACGCAAGCAATTCATGGATGAGTCCTACCAATCCTCCATCCTCTGACCCTGCTGGCTGGACGGGCTGAACTGGCGGTACTGGTTCCCCAGGAGGCACGGCTCGGGAGGCTGCTGCTGAGTGCTGGGCCTGATCTTCTGGTTGCTGCTGGTCCACGGGAGGTGATCCGCCTTGCTGATCAGCAGGTCCAGGTTCAATTCCGCTGAAGAAGACGTCATGGGAACAATAAGGAAGGACCAGGACTGATCAACGATTACAAGCATGTGATCAGGACAAGAATTTCAGGAATCAAGAGGATACCAGCAGAGATCAAGGGCGAGTACCGATTGAGACATCTATTCGGTAAACCCTCACACATCTTGATTAACAAGACCTGCATGGGCTACCACTTAAACCATGTTACGCTCCAGAACCAGAATACTGGAGAGCGAGGGCAGACATAGCCAGCTACGTATAACGGAATGGAATCCACACCGCTATACGGTTACGGCTGTCTAGATATGTAAGGGTTTCACTACAATCCATCAGTCACTTAAGGTCATAAAATAGCCTATTGTCTCAATCTCAGCCAACTAATAATAGTTACAAGATGTCAGACCACCAAATACACAATAGTAAGGCGTCCCATACATTATATATTCGGAATGATCATGAAGCTAGTCGTTACAAAATGCGAGGACTAGCAAGAGTTCAGTCATACATGATCAACCCCCGGGGCTTGTCAATCATGTTACAGCCCGTAGGCAGACAGTAAGTAAGTACAATCGAGCTAACACTTGCTCGTCGGCTAAATGCCTCAAAAGAATAATTTACAATATTACAGTAGGAGGACAAAAAGAACCCGCTCGATGCCCTGGTTACGCCCGGTGACCACCATCGGGCTGAAATGCAAGGAGATCTTTTGGTGCTGCTCCGGTATCTGGCCATACAAAACCAGCTGGGTCAGACCCCAGAAAGAGCAAGTGCCACAAAGGAGGCTTCACTTAAGAACCAAAGCCAACAAATCATTAGCATTCAACATGTAAGAAAACAACAATAAATAACGCAGATTGAGGTTTGTGCACTACCAATGCGCTTATCTCAATCAGGGAAAATAATTAAGCGAAGCATCATTGACATAAAAGAACTGGAGAATCATGCTAAATAAAACATAGCTGGACAATATATGAAGAGAAAACGAAGGTACTATTTCGGAAGCCAGGTTACAATCCTTAAACCAAACAAGGACCGAGATTGTAACCCTTCGTCTGAACAGAACTTGGTCTCTGATCATTTATTGCTATAGGTGACAATCATTAAGGTGAAAAGGAGAGAGTACAATGATAAAAGTGACAATGAGGAGTGCAATACGCTAGAGTGACAATAGAGTACAATCGTTATAGTGACAATTTGGAGTGACAATCATTCAATCATTCTGGTATAATCTTACAATCAATCAATTCTAGACAATACTATACTGGACTAGACTCCATCCAAGCAATCACGGCCAATCATTGCCTACGGCTTTCTACATTAACTAACTAGGGTTATTACAATTCTAGTTACTAGCAAGATGCAATGAGATGCTCCAAGTAGTCACCGGTCTTGCAGCTATCCAGGTTATCCAGGCAATCATTATAGTGACAATTTAGAGGGTACAATACATGAGAGTGACAATAGAGTTCAATCATTTAAGTGACAATGGTGGGTGCCCCACATAACAGTGGGCTGGAAATGTGCCCTACTCGTCGGCAGGCTACAAGTCCAAACATTTGCGGCCAGGATAACGGGATTGCCTGTAACTGGGGAACATCTCTTCATGTCTAGTAAATTATACTAGTCATTAACCTTAGTCCATTTCAGTAGGTACTCCTGACCGTGGTACTCAGGAGTCCCTTCCTAGACATGATGCAAGACAGGACGGGATTAATTGTACAAGCACAATCGCCCACGATATCCAGGTTATTTATACAGGTCATGTCATGTCAGGTAGCCGTCGCAACAGCTTATCAAGAAAATTATGTCAGGTTTACTTGTCAGGAGTGTGCCACGACGGGCCACTATCATGTCATGTCAGTTTATCATTCAATCATGTCAATCAAGTTGAGGGCAAAAGGCATAAGAATATAAAATGGACGTTAAATATCTAATAAAATATCAATATACAGGGCTATAGAAGATCCAGGGTAAGTAGGGTCAGGTCCAGTTGCGCCTAAACATCAGGTTGCGCTCAAGTCAAGCTACGCTCAAGTCAAGCTACACTCAGGTCAGGCTACGCTCAGGTCAGGCTACGCTCAGGTCAGGCTACGCTCAAGTTAGGCTACGCTCAGGTCAGGCTACGCTCGGGTCAGGCTACGCTCAAGTCAAGCTACGCTCAGGTCAGGCTACGCTCAGGTCAGGCTACGCTCAAGTCAAGCTACGCTCAGATCAGCGTATGCAAGACATACGCTTCCAAAAGACAGCGTATGTACTCCATACGACTCCTCGTATGAGGTCCATACAACTCCTCATCAAGGTAGCGTATGAGGTCCATACGACTCCTCATCAAGGCAGCGTATGAGGTCCATACGACTCCTCATCAAGGCAGCGTATGAGGTCCATACGACTCCCAAAAGGCAGCGTATGAGTCAGACTGCGCTGCGCTAAAGAGCGCGCATAACTCAGTGGCGCAAGCTAAAAAGCTCGCACGCACTGCTCACTGTCTTCTCCAAATCAGCAAGAACTCTATGGTTTGAACCCAAGGCTTCAAAAGTCCATAACTTGGTCAAAACAAGTCCAAATCCAACTTTTCAAAGGTCAAAATTGGGTAGAATAAAATTCTCAACAACATGGAACCATCAAAACTTGAAAACAAAGAAGTTTGATAGATCAAAACCACCAAAATCTGAAAATAACTAATTTCTAGATCTACAAAAATTAAAGCCTTAAAATGGAAAATGACAAGTTCAATTGTGTCATAGAAACATGAGGAGAAGCAAATGGAACAATAAAAATGGGTTCTCTTGTGGAAGCAAGTTGCACTTGACTAAGGGGTGTTCTTGGTTGGTGGGAGGTTTAATGGAGAAGGAAGAAGAGTTAGTGAGAAAGTGGAGGAGAGAGAAAAGTTAGGTGGGTTATAAAGGGGGATGGTGGTGGTAGGTAGGGGGTTCACCCCTATGGTTCATAATGAACCAAGCAAACCAAACCAAGCCGAACCAACCCAGGAATAAACCAAGCCCAAATAAACCAATGAACCATTAAAACCAATTAAACTATCAATGCCAATAAAACCAAGCCAATGTAAAATAAACCAAGATAACTAACCATGAATAAATAAAAATAGGGGTCCAAAACACGTATACGTACACTAAATACGTATCACGAATTTGGGACATTACAACGGTTGACCAGAGTTGACTGGTTGACCAAAAGTCAACTGTTGACTCAAATTGACCTAGATTAATTCCGTTTGACTTGCATTGACCCAGTATGACCTAGCTAGACCTAATATGACTTAGGTTGACCTCGTACAGTCTAGTTTGACGTGTCTTGACCTAGAATGACTAAATAGGATTTAAATTGTCTTGACTTTAATTCCTAAACAGAGTATTGATACGTCTTGATCTCTATATGTCTTCGAGACGCTGCATTTTCTCCGGTTGATATATCATACCATATTACAGGCGAGTACATTCTCTGACACTTTTTCCAATTTACGATGATTGTTATAATTCATGTAATTAGTGTAGATATGCTTGTTCTCGACACATTGGTTACACGGATTGGTATTCATGGATCCCGACATGAGATGTTATTCCTCGTTATCTTGGTATATCTTGTGCAAGCTCCCTTGTAGTTCTTGTGCAGTATATGGACACCGATTCTCGAGGAGGCTTGCTCCCTTCTCGTAGAATCCCGTGTC
The DNA here is from genome assembly GCA_029216955.1 of Iris pallida. Classification (NCBI taxonomy): domain Eukaryota; kingdom Viridiplantae; phylum Streptophyta; class Magnoliopsida; order Asparagales; family Iridaceae; genus Iris; species Iris pallida. The sequence continues at coordinate 13,009,012 of JANAVB010009400.1, forward strand.
ATAACGTGTCTTGCTTGGATCCATCCTACCAGTCGGGGGCGGAGAGTATTAGTGTAGATATGTGGTCAAAGCCTATTGTGCATCCATTGTGCACCTATTGATTGTGAGTGTTGATCATACACCCCACGTATGATTAGCCAGGCCTGTTACTATTTTGTGCAAGTTCCCAAGCTGGCCACATATTGCAGCTAGTTCTCATACACCTAGATATATGACTCTTGATTCTTGTACATGCCATGATCAGTTTACTTGCCTTGTTCTAGCTCTAGTTTTACAGCTTACCTTGCCATGATACTCACATGTACATTCCATAATTTTTCTAGTATATACTCTCTATTTACTGTCTTATAGCTTTTGTCATATCTTGTGAACTGTTGTTAGTAGATTGTACTCGTTCCATCCTGACAGGATATGTTGAAAATATTACAGATGCAGATGAGGGAGACTACTGCACCTACTACGGTCCGGATGACGTAGTGGGTATAGACTTGGAGACTTTGGTCCAGCAGGGCTTAGCTCCGCCTGATGAGACCCTACCTATTGCTTAGTTAGAGTAGGTCTTTTGTACTGGACATTGTCTCCAGCTACTTTTGAGACTGTTATTATTATGGACTGTATTAGAGACTTGGACTTGTATATATTCTTGTGTTGGACTTGACAGGTTATTATTTTATTATCGTCTTGTTGTCTTTATCTTTCAGTCTTTACTTTGTTATCTTAGAGTCGTGATTGAGCACTCATATATATATTCATTGCTTGTCCTCCGTTCAGAGTTGACCATATTCTCGACAGGTTTTTGTTATATATATAAACTGTTTAGAGTAGAAAAATCTACAGCGTTTCACGCCAATTTTTCGGTGAGGGCTGGGCGTTGTCGCGTCACGTGCCCTTTTAGCGGGTGCGGGTCGTGACAATAGGGTCTTTTATGTTGCCAAAACCTAATTTTTTTAAATATATTGGTGACATGGGTTCTACTATGTCCCGGAATCCAAAAAAAATTTACTAGCAAAAAATCAAATATCAATTCTGCAAAAACTCTCTATATATCGCGACATCAATGATACGATACATTTGGCGACATGTGCCTGTGTGTCGCAGAACGATACTATACATTTGGCAACATGTGCTCGTGTGTCGTAGAACGATACTATACATTTTGCGACATGTGCCTATGTATTACAGAATAATATCATATATTTGACGACATATGTTTGTGTTGGTAAATATATTTATAAAATTTTTCAAATCACGCACTTTTTTCTTTTCCAAAATTCTTCAAACCCCCCCTCTCCTCTCTCTCTCTCTCTCTCATTGAAAACAAATTTTTTCCTCTTTTTCCTGCTCCTCATCTTCATTCTCCTCCAAACAAGGTCCTCATCTTTATTCTCCTTCGCACAGAGGGCGTCTAAAGAAGAAGAAGTAGTAGTAGTATGGGTGCTCTTAGGAGCCCGTCCCATTTATTCTCCTCCTTATATTGTTCTCTCCACAAAGAGATCAGGGAAACCGAAGAAGAAGGAGGAGGAGGACCATGGCGCTGACAGCCCCACTGCTCGTGCTTGTTTTTTCGTTGACGATGGGAGCCGACGGAAGGAGCAGCAGAGCCAGAGCACTACAAAATTATAGAGATACGGAGCTGGGCATCGGATGGGGCTGTCGGTGGTGGCGTGGCATAAGTTGCACCAACATCTCGAGAAGGGGATCCTCCGGCACATGCATTTTCCTGCCCTGAGCGGAGCCCTAAGCGACCGCAAACAGAAACCAATCCCCCCGAGAAAAATTTAGGCCTCGTTTGGTTCGCGGAATGGAATGGAAAGGAAATCAATTCCTTGTCATTTCCTTTCCTTTGGGAAACTTTAATTCCTATTGATTTTCCTTTCCGATGTTTGGCAATGCCAAGGAATTTGGAAGGGAAAGTGAATACTTCAATGTGGGAAAGTGATTCCTTCCTTGGATGGATGGAATCACTTTTCCCCCTAATTTTTCTTCCATTGGGAATCACTTTCCTTTCCTCCTCAATTCCTTGGGCACCCAAACATAGGAAAGTAATCACTTTCCTTTCCCAACCGGGAGATTCCGCGAACCAAACGAGGGTGCCTCGGGAAGAAGGTAATGGCGATCGATCCATCCCTGATCTTCTTTAAATCTGCTTTGTTCTCCTCGCTAGATGATTTATGCGTCGTTTTGATCTATTTTATGCGGTTGCATCGGATATACTTTGCCCGGATACGGCACGACACAGACACAGATTTTTGGCATGTCACATTATGTTTTAGACTGTTTGTATGAACGAGGCATGGGACACGGACACAACAGATTCTTAGGGTGTCTGTGTGTTTCCTAGGCTTGATTCGTTTAGTGCATGTTGATCTATTCGATGATCTCGATTTCGTAGAATAAGCCTTATTGATCGAATGAGATGAGGATGAATATTTGGCAATTCTATGTAGTAATTTTTAATGCCATTTGTTTACTAGCATTTGTTAACAATACAGACACAGATAGGATACTATATAGATATGTACTACGAATATAGCTGCACTCCAGGACTTTTACTATAAATTTGACATATATATAATTTGACATATATATAAATTCGACATATATATAAAATTAACTACATACACCCCATTCTTCTATATAGCTGCACTTCAGGACTTTGTATATGCCACTTTTGTACAGCATCCAAAATTAGATATCTGGGATTTTCTTTATAGTTTCAAGTTCATTTTGGAACGGTTCATGAAAAACGCGTTTGAAAAGCTAAAACAATGACTTAATCAACTCAATGAAGTGCACCCTTCTCCCTTTCAACATTTTGCTTAGGTTGATATAACACCCACTGAAGATTCAGAGGAAAGCACTTTACTACCCTTATCTAAATCCCCATAAAATACCAGAAAATGTAAAGAAAAAAAAAATGTATATCAAGTTTTAATGGAACTCTTGTTCCCTCGTAGGAAACATATTTGATACCCTCATTGGGAACATGGTTAGCCTTGCACATCATTTCCATCATTTAAATGGAACTTTCATTCCCTCGTAGGAAACATACTCGATACCCTCATTAGAAACATACTTGTTTAGCCTTGCACATCATTTCCATGACATAGCTTTTGTATTGGCCATGACTGTAACAAGTGAATAATAGCTAAATGGCAAAAAATGGCTACACACATCCATATAGGGCATTTTCATATTACAAATACAAGACCAAGATTAAACTGAAAAGATTTCATCATACTCTGGGCTTTTCAGAATAATTAGAAGAATGTATCATGATCCGTAACAATTGCTCCTCCAACAAAAAACAAAAAATATGTAATATGCATCCGTAAAAGAAAATATTCAGAGAAAGGTAAAACCCCCACTTCGTGAGCTTGATAGTAAATTAATGTCTATACATATGCTTTTCTCTTTTGAAAGCAAAAAGAGATGTTTTTTTCTTTCCATCATCACAACAAATCACCAGCCCAAACAATCACAACTCTAAAATTAGAGACAGAAAAAGAAAATGTAGATACAACCCAAGACTGAACACTGACCTTTAAATTAGTTACTCATCCCAGAAGATGTTGTCCTCTTCAAACAGTCCTTTTTGCATAACCCAACTGATCTAATCATCTCACCAAATCTGCCATCACATGTTATAAACAGTCAAGATTTGAACAAAACACAGCAACAGATCACAATAATACAAAAAAATAATTATAGGGCAAGGCAAATCAAGTGGTGCAAACTGAAAAGAAACATATAAAGCAGCATTAAAGAAATCTTAGCAAGTCCATTCAAATTCAACTGACCGGTCAATGCTCTTTCGTGGTTTCTCTAATTGGTCCTTGCTGTCCTTTGCTTTCTCAGAACGATCAACGCTCTTCCTTGACTTTTCCTTCTTATCGATGCTGGCCCTTGGTTTCTCCTTCCGGTCTGTACTTCTTGGTCCCTCTGCTTGGTCTTCGCTATCCTTTGCCTTCTCAGAACAAATGCTGGCACTTGGTTTCTCTGCTTGGTCCTGGCAATCCTTTGCCATCTCAGAACGAACAATGTTCTTCTTTGATTTCTCTTTCTTATCAATGCTGGCTCTTTGTTTCTCTGCTTGCGCCTCACCATCCTTTGTCTTTTCAGAACAGCCGATGCTTTTCCTTGATTTGTCTTTCTTATCCATGCTGACTGTTGGTTTCTCCTACTGCTCCGTACTTCTCCTAGCCTTCGCTTTACGATTGGGGTTTGACCTAGACGTCCAGTTCTGTTCAGTGTTCTTCCTTGAAAAATCTAAAATTTCGGAGAGCTTGTTCGAAGAGACTCAGACAGCTTTGAGTTTTCACTGGGTGCAGTCTTGGTGGTGGGTTTCTGAATGGTATATACAAACTTCCTTAAATGTCTTACGTAGGCTGGGTAGAGCTCCAAATTATTGTGGTTCCCTCCCTTAATCCATAGAGGCTCATCTTTACATTGGACAGCTCCCAAAGCCGTTTCCCGTGTGAGCAATCTACGACGTCATCATCAGTTCCCTGAAAACACCACAACCTCAAAAGGAACCCTCGTTAAGGTAACAAGGGATTTATAAACCATTCTATTCCCTTTCACAATTGTTTAATTGACACTAAAAGTAGCTTATATTTTTTGGAAAACCATGATCAAACTTCTTGTTTGTTTTAACAATTACTCGGTTTATGTTTAAAAAAGATGCGGTTCAATAACAAATGGAATGCTCAAAATATTATACACATTTCAGGCTTTACCTTTTGGTTGACAACAACTAAATGTTTTAAGTTTCTTTCTTCTAAGGGCTCGTTTGGATCAAGTTTTTGTATTACTAGGAGTAGGTTTTCAATTCCTCAACATTCCCATACCCATGTTTGGTTAGGTTGGGAATAGGTAGTTCAATTTTTTTTAAATTTTCATCTCCATGTTTGGTTTACAAATGGATAGAAATATTAATTTATTTAGTTTTACTTTAATACCCTTTTACTAATTTCATGATGATTCACATGTTTGGGATGAGAGTTGAAAATTTGAAAATAAAGCGAGGGTATAACCGTCCAAACAAAATAGTCAAACATCATTCCTAGGAAAGCAAATCTATTCCCAAGGGGGGGTTTGGGAATAGCTTTCCCAAGTCAATGGAAATAGCTTTCTCCGCTAAGCCCCTCCTATTCCCTCCTCATTTCCAATCCTAAACATACCAAACATGGGTAAAGAATTAAAAACCTATTCCCAAGCCACAAAAACTTGAACCAAACGCCCCCTAAAAGGTATCAAGATAATAAGAAAACTAAGTATCTCCCACTTAGATTAACAAAGGCGACCATTTTAAAAAAATATCCACTATCGTTGTCTACATAAAGAACAGCAAAAAACAACAAAGCCGATTTTCCCATTTTTTTTGAGGTCGGCTATTTGAATCCCTTTTGTCCATTCAGCTCTATTAAGGCCCAGTCCTCTGTACTGACAAGTTTCATCCATGTACAGCCCAGAGGACCTACCTGGCTACCTAACTATACAAACAAATACAGTTATTGCTTAAAAGTTTACGTACACTAATAAAGTGCATATCGATGCTAAGTAAAACACTAAATTGTGGAAGATGCTTCAACAACAGAAATGAAAGATCGGAGTTACGAAACACCAGAGTTGACTTACATGAACTATCAACACAGGACAGCTGACATGCGGTATTTTATCAATGTTCTGCAAGGGAAAAAACACTTTTTTAATATACAATATAAAATGTAGACCACATACTCATACAATCAGCATAAGGTAATGGGACCTTAAATGTGTCACACCAATATGTACGCTTCACAGGGTGTATGACGCGCAGGCCAGATAAATGGGGCTTTGCAGCACAACAGCTCTTAAATTAGGCAAAGAAGCAGCCAAATCCAAAGTAGGGCCACTGCTAACTGGTTGGCCATATAGAACAATATCGTCTGGACGGGCTCCATAAATTTCTCTGAGGCACCTATAAGCCGCTTCTACATCAGCATAAGTATTTAGCTCGCTTGGCTTCCAGTAAATGATGGCAATAAATAAAATTGTACATTACTTTGAGAAAACAAAACCTCAACTTCATTGAACAAGAAATATCAAGAAGAGTAAATCTAACCTTTCCAGACGATTGTCCATAGCCAGAATAATCATACCTGCAGGAAAAGACATTCAAATCAAAGAGGACCTCTCTCTACTAATGTGCACCATTAGAAAATAGATGAAAACTAAAAGGATGTTAAAGAATTAATGCTATGGAGACAAGGGAAGAAGAAGATATGCTCCAAAGATGAGGCCCCTCAAACAGTCATCCCCAGTAAGTCCAATTTGACAACAAGTACCAAAAGATCACGGCCAACATGTTACTTTACAGGTATTCCTTTCTCTCTATCCACTCCCCAAATTCATAGAGAAGAAAATATTCTCGATAGAAAGTATGGATTTCTGACACCAGTTGTCATTAACCTATGGATAATTTATACGACGCAATTTACAAAGGAACCCTAAAGCCAACCTAAGGGTTTTTTTTTTTTTTTTTTTCTAATAGAGAAGAGTAAGGGATACATGCAGGTAAGTCCACTCACCTCTATGATACTACATAAGATTCCACTTTCCCTTGTAAGAACCGTTGAAGTAGACTTTTGACATGAACTAAGAACATCACTTTAACTTGTTCTTACGAATAAGAAATGATAGTTTGTAATTTGTGAAGCAATGGACCATATTTTTTTTTTTCGGTACTAGCTTGCTTATACATTTCCAATTTGTGGTAACTTTACAATTTAGCATGTCCTGCACACATAATAACACAATGACATAATTTAAATATTCACCTCCATTATGGTCATTTGTTTTTATTGAAGGATAAGTTTGACATAAAATGAAGTGTTTGTTGGATTCGGTCTTGTGGACCATACCAATACAATCATGTCCTGCACACATAATAACACAATGACATAATTTAAATATTCACCTCCATTATGGCCATTTGTTTTTATTGAAGGATAAGTTTGACATAAAATGAAGTGTTTGTTGGATTCGGTCTTGTGGACCATACCAATACAATCAAGTGTGGACTGTTTAAGATGTGTAGGCAGGAGTCTTCTAGACCCCTTTTGATCATTGCACTCACCACATCTATGTTTTATACTGCCTCCACTGCAACAAATTCTAGAAGCAAGTGATGCAAGTTCTTCACTTCGTAATTGTTGGGATGTATAAAATCCAGTTGAACTCGGAGGGTCCAATTAAAGATTGCAAGTGTAACCAACTAAAGCTGTCAAAAGTATTCAGCCGTAAACTCATCAAACATAAATGAATGAGTAAAGTTCTCACCTCCACTGTATTTCTTAACACAAACTAAAACCAAGTAAAGCAAATATATTTTGATCCCAACTATTTGAACATTCCAGCAATTCCACCAGCCCATATTTATCTTTCTTACAACCGTTCTACAGAATCAAAATGCTCCTCACAATCACTATGAAAAATCAAAACCAATGTTCGGCTTTTAGTTTTTGCTAATGAGATCATCGAGCCTATTTAAAAAAAAAAAATATTTTGGACCTGTGTTGTTTCCATTTGGAACAGATTTTTTTTTGCTATTTCTCCTCTGTATGGTTTGTCTTTAGTGTTTGTCGTCTTTGCTGGCGACATGGCATATCCATCATGACTCGATCAAGGTCTAGGAATGCCCAATGGAAGTAAGTTATGTATTACATGGTTTTAAATTGTTAGGCTCTTTTCTTGTTAGACTTTCTAATTAATTTATGGATGTGATATTTATGCAGTGGAAGAGCAGTTTCTTTGATGTGAACTCATGCCTAGGTGGTGATTTGATGTTTAAAGACTCCTAGATAGTTTCATGGTTAGTATGTATCTTGTTTTTACTATTGCTAGAGCTATGGTTAATGATAATAATCGATCTACAGTTTGAAACATTTGTACATGTGGTAGATATTATTGAGAGGGATATCCAGGATGAATGCCTGCTAAAAGAGAAGAAAATACGATCTCCATAGTAGACCCAGTTTGAGGGGCTAGATGTTCTTGTAACTTTAGGAGTATTCAGGTTTTTGTTTCTTTTGTTTTGTTTACATAATATTTGGTTTTATTTGATTGTTGTTTGACGTTTATAAATGAGATTTTTGTTGCATGTACTTTCTTTTGTATATGCCTTACGAATGTATGCTTATGTAGATTATTTAATTATATCCAGGCAACTACAGTTGGGATCAATACTGAATGAGGTTTACTGATGGACAACATATCGGAGGATACCGGTGAAGAAACTCCTTTGCAGGTTGCCTGTATGTCCCTTAAAGTAACTTGTAGTGGATATACATGATAATGTATATATATGTATGTGTAGATTTTTTTTTTTAATTTTTTTACATACAAGTCCCTTAAACATGTCATTATTTTAGTATATATATTTTGTTTTACTTACAATTTTTTTTTTAATTTTTGTTTGCACGATCACATAGACAACAAGCCAATTTTGGGGAAGACATTCATATTATGAGATCTATTGTAGACTAATTTTTTGGAAGACATTCAATTCATGTATTTTAGTTTACACTAGTTGTCAAGCTGGAATACAGTACATTTGTGGAATATAATACGTTTCTTTTTAAATGGGCTATTTGAAGTTGTTAAAATATTACATTATTGGATTATTTTATGAAGTGATGTTTGAAGACATTGTATTGGATATCATGTTGTGTTCATGGTAACTTGTTGTTTTTTGTTGTCAAGTTCTTTGAATATAAGTTTTAATGTTTGTATGTTATTTTCGAAATAAAGTTTTTACATTTATGTTAAAAAATATATGCAAAAATAAAATTAATAAATATAAAAAAATATAAAAAAATCTAATTAGCTTTCGCGACATCAAATTGTGTAGCAAAAAGTATTTTTTTTATAATAATAACAGAAAAAGAACTAGACTTTTGACGACGCGTGTTATGTTGCCAAAGTATGATCATCTTTCTGTGACACACGAGACGTATGTCGTCAAAAGTTATTTTAAATCAAAATTATGATACGTCGCCAAAAGTGCTAACATTCTGCAACATGTGTCATTTAATATTGCCAAAGACTTTTCCAAACAAGGCTACGACGACATGTGTGCGACATAGCCAAATATGTTGCAAAAATGCTTTGGCGACACAAATCTAACTTTTTGCTACATATTGCATATGTCGCTGAACATGCATTTTCTTGTAGTGTTGGATGATCAGTTGTTGGAGGGTGGGCCGCAACCTTCTTTACCCTAATATTGCGGTAATGTTCCGAAAGTTTGACATCGACCTTAATATATGTCCTATCTCTGGGTCACCTTCTGAGCTGACTAGGTCTTGGACTCTACCTCCACTTTCATCCGGTGCTGCTCCACCTCCACCTGATCCAGTTGCTCCTGCTCCTACTGCTCAGGCCATTTTGATCCTCAGTTCTATCAGCGATTCGATGACTTTGTCACTCTTCAGGGACAACGTCATCAGTCCTATGTTGATGCTAAATTTTGCTATACTTTTCAGGCTCAGGTATGGAGAAATGACATTACTGATATTCAGTGGTCATTGGCGCATCATCCTACAGTACCATTTCAGATCCTTCGTCATCCTGGATTCGACAGACAACGGCTTGAGGATTCGGACACTTTTGGATTCTTCGATTCGATGGCAGCCTATATCGATCCTCATTCTTCTGCTGATCCTGCTGATGATGCCGCTGATATGTGATTTGGACTTTTGGTTTAGCATTTTGTGGATGTTATTTCCTGATGATGATCATGTAGTGGTGACATTTTTTCTATTTGTTTTAGTTAGACTTATGTAGTAGTTTGAACTCTTTTAGTTCTATTTCTGTAGTAGTTGAGTTTTATGCTATATTATTGTTCATTTCTCATATTTTTCATACTTCTACTATTTTTTTTTGAATGGTATACTTCTACTGTTAGTGTTTCTTCTGAGTTGTGACTTGTTATATTCATAATATTAAATTTGTATATCACTCTATCCGTTTTTTTGTTATTGTTGGCTTGTTGGCTTCACATATTACGAGGGAGCCACATGTTTGAGTACTTGACAAAGGGGAAGAAAGAGCCTATACAAAATTCTTGCGGGATCTATTAAGAACAAGTCAGGTATAGATTTTCAAAAGTTATACATTTGTTATATTTTGGTATAGACTCATAGTTTATCAATTATCAAAATGGGAAGATTGTTGGTCCATTGGCTAATGGCCACACCTGATTTTGATAGTCAATGACAACTTTGGTCGATATGCAAAATATACGAACTGCTACAGGTTAAAAGAAATCAAAGACGAAGAACATCAACAACATACTACGTCTACATCCCACTGCTACAAAACATCGTATCGTCATCAAGAAGCAAATCTTATTGGAATCTAGATCGAGTCATTTTATATTTTCTTTTGTATTTTCAATTTTATTGAGTCTAGGAAATATAAACGTGAGATCATTCGGGATTGATACTGGCTTATGTTATTCCCAGTCCACATATCCAAATAAGCCTACTTACTTACCCCAAAAATTCCACAAATCCAAAAAGTCCAAAACCTATGCAATTTGGCCTATACAAATCTAGTTCTGACCCACCAGAACTCAGCCAGAACTCAGACCGAGTTCGGACCGAGTTCAGTCTGGGTATTTTGATTTTCTGTTCTCACCAAATCTGTATGCAACATTCGAATGCGAGATTTATGCATCCAAACTCTGCCTGAACTCTGCCCGAGTTCGGTCCCAAAAATACTATAAATTGAGAAGGATTTCCACATTTCTAAATCACTCATTCACTCTCTTTTCTCTATCTTTTCTAAAGTATTTTCTGCGATCTAAAGCTTTCACATTAGCCTATACTACTCTTAGCCAAAGCCAGTACAGTTCTGTTCGATCTAGTGTTTTGGTTCAAAAGAGTTGTATCAGAGGTTACAATTCAGAAAATGTTATAGTTTTCATAATATGTTTGTTGGAGTCGGTCGTGCACTTGTCACCAAGGCACGATGTTGTAAAGAGATGACAAGCTCTTATTTAGCTTGTGAATAGTAGATTAACATCGAGCAAGAGTACTCGAGACTGGAGTAGTCCTCTCAGAGGAAGACCAGTATACATCGTTGTGTTTACTGAGTTTGATTCTCTTATCTCTTGCTTACTGCATTTATTTATTGTCTCTTATATTTGCCATAGTTTACAACTGCTAAATATTTTAAAGTGATGATTATTTCTGCTGCACGTACACACACTCTATTCACCCCCCTCTAGAGGTGCTCAACGATCCTACATTAGCAACCACTGGGCTACAATTTACCATGATTTACTTTTATTCGCATTTATTAGCACGTTTCTCGACGGCATGCCAATTCTTCCATATTTCGTTCTTGTACTATATTTTTCTAGTCTTTATTCTTGCACTATTCCTATCTTTCCTTGCGTATTATTTACTGTCATAGTAGGCATATTTTATGTATCTTGTTACATCCCTCTAAGGACCTGGTGATCTCTTTACGTGTGTATTTTCTTGACTTTTCGCAGAGGTTCTAGCCAAGATCGTGGTCTTCTCTCTCCATCGAAAATGACTTGCTCTTGGATCATCCTTAACTGCTTGTGCCAAATTCTTCGATTTATTATTTACTTTCTTCTAGTTAAATGCTTGGTAATGGATTTGTCTCCATCAAGCAACTTGTACAAAGACATTAAATATTTTATAATATCTTTATTCTTTTATTTTATGGATGAGATTTAGGGTCCATTTGGATATATTTTCTGAATTTTTTTTCTTTTAAATACAGATTTTGAAAATAAGTCATAAAGTTATTTTCTGAGTGTAAAAATCTGGATTTACGTTTGGTTACTTTCATCTGAAAAGTAGTTTTATGAAATAAAAGTTCCAAATTTTGTTTGGTAAATATTTTCTGAAAGTTTTCTCTACCCATGCAACTGATCATGAATCTGTAGCCAGACACATCCGACCTCCAGGAAACCTTAGAAATTCAGTTCCCTCTCGATCTCAAAAATTAAAAGAGGAGAGAACTAGAGATCATGCTTCTTCTTTAGGGTTAGGGTTTGGAGCAAGATCGGTGGAGAGTGAAAGCCCTCCATTTGGGAAATTTTGGAGAAAATTGCGACGAAATTCACGAGTTTTCCCGTTCATGTGCCTAGGGTTGTGTCCATTGATTTGGACACGACCAACTGAGACAACCAACGAAGGAGGTTGAGGAGGCAGCGAGGCGTCGACCTCCTCCTCGAAGTCGACGCCGACCTCCGTCCCTACCCTCGAGCTCCCCCGGTTCTCGACATGGCTATGGTCATCGAGCTCGGATCCATCATCCTCGAGCTCAGATCCGCCATCCTCGAAGATGATGCCGCTGGGACGAGAATGAGGATGAGCAGCCAGATCCGGGCATCAGCATTGTGCTCACTGGCCGTATGGTAAGCCACTTAGTCGAGGCGGTGGTCGTCGAGGCGTGGTTGTGGCGGTGGCCGTATGGTCAGCTGCGTGGTCGAGGCAGTGGCCGTCGACGCCCTCAGCTCCGACGCTGAGGTCGGGGTCGACGAGAATAGAGAGGAGAGGAAGAGAGTAGATGTTGGTCGCGTGGTCGGCCGCGTCGTCGGACACGTGGTCAGCCTCGTGGTCGAGGTTGAGGGGTGGGTTTGAGGGGAGAGGAGAGGAATAGAGCATGTGAGAAGACTCTGGAAAAGAAGAGAGAGGAGAGAGAGAGGGCATTGAGGGGGGGTTTGAGAGTGTGGGGTCCACAATTTTTGTGTGGAAAGCATCTCTGAAAACAACTTTTAGGTGCTCTCTGAAAACCACATTCCAAGTGTAGGTTTTGGAAAATTTTTTTGAAAAGCAAAGTTTGAGTGATTGCTGGACAAACACTATTTTTGTCCGTTGTTGAGTTTAAACTCAAAATTGGATGTAATAATGTGTATCCAAACAGACCCTAACTGTGCCATGATTATGTCGTATTTGTAACTTGCGTATATTTATTATACGACTGGCATTTTTACGTACCTAGTCCTACGTATTTTGGGACTGGGGCGTTACACTAACATAGATTGTAGACGAGGTAGAGTTTTGTTCAGTCCGCCAGGAGATCCAGAGTTTGAGTTTGTTAGAAGGGCAGCTGAGCAGAGGGATTGCTCTATCTGTGGAGCTATGGTGGAAGAAAAGGAGTAGCCAAATGCATTGATAGCAGAGTTTTTGGATGTTTTCCCTGAGAAGTTGTCGGGATTGCTGCCGGACATGGATGTTTAGTTCTCTATAGACTTGGTTCCATGAGCAATGCCTATTTCATAGCACGTCTATAGGATCAATAACGACGAGATGGCTGAGTTGAAGAAGCAGGTAGATGACCTGCAAGACAAGGGATTTATCAGATCCAGTTCTTCACCTTGGGATGCTCCTGTATTGTTTGTACCGAAGATGGATAGATTGGTACGCATGTGCATTAATTACAGGGCACTGAACATCCTCATTATCAAGAACAAATATCCGTTGCCGAGGATTGATGATTTATTTGATTAGTTTAGCGACGCGAAAGTATTTTCCAAGATAGATATGAGGTCAGGCTACCAACAGGTAAAAGTGAAGAAGGAAGACATTTCGAAGACTGCTTTTCGGACTCGGTATAGCCAGTATGAATTCTCTGTATGTCGTTTGGTTGACTAATGCCCCAGTGGTGTTCATGAACCTGATGAACAAGGTATTCCATAAATACTTTGATAAGTTCATGGTGGTGTTCATCGAGGATATTCTAATCCATTCAAAGATGCCAGAGGAGCACGAGGAGCACCTGAGGATTGTGTTGGAGACCCTCGGGAAGGAGAAGTTGTACGAAAAGTGTCGAAGTGTGAGTTCTTTCTGGACTAGGTGGAGTTCTTGGGGCATGTTGTGACAAAAGAAGAAATTACGGTGGACCCGAAGAAGTTTACGGCAGTTGAGTCTTAGTCCACGCCAAGCACAGTTGTAGAGATTCAGAGTTTCTTGGGTCTGACAAGCTACTACCGAGAATTCATACAAGACTTCTCCAGGATTGCAGAGCCGATGTGTCACGACCCGCACCCAGTGTAAGGGTACAAGTGCATAACAACGCCCAGCCTACGCCGCGGAATCGGTAATAGAATGCTGTTCTAGGTCACCATCTAAAACAACTCACGCAATTATATAATGTACTTGTCTTAAATCTCAACTCTGAATGGAGGATAAGTATAGAAGTAATATAACTCAATCACAGTCTAAGCACGATGAGATAACACAGAATTCTATAACTAAAATAAAATAAATAAAAACTACTAAATGATAATATCTCAAAACAACTCAAAACAAGTAAGTCTCAAATTATTACAATTCAAGTTCTAAACATGAATTCTATGGCAAGTCTACTAGACTAGTCTCCCGATCTGTCATGTCCCGCTCCCGTAGGAGTGATCGTCCTCGCTAAGGCGTGATGCCGCACGGGCCTAGGTTGCGCCCGTGCAAGGCTAATCTTCAGAAACGGCCGATTTGAGCTAGGCCATAGAGTCGCACAGAGTGTCCCCATTTGCTGCGGAAAGTAAATGAACACAAGTTGAAGCAAATTCAAACTCTTTATTGATTTTCAAGAAGTTTACAAGCGACGCTAGGCCGAGTTTACAAGTCTCTCAAGCTCTCTCTCTGAAACATAAAAGGCGTGCCAAGTGGCTTACAACATGAAATGATTCATTACGATATTCCAATACATTATGTCCTGTATATGGTGGTTCAGCTCCTTGCAACGCTCCAAGGCTCCAGAGTTGGCTCCATGCCTTAGCACGTTCGAGAGAAGTTCCGCACCCGATGACGTCTCCTGCTTCCTGCAAGCAATCTGTGGGATTATCAGTACATTGTTATGCACTGGTGGAGAGGCTAGCTCGCCCACAATGCTATCATTACCAAACACATTCAATTTACTTTTGTGCACCGTCTATCATTCATTGTCTTTCTAATCTTGCCTTAGGGTCAGTTTCATGGCATATTTCATAACTTATCTCGTGTTACCGATTCTAAGTGTTTGCATAAAAATATATGTACGACTTACCCATACTTACCGTTCGATCTTCCCTGTCCAAAGTAAACCATGTTAGTCAATAATTCATACATAACAACTTAACGTAATTCGTGTGAATATTCAGTGTCGAGGGCGTGTCCCTGCCTCAGATTCTAGCACGTCGTAGGCATGTTCTCTAACTCATTTGCATAAAGTACTCTTTATCATTTGGTGTGTTACATTTCAAGCCTGTTTAGAAGGCGCTTCATTCAGTTAACTTAGACTACTTTGTTTCAATACAAGGACTTGTACGTGGACTGCCACCAACAAAGTCCACTTAATCTATATGCACCGGTCGCTGGCATCACAAGCCAATTTGGATATATTCTCCTTTGGTATTATCACCTATCATAGCGTGATGACTGGTACACCTTGATAGTCTCTTGAAATACCCGGCCTTACGTCTCCTGGGTGGCCAAGCCCGCACCCAGGCCAGCATCGTAAGCCATTTTGATTCTATCTAGGTCGGCCACGATGCCTCCCTTTGATCGTGCCGCGGAATCTCTTCCTACCTCCCGTATACGATGGGATTGTCCACGACCATTTCGTATTGACGTGTCATTTTAACTTAACGACTGTCTCTGAGCCATAGGCTAACCCTTAGCCATAATGCGTTATCGACCAGGTTGGTGGTGGCGTCCGTGCAACGCGGGTAGCGAGCCCCGATGCACGTCCCCGTCATACCTGTCGCTAACCATTCCTTTCTTTCTTATCTTATTCATTCTTTCTTTCACTTGTTCGTTCGTTCATTGATTCATTCATATATTCATTCATTCATTCGTTGATTCATTCATTCACATATTCGTTCATTCATTCATTCTTATGCAACTCCCCGTACGGGAGTCGCCTTGGCGACCCATCGGTCCCGAAGTCTTCCAATGTTGCTATATTCTACTCGGAATGACTATGTCGGTAGTCTTCCGTTTCATTGTTGTAAATAATTTATTGTTTCATTGTTGAACGCATAGGGAACTTGAATGTAAGCTTGTGCCTTAGCACGAGCGTGGAGTGCGGTGCGAGAGTCCCTATATTTTCCGAGTTCTTTTCCATGTTCTAAACAAGCATACAAGATGAGATTATTCCCTTAACTAGGTGCGTTGAGTCATTTATTTGCATGTGCGGTGTTATCGCCTAGCCATTCTAGCAATAGTGTCCGTATTGTTATGTGTCTAGGCTAAGCAAAGACGGATTCATCGGAGCCACCCACCTTAGCAATTTTCACATCGGCCGAGCGATACTCCGAGCGCGCCTTTGAAAGTCTAAGTCTGGATTCATCTTCGATGGGCCAATGTAAGTCTTGCATCGATTCTTCATCGGGTCGACGCAACTCTTCGAGTTGACGGCTCGTTTGAGTCGTTGCACTTGCCGTTTGAATCGACGTTCCGCTAGGGCGGAGCGGGTCATTACACGATCACTCCTGAGAGTTGGGGCCAAAGGTAGCTAATCCCTCTCCAGTTTCATAGCAAGTAGGGCATGTATCCTCAGGGCTATCATATGTAATATATTCAACAGGTCCAGTCAGGACATGAACGAATACATCTCATCAAGAAAATCCAAGTAAATGACAAAGACTATAAAACAATTATAGACAGTTATATTGATGAAGCATGGAAGTTTTAGACAGTTTAAGATGTAGAGCAACAGTTAAAAATAAGGAAAGTAAATCTGTAAAACAGAAGATCATGTCAATAAAGAGTGTAAATAAAAGCTAGCTGAACTAGAATAATGTGATATGAGTCCAGGTGGTACACTATAGGTCAAGTGTGATTCCAATCAATGATTCAAGTAGGGTGATTCTTGTAATGATCCTTGTGATGATTCTAGTAAAGATTCTTGTGGTGATTCTAGTAAAGATTCTTGACAATACTCACAGTGTGTTTTAAAATACTGAGATCGACATGTAAACGACTAGGGGTAATCTGGCACATCACATACTGGCCAAGTGTGGGATGGCTATCGTTCTTGTATAACTCACAGGGAGATGGTTCGAGTATTTGGAAATGTTTACATGTCTACTCAAGTATTTCTCCGTCCAACTAATACGAGTGAATCCATAACACGACACGTAAATCGAGAATAAATCTAGCCAGAACATGAAGGTGCTTGTAGGTGATTCTTGTAGTGGTTCTTGTAATAGAGGCTAGACAAGTAAGGTGTGTGTCGCATACATAAATTCCAGAAATATCAATCCGTGTTTGTAACAGAAAATCAAATAGAACTTACTAGAACTGAAATATAGAAATCGACAAGTAAATGAAAGAACTATCAGAGAATGTACTCGCCTGCTACCCTGAGTGACTGATGAATACAGATGTTCGAACCGGAGTCACAATGTCCTATTTAGAGCAACCACAGGTTACAAAGTGTCTAATATGAAATAAGAGAAATTACAATGCATTATAAATGATTCTAGGTCATTTTGGGTCAAAGTCAACCTTTGGTCAACTCTGGTTAACTATTCTGGTCAAACTAGGTCAACTCTAAGTTAACTAGTCTATTATTCCAAGTTTAGGTCAAACTTGAGTTATCTAGTCATTTCAAGTCCATTTGGGTCAAGTTTGGGCCAAGTTTGACTTGAAGTTGACTTTTGTCAACTTGGTCAACTTGTTAGCTAACTATGCCTAACTTAGGCCTATTGGGTATTTCTAGGTTTAACTGAAAACTGATACAATTGACCCAACTCCCATTGGCTTAGATATCAAATACCATCTCATATATATATATATATATATATATATATATATATATATATATATATATATATATATATATATATATATACAACTAACAATATATACAATATATGATATTTATATATATACATACATGTATAAGGCAAATGGGAAATTATATCAGCATGTTGTGTAGTGTTTTGAACTGTGGTGTTGAGAGGGCTGCTGCTATAGGCAAATCTGAGAATAACTCACAAATAATACATATACACTATATACGTATATACTAGCTATTATGGTATATACATATATAGTAATGTATATATACATAGAAAAAGAATGGTGTGTGTGTGCTGTTGTGAAAGGGTAGATCACCCACCTGCAATCAATCCCAGACCCAACTGAATCCCAAAATCCCTTATATATATATATTTATATATATATATATATATATATATATATATATATATATATATATATATATATATATATATATATATATATATATAATATATATATATATATTTTATATATATATATATATATATATATATATATATATATATATATATATATATATATATATATATATATTTTATATATTATATATATATATATATATTATATATATATATATATATATATATATATATATATATATATATATATATTTTATATATATGTAAAATATATATATATATATATATATATATATATATATATATATATATATATATATATATTATTTTTTATAAAAATATATATAATATATATATATATATATATATATATATATATAAATATATATAACCCTCCCTTTTTATTCCTGCAAGGCGCAAAATGCCGAAGCCTTTAAAAGTAAGCGCAAAAAGAAAGAAGAAGAGAAAAAACACAAAGGGAGGGGGAGCCTCTCTTGGCTAAAATCAGGAGGACAAAATATCCCAGAAAGCCTGTTGTCCATGGTTGCAAAGACAGGCTGTCTTGAGACTCTGGCGGATGACCTCTCATGTGAGCTGTGCGGCGGAGAATTGGCAACCTTCGTATTTAGCTTTGTTGCGGTTCTTCCAAATGATCCACGTGGTGGCGGCTTCAACGATCAGGTGGCAATGCGATGCATTGGTCCAGATTGATAGAAGATCGTTGAAGCTCCCATCAACCATAACCATGCTGCAACGTTGGGATATGGTCGTCCAGACGGTGGCCGAAGAATCTTCGTTGCGGAGGATGTGGTCAATCATTTTCGACTATTTTTTGATGCAGCAATGGCAAGCTGACGCTAAGCTGAAGCCGATGGTGGTGAGGATGTCGTCAGTAGGGAGTTTCTTGCGGACCGATCGCCAGACCAGGAATGACCATTTCTTTGGTATACATAGGCGCCAGAAAGGACTCAATATAGGTGCAGAAGGCCCGGATCCGCGAACGACCCTTCTAGCAGAGGCGACTGTGAATGTGCCATTAGTGCTCTCCGACCACGAGAGTGTGTTGTCGTCCGTGCCAATCTTCAAGCCAGAATTTCGGAGGGCGGTAGCGACCATGTCTCCACTCCAATCTCGGACTCTCTGCCAATTCCAGTTGTTACCGTTGTTCCACAATTCTTTGATCTTGCTGGTAGCCGGTGCGGCCGGTAGGCGAAAACTATATAACATAGATATATATAAAGGAAAACTATAATATATATATATATATATATATATATATATATATATATATATATAAAATATATATATACATATATATATATGTTTGAATGTAACCTTTAGATCTATATACAAAATCAAATGTCAAAATCTAAACTAAAACCGACATAAAACTCAGAAATCTAAGTTTATACTCAGAAAATCGACTTCAAACAATATATCCATTCAAAAATAACCCAACACAATTTCGAAAATCCAACTCAAAACCCAATTCTCAAAATACACAACTAGAACTTGTGAAACTTGGCAAACACGAAGGTTTATACGTGTGTGACATGCTCGGGTACTCACAGGGTCGAACCCGTGTCCGTATCGTGTCCAGTCAGTGCGTATCGCACGGGCACGTACGCACGTGCACGAAATCAGCCGAATCAGTACAGATGCGATAACTTTGCGAATACTCAACAAAATATCATGAAATTTCATGAGCACGTGGGCAGAGGTTGCCCCCACATGTCCATAAAATTTCATACCAAACCGTGTCGTATCCATCGAGTTATGACACTCAGACTGCAGGGGATGTACGTACGCGCGCGCGTGTCGACGTCCGTAGCTCGCGACACGAGCCACGTGGTCAAGTCTAGGGCTATCCTAGGCCTAGGGCTACATGTCTATGCTCTTGGTTCATGTTCTTGTCGCGTCGTGTCCGCGAACGAAGGCCATGTCAGCGGCAATTTCTCGTACGCGTGTACAATGGGCTGAACCCGTGCGGCTTCGATTTCTCCGCGCACGCTCCACGAAACATCATGAAATTTTAGGAGCACGTGGGCAGAGGTTGTCCCCACGTGTCCATAAAATTTCATATGAAACTGTGTCCTATGTGTCGAGTTATGGCACACGAACAGTAGGACACGCACGGGGCTGTGCACGGGCCTCGTACATGCGTGTCCGTGTCTGATTCGGACACCGAAAACCAACCAAAACGAGATCTATCTTCACGAAAGTTTTTTCAAATATACAAAGCAACAAATTCATGAAAACGGAATCAAAAAATATGAACTTTCAATTCTAAGCAGCATTTCGTCGAACACGTGTTCCAATAAACCGACACGTGCTCGATACGCCTATCAAACGAATACGAAAACCTACCAAACTTCATGCATAGGTCCGGGGTACCTATATGGATGCATCTATGAAGAAAAATCGGAATTTACAGGTGTTTAGAGGGGTTTACCTATTGAGAGTCAATATCTCAATGAAACGGGCCTCCAAATACGTCGATGCCGATTTCCTCCAGTCCAACGCCTCCGATTCCCTGCTAGCAAGTCTCCAGCAAGTTTCCCTCCTCCCAACGATTGCAACACACTTCGTTTGGATGGATTTGGATGGGAAATAAGGAAGTTGGACTTTTGGAGGAGAAGGAAAATTCTAGGGTTTATGAAGCTTGACAACTACAAGTTTTCTCACAATATGAAGGGGCTGATGTTTGGCCGACCATATGGTATGGCTAGGATTAGATTAGGGTTTGCTATGGGCCACTATGCAATTAAAACTCATATGAAGCCCATTAGCAAAAAGGTCAAAAAGCCACATGTAAAATAGCCTAAAAAATGATTTAATTGTTTCCTAATATGGACTAAAGCTCTAATTTAAAATCTAATTAGCTAAAAAGGATTCTAACCACATGGTTAGTCTCAAATCAAGGTTATCTATGGTTAAACCCTCTGCTACTACCAAAAGCACTACTCAAAACCAAAACACCAATCAATTAATAATAAAATAATCAAAAATTTAAAATTATCACACAATTACTAAAAATACTCTAATTTAGAAAAGTGGTGGTGACAAATCTACCCCCTTAGAAAAATTTTGTTCTCGAAATTTAAGATGGTTGTACTCCTTCTAGGTCAAACCCCCGACAATCAAGGTCAAGAAAACTATATCTAAAACATGCAAAACATGGTCCTACTGGTCATAATTTTACAGTCTCGAACAGGGTCACTATACTATCTAGCACATCACAAGAATATCCTGACAGGTACTAATAAAATCACACAACAAGGTGGGGAAGAAGAATAGGAAGGACAGACCTGCTAACCCATCACCTTTAGCATCGGTCTCCTCGACCCTCAGTACAAAAGCTCCACACCTCTGGTGCTGGGTATGATGTTGTGCTACAGGTAGCCTAGCTCCCTCTCTCTGACCCTGTGCTCCACCAAATGGGGGTGCCGAGGGGCAATCCTTTATCTGGTGAGCATTGGATCCACAAAATAGGCAAACCTTCAACTTTCTCCTACAAGTCTCCCAAATGTGTTCCGACTTCTTGCAGTAGGCACAACTCTGCATCTTCTGACCCTGACCTCGAGGTTGATGCTGTGCTTGCTGAACTCGAGCTGGTGTACTATCTTCTGCACAAAGGGACGCTTTCCACTCCCACTGGCCCCTCCTACATCATCCCGACTCCTCTTGGACTTGAGCTCCAAGTCATCCTCTCCTGCCATGGCTCCTGCCAATATCTGCTCAAAGGTAGCATCTCTGTCACTCTTGGTCAAGGACTTGACTTCCTTGATCAAGCCCTTCCTGAACCTCCTAGCCTTCTCCGTCTCGCTAAGGCCCTCAACGAATTTGCCCAGGCGGCAGAATTCTTCGGCATACTCCTCTACTGTCCGGTTCCCCTGAACCAGGTTCTCGAACTGCGTCTCCAAAGTGTCAAGTGCTATGCCGGGAAGGAATTTCTCCTTGAAGATCTTCTTGAAAGCCTCCCATGTCTGCCCCTCTGTACCAACTCTAGGGTCGGTCTAGTATCATGTGCGGGCAAGGTCCTGCATCTGGCTGCCCACCGCCTCTATCTGAATCTCAGCTGGTATCTGTACGAGACGAAAGATCTCATATATGCTCGATCCAGTCGTCGGCATATAAAATACCCTCAGTACCCTTGAAGTCTCGTGGCCACATCTTCTGAAAGTCCTGAATGCCCGGGGTCCTCGGCTGGTACTGTTGTATCTTCCATCCTTGCAGCTGGGCAGTCACCTTCTCCACTGCTACCATGGCCAACTGATGGGCATTGTCAATGCCTTGCCTCATATCTTTCGACTGGTGCCGCTGAGCCACCATCATCTACTGTATGAAGGCAAAGAACTGCGCCATATCAACTGTCCCCTGAGGCGGTGGCGGTAGCATCCCCTGAATCCCCGGGGTAGTCTTCATAACCGGTGGAGGAGCACCCCCAAAAGCTGCAGACGCTCCCACCTGAGCAGGAACGAGAGATGTTGTGGTCCCACCATCTGCCTGAACCAGACGAGAAGTGGCAGACCTCTTAGTGGTGTCTGCTGCTATAGAGCGTTGAGATCGTGTCTGCACCATCCTGGAGATAGATCAAAACAAGAATCAATTACTAAGAAAGAAGCGATATAATCAAAGGAGGACAATTTATTTCAAGGAAGGCAATTATCAGCAAGAAGATATAGATGACAAGAATTTGATCAAAATTTTTCCTAACTGTGATTGAGTACCCCTCCACTAAAGCCTATTTCTTAATTCCTATCACAGGTTCGTAGCAGTACAACTAAGTCGTCGTACTACCACGATATCGTACTAATACGAATCTCGACCTGCATGGGCCACCACTAAAAATGTCACGACCCGCACCCAATATAAGGGTACAAGTGCTTAACAATGTCCAGCCTACACCGCAGAATCGGCAGTAGAACGCTGTTCTAGGTCACTATCTTAAATAACTCACGCAATTATATAATGTAATTGTCTTAAATCTCAACTTCGAACGGATGACAAGTATAGAAATAATATAACTCAATCACAGTCTAAGCACGATGAGATAACACATAATTCTATAACTAAAAGAAAACAAATAAAAACTACTAAATTATAATATCTCAAAACAACTCAAAACAAGTCAAGTCTCAAATTATTATAATTCAAGTTCTAAACATGAATTCTATAGCAAGTCTACTAGACTAGTCTCCCGATCACTCTTGAGAGTCGGGGCCAAAGGTAGCTAATCCCTCTCCAGATCCATAGCAAGTAGGGCATGTATCATCAGGGCTATCATCTGTATTATATTCAATAGGTCCAGTCAGAACATGAATGAATACATCTCATCAAGAAAATCTAAGTAAATGACAAAGACTATAAAACAATTATAGATAGTTATATTGATGAAGCATGGAAGTTTTAGACAGTTCAAGATGTAGAGCAACAGTTAAAAATAAAGAAAGTAAATGCTATAAAATAGAAGATCATGTCATTGAAGACTGTAAATAAAAGCTAGCTGAGCTAGAATAATGTGATATGAGTCCAGGTGGTACACTGTAAGTCAAGTGTGGTTCCAATCAATGATTCAAGTAGGGTGATTCTTGTAATGATCCTTGTGATGATTCTAGTAAAGATTCTTGTGGTAATTCTAGTAAAGATTCTTGACAATACTCACAGTGTGTTTTAAAATACTGAGATCGATATGTAAACGGCTAGGAGTAATCCGGCACATCACACACTGGCCAAGTATGGGATGGCTATCGTTCTTGTATAATTCACAGGGAGGTGGTTCGAGTATTTGGAAATGTTTACATGTCTACTCAAGTATTTCTCCGCCCAACTAATACGAGTGAATCCATAACACGACACGTAAATCGAGAATAAATCTAGCCAGAACATGAAGGTGCTTGTAGGTGATTCTTGTAGTAGAGGCTAGACAAGTAAGGTTGTGTCACATACATGAATTCCAGAAATATCAATCTATACTTGTAACAGAGAATCAAATAGAACTGACTAGAACTGAAATATAGAAATTGACAAGTAAATGAAAGAACTATCAGAGAATGTACTCGCATGTTACCCTGAGTGACCGATGAATACAGATGTCCGAACCGGAGTCACAATGTCCTATTTAGAGCAACCACAGGTTACAAAGTATCTAATATGAAATAAGAGAAATTATAATACATTATAAATGATTCTAGATCATTTTGGGTCAAAGTCAACCTTTGGTCAACTCTGGTCAACTATTCTGGTCAAACTAGGTCAACCCTAAGTCAACTAGTCTATTATTCCAAGTTTAGGTCAAACTTGAGTTATCTAGTCATTTCAAGTCCATTTGGGTCAAGTTTGACTCAAAGTTAACTTTTGTCAACTTGGTCAACTTGTTAGCAAACTATGCCTAACTTAAGCCTATTGGGTATTTCTAGGTTTAACTCAAAACTAATACAATTTACCCAACTTCCATAGGCTTAGATATCAAATACCATCTCATATATATACATACAACTAACAATATATACAATATATAATATTTATATATATACATACATGTATATAAGGCAAAGGGGAAATTATATAAGCATGTGTGTGTAGTGTTGTGAACTGTGGTGTTAAGAGGGCTGCTGCTATAGGCAAATCTGAGAATAACTCACAAATAATACATATACACTATATATGTATATACTAGCTATTGTGGTATATAAGGTATATACATATATAGTAATGTATATATACATAGAAAAAGAATGGTATGTGTGTGTGCTGTTGTGAAAGGGTAGATCACCCACCTGCAATCAATCCCAGACCCAACTGAATCCCAAAATCATATATATATATATATATATATATATATATATATATATATATATATATATATATATTTATATATATATATATATATTAAAAAAAAATATATATATATATATATATACTATCAAACTCAGAAATCTGAGTTTGTACACAGAAAATCGATTTCAAACAATATATCCATTCAAAAATAACCCAACATAATTTCGAAAATCCAACTCAATACCCAATTCTCAAAATACACAACTAGAACTCGTAAAACTTGACAAACACGAAGGTTTATATGTGTGTGACATGCTCGAGTACTCACAGGGTCGAACCCGTGTCGGTATCGTGTCCAGTCAGTGCGTATCGCACGGGCACGTACGTGCGTGCACGGTATCAGCTGAATCAGTGCAGACGCGATAACTTCACGAATACTCAAAGAAATCTGGTGAAATTTCACGAGCACGTGGGCAGAGTTGCCCCCACGTGTCCACAAAATTTCACGTCAAACTGTGTCGTATCCATCGAGTTGTGACACTCAGACTGCAGAGGCTGTACGTACGCGCACACGGCCTCGTGGGCGTGTGTCGACGTCCGTAGCTCGCGACACTTGCTACATCATGCCACGTGGTCAAGTCTAGGGCTAGCCTAGGTTAAGGCTATGTGTCCATGCTCCTGGTTCATGTCCTCGTCGTGCCATGTTCGCGAACGAAGGCCTTGTCAGCGGCGATTTCTCGCGCTCATGCACAGTGGGCTGAACCCGTGCGGCTTCGTTTTCTCCGTGCATGCTCCACGAAACGTCGTAAAATTTTAGGAGCATGTGGGCAGAGGTTGCCCCCACATGTACATAAAATTTCATACGAAACTGTGTCCTATGTGTCGAGTTATGGCACTCGAACAGCAGGACACGCACGGGGATGTGCACGGGCCTCGTGCACGCATGTCCGTGTCCGATTCGGACATCGAAAACCAACCAAAACGAGATCCGTCTTCACGAAAGTTGTTTCAAATATACACAACAAAAAATTCATGAAAACGGAATCAAAAAATACAAACTTTCAATTCTAAGCGACGTTTCGTCGAACATGTGTTCCAATAAACCGACACGTGCTCGATACTCCTATCAAACAAATACGAAAACCTACCAAACTTCATGCACAGGTCCGGGGTACTTATATGGATGCGTCTACAAAGAAAAATCAGAATTTACAGGTGTTTAGAGGGGTTTACCAATTGAGAGTCAATATCTCAATGAAACGGGCCTCCAAACGCGTCGATGCCGATTTCCTCTAGTCAAACGCCTCTGTTTCCTTGCTAGCAAGTCTCCAGCAAGTTCCTGTCCTCCCAACGATCGTAACGCACTTCGTTTGGATGGATTTGGATAAGAAATGAGAAAGTTGGACTTTTGGAGGAGAAGGAGAATTCTAGGGTTTGTGAAGTTTGACGGCTACAAGTTTTCTCACAATATGAAGGTGGGGGCTGCTGTTTGGCCAGCCATAGGGTATGGCTAGGGTTAGGTTAGGGTTTGCTATCGGCTACTATACAATTAAAACTCATATGAAGCCCATTAGCAAAAAGGCTAAAAAGCCACATGTAAAATAGCCTAAAAAATAATTTAATTGTTTCCTAATATGGACTAAAGCTCTAATTTAAAATCTAATTATCTAAAAAGGATTCTAATCACATGGTTAGTCTCTAATCAAGGTTATCTATGGTTAAACCATCTGCTACTACCAAAAGCACTACTCAAAACCAAAACACCAATCAATTAATAATAAAATAATCAAAAATTTAAAATTATCACACAATTACTAAAATATTCCAATTTAGAAAAGTGGTAGTGACACGATGACCAGACACACCAGGAAGGACGTTTCGTATGGTCCGAGGAGTGATAAAATGCCTTCGAGGAGTTGAAGAAGAAGTTGACTACAACTCATATTTTGACGTTGCCATCAGGGACATGTGGATTCACTATCTATAGTGGTGCTTCTGGAAAAGGCTTGGTTTGTGTTCTCCAGCAGTGTGGGAAGGTAATTGCCTATGTATCGAAACAATTACGGTCTCATGAGAAGAATTATCCGACCTATGATCTGGAGTTGGCATCAATCATCTTTGCTCTGAAGCTATAGAAACATTATCTGTATGGAGAGTATGTGGAGATCTTTACAAACCACAAGAGCATGAAGTACATATTCATTCGAAAAGAGCTGAGCATGAGGCATAGGCGGTAGTTAGAGCTGATGAAGGACTTCGATATCTCCTTGCAATATCATCTAGGAAAGACCAACGTAGTTGTCGATGCCTTGAGTAGGTATCCGGTAGCTATGTACTTGACAGCAGACTGTCACTTATTGGCAGATCTAGAGAGTTTGGGTATCGAGGTAGTAATTCCTAGGATAGAGATACAGATACAGGACTTGCAGATTTAGTCAGAGTTGATGGACATGATCAAGTCGGCATAGTTGGATGATTTGCCCCAGAGGAGCATCTAGAGTTCAGGTTCAGGCATGATTGTTAGATGATTTTACCTTTGCCGAGGATGGTTCCTCGAGGCACGGATTAGTAGTTCATACTCTATTTTAGATATTACATGTTGATACACTCATTCTCATGATTACTTAAAGTTCATATTTGCCTATGACATGATTACCTATTTTTTCTATTTTCTCATTATTCAGTATTACTTATCCATCATGTATTTTCGTTACTTACTGTTTCTATAGTTTCTATCAATTTAATGGAACTGTTGTTAGTTTATGTACTTCGCTCCAATCCTGACTGAATAATATTTTTCAGAGGATCTAGAGGACTTCTGTCCTACTTATTATGAACCCGGAGTGGACGAGGACTATGTCCAGGAGCCTCCATTGGAGCCAATGCCCGTTGAGGAGACACAACTAGTAGCGACTCAACTAGTTAGCTATTGTTACTAGATTTGTTTCCAGCTTATGAGACTTGAGATATTATTATTATTTGAGACTGGTATTAATGTTGAGATAGTTAGACTCTGTTGTGGATTTGAGTTATGTTATGCTATTGGACTCCTATTGGATTATCATTTCATATGTGTATTTCATTATCGTGCTATTATCTTCCTTATGGTTATTATGATTGAGTATGAATATTAGACATTATATTCTCCTCCTTTTGGAGATGTGATATCATTGACAGTTTGTGTTATGTACATTCATTGGATATGTTAGTATTTTTATCTATACAGCGTTCTACCGTCGATGCTGCGGCATAGGCTAGACGTACCCACGTACTTATGCCCTCATTCTGGGTGCGAGTCGTGACAACATGCAATCATACCAATCAACAAGGCAAATATGATAACTATTATCTGCTGCATGGTGCTACTAAGCACGAAAATAAAGGCATGAAGGCATAAGAATCAAATTATACCTTTAGAGTCGAATAAGTGCGGATATCGATATTTGATCTCATCCTCATGCTCTCACGTCGATTCTTCCGTTAAGTGATGGTCCCAAGCGACACGGACGAGCTTAATAGTCCAATTTTTTAGCATCTTCTCTCTTCGATCTAAAATGGATACAAGCTGATCCTCGTAAGTCAAGTCGGTAGCAACGACTAGCTCAAAATTTTATTAATTCTACGCAAATTTCATTAATTTTGCGTGACCCCAGACCCCTAGCAGCCACTGTTGGTTGACCTTCGCTGCCGCAGCATAGGAAGCAAGGCATGACAAAACAGTGCAGTAGCAGTGAGCAGGCAAGAACAGCAACAACAACAGTTTAAACTCCCTATTGTGGCTATGATTTTTTTTTCCTCGTTTTTCTATTTTTCGATCTATGAAATTGTACACGTCAACCTAACCACCTGTAAATCTCTTCAAGTGGATTTAATTAATTCACAATGTATGCGACAAAAATCGAGTTCTAAAATAAAAAAAAATGATTTATGGATACTGAAAACTGTCCTAAAATGCTATTTTGGAAGCCGATTTGCGGACCAGATATCGAGAATTGAAAAACATAATTGAATAAAGTTGTAGCCAACATGAACGGCTTCACAACAACTATTTATTTGTAATTTTTGCTTAATTAGTTTCTAAACAAAATATGTTCTAAAATTCCAAAAAAAAAAACAGTTTTCAAAACCATAAAATCTCCAATATGGGGTTCATTTCAACAAACCGGATGACTTGGTCATGAACCGATTGAATTGAAAGGTGCGTATGGACTTCGCGCATCTATGGGCTTTGACGGAATTCGAATTGGTTGCATGTGCATGACGAATTGGAACCGTATCTATCAAAAACTGATGTATCGACATTTTTGTAAACTTTTCGATTACTTGTACTCGCTCATCAAACAACAACGAAACTTTTGCCATTAGGTTCTCATCATTGTGTTGGTCTTCTGACCCACGTTTGGTCCAATTTTGAGACAATTGACCGAACCGCTGTTTTGCGAGCACCATGATCCAATTCAACAGGCATTTTTGTGACAGGCTCATCGGAATCCAAATTTGGACATATCATTGAGCTCGTATCGTCAAACTGGACTTGTAGACATATTTTGTTGACTTTAGAGATCCTTAGATTCGGCATATTTTTTCGATTACTTATACTCTCTCATCAAATAATGTCCGCCGTTGATTAATAGAGATCCAATGACTAATAGTTGATTAATAGAGTTACAATGACTTGCGTGTATATCATGTTGCATGGACACAACATGAGAAAATATGGTTATGATGACATGAATATGACTCTGATTTTGAACTGTTATGATGTATTTTGGAGTGCTATCTTGTGTTAAATTTGTGTTTGCTACGGCACGGCCATGGTTAACTAGAATGTGGAATAGTCTGGAAAGCGAACGAAAACGAAAACGTGGAATGTTATGGAGTGTGACCAAAAACTGAACCACCGTATGGAACATCAAAAGTGCATATCAAATGGGAATACATTACACTTGACCAATATTCAAGAATGCAATTCACTGCATAGGTAGTGAACTCTATTTTTGTACCATGGACATTACACAGACATGACACTGCATATCCATGTCTCCTAGCATGTACAACTTCATGGCAATCTTCTGATTGTGTATCTAGACAACCTATTATCCTAATTAATTATAGTTGCTTTTTCAGTAATAGCATCAGTAACTCAGGGGCTGTTCGATTGTTCGGCCGTTTTGAACCTATGGAGCTCGATGAAGCCGAAGAATCCTAGAAAGTATGTGATGTTCCTGTGGCTAATTTCTTGTTTCCTTATTTTCCGATTTATTGTATTTGGTTTGGAGAAAGTTGAGCTTGGAACCCAAAGAATTCAAGCATTTGGAATGTTAGGACCCACTATTCCCTTTCTCTTGGATTAAGTTCTCCAAGTTCCTCCATTTTTTATTTGGAACATACCAAAGAAAGTTGGAGAAATTAAGGCCTATTTGGTATGGGGACAAGCCCATGTGGGCTAATTTCTTGTTCCTTCCACTTTTCCATACCAACCAAAAAAACTTTGATAACTCCCCTAAAGTTCTCTAAGTTTTTGGCTAACTTCGATGACCTAAACAGGCCCTCACTATAGTTTTATGTACTTTTTTCCTGATAATGTGCATTTGACCTTTAGGGTTTTATATTCATGTGATGTTTTTTTTCTTGCAATTGCTCATATAGTATTGGCATGACGCTAGACGCTAAACATTCTAAAATACAGTAAATACTAATTCCACTAATGAAACAAAATTTATGCAACTTTTTCAAGAGGCCAAAACTCAGAAAAAATAGCAAAAAAATCGACATAAAAAGCGCTAGCATTTAATTTAGCATAGTTCGCAGTATCGGTCGATACCGATCCGATATGGCTAGACGATGTCGCCCGAATTGTCGGGTCGGACTCCGTATCGGGGTTTTTCAATATTTTTAAAACAGATTTTTCGTAAACTTCAACCAAATTTTAAACATAATATAACAAGAAATAAAATAAAGTGATTAATGGGTTATGATCTTGGTCAGGTTGTCTAAAACCTTGTTCAATTAGATTTCTAAAATTCATGGTATCCTGGTCGCAAATCGATCGCAAACATGGGTGTTTGGGACAATTTCTAACGTTCAGAAATTGAGTTTTTTTCCTCGATTTTGGAACTCGTTTTTCGTCGTGCACAAAGCGAAAGAAAATAAACTACTTGAAGGACATGGGACTCGGTTAGGTTGGTAACATACCAGCAAAGACGGTTCGGAAAACCATGTCCAGGAGACGGAGAAATCTCTCCGCGAAGTTGGGATTATGGTTGCTGCAACTGCTTTTGCTATTGCTGTTACTGTGTTGCCGTCGAGCAGCTGCTGCGTGCCCGGCCAGTCAGCCGGCGGCCTGAGGCGGTGGCTGCCAGGGGAGGTGGTCGCCAGTGTAGGTTAGGGTTTCGATTTCTTTAAACATTATATATATATATATATATATATATATATATATATATATATATATTAAAAAAAAAATATATATATATATATATAAACGGCCAAACCTAAAATGGGAGCAGTCCTCGGGTCGGGTGTGGCCCCTGCGGCTCTGTTCCTACGGGAACAGGCCGTGGGGGTGGGAGAGGAAAAGTTTTTTTTTTCTTTTTTATTTTCTCTTTCTGTTTTTATTTTTTATATAAAATAATACATAGTACTTTGACTAAATAAAATAAAATAAATCCTAATTAAATTCTAATCAACTATATTTTTAAATAAAGCTATACACAAGATTTTATAGAAAAAATCATATATATATATATATTCTACTTAAAATATAATTAAATACATTTTTAAATAAAACTACATATAGGACTTTATTTAATAAAAATCAATATATTCTAATTAAAATCTAATTGAATATGTTTTTTTCCTAAGAGTTTAAAATAATTTCTACTATACCTAAACATTATATATATAAATATTTATCATTGGTGAACATATATAAAATATTTCTAATATTTAATAAAATCTTAGATTAGAATCACCATGTACAACACCTTGTCTATTACAACTGAAATACTAACTAAATATTTATATATCTATATAGCGGAATACATATATATTTATAATTGCCAAATTTCCCAAATAATTAGAATTTCTAGCACTAAAATTTCCTCCAATATATGTCATAAATTTATTTATAAAAAAATACCTAAATTATATCTACCAGTTTAGAAGCTCGTAAATTAAATTTCAAGGTTGTTTACAAATAAATAAAAATGAAAAGTAATATTTAAAAATTTGAATACTAATAAGTAAAAATATGGGAGTTTACATCCTAACCAACTTATAAAAATTTTGTCCTCGAAATTAAACTTAATATTCATATAATGAGATTTAACACAAGGGAGGATAGGTACATCAATTCATAGCACGGTCTTCGAAAGGTTGAAGGGTGGTTGTAACAGAATCTAAATTGACGCCATATTCTACAAGATAGGGTTTCCTTGATTCAAGGCCCTACCCAACTTATAAGAGTCGGCTAACCGTGAAAATAATTGTTAGAGGGTTTGTAAGAAAGAGAATTTCAAAAGGGGCACAAGAATATTGGATATTTTCGAACCCCAGTCACGAGTCCTAAAGGAAGCCTAAATACTGCCATGACGTTATTGGTCAATAACTTCTTTCGGAGGAGTATTATAATTAACATCGTTCTTATCGGCCAAGCTCCAATGAGATGGTAGGCATCTCTTGTCCGGATGTAACTAAACATGTCGGTTCAAGGGTTTTCTCTCTTCGCCTAACGTGGTAACTAAAAGATGTGGCTGAGGAACTTAGGGAAAGAAAAATTTACGGCTAGGAGTTAAGAATCTATAAAAATTACAGAAGACCTTGTTATAGTACATGCTTAGGTAAGTGTTTGGATTCTTTAAGTCGTAGTGTTTAGTGGTTGCGGGATCGATGTTTGATGTTGCGTAAAAGCATGTGCTTGCTTGAGTGTACGACATATATCATAGGTGTGCCGTGTCTTGCATGGATCATGGGTATTCTGTTTAGTTAAGGAATTGGGCCTATATTGTATGGTTTAAAATAAATTGGAACAAAAAGCATAAGGTTTGTTCTAAAGGAAGAATGCATCATACATGTGGTAAAATTAAAATAAAGCATAAGAAGGTTTGTTTGTGCGGGACATGTATGTCATGTATGTAGTTTGACTGGTCTAGTCCATAAATGTAAAATTTGTTCGAAAGGAACGGCTTGTGTTATGCTCAAAATATCAAAGTCATGGTAGAGGTATCAATTGATACGAATAAAGATGGACGTTACGAACCACTAGATTTTTAGCCTAAGTGGAATCGATCTACCTCAATCATCTGCTAATTCAAGAACCCTGCGTTCTAGAGAGGCTTGCCTATACCCTAAGGAAATTCCTTTCTAGAAATTGAAACTAAGACACGATCATATAATCGAACGAAATTTAAAGAATCAAGGTTTTTATCTTTCGTTGTGGTTCTCTAAATGTACGAGCAAGGAATATAAAATGCAGTACGAAGATCACATCGTAACCTCCAAACAAATGGTGCAATGGTTATAAATGTCATCATATATCTAAGAGAGAGAGAGAGAGGGAGAGAGGGAGAGGGAGAGAGAGTACGCTAGGTTCAAGGTACTACCTAACTTATAGAAATTGGTTAAACGTAGAAAGCACGGTAACATGACTTCTAAGAAGATCAAATTTCAAGGAGATGTTGAGTATATGAGTTACTTCTGCTCGTAGTCATGGACTCTTTTGGAGGCCTAAGTATTACTCATCTAATACTGCCTATATATTGACCATGTCTGTCAAGGCAGTAGGAGTTGCCTTGGTCAAGAACAATCGAAAACAAGTTGGTGCAATGAGGTTCAATTCATCTCATAACATAAGCTACGAAGAGATGCGGTTACAAATTATATAGAGAAGGATTATTACACCATGAGGTGGGGACTAAGTCATAGGTGTAAGGACCTATTTCATCAAGTTTGGTTTTATGGTCCAAATATGGCGATAGGCATGGATGGATTTAACTGGGTCTTAATGGATTCCCAAATGGGACATCGATCATTGATTGAATGAATCATAGGTTTTAATCAATATTGACTGGATGAGATGCTATGAAGTCAATCTGAGCCATTCTTAGTAGGTTAGGGTAATCTTATATAGGTTCTAAGTCAAGTGGTCGGGTTGATTTTCCAGCCGGGTTGGTTAACCAGGTTCCAAAAGCCCGAGAATACGCCTTCTGTGACTTTTGTGTTTAAGTAGCACAAGAAGACTTAATTGAGTGGCATACTAGTGGCATGTGCATAGTCGTCTTCGAGTAGATCACAACCATATAATGGGTCAAAAGATTTGAGTCGAGGTTGGATCTCTAACTGAAGTCAGAAAGGACAATGGCATTATGGTAGGGATTATAACTAGCCTTTTTGACTCGAAATTTGCATCATAAAAATATAGTACAAGGGGACGTGGTTTAGTGGGACATAATATATCTAGATGAAGGTGGAGTCGTCTATGTCTTGTATGTGAAATTTGTTGGAAGGTAACAGCTGGTCTCGTGCTCCGAATATTAATGTTACGGTCGGGACACCAAATGATCTAAATAAAAAGTGGAAGTTCATGGGGCACTAATTATCATCCTAATGGAAATCAACTTATCCTGATCAATCGGTAACCTAGTAAAAATTTAGAAGGCTTAGAATATATTCACTCCCAAAATTTCTCTCTTAAAACTAAGGCACGGTTTTAGGATTAATAGGGTCAGAAAATTTCAAAGTAGTGATATCATGCTTGGGCTTTGAGTATAAAGGAGTACTACACAATATGATAGATAACGTGATATGGTAAATATGAATCAACTGAAAGGTGGTTCTCCGATTTTGAATAGATGGAACGATTGTGTAAATATAGCTTTCATGGCCATAGGTGGTATGGCGAAATAAGGGAGACATTCTGGGTATATCTTCCCTCAAATATGAGCATTTGTTTTTCTGCACTAAGTGAAAGTGAGAAACAATAAAGAGTTCAAGGAAGAGGAAAAATATGGGGCTCCAAAGAAGATGATGTATTTCAAGAAGAGTTGTCAAGGCAGTGGTAGATGAGATCCTAGAGACATCTATATCTCAATCCATGTGGGACAATAAAAAAGAAGAGCGAACCAAGTACACTAAGGTTGATCAGACCATAATAGACTGATTCTAATAAGACAATATATTAGCGGGCGTCCCCAATAAACACATGTCTTGAACAAGCTCAATAAATAATAAGCTTGCAAAAACTAGGCTGTAATAGCGACATTAGTCCAGATAGTTCAAAATATAGGTACGCGAGATTCATGACTAAAAAAGTGATAAATGGTGCATATTCCTTAAGAGTCTAAGTCTTAGCCGGTGTTCGTGCTTATACAGTCATCCTACTGTCTTCTTTCTCGGGCCTTGGTTGAACTAACGAGCACAGTCTAGATAATCTTCTTAAAGTCCTCTTTAATGGGTTGCAAGGACCAATAGAATGATAGGTTATGAGGCATACTACCCAACTTATAAGAGTTCCACTAGTAGGGTGCTTGAGCATTATACGTGCATACCTAGTATGAGTCATCTTCCTAACCTTTATCAAGCATGGTAGGAAAGATACGAATTACAGTAGAAAGGGATCAAACAAGAGGAAAATCAATGCTGTCAAACGAGGTTCGAAAATGGAATTCAATGGAGGGGATCAAGTATGTGGATGAGATCATAGACTCTAATCGTATATGCAGGCTCACATCGGTACAGTAACGTAACCGAAGTGATAAACTTGACCTGCATGGGCCACCACAAAAATATGTAACGCTTGAGTCCCAAAATACTTGGGACGAAGTACGTG
This sequence comes from Iris pallida, assembly GCA_029216955.1. Lineage (NCBI taxonomy): Eukaryota > Viridiplantae > Streptophyta > Magnoliopsida > Asparagales > Iridaceae > Iris > Iris pallida. The sequence goes on from JANAVB010009400.1 coordinate 13,044,789, forward strand.
GACATGCCAGCTGCATACACACGAAGTATACTCCAATATATGGAAACCTCGTATGTATACATAAGCTGTAAAATGCATTAAACCAAGACAACTAAATCTCATCCACCAAATAAGAGAATAATAATATAAATCAACTATGAAATTTGTTATTTATATATGTAGTTGGGCGGAGACAAATCCACTACCAACCATTTAAATGAGAAGGTAATACACGAAAAAAAATGCGAAGAAAAGGTAGCAAGTCGACCCAAGGGCAATCCTCTATGAAAGAATGGAGAAGATCACGGCCTTGGCCAGAACATCTACAAATATCACAGAAGCACACACCTGGAGAGATCACTAGGTCCTCAGAGGGTCGTAACAAGATACAGGAAGAACATGCCATAATAAACTGAATATATAATATGTCATAAGCCACAAGTAAAGTAAAATAGTCTGAATTGTAACAAGGTTCAATATCTCATCATCGAAATAGTGGACTACCCCTACAACCAAACAAGGACAAGGGGTAGCACACTATACCGCGATACGATATTGTCCCAAGCTACTAATGGAACGGGGGTGACATGACATTGACTAGGGTTTACCTAACCATTCTAATATGTTTATGCAGTTAAGAACAAATCTTTAGTCGCATGAGCCCTAGCTGTAAATAGGATCTTGTATAGTCCCCTATTGGACACCAGTGACGAAGCACATAATTAAAAAAAATGTCAGTGGCCAACCTGAGGGGGTCATCATACCCGTATCTCCAGCGGAGCTTCCGGGCTACAAGGGTATGTGTAATAGAAGCCCATACGACAAAAAATGTTCTCCCCTTCCTATGCACCTATCTCAGTCGTATCCGCGATCATGTACCTCTACTAACTGCTAAGTCTCCTAGCATGCCTCTATTAGAAGTTAGACCTAAAGCATGCGCACGAGTGATCAGCCAACATGCAAGTACCTCTATATGCTACTCATCTCACACATATCTCATGGTACAACTGTGTCAAGATTTATGCAATACACTACATATGGTAGTCCCTTAACTCTAGGTCCATATGCATAACTTAAAGACAAGGAAGAAATAAGGCTAGTACTTACATCATGTATCACAAAAAACAAGCAAGTAAATCAACTAAAAGAACTAGAAATAAACAGACAGGAATATGCAATAACTAAAGAAAATACAACTAAATATAAGCAGTAAATATGGCAAGGAATCTTGCCTGAGATTGTGTGCAAAAGCGCAGGATCCAATAGCTCAAACCAGCAAATCGATGAAGCAAGAAAGCCAAAATCCACGAACGGCTCCGGATGCTTAAACAAACATTAAGAATGTTCCCGATGTGGAAGACATACCTAGGAAATTCCTGTCCAAAAGTCCAATTCCAGAACAAGGACAAAATCATAATTTCGGGTCAAAACGATATCCGTCATTGGATCCGTTTTGCACCGAAATGCGTGCTAATATCTATGCTCTCTAAAGTCGTCAAACTATATGACTACGGGTCTAATTTGAGAAGGCGAACCAAATTGTATATCCAAAGTTGGATTCCGGCTGACCGTGCACAATTTCGCCTGTTGGAACGGGTCGCGGGCCTGCCAAATAGGCGTTCCGGTCGACCTTCTCAGAATCGGACCAAACTTGGCATATAGGACCACAAAAATGATACGGTCCTGTTGGCGTAAGTTTTGTCTGGATTTGACGAACGTGCACAAAGCAATTGGAGATTTTACAAAGAGGCCGATATGGTAAATTTTGACGGATACGTATCAAATTCGTCGTGCATACGCAGCCAGTTTGAATTCCATCAAAGCCCGCACGTCCGTGAAGTTGATACGCACCTTTTGATGCTTTCGGTTCGTGACCACGTCGCCCAGATTGTCGAGACGGACTTCGTATCGGGGTTTTCAATATTTTTAAAACAAATTTTTCGTAAACTTCAACCAAATTTTAAACAGAATATAACAAGAAATAAAATAAAGTAATTAATAGGTCATGATCTCGGTCAGGTTGTCTAAAACTTTGTTCAATTAAATTTCTAAGTTTTATGGTATCCTGGTCGCAAATCGACCACAAACATTGGTGTTTCGGACAGTTTCTAACTTTCAGAAATTGAGTTTTTTTTCTCGATTTTGGAACTCATTTTTTGTCGCGCACAAAGCGAAAGAAAATAATCTACTTGAAGGACATGGGACTCGGTTAGGTTTGTAACATACCAGCAAAGACGGTTCGGAAAAACATGCCCGGGAGACGGAGAAATCTCTCCGCAAAGTTGGGCTTATGGTCGCTGCAACTACTTTTGCTATTGCTGTCGTTGTGCTGTCGTCGAGCAGCTGCTGCATGCACGGCCTGTCGATCGGCGGCCTGACGCGATGGCGGCCAGGGGAGAGGGTAGGTTAGGGTTTTGATTTTTTTTAATGTTTTATATATACAAATGACCACGCCAAAAATGGGAGCAGCCCTCGTGTCGGGTGTGGCCCCTGCGGCTCTGTTCCCCCGGGAACTAGCCCGGGGGGGGGGGGGAAGAAATGTTTTTTTTTTCTTTTTGTTTTCTCTTTCTATTTTATTTTTATTTTTATAAAACAATACATAGTACTTTGACTAAATAAAATAAAAATAAATCCTAATTAAATTCTAATTAACTATATTTTTAAATAAAGCTATACACAAGATTTTATAAAAAAAACATATATATATATATATTATACTTAAAATTTAATTAAATACATTTTTAAATAAAACTACACATAGGACTTTATTTAATAAAAATCAATATATTCTAATTAAAATCTAATTGAATACGTTTTTTTTTTTCCTAAGAGTTTAAAATAATTTCTACTATACCTAAACATTATATATATAAATATTGATCATTGGTGAACATATATAAAATATTTATAATATTTAATAAAATCTTAGATTAGAATCACCATGTACAAAACCTTGTCTATTACAACTGAAATACTAACTAAATATTTATATATCTATATATGGAAATACATATATATGTATAATTGCCAAATTTTCCAAATAATAAGAATTTCCAATACTAAAATTTGCTCCAATATATGTCGTAAATTTATTTATAAAAAAAACCTAAATTATACCTACCAGTTTAGAAGCTCGTAAATTAAATTTCAAGGCTGTTTATAAATAAGTAAAAATGAAAAATAATATTTAAAAATTTGAATACTAATAAGTAAAAATATGGGGGTTTACAGCTAAAAAGATAAAACAGTAGATATGGAGAAAAGTCCCTTCATTGTCATGTCTACCAAAGTCTAGTACAGACACATCAAGACCAACACATAAGGGACTAATTCTGTTCTTCTACAAAGGATCTAGTACAGATTCGACAGAAGCCTAGAAGGATCTACAAGGGATGCAATCTTCATTGAAGCGCAGCCTTCCTTCTTCTCGATACACACGCTGGAGGATTGACCTCTACCGAAGCATGTTTTGATATTCTTGTGGGTGCAGCCTCTCAGTAGTATATCGGTAACTCAGCACTTTGAAGAAGCCAGAGTCTTCAAGCCAGAGGTGCAGCCACCTGCCTGTGCCAACCTCAGAAACAAGATGGTGGTAGGGCCCTCCTTTTCTTCTTTTATTCCCGAAGCCAGTGTCTTCACTCTAGAGGCACAGCTATCTATCTGTGCCAATCTCAGACATGCAAGGGTGTCATACCCTTCCTTTCGAAGCCAACATCTCCACTGTTTAGAGGCACAGCTACTTACCTACGTTGGCATGAGGCGCAAGATAATGATATGCTCACACCATCTCCTTTTCTACGACGCAGTCATTTGCTCCCGATCAGAAGCTTAAGTCACTTCTCTACAAGAGACTTGGGAACTCCCATCGCAACCAATGCAAGTCAACCTGTCGCTCCAAAAGTACAATAACCTCGCCTAACTGAAGCACAAGCCTACTTGTCTCCTACAGCACAGTGACTCTGGTAGCCCGAAACACAGCTTCGTAATTTGCTCTATATGCACAGAAGTCTCATCGTCAATCGAAGCCAAGTCCACTCGTCGCCTAAAGCACAGAGGTTCCGTCATCTCCAGAAGCACGGTCTACTCGTCACCACAGAAGCACTGCAACACTTAGTCCCCACCAGAGACGCATGAAGCATGGGTCCACCTCAATTGGTTTGTTTAAACCGCCTCTTGCAGATAAGATTAGGATCAAATTATGATTGATATCATATCAGATTGATTTAATTCTGAGACGAGGATCAATTAGACTCCAAATCTAAGATAAAATCCCAAGATTTACTCGGCTGTATCCGAGCAAGCAAATCGGCAAGCGCCACGTGTCATCTCATTTGATTATGTTTGTAACCACCAGAGATCTCGTTTGAGGGGAATCTCGATGTCCGCCACGTGTCAGTGCCGCAGAAGTCCGTACCGTACAATGATGGCAGATTCATTCATACCTCAGGAACCCTAATGCACATCGCATATGTGCTCGGTTCTCTATAAATAGGAGTCTTCTTCCACCAAAGCATGGAAATAGACAGAAGGAATATTGAAAATCGACAATCTTCAAAGGAACAACGATCTCCATCCACGAATAGTTGACCACCCTCATCCACCTATCAACCAAAGAACCAACCAACCATCTTCAAGGGATCTTCTCATCCAGACAGCCTCTTGATGGGTGACCCTAGAGTCCCATCAAAGGTGCCAGAGAGCCATAGCAAGGTTGATTCGTCGTCAAATCGTCAATGGAGTAAAAGAGCCACTGTAGTGCTCGATCTCCACCGTCACACTTTTCCAGAAACCTCTTCTCCCTGTACTTAGAATATCCTGTTTAAGACTTCCTTCTTTATACACAGATACCTTATACGTTCAATAAAGCAAAAAGTTCGTTCAACTTTTGTTACATCGAACAAGCACAAAAGCATTTCTTAGTGGTTGCCAAAACCTAAAGCTACTGATCAAGGGACAGAGAAAATAAGTTGTTCAGGTACAAGGCTTCAACGGTGAAGGGCTTGTTCAGGTACAGACTACTTAAGTGGGTCACAACCAATCAACTAAATTAAATTTCTTCTACTCATTCAATAAGCTAATTTTCAAGCCTGCCCTTCTACTTTTGATCTAATATTACCCTAAGATTTTTTTTGTAAGGCCTTATTCTGATACAAGATGTAGCAGACAAGTGAATTTTGAGCTAGCGATATAGGTTTAAAAGCTTTTAAACTTTCTGACATTTGTACCTGAAAAGTGGGGTAAACTTCTAATCATGTTGGTTGAAGCAACTAGTTATGTTATTTGAATTATAACTACATAAGAACTGTGCAGTTTATGTTTTTATTAATATACTTTTCTTATGTTCTATGTGCTTTTCACTCCTCTGCAGTAGGTTAAGTCTTCTTGAGCTAGGTTTGTATGTGTTATAGAGGAATTCAGTCAAGCATAATACTATTATGGAGGAATTTGACTTGAGCTGGGATTTGCTTAATGAGGGTGGTCAAGAGGAAGCAGACGATTTGAAAGTTGAAGCATGAGGAAGCTGCTAACAGTTTTGAAGGTGCAGCTTAACTAGTAGATGAGATTTAGATATATTTGGATATATACATGTATTTGGATATATTTTGAAAAATGTAATAAGATGATGATACTATGTACTTTTGGAATATTTAATTTGAAAAGAATGTTTCAATGTTTGTTAAATTTAATAATTTATGTTGTCCGGTTCGAAATAAATGTTTGAAATCGGTCAGTATTGACAATTGCTTTTTAGAACACTTTCACAGGTGATATATATATATAAAAAAATATATATATATATATATATATATATATATATATATATATATAGGAAGCGGATCAAAAGCCCCCCTTAGAAAACCCCCTGAAAACCCCCTCACTCTAGTTTGTAATTTAACGTTAATATTAATGTTAATATTAAGTTTAATATTAATATTAATGTTAATATTAACATTAAATACTAAAATTAACATTAAAATTAACATTAAAATTAATATTAACATTAACATTAACGTTAATATTAACATTAACATTAAGATTAATATAAAAATAAAAAAATAATATTAACATTAAAATTAATATTAACATTAATATTAACATTAATATTAATATTAATGTTAATATTAACATTAATATTACGGATTAGAGTGAGGGTGTTTTTAGGGGGTTTTCTATGGGGGGCTTTTGATCTGCTCCCATATATATATATATATATATATATATATATAAAATATATATATATATATATATATATATATATATATATATATATATATATATATATATATATATATATATAGAAAAAAAAAGTGTGTGTGTGTGTGTGCGCGCATTATATCTATAATAGTTTGAAAAAAGCATTATATATATATTTCATATTTATAACACTTTGAAAATAAGTGTTATATATATGAAATTGATTCATAATACTATGAAAATTAAGTGTTATATATGTTCGTCTTATTTATAACGTTTTTAAGAAAAAAAAATGTTATATATGAAGAGAGTATTTATAACGCTTTTAGAAAATATTTATAATATTGGTTTTTATATCGCCTGCGGGCTTACAAAAAAATGTTATAAAATGTCATTTATGACGGTTTTTAGCTGTCATAAAAAGGTATTTTTGTTGTAATGATTGGAGAATTCGGTGGGGAGGACATAAATTAGATGCTTGGGCAACATCGTGTTGTGTCGATTTTGATAGTGCCTCATTTTGCACTACCAGGTATTTTGCTAGTGAGTCACTCGAGCGTTATCCGTGTATGAGTTTTAGCTTGTGACTCACTTGAGCACTACCCATGTAATCGTAGTCAGTTGATCTGCCCTTGTGTTGAATGTTATCGTAAATTACATTTACACTTAGAATTGTTAGGAGACCTTTTGGTTGTTGTTTACATTCAGTATATATGTCATGATATTATGTATCTTGTTACATCCCTCTAAGGACATGGTAATCTCTCCAGTGTAGATGATCATGACTTTCTGCAGGAGTACGGGCCAAAACCAGACTCTTCACTTTCTGTCGAGGAGGTCTTACCTTCCGGAGATGTTTGATTTCTATTATTGATGAACCTCTTTCAGTTGCTATTTATTTTCTTCTATTTATTTTAGGAGATCAGACTCCACTTTCTACTAGTTGCTTGGTAGTGGTTTTGTTTCCACCCGACTATCTTATCATATGACTATTTATCTATTCTTTGTTGGTCGATTTTCATTATTGTTGTTGTGGATGATATATGGATATACCTGTAACTGTTTATTTTTTTTAATAAAAAATGGTTCCTATTACAGCTTATGTGTGTATTCGAGGATTCAATATATTGGAGTATTCTTCGTATACATGCAACTGACATGCTACGTATGCCTAGTCCTATATATATTGGGACTGGGGCATAACATATTTTTGTGGTGACCCATGCAGGTCGAGAATTATTATTTCGGTTACGTTACTATACTGAGCAAGCCTACAAATAAGATTAGAGTTTAGGATCTCATCCACATGCTTGATCACCTTCCTTAATTTCTTTTTTGATCTCTCATTTGACTGCTTGACTTACATCTAGCTTTAATTTGCTCCAACGAAAATTCTTATATTCATGCCAACAAAATGGATCTTCATAGTAATCGCGTTGTCCCTCTTGCCATCACATCTGGTGACTCGGCAACCCAAGAGGTGCAAGTACCTACGTAGCCTTAAGATAGTAACCCCAACAATACCTCTTCAACCCAAGATAGTGACCCCCATACTCAGCAGTACCCTCAAGCCTTTGGACTCTAGATATGACAACCTGATCAACAGACCCCAGCACCATAAGTAGGGTATATGCCAACTCCACCTCCTTTGTTACCTTTTTCCACCTCAGTCCGGATTGCAGATGCCTCTGCCCCCAAATTATAGGAATCTGACGACCTGATACTTGCATGCTTTGTTGTAGGCTCAGTGGTAGCAAACTGAGCTATTGAAGTAGAGCATGATCGCCTCGCTAAATAGACCCCCACCTCCACCACTAATCTCAGTAGTAGCATTTGTATCAGAGCCCCAACCATACATAGGTAATATTTTAGATTTCATGTAAATGAACTCGAAAACTCATGAATAATTGACTCCAAATTTTTTTGAAGGCGTCAATTTTCTTGAATAGTGGTGGATGATCGCTGTTGATCTGCTACTTGAGGACAATGAACATCATTGGTGGAAGACAAATGAGAGACGCTTTGGTGCCAATCTATCTTGGAAAGAGTTCTACAAACTCTTCAATGAGAGGTACTTTCCATCCATTGTTTGTGATGTACTATAGGATCAGATCCTCTACCTCAAGCAAGAGAACTTGACGGTAGATGAGTATAATATAAAATTTAGCCGAATGAGCATATTCGATACGGAATTGGTTCTGATGGAGAGAAAGAGCTAAGAGGTTTCATAATAGATTGAGGCCTGAGCTTAAGAAATACACTATTGTGCAATTAAGAGTTTTGTATGCACGGTATTAGAAGAAGCTAGAAGTCAGGAATTCATTTGTAAAAAAAACACAACAAGCACAAAACAACTTACTATAGTAGAGCACCAGTTATACCCGTATCCGGAGAACCAAAAACCGTCTCATAGTCCACTAGCAACCAAAAGCGACCCTGTGGTGGTCCATGCAGGTCTACGAATATATTATTTGGTTACATCACTGTACCAAGCAAGCCTGCAAATAGGATTAGAGCCTAGGTTCTCACCCACATGCATGATCTCCTTCCTTGATTCCATTTTTGAACTCTCGTTTGACTGCCTTGACTTGCATCTTATTTGATCCTTTACTACCGTAAATTTTATTTTTCGTGCCTAATGGAGGTTAGGAAGATGACTACACTAGTATATGCCCCATAGGTCAATTAAATGGCTAGAAGGATTACCTTAGCAATTAAGAATGCAATAAAAGTTATATTAGGAAGGCACTAATAATTTTGAGGATCGATCGATGAACCCTATTTTCCTTAAAGGTATGACCTTGTGTGAAGGATTAGTGAATTTTAAGTTGGGTTTTAGTGATATTATCAACCCCGAGTGATAGTTAGAAATTTTATTTTTCATATTTAGGATGAGACTACTAGATAGTGTGTACAAGACAATTATGAGAACTTATATATATGGTTGACGAAATGAAGTGGTTTTTTTTTGAAGATTCTAGAAAATATTTATGACTTGTTGGGCTTAGTAGATACACATATGTACTTTTTGGAGGATATGAAATCGACTTAAGGATTAGAATATTTTGAAGATGGAATTTAGATTTCAAATTTTGTTATATGGGATTTTAAAAATTTACAGTTGATGAATTTATTTAAACTTAGAATTCTAAGGTTTGGAGAATAAATTTAAACTTCGAGGTTGGAAATCAAATAGCAAATCTTTGGTGAGGAAAAAAATAATGATTAATGATATGATAAGATTTATCCCGAGGTTTGACTAAAGGTTTGAATTATAAAGTTATATCCTTTACAGTCTTATAATGATTAAGGAATTTTGTGGACTATTTTTGAGATTTAAAATATACATAATGAGGAACTTTTGAGAAAATTCGAATTTAAAAGATTTGAATTTGGGTTGGATAGGAAACCAAGATGGACATGAAGTCATCTTAGTTTGCCATATCACCTATGGCCATGATAGTTACATGTACACAAGTGTAATTAGTCATCGACCAAGACATGTAACTACACCCTCGTCTTGAGTTACTCATCCTTCCCGCAATCCTAGAATCTATCGTCATTTCCTTCTAATTATTTGAAACTTGAGAATGATTAGAATTGTTTCTTTGATCGTACCCTCAATCTAGGAGACTAGTACACTAGTATAGTTAGTTATCGACCAAGCCATGTAACTACACCCTTGTCTTGAGTTACTCATCCTTCCCGCAATCCTAGAATCTATTGCTATTTCCTTCTAATCATTTAAAACTTGAGAAAGATTAGAATCGTGTCCTTGAATGTACCCTCAATCTAGGAGACTATCTTCTCTCTAGAAACCATGACTCATGAGTCTCTAAATTATTTTCATCTTGATTTACTTAATCCTTAATATTCTTTAATTTGTTCGTTAATTAGTAACCCTCATTCATTACCCACACCCTACCACGATCTTTGAACCCAACTATATAGATTTCTTTTCCTTCCAATTTGTTTACTTCCCTCATTAAGAATTATTTATTAACCTCCTCCGTAATTCATGCAATCTTGTCTCTTAATACATTTTCCTTGTGAAAGATGGAAATCGGATCATGACACCCTTTAGTTACACGGGACTAGATTAGAACACCCCACAGAGGATATTATAGTATAATAGATAAGATGATTATGTGATTATGGAGCATATGAGATAGGGTTGTATATTAAATTTTGAGGAAGATACTAGTAGATGATATATTTAGGAAAATTTCATGTGATGATAAGATATGGTGTTTTTGATGATATTAGTTTTAAGGTTACTCAAATATGAAATTCTTACGTTGACCTAAAGATTAAAATTCTATATTGGTTGATGGATACAAATTTTGTGTTAAAATGAGATTGATTTTTGTTTCCATTAAATTGAGAACATATTTGAGATACGAAATTGGGGATTACTAAATTTCAATTCTTGTGGAGATTTAAGATATATATATATATATATATATATATATATATATATATATATATATATATATATATATATATATATATATATATATATATATTAAGAAATCTATATATATATATTAAAAAAAATATATATATATATATTAAGAAATCTAAAAAATATATATATATATATATATATATATATATATATATATATATATATATATATATATATATATATATATATATATATATATATATTAAGAAATCTAAAATTTGAGGGGAAAACAATAAATTAGATGAAGAATTTAGTATGGAAATATATGGACGATTTTGTTAAATCATGAATTTCGAAGAATGTGACGATATTGATCGCGAATTTAAATTTTGAATAATAGAGTTATTGAACATATCTGTAGATCGAGGAAGTTATTACCTATTTTTGAGGTTACACATTTATAGGATTGACGATAGTGTTGATCGAAAACTTAGACAATGATGTGATGTCATGTATGTGATCATTTCTAAATGGTATATATTGATTTTTATTTTTCTAGTTATCTAAATTGCCCATTTTGTTGAATATCGTTTCCATCTCCTTGCCCAATGGTTTGATCGTATTTTCCTATCAAAGAAACTCTTCTGTCTTCTCGAGCCTACCTACCCGAGTTATTTCTTAATTTCGAGGTCAAAATTCTTGTAAGTTGGGTAGGATGTAAACCCCATAAATTTTTGGGAAATTTTTTTATATTTATTTATTTGGAATGACTATAGTATGTGTACAATATACGTATATGGTTTTACTTCTAGCCATATACTAATATAAATAATTTTCGGATAAATGAAGATATATGTATATCTAGAATTTTGTATTTTATTTTCCAAACTTTTAAAATATTATATATTTATTTTATTTTATTTTGATTATTAGAAAATAAATTGTTTTAGAATTTTACTAAAAGAAATTATATTTACTTTGAAGCAAAAAAAGAGTTGCTAAATTTATTTTTATATTTTTATAAAATTTTGGATTATAAATATATTTAAAATTTTATTTTGATAATATCGAATATTTACTTAAACTATTTTTGATAATTTTAAGTATTATTTTGAATTATTAGTATGATATTATTTATAATTATTGTAATCATTTAATGAATATGAATATATTAAATTAATTTGAATTTTATTTGTTTTAAAGTAAGATTTTATCTGTTGGATTCTACAAGAATTTGGATCCTTATCTAACTAGGATCTCCTCCACCCAATTTAAAGGGGAGCCTTCTCATTGTTCTCCACAAATTCCCATACCAGAAACATCCACCATAAACGTCGATAACCATAGCCACCATCGACAACTGTATTTGTGCACCGTGTTCGTGTCTACCATTCTCGTGTCAACCGTGCCGGCCGCAAGTCCAACCCGGATGTCATTCAAATATTTTTCTGTCCAAGTACAACCAGCTGTACATCTTCGTGTTCATACAGGACTCGAATTAATATGTGTCACGCAGGGGACGGCACAAATTTCTAGCCTAACCCTAACCCTGTCGGCCACCACCTAGCCGACGACCATTGAGACGCCAAGCGCCGCTTGTGCTCGACAGGTCTGCAAGCTGACCTCCTCTAGGGTTGCACTGCCGACAACAGCCTTATCGTCCACTAACGAATATCGTGTGCGCTGACCTCTCCAGCCATCTACCAACCACCTAGCCGAACCTAGCCAACACCACCTCCACCACCCATTGATTTTTCTAACTCCCCTGCCTCCATCTCCGGTATTATAACATCGCACAACCCGTGCTCGACCCACTGGCCACCATCCCCAGTTTCTATATGTCACGACCCGCACCCGCTTTTCGGACGCGAGCTTGTGAGCAAGCCAGCTACGTATCAAGCGGACTCCAGCCCGACTCGAATACGTAAACGCTGTCACGGCTAGGGTAAGCTGCCAAATCATGGCAAACAAATCTATATCTCAATCCACAATAAGAATAATAAACATGAATGAACACTATGGGTCGTGGTCTGCAGTCCACTAGCATAAATGTCCGATAAGACTCCAGGAAATATAACAAAAGTCTATAAACTGAATCGATAAATAGGATATCTCATGATAATGAAAGGAAAGCACGAGAGGATAACAATGTAATATCACTGACAAATACCTGAATCTCACAAGCAATATCGTAATCATCGGAAACCCACAAGCTTCATGATCCTCCGCCATCCAGAACTGCTAACTAACTCCACGCAATAACTAACCTGAAGAGATCATCAGGTCCTCAGGGGACATAAAACATGCCTATCTAGCAGTTTAATCACGCATGATAATATAAGCAGAATATAACAAGGAACGACACTTAACGTGGCAAGAGACTACGACCACACAGCTAACAAGTGACTAACGACAAGTGGCTACGGACAGGTGAATATAAACTGGAATACAGGAACAACTACGCGTAACTGAACTGCTGGATGAACAAGTGAACACGAGATCAACGGAATACCAAACCCTCGCCCCGAGTGGACTTGCAGGTTTGAACTAATCACTAACCCTCATCCCGAGTGTGGACTCTCTGGTTAGTTCTAATCACTAACCCTCGTCCCAAGTGTGGACTTTCTGGTTAGTTCTAATCACTAACCCTTGTTCCGAGTGTGGACTCTCTGGTTAGTTCACGGCAAGGCACCCTCGTCCCGAGTGTGGACTGTAGTGCCCCGTCCCGCAAAGTCAATCGGAGGAATCAAAATGCCGACGGCGTTCAGACTTAGCCTTGCAACGGCTGCTCGAAGGCTCGCTCGGTCGAGGCGACTCCTCGCTCAGATGGGGTAGTTTCGGTAAACTTGCCTCATCTTAGCCTTCACTTAATAACTCGCATGTTTTCAACTTGCACAAGTTAGGCTTGATAATAAAAGAGACGCATCCACATAGCTAAGGGAATAATCCCGACGGGTCGGAATGTATTAGAACATGGAAAATGGTCCCACGGTCTGCTTAGAAGTCGGCTCAGCGTGCTTTCAAATGACACTCGATCCTTCGTTCCCGTGGCTTGGGAGAAGGAAGTTGGCTTAAGTTGCTAAGTTGCCACGACACTCGAATTAGCCTAAGTCATAGGCGTCGCCCGCGTGAATGCTTGATAAAGCATGCACGGTCCCGTCGTTTTGCCCCAACGCTTGAATTGGCCTAAGTCATAGGCGTCGCCCGCATGAATGCTTAATAAAGCATACACGGTCCCGTCGTCCAAGGCTTGGCATAGCCTTCACACGTCCCATGAGTTAAGTCGTCTTACACGGCTTATGGCTTAAGTCTAGGCACCCAGAACTTGGTTGTTCAAGTCGAACGCGTGCACGACACGTTTCCCTCGATGCAAAGCTTGGCATAGTCTTTACTCGTCAAGTTATTGTGTAAGTAAGTTAGGCAAAGTTATGCGGGTCGGTCTAAGCCATTTCTAGCACTGTCCCGCTCTATCTGCGGTTGTCAAATCGCGTAGTCTTTCGAGAATAAGGCTCGTCGTATAAAGTATATGACTTGAGCGATAGCGTCGCCTAGAGAACCAAGTCTGTCTAAGGCACGAGCCACGGTCGGTTAGTAAAAAGCATGCCACGGACAAAGGAAGTCCATGCGACTGGTTGTCGTCGAGATCGGTCCCGCTACTTGGGAGTCTCGCCATGTCTCGATAAGTCCCACACACGAGATACGTCCCGCTACTTGGGAGTCTCGTTATGTCTCGACAAGAAAACACATGAGATCGGTCCCACTACTTTGGAGTCTCGCTAAGTCTGGATAAGGAATCATGCGAGATCGGTCCCGCTACTTGGGAGTCTTGATAGAAGTTGGAAAGTATGGTCATGTTAAGGAAGGACTTGGTAGATCGAGTCGAGTCTTGCATGGTCATTGGACAACTTGTCGACAAGGTGTAGTCTTCTCGAATGATCACCGGGGTGCCGAGATCAGGTCGGCCCGGGAGAAGCGAGTTACGGCTCAAAGTAGGATGTTGGATAACCGTATGGAAGATTCGGCACTTCCGGGGCTAGCTACCCGTGGAGGGACGGTCCGATATCCTCGAGCCAGTCCAAGATAGCTTGACATTGCTAGTGAGCACTCATGTAGATGGGTCGGCAGAATAGCGGCAAACCACGTGTATGCCTTTGGATTGCGTCGAGTACTAGCAAGTTATGAGTTGGGTTATCAAGTTATGCTTATTGCAAGCACAAGTCCTGAGTCGGCACGGGTTAGGGTGTGCACGATTGCATCACCAATCTAGAGCCTAAGAGATGGCTATAGTAAGGATACGTGCTTCGGCATGAATGTGGTCTCGTCTCGAGTTAAAGTCAGGAAGGGCCGTAAGGCAACTTGGTTAAGTCTGGTTGGTACTTGGGAGGCACGGCCTCAACTTTATGGCACGATCAAGTCTACTGGCACGACCTGCACGAGTCGTCCCCTTGACGTCGTTGGCACGCGATTGGTCTAGAGGCACTTGAGCTTAAGTGAAAGTCTTGGCACGACCGAGTCTGCATAAGTTGCTCCTCGGCAAAGCACTGTCCCGAATATGTTGAAGTCACGAATAGAGTATGGCACGACCCTGCCGTCCCGAGTTAAAGTTCGGTCAAGCACCTAAGCGATGAGGTACTGCCTCGATCGAAATACACGTTGGCATTATAGAACGACCATGTCATTGCACATCGGTTTGGTCAGGCATCGTAGTCTTAAAATTAACCCTAAGACAAGACTAGAAAGACAATCGAAAGGGACTTGTATTGCACAAAGTAAATGAACGTGTCGGTTTTGTATGGGTGGGCGAGGAGCTCACTCCATCAGTATAGTTGAATACTGACACCCACAAAGTTTTCATGTGCAGGCACAGGTAGAAGCTCGTGGCGCGGAGCTTGCTTGGATGCGTCGAGGCACGGAGTTCCTTGGCGATTCGAAGCGTGCGGCTGTGTGAAGTCAAAGACTTATACGGGACATAATGTATGGATATTGCCTTCCGAAGCTTCTGCTGGCTCAAGCATTGTATCGAGAGATGAGAGAGAGCAGAGTGACTCATAAAATGAGAGAAAAGTGTGTATGAGAGACTTGTAATCATGGCCTTGCACCTATTGTAATCTGATTGTTCAATATCAATAAAGAGCTCTTTTGAATAATTTGTGTTTTGTCTTTAAATTTCTGCTGCATGTTCAATGTTTCTGCTTGGGACTTCTGTACGACGACCACGTTGCTGCCGCTGTAATCGATCGTTATGGAACCCGTCTTGCACGAGCGCAATCTAGGCTCGTGCGGCATCACGTCTTAGCGAGGACGATCGCTCCTATGGGAGCGGGGTGTGACATGGACTTTCTAGTACAAGTACAACATCCTCATCCCGAATATGGACTCCCAGATGTAAACATATCAAGACAAACACCCTCGTCCCGAGTGGACTCTCTGGTGCCAAATAAACAAACACCCTCGTCCCGAGTGTGGACTCTCTGGTGCAACTGATCAACCCTCGTCCCGAGTGTGGACTCTCTGGTTGGGAAAAATGATATAGGAAAATAGTAGTTCAACTACACGTACTCGTTCCAAGACACGACTCAGTCAAGGCACAGGTGAGACCATGTACGACTCATGTCAAGACACGGGTAAGGACAACTCTAGCATAAACTATAAGGTGAAGAAGTCCAGTATAACTATACTATCAAGTCAAGTAAGACAATAAACTGGTGAACACGGTATATAGAAAATAGATATAAATCAAATCAACTAGAAAACCAATGAATCATATAAGATCTATAACAAATAGAGTATCTAATGATAATACAATAATAACATGAAAACTATAAACATGAAATTAAACTGTAGAGAAAGGTAAGGTATCTTGCCTGTGGTCCTTGAACAAACCGTAGTCACAAGTCGAGGATGAGGGGATGCAGATCTAGGAGCTGTCAACCTATAACACATATCGTACCATGAACCGTGCACGAAAATTATAAATCAATTCTAATGTTCTAGTTCTAAATTCATGGAATAATGGCTAGTTGGGTTACTAATCTAATAATAATTAATTCTAGAATAATTCACTTAAAAACCTAATTTAACCTAATAATAATCTGAATATAATCTAAACATGCAAGTTTGGCCATCAAAAGTCGTGTTTCCCAATTTTAGAAACCATGACACACAAATCGAGACGTGCCATTGACTATCTAGTCAAATGCTGTGAACTCTACATTTTGAAAGTGCACCTTGGTAGATTTTAGCACCACGAGTGCGCTGGAATCAACCGTGCCGCAAAATGACGCTTTGGTCAAAAGATATCGCCATTATGGCTAATCGTGACCAAAACAATGATCAACCGATCAATTTTGAGTTCAACAAAATAACTAAAATACTAGATGAACGAATTAACTTCTGGTAAAAATATATGTCGTATAGATCTATGTTAGCTTTCCGAAACTTCAAACGGTTCGTGATTTCAATTTCCAGTCCTCCTGGAATCTCGAAAACACTGAAACGTGTCAAGTTTCGGACAACCGACACTCTACGAATTTTTCAAAAATTTAGGTTCCAAAATTAAGAAAATAAATTACATATTCAGAAACTATACCTCAATACGCTTCCAACAAAAAAAATGGCGCGCAAAAAGCACGTCGGGGTTGGCGGAAACCGCTTCGGGAAGTCGGAAACCCTAGATGAGTTCTCCCACAAAAGGTTGCTGGAATTTAATTAGGGTGGGCAAATATAATAATATATATATATGAGAGAGAGAGAGAGGCGGTCACTGTAGCAGTTGGCGCCGACAGGTGGGCCCCCCCGGGTGGATTTCTGGATATTTAATTATTTTAATTCAGAAAATTATTTAAAAATTATTTTAAGTCCAAATAAATCAAAATAAATTGCAAAAAAAATCCAGAAAAATTCGAAAAAATTCTAGAAAATATTTCTAAGTGTTTAGAATATAAATAAAATATTTTAACACAAAATATCATCGTGTGACCTCGCAGTAAATTCCAAAAACCTATAAAATATAAATTCTATATGTTTTAATTATATAAAAATTTCCAAAAATTCTAAAAAATCCAGAAAATTGTAGAAAAATACAAAAAATATATTTAACCTAATAGAGCCTAAAGAAAAATACTGGGTCTCAAAATAGTCACAAATGGCCTCAAAATAAATTATGAAAGTCATTCATAAATATAAATCTTCATAGAATAAATATTTAAAAATATATATAATGTCTAAAAATCATAATAAAATATATTATAGCTATAGAATGCTTATAGACCCTATCTAGAGATCATGTGACCACAAGCTGGTCATAAATCACCTGTGGACTTAGTCACAACTCCTATGATCATAGAAAAATTAAATGTAAACTAATCAAATAAAAAAATATTACTAAATTATAATCGGGAAGGCAGATGCCACACTATACAACATCTGACCTCTGTCAGCTAATGCACGGCCAGACTCGACCACCCCATGTCTCCGTCAACGCCCCCAACATCATCACTTGAACTACCAGTAACACCGCTAGCGACTGGTCGTGAGTCACCCCGTCGTCGCTCGACACCTGACCACCGAAGCAACCCCATCGCGCTGAGCCTCCCTCATCCGCCGCTGCCATGGTGCTATGGCCAGCCCACCCTCGGGCCAAATTTGTGCGATGGGCCTCCGCCACCTCGCCACAATCCCTTCTTTGTGCTCAACTCCGACATCAAGGTCGCCCCTCCTCCGCGTCGTTCCGCCTCCACCGAGCAGTCAGAGCCGTAGGTGTCGGTCCGCGCTCCACTCGAGGTTCGAGCCAGCATCAGGCCTTAGCACTCCGTCCAGCGCCAGCGCTGGAGCTTAGGTGGGCTTTCCCCATTGCTCGCTCTCTATCTCTACTCTCTCACTCTTCCTCGTATTCTTCTTCCCTCTTTCTTCCCCTCTTTCACTCTCCTGACCTCTCTCTCTCTCTCTACCTCTTCCTCCTCCTTTATATTGATTTTAGTTATTTTTGTTTTTGATTTTATTTTACTAATCTTTAAAAGAACATGATTTAGAAATTTATTTTCTATTAGTATTTTCTATTATTATATTACTATTATTATTGCCATTGTTATTAGTATTATTGTTAATATTATTATTTGGGGAATTATATAAAAAAATTATTATAATAATTTCTAGCTATTTTCAAAGATAATTTTTAACCCAAAAATTTATATTGACAAAAGGTAGGATTTTAGCCCTAACATATTTTCTAGACTTCAAAAACATTTATCGAAAATATTTTGATTAATAAAAATATGTATTGTGCGTAGCCTACATCTATTTTCAAATGAGTTTAGAAACCCTAATAATTATGGGATTATTTTACCTTTTTAAAAATATAGATTTTTACATGAAATTCGTATTGACAAACTTAGGGTTTAGTCTAAAATGATTTTTATTTTTTAAGTATTTATCTAAAAACATATTTTGACTAGTAAAATCTAGTTTTCAAACATTTTAAATATTTTCTAAAATAATATGTGTAATTATTTACTCTAATCCCATCGATTATCAATACTTGACCATGTCTAATCATATTCCCTATTCTCTTGCGAAACTAGACTTTCTTATGTCAACCCTAGCTAATTGAACTGTTTTGGACTCAATAAAACAATATGTTCCATCATTAGAGGCCATCTTGTGAAGTTCTAACACCAAAGTCAATTATGTGTTATCATGATCGTCGCACCACATCAAGCAAGATACCTTACTATGTTACTGTTTATTTACTTTTAGCTCATCATACTATATTTATGTTATTCATTATTATTTTATTACAATGTACTCATGTTTTCATTTCTTTGTTTATTCTTTGCACATTTGACCTAGAATTAAGGGACTGTCCTTTTTGTGTGATGTATTCATTGGCTTTGACACATGTGTACCACGAGCCATGAGTCGCATATAGATTCGGACTTGTATATCGATTGGCCATCGGTACGTACAGGTCATACGATAGGTAATGACTGCAAATAGTTATATATGTTGGAAGACTTGGCGATTATTACGGAAAAGCTGTGTTGTGGAGGCATCACATATTTGTGTGTCATGGAGATGACACATGTATTATCATGGGGGGAGGAGACAACTATTAGCGTAGGGGTTACTATTTACCTTTTGTACACACTTTTGGGCCGATAGTGACTATGATGAGCGCGATTTACTATCCATGGTCGATAGTGACTCGGATCAGCGCTACTTACTGTCGCTCCTTTTATTTGCGTTGCCGATTATAAAGCCCATGTGTGGAACATTATCTTCAAAAGTGCATATTTTACATAGAATGGTTAGGTAACATTTATCAGTTTCGATATATATATATATATATTTTATATATATATATATATATATATATATATATATATATATATATATATATATATATATATATATACCTTTTTGTAAGGCTTATGTACTTATGCTTGATCATGGCATGGAACAATATTTTATCGTAAAATAGTGTGCCATCGACCTTGTCCTTGTTTGGTTATAGGTGTGGTTCACTACTTCGATGACAGAATACTGGACCGTGTTGTGATTGAACTATTGAACTATTATTGAGAAGTTTATATTCAGTTATATGACATACTTAATTTTCTGTATCTTGTTAGGCCCCTCTGAGGATCTAGTATAAACCCCCCAAATTTTCACTTTAATATTTTTTAAATTAATTTATTTTTGGTATTATTTTAAATTAGTATTTGTATATCGAGTGCGAATACGTATATGTGAAGTATATTATTTTCTTTTATAGAAAGTTTTTCTTTTAGATTTTATTCATACAGAAAATAAGTAGATTTTTGAAAATAGTATAAGGTAAATATTTTATTTGTCTAAAGTTATAGAATGCATTTCGTCCAGATTTTCAAACTCTATTTGTGTGACTATTCTATTTGCTTGCGAGGTACATAAAATTTAATTCATGTACATATTTTAATTTTTGAAATAAATTATTATTATTATTTATTCATAAAAAGATAATTTGGAAGTTGTTTTATTTAAATGTTTAATTATCATGGTGATTTAAATTAAGATTTGATTTATTGGTTTTTATTTTTAAATGGTTTTTAACTTATAGATAAGATTTATCTAGATTTAATTTGGATTGGGATTGATTGAATTAGTTTTAATTTGAGTTAAATTAAATGGTAAATTATCTACATGGAATTTAATTTTTCTACTCCTTATCTAATTAAGAGTCTCCACCTCCTATATATGAAGATGCTCTTTTCTCTTTTTTTTCCTTAAATTTCATAAGCCAATAATGTCACGACCCGGTCCCAATTACTTGGGTCGAATCGGATCATGCCCAGCCTGCACCGCTGTTGAGGCGGCGGCAGTAAACTGTATCTCCATATGCAGGTAATCAACAACTTAAACTAATTTGCCACAATCTTTAATATTCGATAAATTAAACTTAAACTTATCCAGTACAAAGTACAATCATAAACCATCAACTGAAATAACAAAACTATCAAACTGGAAAATAACCTCTAAAAAGAAGCAACATCATCATCAGGTACGCCATCCTCAGGAAGCACAGCAGGGTATAGCTCAGGGTCATAGTAGCTACTAATCAGTAGCTTTGCATCCTCATAAGGACCTAAAAATATAGTCTCCAGTCAGGAGGGAGCAAAGTACAAATTCATGATATTTTAACAATTGAAATTAATAATGGAATTATGCACTTTTAAATAATTTGAAATAAATGATTTTCCAACAGTTAAAACAGTGTGATATGAATAGGTAATGAATATGACCGGATTGGGTTTGTTACAGTAATATTCTAGTGATATGGTATGGCTTATCCCCGTGTGATTAAGGGGTAAGCTAATACAATCAGTTATATTATTAGATGTGGTCAAATCCACTACACTACTCCTCCAGTCCCCAAGAGTTACAGTAGTTACAGTCAATATTCTGTGTTGTATCGTGGTTTAAACTTGCATTAAAACAATTATTAACTAATTGTAATCTACCACAAAAATGTACTTGCCTCAAATGATTTGACTGGACGGGTCTATACGTCGGGATGGGAATTCAGGTTCTTCCTTGAAATCCTACATTCGGGGAACTTGTCTCAGAAAACCAAAGTCGCCAATGTTACTATACTAGTTGCAATCTCTAGTTGTGTCCTAGTCAATTTTAGTCTTTTGACTACGTTATCACAAACAACACAATTTATCTAGTGAGTTGCAATTAATTAAGAAAGTTAACTCTGTAACAAATTTTTGGGAAAAACTGTGTTTACCAGTTTATTGACAAAACTTTGTATTTTCGTATTTATAAATATAAAAGTAAAACTTTTCTTTAAGTGAGAAATACATGAATCATTATTTACAACTTAATTTCTAAGTGGTAAAACATTCATTTTCTTTAATAAATAATTATTATCTTTTACTACGTTTTTACGACAAAATGACGACCAGAAACATAAAAGAAAGCAAAACAAAATTCTAAGCTATTACAATTTCTCACAATCAGAATAAATAAATGGGCTTATGTCCTTACAGACCAATTACATGAATTTAAATAAGAATAAAAGTTTATTTAGTCCTGAAATTATCCTACAGTAAAATAAAATAATAATTTAAACTAAATTGAATTTATTTTATGAGTCTCAGATATTGGTCCAATCTTCAAAATAGCTAATGCCTCAACGTCCGGGCGAAACCGATTTCGTTTGCACTTAGCCAGGGCCCATTGACCAATACGGTCGTCGCCCAATAAATCCAAATATTTTATTTTTATTTTGAAAATCATTTCTAAAATCATAAATAATTTTATAGAAAATTCGGCAGCACTTCCTCTATTTTGATCAACCCAAAACTGGGAAAAGTGTACCATAATCTCCATTTATAAATCCCAAACCAGGAAATAATAAAAATCCAATTTCACAAGTATTTTTGAAGCATATTCAGAAACCCGAAAACCACAGAAACTTATCACAGAACCAGAATCATAGTTTTCGGAAAATCCGAAACTAAACAACCATCAAAAGTTCACAGAAGATGTTCCGAGAAAATCTCGGAAATCCCAAAAGTAGAACCACAGGAAAATCCCAGAACTAATAATTTCGAGAACTCGAATTTAAACGGAATACCCGAACACGGAAACAAATCTCGAAAATCCCGAGATTCTGAAAATCTACCGCAAATGACCAGAATGGTTTTCCCGAGAAAACTCGGTGTTTCCGATGTTCTGGAAATTGGAAACATCACCAAAAATTACAGAAAACATTTCGGAAAATTCGAAAAAGTTACGCCTACCAAATACCGAATTTCCGTTTCGGAATCAGGAGCAATTTCATCATCGACAAAACCCAAGGGACAACTACTGAGATTAACAGAGGTTACCCAAAACTTGACGGAATCTGAAGGGTAGCCTCAGACTCGGAACAGCAAGCCAGACACGGACTGGGCGGTCAGATCGGGTACAGAGTGAGCGCGAGGAAGCGCTGGAACAGCGGCCGGGAAGCGGCGCGCAGGGAGGTCCAGGGACAGCGCGGGAAGGCCGTGGGGTCACGCTGGGCTGGCGACGGTGAGGCGCCGGGGCTGCGGTGGTGCGCCGGGATTGGGCGCGCGCTGGGAGACGCGCGGGTAGCGGTTGGTTGGCCGCTCGAGTCAGCGGGGCAAGGCGCCGCCTAGGTCTGGTCGGGATCTCGCCGGAGAACGCGGATCGGGGTGGATCGGCTAGGGCACGGGAGTTTGGGAGAAGGGTTTGGGGTGAGTGTGGAGAATAGTTGGGAGTAGGGCCTTTTATAGGGGATGGAGAAAGGAAGTTACCATAGGAAGGAGGCCAACGGCCATGGCCGTTCGGAAGGGGAACGGAGGAGGCCGACAGTTGGTCGGGGAGAAGAACCGAAAAGTCTTCGGTTCACACATAAAGCTCCAACCATGGAATGAATGAACTTTAATTCATTCACTCAAAGAATGGTCTGATGTAGAAAAAAAAAACTTAATGGGTCATGGATCCTTAATTGGTTTAGGTACAAAGTGAAGTGGATTTGGGCCTTAAGGATGGGCTTTAACTTATGGTTAAGAAAAATTGCTTTAGGCCAAAATAAACTTCAACTAAATCATTTTTTTAAATGGAAAATAACTTTAATCCCCATAGAAAATTTTTAAAATTAAAACTAGTTTAGAAATGTGATAGGTTCTATTTAGGTTCGGGTCTGGGCTAGGCCAGGAAATCAAAAATCCAAGTTTATTTATTTTGAAAATAACTTTCTATTTAACTAATGATAATAATAATAATATGCGGCACAAAATACATTCTCTAAATTTAACAAATGATTTATATTTAACTAATCTATTCAATTAATGAGCTGGAAAATTTACGGGTTTCACAACCTCCCCTCCTTATAATGATTTCGTCCTCGAAATTTAAAGAGTAGGGTAAGAAAAATACCTCAGGTCTCAAACAAATACGGGTATTGCTACCGCATCTCATCTTCTCGCCCCCAGGTAGACTCGCTTGGGGAATCGTGCCTCCACATAACTCTGACTATGGGAGTCACAGAAGTTCTGGTCCTCTTTTCGCCTCTGTCTAAAATTGCCACTGGCTTCTCTGGTACTGTAAGGCTTGGTCCAATCTCTAACTCTGAATGATCCAAGATATGACTCAGATCTGGGATGTAGCGTCTGAGCTGTGAAACGTGGAAGACGTTGTGCACGCCCTTAAGATTAGCTGGTAGAGCTAACCGATACGCTACTTCACCAATTCGGCTCAAAACTTCAAATGGTCCGATATATCTGGGACTCAGCTTCCCAGCTCTGCCAAATCGGATAGTTCCTCTGGTAGGAGAAATCTTCACAAAGACACTATCTCCTTTTTCAAATTCCAGTGGTCGACGACTGCTATCTGCCCAATGCTTCTGCCTGTCTTGAGCAATCCTGAGTTTGTCTCTAATCACCTTCACCTTCTCTGCTGCGTCAGTTACCATCTATGGCCCCAGTAGTACTCTTTCTCCTACGTCGTCCCATGCAAGTGGAGTGCGGCAACGACGTCCATAAAGAGCTTCAAATGGGGTCATACCAATGCTAGCTTGGTAACTGTTGTTGTAGGAGAATTCTACTAAATGCAAGTGGTCCTCCCAAGACCCTCCAAATTCTAAGACGCAAGATCTCAGCATGTCCTCTAGCGTCTGGATGGTCCTCTCAGATTATCCGTCAGTTTGGGGATGATAGGCTGTGCTGAACTTCAGTTTTCTTCCCAAGCTTTCATGCAAACTCTTCCAAAAATGTGAGGTAAATCTAGTATCTCGGTCAGATACAATACTTACCGGTACTCCATGAATTCGGTAGATATGCCGCATGTAGAGTGCCGTCAACTTCTCGGTAGATAAACCAACCTTGAAGGAAATAAAATGAGCCGACTTAGTCAGTCGGTCCACAATAACCCAAATAGCGTCCTTCCCTCCTTGGGATCGAGGCAGTCCTGACACAAAATCTATTGTTATATGCTCCCACTTCCACTCCGGAATGTCCAGCGGCTGTAGAAGTCCTGCGGGTCTCTGTCTGCTAGCCTTTACTTGTTGTCAAATCAAGCATCTAGCTACAAATCTGGATACATCCTTCTTCATTTCATACCACCAAACGATGGTACGCATATCCCGATACATCTTATTAGCTCCAGGATGTATGGAATACTGCGACTGGTGCGCTTCTTGTATCAGCTCATTCCTCAGTTCGCCAGATGGTACACACAGCATCGTACCATTCTTCAATGCTCCATCACTGGCGATAGAGAAACCTTCAAGTGTTCCTGCCAGCACTTCATCTCTGAGTTTGTAAAGTATCTCGTCTTGGAATTGTGTCTTCTTGATTTTGTCCATCAGACTTGAACGCAATTGCAACTGCATCATGGTTGAGTCAGCTCCAGGTACATCAGCTTCTCGCCCTAGTTCCTTCATCTTTTCCTCAGGCAGTACAATCTCCAGACCAAGCTTCTCTATGTCCTCCAACAAGTATCGCTCCTTGGTCAAGAACATCGCCACTGGGTATCGACTAAGTGCATCTGCTACCACATTAGCCTTACTCGGATGGTACTGCAGGTTGATGTCAAAATCTTTCATCAGTTCCAGCCACCTTCTTTGTCTCATGTTTAGCTCTTTCTGAGTGAAAACATATTTCAAACTTTTGTGGTCTGTATATATTTCTACTCTCTCTCCATATAGATAATGCTTCCATAGCTTCAATACAAAGATGACAGCAGTAAGCTCCAGGTCATGTATGGGATAATTCTTCTCATGGTTCCGTAATTGCCTAGATGTGTAAGCAATTACTTTCCTATTTTGTTGAAGAACGCAACCCAGTCCTTTTCCAGAGGCATCACTATAGATTGAGAAACCACTGGTTCCTGCGGGTAGCGTAAGGATTGGTGCAGTGGTAAGCCTCTTCTTCAGCTCTTTAAATACCGCTTGGTAATCTTCCGTCCAGATGAACTCTTCATTCTTCCGAGTGAGCTTCGTCATCGGTTCAGCAATTCTGGCAAAATCCTTCACAAACTTCCGGTAATAGCCAGCTAAGCCCAAGAAACTTCTGATTTCAGCAACCGAGCTTGGGGTAGACCACTTCTCAACAGCAGCTATCTTCTTAAGGTCCACCGAAATTCCTTCTCCTATGACAACATGGCCAAGAAAATCTACCTTGTCTAGAAAGAATTCACATTTGGATAGCTTACCATATAACTTCTCTTTCCTCAAAGTTCCCAGAACTTTTCTGAGGTGCTCCTCATGCTCCTCTTCAGTCTTCGAATAGATCAAAATGTCATCGATGAAGACAACAACAAACTGATCTAGGTATTCATGGAAAACCTTATTCATAAGGTTCATGAACACAGCAGAAGCATTCGTCAGTCCAAACGGCATGACCAAGAATTCAAACTGCCCATACTTGGTGTTGAAAGCCGTCTTGGGAATGTCCTCCTTCCTGACCTTGATCTGATGGTAGCCGGATCTGAGGTCAATCTTCGAGAACACCTTGTCTCCACTGAGTTGGTCAAACAGGTCATCGATCCGGAGCAGAGGGTACTTGTTCTTGATGGTAATATTGTTCAGCGCCCGGTAGTCGATGCACATCCTTACAGTTCCGTCCTTCTTGGGAACAAACAAGACAGGTGCTCCCCAGGGTGAAGCTCCATCTCGAATAAATTCTAAAGCCTTCAGTTCATTGATCTGATCCTTCATCTCCTTGGCCTCCTTCGGGTTGACTCTGTAGCATCCCTTAGAAAAAGGAGAAGAATCGGGGACTAGGTCAATAGTGAACTCTATGTCTCGGTCTGGGGGTAACCCGGGAAGTCTATCAGGGAAGACATCCATAAATTCTGCTATGATAGGATGGAGAGGTCCGGATTCTTCTGTGATAGAGGTATAGGTAACACACTCTGTATCCTCCGAAGTTCGAGAGATTTCAAACTCCGGCTCTCCAGGTGGGCTGAAGACTACACATCCTTTGTGACAGTCTATCAGCGCATGCTGCTGACTCAACCAGTCTATCCCTTGGACTACATCATAATTGGGTAAGGGCATCACAAGCAAAGGTGCTATGAATTGATGGCCTGATATGGTGATAGGACAATTACAGGTCTCAGTGATAGGTAGGGGTCCTCCACCGGTCATGACTCTATATATCTTCTTGCTAAAGTCCGTATCTATGTGGTGTGCAGAGATAAATTTTGTGGATATGAAACTATATGATGCTCCTGAATCAAATAAAGCTAAGGCAGGATAGGAATGCACATAAATGAAACCTGTGATGACATCAGCTGTAGGTTCCTGCTCTGGCTCTTATTCCTCTGCTGCTAGGGCAAAAGATCGCCCAGTCTTCTATTGATGCTGCCCAAATTGTTGTTGCTTAGTAGGCAGAGGACCTTTCTGTTGAGTTGCTCCAGTTCGGTGGGCCGTCGAGGGGCAGTCCTTCACTTGGTGGATGGAAGACCCACAGACTAGGCAATGTCCTAGTCTCTTTCTGCAGATATTTGCTTGATGCCCCGGCCTTTTGCAATAGTCGTAGACAGGGATCTGTCTCTGAGGTACACTATCATTGTTCCTTGCCTGCTGGTTCAGCTGGTGGTGGTGGGAAGGCCGGTTGTTGTTGTTGTTGGGCCTCTTCTGATTACCCTAGAAGTTGTTAGTTCCAGGATAATCCCTCTTTGAGCGAACGGGTTGGCTCTTCTCTATATCTTGAGCTCGCTCCAGTATCTTTTCATAGGTCTTAGCACCGCCTGAGATCACATGGGTGTAGATCTCCTCTCTCAGCCCATGTCTAAACCTTTCAGCATGATCTTCAGGATCAGCCACCAGGTTTTTGGCAAAACGGCTGAGTTGGCCGAATTCTGCCGCATATTCTCCAACAGTCATATTTTCTTGCTTCAGGTTCTGAAATTGCCTCTCCATCTCCCGCAACTCTGATATTGGGAAGAACTTTCTCTTGAACAACCTCATGAAGGTGTCCCAGTCAAGCTGCCTATCCTGGAGTCGGGGTTCATTCCGATACCAGGTGCTTGCTACACTTTGCAGTTGGAGTCCCACTATTTCAGCCTTGAGGTCTTCTGGAAGTAGAGCGACGCTTAGGAGACGCTCCATGCTATCGAGCCATTCATCAGCATAGACGATTCCCTCGGTTCCCTTGAAGGGTCGAGGGTTCTGTTTCTTGAAACTCTCAATATCGCCCACCTTGGCAATATGATTCCCATTAATTTAAATGGCCTTAATATTACATAAATTAATCCTTAGATTTATGTTTACCTTGGCAGGCCTTGGTTCCTGTTGAGCTGCTTCTCCTCTCTCCAGTGCAGCCATTGCCACGCTATGGGCATTCTCCATGCCTTCTCTCATAATCGCGGTCTGCTCGCGATGAGCTTCAGTTTGAGTTCTCTGGGCTTCTAGCACTCCTCTTAGCAGACCTATGAGGTCGGTGGGGTCCACAGGCACCGGTGGGGCAGCTGGAGTGGGCAAAACCACAGGGGGCTATATCTCCGTCTGGAAAGATGATGGATCCGTCGTTTTATTATGGGGACGGTCGGCCAGCTGCCGAGGTGTAGGATCCGGACTTGATTGGGGAGGTGGGGTATGATAGGGTGAAGATACCCCATCGCCAGCAGGATTGGTATTATCAGTGGCCATTCTCTGGAAGGTTTAGGATATAAACATAAGCAAGGTAGCCTACCAATCTATAATCAAACAAAAATATTTACATATATAATTCGGACCTATTACTGTGACAAATCAATATTCTAGTGTTCTAATTGTCTCTAGAAGGGTTTTCCTAAGTTGTTGACAGAGACCTGCATAGGCCACCACTAAAAACATGTTACGATCCGGTCCCAATTACTTGGGTCGAATCGGATCATGCCCAGCCTGCACCGCTATTGAGGCGGCGGCAGTAAGCTGTATCTCCATATGCAGGTTATCAACAACTTAAACTAATTTGTCACAATCTTTAATATTCGATAAATTAAACTTAAACTTGTCCAGTACAAAGTACAATCATAAACCATCAACTGAAATAACAAAACTATCAAACTGGAAAATATCCTCTAAAAAGAAGCAACATCATCATCAGGTACGCCATCCTCAGGAAGCACAGCAGGGTATAGCTCAGGGTCATAGTAGCTACTAATCAGTAGCTCTGCATCCTCATAAGGACCTAAAAATATAGTCTCCAGTCAGGAGGGAGCAAAGTACAAATTTATGATATTTTAACAATTGAAATTAATAATGGAATTATGCACTTTTAAACAATTTGAAATAAATGATTTTCCAATAATTAAAACAGTGTGATATGAATAGGTAATAAATATGACCGGATTGGGTTTGTTACAGTAATATCCTAGTGATATGGTATGGCTTATCCCCGTGTGATTGAGGGGTAAGCTAATACAATCAGTTATACTATTGGATGTGGTCATATCCACTACACTACTCCACCAGTCCCCAATAGTTACAGTAGTTACAGTCAATATTCCGTGTTGTATCGTGGTTTAAACTTGCATTAAAACAATTATTAACTATTTGTAATCTACCACAAAAATGTACTTGCCTCAAATGATTTGACTGGACGGATCGATACGTCGGGATGGAAATTCAGGTTCTTCCTTGAAATCCTACATTCGGGAAACTTGTCTCAGAAAACCAAAGTCGCCAATGTTACTATACTAGTTGCTATCTCTAGTTGTGTCCTAGTCAATTTTAGTCTTTTGACTACGTTATCACAAACAACACAATTTATCTAGTGAGTTGCAATTAATTAAGAAAGTTAATTCTGTAACAAATTTTTGGGAAAAACTTTGTGTTTACCAGTTTATTGACAAAACTTTATATTTTCGTATTTATAAATATAAAACTAAAACTTTTCTTTAAGTGAGAAATACATGAATCATTATTTACAACTTAATTTCTAAGTGATAAAACATTCATTTTCTTTAATAAATAATTATTATCTTTTACTACGTTTTTACGACAAAATGACAACCAGAAACATAAAAGAAAGCAAAACAAAATTCTAAGCTATTACAATTTCTCACAATCAGAATAAATAAATGGGCTTATGTCCTTACAGACCAATTACATGAATTTAAATAAGAATAAAAGTTTGGTTAGTCCTGAAATTATCTTACAATAAAATAAAATAATAATTTAAACTAAATTGAATTTATTTTATGAGTCTCAGATATGGGTCCAATCTTCAAAATAGCTAATGCCTCAACGTCCGGGCGAAACCGGTTTCGTTTGCACTTAGCCAGGGCCCATTGACCAATACGGTCGTCGCCCAATAAATCCAAATATTTTATTTTTATTTCGAAAATCATTTCTAAAATCATAAATAATTTCATAGAAAATTCGGCAGCACTTCCTCTATTTTGATCAACCCAATACTGGGAAAAGTGTACCATAATCTCCATTTATAAATCCCAAACCAGGAAATAATAAAAATCCAATTTCACAAGTATTTCCGAAGCATATTCAGAAACCCGAAAACCACAGAAACTTATCACAGAACCAGAATCATAGTTTTCGGAAAATCCGAAACTAAACAACCATCAAAAGTTCACAGAAGATGTTCCGAGAAAATCTCGAAAATCCCAAAAGTAGAACCACAGGAAAATCCCAGAACTAATAATTTCGAGAACCCGAATTTAAACGGAATACCCGAACACGGAAACAAATCTCGAAAATCCTGAGATTCTGAAAATCTACCGCAAATGACCAGAATGGTTTTCCCGAGAAAACTCGGAGTTTCTGAAGTTTTGGAAATTGGAAACATCACCAAAAATTACAGAAAACATTTCGAAAAATCCGAAAAAGTTGCGCCTACCAAATACCGAATTCCCGTTTCGGAATCAGGACCAATTTCATCATCGACAAAACCCAAGGGACAACTACTGAGATTAACAGAGGTTACCTAAAACTTGACGGAATCTGAAGGGTAGCCTCAGACTCGAAACAGCAAGTCAGACACGGACTGGGCGGTCAGATCGGGAACAGAGTGAGCGTGAGGAAGCGCTGGAACAGCGACCGGGAAGCGGCGCGCAGGGAGGTCCAGGGACAGCACGGGAAGGCCGCGGGGTCACGCTGGGCTGGCGGCGGTGAGGCGCCGGGGCTGCGGTGGTGCGCCGGGGTTGGGCGCGCACTGGAAGACGCGCGGGTAGCGGTTGGTCGGCCGCTCGAGTCAGCGGGACAAGGCGCCGCCTAGGTCTGGTCGGGATCTTGTCGGAGAACGCGGATCGGGGTGGATCGGCTAGGGTACGGGAGTTTAGGAGAAGGGTTTGGGGTGAGTGTGGAGAATAGTTGGGAGTAGGGCCTTTTATAGGGGATGGAGAAAGGAAGTTACCATGGGAAGGAGGCCAACGGCCATGGCCGTTCGGAAGGGGAACGGAGGAGGCCGACAGTTGGTCGGGGAGAAGAACCGAAAAGTCTTCGGTTCACACATAAAGCTCCAACCATGGAATGAATGAACTTTAATTCATTCACTCAAAGAATGGTCTGATGTAGAAAAAAAAAACTTAATGGGTCATGGATCCTTAATGGGTTTAGGTACAAAGTGAAGTGGATTCGGGCCTAAAGGATGGGCTTTAACTTATGGTTAAGAAAAATTGCTTTAGGCCAAAATAAACTTCAACTAAATCATTTTTTTTAAATGTAAAATAACTTTAATCCCCTTAGAAAATTTTTAAAATTAAAACTAGTTTAGAAATGTGATAGGTTCTATTTAGGTTCAGGTCTGGGCTGGGCCAGGAAATCAAAAATCCAAGTTTATTTATTTTGAAAATAACTTTCTATTTAACTAATGATAATAATAATATGCGGCACAAAATGCATTCTCTAAATTTAACAAATGATTTATATTTAACTAATCTATTCAATTAATGAGATGGAAAATTTACGGGTTTCACAAATAATTTCTACTACCGTATCCGTACATCGTGTCTATGTCCAATTCCTTTTCGTGTCAGTCGTGACGGCCTCGGTTCCAACCTCGGATGTCTTTCCACTAGAGTATATTTTTACACATACGTTAGCTTCCGTGTGTCCGACATACCAGACACAGATTCAGACCCTAAATTTTCTTCCCTATCGTGTCCAATATATCGGACACGACACAGCCAATCTACCCTAACCCAAATCTAGCCTGGCCGTCCTCTTCAGCCAAGCTACCGAGAACGCCGCTCGTCCCCTATTCCTCTCTCTCCCGACAACCCTGCAGTCGACCCAGACCCCAACAACCTCGCCGCATCACCACCACAGCCGAGACCCACACCTAACTCCCGGTCACTCCAGCCAAATCCTTCCGTCACCCACCACCACATCATCACCGGCACCACCCTCACCAAAGCCAACCACCACGACATCATCCCCTGCCTCCTCTCAACCCCAACTCCAGCATGCCAAACCTCCATGACCGGTTGATCTACCTCCGTCGACCACAATGACCACCATAATGCATCACCGCCATCGCAAAAAAATTCCCATAACACACATACCACCACCACCTCATCACTTACCTCGTCGAAGCCGACGACGATCGCCGATGCGCCCACCAACCTCTAGCAGACCCTGCACCGGACACAATCGACGTCCGCACCCAGCCACATCAGTGCCTCCCTCCGTCGCGTGAGCCCCGTCCCCCGCAGCCCTCTGCGCACCCAGTGCCGTGACTTCCGAGTCGGCATCCGCCCGAGCGTCGGCGATTTCTCTCGTCCCTTCGCTCCTCTCTCGTCCCTCTACTCCTCTTTCTTCTACCCACACTCTCTTTCGCCTCCTTTTTTCCCTCTCCTTAGTTCTTCCTTACTCTCTATTCTCTTTCCTCTAGTTCTGCTCCTTCCATTTATTTCCTTTCCTAGCTAATTGCTCCCCTCGAGGGAGAAGGGTCCAGCAACAGCAGAGGCATGTGCTTTTTTTATTTTTTATATTTAATTTTCTATTTCTTTTATTTATTATTATTATTTCTATTTACTTTCTTCTTTCTAAGTATATATACATTATTATTATCATTAATATTCTTCTTCTTATTATTATTATTATTATTATTTTGTTTTTGCTATATTTTATGATTATTGTTATGTTATTAAGTGGGTGTGTAATGTCAATATTTTTTTACCACATAAAATATATAGGATAAATAATTTTCAAATTATATTCCATATGTTTATTTTTGGTCTAGAAGTCCTGAATAAACTTTTACAAAATTCTAGTATTATCCTAAAATATTTTAACTAATGAAATATATTTCTATCAAAAACCATATTTTTACAACTTAGAGTTTTGCCTAAAATGATTTTTATATATTTCAAATATTTAGCTAAAATCTTTACTAGTAAATATAGTTTTCAAAATATTATAAATATTTTTCTAAAATCATATATATATTATTTATCTAATTTTCTTCGATTAACATCATGTCTGTGACCCATCCCATTATTACTATTTCCTTGCCAATACTGGACTTTCTTAAGTCGACCCTAACTAATTGTACTGCTCTGGATTCGATGGAACAATTCGTGCCATCATAAAGGTTGTCTTGCATAGTTGTAATACTAATGTCAACTCAGTGCCACTTTGATCATTGCATCACACTAGGCGTTACTACCAGGCAAGATACCTTAATATTTACTGTCTATTTACTTTAGCTCATATATTGCATGCATTTACTTATTTATTTATTTCCTGCAAGATTAATTGTGCTATATAGACATATTTATATGCTATTATACTGCTTAGTGTTATTTCTTGCTATTTAATATTCTTATGCCCATTAAACCTAGATTTAAGCGACCATCCTCGTTTGTGTTACATTCATTGGCCTTGACACGTTTGTGCCACGATATGGCGAGTCGCATATAGAACTCAGACATACGTAGCTGGCTGGCCAATGGTACGTATAAGTTGTGCGAAAGGATTAACTGCTAATAGTATTGCATGATTAGTTTGACTAAGAAGTTAATAGAGGTTATGTGTTGTGAAGATAACATATAGACATAGGGTGGGGAGGATATTTCCATAGCATATGGGCTACCATGCACTTTACCTTTGTGACCGTACGCTCCGCTAGAGATGCGGGTTGATGACCCCTTTATTTTATTGTGGGCACTGATGTTTGAGGAATGGTTATGCTTGAGGCCCCTGGTGCCTAATAGGGGACTATGTCGATCCCATTTTAGCCGGAGAGCCCATGCATTGGAGGTTTGTTCTTAAATTGTATTCACATAGAATGGTTAGGCTACCTTATCCGTTAGGTATAGGTACTTTTGGTTTGTATACTTATACCTGACCGCGGCTTGGAACAGTACCTTGTTGTGGACTAGTTTGCCACACCTTATTTTTGTTTGTATCACGACCCGTACCCGATTATTCGGGCACGAGTATGTGGGCCACGTCCAGCCTACGTCATAGTATCGACGGGAAAACGTTGTCAAGTACCCAATGAATATCTACAACATTTATATGATCCGCTATATCAACATGTACTCAAATCACAACCAGCTAAGGAAGATATGAAATAGAAAAGATAGTAGTAACACTTAATCAAATAGAATCTACAAATGATTATACCTGTCAAGAATGTATCAAAGACAAATCCGATAATGAACATACAACTAAATGAAGAGATAATGGCCTAGAGCCCTCATAGGTCAACTTACGATCAATGGAACATCAAAATCTGTCTCAGCTAGCATCATCATGTAGATCAAGTGTAATGCCTGTGGTCCGTATTACGTATTTCTGGAATACGTGTACGTATTTTATTCTGTATTGCATGATTTCCTGGCTTGGCATTTCCTTCTTGGCTTGGTCTATTCCTGGTTCGGGTTGGTTGGTTCGGCCTGGCTTGGTTTTGCTTGGGTTCATGTTGAACCCTTGGATGAACCCCCTACCTACCACCACCATTTATATTTATTAGCCCATTCTTTTCTCTCTCTTCATTAATCTCATCTTCTTCTTCCTCATTACTTCTTACCTACCAGAGAGAGGAGAGAGAGGTCTAGGCAAGTGCAACTTGCTTCATAGAGGAACTCTGATTTTATTGCTCCATTCTCTTCTTTACTACATTCTAAAACACTTTAGTATTTGACATTTCTTATTTCCATGGCTGGATTCTTGTAGATCTAAGTTTATTTTATTTTTAGATTTCTTGAGTTTTGATCTATTTAATCTTGTTATTTCCTAGTTTTGATGGTTCCATATTGTAGAGAATTTCGTTCTACCCCATTTTGACCTATAGAAGTTCGGATTTGGGCTCCAGATGAAGATTTTATGGAGCTTGGAAGCTTGGGTTCATGGTGTTCTTCTTCTCTGAAATTTGGGGAAGAAGAACAGTGCTTGACTTGACCGCATGACAATTCAAGCGGCAAGTGATTTAGCCGCATGACACTTTCAGCCGTAGGGACTGAGTCTCATTCTTAAACCGCATGAGGCCCTTGCTTCTCAGCCGCATAAGTCTGCCTTCATCCTTGGCCGTATGAATATGAATTGAACCTGACCGCATGAGTCCTCAGTTCCTTCTTGCCGCATGGAGTCCCTCTTGCCTTCAGCCGCATATGTACCTTTCACTCTCAGCCGCATAAGCAGCCATGTTGACTTAACCGCATACGCCTTCTTCTATACCCAGTCGCATGAACTCCACACTTTCGCTGGCCGCATGAGGCCCAACGCCTTGGAGCCGCATGCGCCCTTGTACTTCCAGCTGCATGCGCCTCCCTTGTCTTGGCCGCATGTGATTCAGTGACCCTGGCCGCATGCGCCCTCCTAATTGGGCCGCATGATTCTACCCTTTCCTGACCGCATATGCTTTAGCCGCATGGCTCTTCTATAGCCCTGAATATTGATATTTTATTAGATATTTAACGTCCATTTTATATCCTTACGCCTTTTGTCGTGAACTTGATAATCATGGATTTGTTTAATATGTATGGAAATGATACCTGACATGACCTGATAGTGACCCGTAGTGGTGCACTCTTGACAAAAAAACCTGACATGACATGATAGTGGCCCGCCGTGGCGCACTCCTGACAAGTACACTTGACATGATAACCTGACATGATATATCTTGAGAAGCTGTTGCGACGGCTACCTGGCATGACATGACCTGTATAAATTATATGGACACCGTGGGCGATTGTGCTTGTACAAATAAACCAGTCCTGTCTTGCATCATGTCTAGGGAGGGACTCCTGAGCACCACGGTCAGGAGTACCTATTGAAATGAACTAAGAACTAATAACTAGATTAATACATTAGTCATGAAGAGATTTCCCAGCTACAGGCAATTTCGTTACCTGGGCGCGCCTGGGATCTGTAGCCTGCCGTCGAGTAGGGCACATTTCCAGCACACTGTCATTTGTTGCACCCTTCAAGCTACCTAAGGGTACATGCGTTTCCTGGACGGTGTACCCACCTGAATTCAACCCCTAATTTCGACCTGGGTAACCTGGATGGTCTGCAGGGCTTGTGGCTGTGGAGTAATCTCACTGCATCTTGCTAGTAATTAGACCTGTGATAACCCTAGTTAGTTAAAGTATCAAGCCGTAATTCTTGTTTGGCCGTGAAATGATTGGATGGAGTCTAACCAGTCTAGTCTTGTCCTGATCCTGTTCCAGATTATTGAATGACCAGAATGTTTGTATGTATTTTACCGATAAATGGTGAGAAACCAAGCTCCGTTCAGACGAAGGGTTACAACCCCGGTCCTTGTTTGGTTTACGGGTTGTAACCTGGTTATCTGAATAGTTTCATGGTTATCTCGTCGTATATCATCCTGATGTGTTTGCTTTATTTTCTAGTTCTTACTTTTATTTATATCTTGTGCTGATTGTTGGTTTTAGTTCCTAAGTGAAGCTTCCTTTGTGGCACTTGCTCTTTCTGGGATCTGACCCAGCTGGTTTTGTATGGCCAGATTTCGGAGCAGCTCCAGAGGATCCACCGCTTTTCCAGCCCGATGGTGAACACCAGACGTAACCCGGGCAACGAGTGGGTTTATTTTTGTTCTCCCACTTTATTGTAAAAATATTCTTTTGAGGCGTTTAGCCGACGAGCACCTGTTTAGCTCGATTGTATTTACTTACTGTCTGCCTATGGGCTGTAACATGATTGACAGATCCTAGGGTTGATTATGTATGACTAAACTCTTGCTAGTCCTCACATTTTGTAACGACTAGCTTCATGATCAGCTAAATATGTAATATTTGGGACGCCTTATTATTGTATATTTAATGATCATACATCTTGTAACTTTACTTACTTACTTGTGATTGAGACACTAGGCTTGTTCATGACCATAGGAGACTGTTGGCTTGTATTAAACCCTCATGTATCTAGACAGCCGTGACCGTATAGCGAGATGGAAATCCATTTCAATATACGTAGCTGGCTATGTCTGCCCCCGCTCTCCAGTATTCTGGTTCTGGGGCGTGACATGGTTTAAGTGGTGGCCCATGCAGGTCTTGTAAATCAAGATATGTGAGGGTTTACCGAATAGATGTCTCAATCAGTATTCGTCCTTGATCTCTTCTCATATCTTCTGAATCCCTGGATTCTTGTCCTGATCATATGCTTGTATCGTTGATCTGTCCTGGTCCTTCCTTATTGTTCCCTATGTCGTCTTTTTTAGCGGCATTGTCCATGGTCCTACCGACCAGCAAGGTGGAGCACCTCCCGCGGACCAGCAGCAACCTGGGGATCAAGCCCAATATTCCGGAGTAGCCTCCAGAGTCGTGCCTTCTGGCGGAGAGCCACCAGTCCAGCCAGTTCGGCCTGCCGAGCCTGATGATGGCACATTAGTAGGACTCGTCAGGACCTTGATAGCTTCTCAAGATCGTCGCGGAGATGCCTTGCAACAGGCAGTGACGGATGCTTTGACCAGAGGAGGTCATTAGGGTAACAGCGCGGCCAACAGCTTCAAGCGCTTGAACCCTCCATTCTTCGACGGTAGTGAAGATGCTATTGCGACAGATGCATGGCTTCAGGACACAGAGGTGGTTCTAGAAGCAGCCCGGACTCCGGAGAACGAGAAGGTAGCCGTGGTGCACCTGCAGTTGTTAGATCTTGCCCGCAGCTGGTGGGCAGCTCAGGCCGTTGGATTAGCAGCACCTATTGCTTGGGCGGTGTTCAGAGAGAGATTCCAGACCAAGTATTTCGATGCCGTGGCTCGGTATGATCTACAGACGAGGTTTACCAATCTGAAGCAAGGAGGAAGGACGGTCGATGGATATGCGGCCGAGTTTTCCAGACTTAGTCGGTTTGCTTCCACCTTGGTGGCAACCGAGTATGATAGAGCCCAGCGATTCCAGCAGGACCTTCACCTAGAGATTTTGTTGGCAGTCGAGCAGTTTGAGCATCAGACTTTTGATGCAGTCTTGAGAGCAGCCCGGAGGCATGAGTATACCTCCCAGAGGATTGTGGATAGGGTCGGAGGTCGGAAGAGATCGCACGGCCAGATGAATCAGTCTTCAGCACCAGCCCCGGCAGCCAGGGCTTTGACTATTGGAGCTCCGAGGCGAGCGACC
The DNA here is from genome assembly GCA_029216955.1 of Iris pallida. Classification (NCBI taxonomy): domain Eukaryota; kingdom Viridiplantae; phylum Streptophyta; class Magnoliopsida; order Asparagales; family Iridaceae; genus Iris; species Iris pallida. Next base: position 13,083,394 of record JANAVB010009400.1, read on the forward strand.
TCCGTGACGTCGGTTCAGTATTCAACTCCCACGCACCCTCAGCAGCAGCAGAAGCAGTCTTCCGCAGTGGGATGTTCTCATTGTGGGAAGCCAGGCTATGTAGTGGCAGAATGTCGCAGGGCACAAGGATTGTGTCTGGCTTGTGGAGCACCAGACCATAGGGTTGGATCCTGCCCGAACAGGGGTGGTTCATCATCGTCCAACCTTTCTAGCTCTTCGGTGAGGGGACCAGCCCCAGTTCCAGTCCAGCAGCAGCAGCAGTATCCATTGACGAGGCCCTTGTCGCCTCAGTCCCAGATGTTCCAGCAGCAGAACCCCCAGCAGTATGCACAAGCCCAAGCCTTGAGTCAGAGCAGGCAGCGAGGATTCCAGCAGAGGGGACCTGCACCCCGAGGGCACGGTCAGGCTATGGTGATGACCGCAGAGGAAGGATTGGCACCAGGAGAGGTAGTGGCAGGTACTATTATCGTCAACTCCTTTCCAGCTTCAGCTTTATTTGATTCTGGTGCATCGCATTCTTTTATGTCTGCACGATTCGCGACACGGGTAGGATTGGAGCCCGAGTCATTATCAGTAAGGCTCAATATACTTACTGGTAACAGACTTGTGGGAGTAGATAGAGTGTTTTCCTCGTGTCGGATCGTAGTTAGCGGTAGAGAATTCCCCGCTAGATTGATAGAGTTTTCGATAGCCGATTATGATGTGGTCCTAGGGATGGATTGGTTGAGGAACCAGTATGCTAGAATAGACTGCCATATTGGTAGGGTTGTTTTTAGTATTCCAGGCGAGCCGAAGTTTTTCTTTTCCAGAGGAGCAGTTGAGCCTTCTCCTCCAATATTACGGATGGCAGTAGCAGCAATTCAGTTGCCCAGGATAGTGGATGAGTTCCCAGATATTTTTCCAGAAGAGCTACCAGGTATGCCTCCAGAGCGGGAGATCGAGTTCACTATAGACTTGATTTCCGGGACAGCCCCAGTATCAGAGAGAGTCTACAGGATGGCGCCTTCAGAGTTGGAGATCTTGTACAAGATGATTGAAGAAGTCAGAACCAAGGGATTCATTCGTGCTAGTGGATCGCCTTGGGGAGCCCCGATGCTTCTTGTGAAAAAGAAGGATGGTACATCCAGGTTATGTGTTGATTATCGTACCTTGAACTCAGTGACAATCAAGAACAGATATCCTCTTTCGAGGATAGATGACTTGTTTGATCAACTCAAGGGGGCTTTAGTATTCTCGAAGATTGATTTGCGCTCAGGTTATCATCAGATCAGAGTCAGAGAGCAGGACATCCCGAAGACAGCTTTTAGATCGAGATATGGGCATTGGGAGTTCCTTGTTATGCCTTTTGGAGCGACCAATGCGCCGGCGGTATTCATGGACCTCATGAATCGCATCTTCATGCCTTACTTGGATCAGTTTGTGATCGTATTCTTGGATGACATCCTGGTCTACAGCAAGAGTGAGGCGGAGCATGAGCAGCATCTCCGTATAGTTCTTCAGATCCTCAGAGAGCACCAGTTATATGCCAAGTTTAGTAAATGCGAGTTCTGGCTCGATCGCATTTCGTACTTGGGTCATATCATCACCAGAGGAGGAGTAGAAGTCGATCCCCAGAAGATTGTGGCTATTGAGTCATGGCCGGTGCCCAGCACAGTTACAGAGGTTCGTAGTTTTCTTGGATTGGCCGGCTACTACCGGCGGTTTGTTTCAGATTTTGCTCGAATTTCAGCGCCATTGACCCAATTGACCCGCAAGGATGCACAGTTTGCTTGGACGGCAGAGTGTCAGAGTTCTTTTCAGCAGTTGAAGCGAGGATTGATAACAGCTCCTATTCTCACGCTACCAGATGGAACCGGAGGATTCTCAGTGTATTGTGATGCTTCAGGCAGAGGTTTAGGATGTGTTCTGATGCAGCATGGGAAGGTAATAGCTTATGCGTCACGGCAACTTTGTGATCATGAGAGGAATTACCCAACCCATGACTTGGAGCTGGCAGCAGTAGTGTTTGCACTTAAGTTGTGGAGGCACTATTTGTATGGAGATAGGGTGGAGATTTTCACCGACCACAAGAGCCTGAAGTATGTTTTCACCCAGAAGGATCTTAACATGCGTCAGAGGAGATGGCTGGAGCTTCTTGTGGATTATGATGTCAACTTGCAGTATCATCCTGGGAAGGCAAAAGTTGTTGCAGATGCTTTGAGCAGGAGAGCCGGAGTTTATTTCCTAACAGCGCAACCAGAGTTGTTAGCAGATCTTCAGAAGATGGGTATTGAAGTTGTTTTCCCTTCCAGTGTGGCATTGATTGCCAGTATGCAAGTTCAATCCACTATAGTCGAGAGGATCCGGATGGCACAATCAACAGATTCTAAGCTTCAGCGACTCAGAGCAGAGTGTGAGGCAGGACGAAGACCAGAGTTATGCATTCATGAGGATGGTACACTTCGACATGGTAAGCGTCTTTGTGTACCCAGCGGAGATATCAGACAGGAGATCATGGCAGAGGCACACAGTTCTCAGTATTCCATCCATCCTGGCAGTACGAAGATGTACCGTGATATCCGTCAACATTTCTGGTGGAATGGCATGAAGCGGGAGATAGCTCGGTTTGTCTCTCGGTGCTTGGTTTGCCAACAAGTTAAAGCCGAACATCAGAGACCGGCTGGACTTCTTCAGCCCTTACCAATTCCAGAATGGAAGTGGGAGCATGTGACCATGGATTTCGTGACTGCATTACCTAGATCCCCAGCTGGTAGAGATGCTATCTGGGTTATAGTTGATCGGCTCACGAAGGTGGCTCACTTCCTCCCATTCAGAGTTGGTCAGTCGACGGCTCAGCTAGCGGAGATGTACCTCAGGCAGATTGTCAGATTGCATGGTGTGCCAGTCAGTATCACCTCGGACCGAGATTCCAGGTTTATGTCGCACTTTTGGCGTAGCCTGCAGGAGAGTTTGGGAACTCGTCTCCAGTTCAGTTCAGCATATCACCCGCAGACAGATGGCCAGTCGGAGCGCACGATCCAGACTCTTGAAGACATGTTGCGGTCTTGCACACTTGACTTCGGTGGTTCATGGGAAGATCACTTGCACCTGGTAGAATTCTCGTACAACAACAGTTTCCAGGCCAGTATCCAGATGGCACCGTTCGAGGCACTATATGGTAGGAAGTGCAGATCCCCGTTAGCCTGGAATGATGTTGGAGAGAGACAGATGCTCGGTCCAGAAATGATCGCTCAGACAGTTAAAATGGTCAGAAGAGTTCGAGATCATCTTCGAGTTGCCCAAGATCGCCAGCGCCATTGGGCCGATTCTCATCGGCGTCCTCTCGAGTTTTCGGTCGGTGACCATGTATTCCTGAGGATTTCGCCTAACCGTGGCGTCATTCGTTTCGGCGTACGGGAAAAGCTTAGTCCTAGGTATATAGGGCCATTTGACATTCTGGAGCGAGTAGGAGATGTGTCCTATCGTCTCGCTCTTCCGCCGTCGCTAAGCGAGGTGCATGACGTGTTCCATGTATCCCAATTACGACGGTATATCCCGGACCCGAGCCACATCCTGGATCATTCGAAATTGGTTGTTGGTACCAACCTTTCGTATGAGGAGAGGCCCGTGTCTATATTGGACCGAAGAGAGAAGATCCTCAAGAACAAGACTATCAAGTTAGTCCGAGTTGCTTGGGGTCATCACTCTTTGGGGGAGTCAACGTGGGAGCGTGAGGATGATATCCGATCGCGATATCCCGACTTGTTTGACTCGTGAGGTATAATGTCTTTCTTATGCCTCATACCTTCGATTCCTTGCTTGCATGATTGATTGTCTGCCTAGTTATAGCTTGCATGTGATTAATGTAGCTTGTCATCGCTCCTTTAGCCTCTTGATTAAATTCCGAGGATAGAATTTTTTAAGGTGGGTAGAGTTGTAATGCCTGTGGTCCGTATTACGTATTTCTGGAATACGTGTACGTATTTTATTCTGTATTACATGATTTCCTGGCTTGGCATTTCCTTCTTGGCTTGGTCTATTCCTGGTTCGGGTTGGTTGGTTCGGCCTGGCTTGGTTTTGCTTGGGTTCATGATGAACCCTTGGATGAACCCCCTACCTACCACCACCATTTATATTTATTAGCCCATTCTTTTCTCTCTCTTCATTAATCTCATCTTCTTCTTCCTCATTACTTCTTACCTACCAGAGAGAGGAGAGAGAGGTCTAGGCAAGTGCAACTTGCTTCATGGAGGAACTCTGATTTTATTGCTCCATTCTCTTCTTTACTACATTCTAAAACACTTTAGTATTTGACATTTCTCATTTCCATGGCTGGATTCTTGTAGATCTAAGTTTATTTTATTTTCGGATTTCTTGGGTTTTGATCTATTTAATCTTGTTATTTCCTAGTTTTGATGGTTCCATGTTGTAGAGAATTTCGTTCTACCCCATTTTGACCTATGGAAGTTCGGATTTGGGCTCCAGATGAAGATTTTATGGAGCTTGGAAGCTTGGGTTCATGGTGTTCTTCTTCTCTGAAATTTGGGGAAGAAGAACAGTGCTTGACTTGACCGCATGACAATTCATGCGGCAAGTGATTTAGCCGCATGACACTTTCAGCCGCAGGGACTGAGTCTCATTCTTAAACCGCATGAGGCCCTTGCTTCTCAGCCGCATAAGTCTGCCTTCATCCTTGGCCGCATGAATATGAATTGAACCTGACCGCATGAGTCCTCAGTTCCTTCTTGTCGCATGGAGTCCCACTTGCCTTCAGCCGCATATGTACTTTTCACTCTCAGCCGCATAAGCAGCCATGTTGACTTAACCGCATGCGCCTTCTTCTATACCCAGTCGCATGAACTCCATACTTCCGCTGGCCGCATGAGGCCCAACGCCTTGGAGCCGCATACGCCCTTGCACTTCCAGCTGCATGCGCCTCCCTTGTCTTGGCCGCATGTGATTCAGTGACCCTGGCCGCATGCGCCCTCCTAATTGGGCCGCATGATTCTACCCTTTCCTGACCGCATATGCTTTAGCCGCATGGCTCTTCTATAGCCCTGAATATTGATATTTTATTAGATATTTAACGTCCATTTTATATCCTTACGCCTTTTGTCGTGAACTTGATAATCATGGATTTGTTTAATATGTATGGAAATGATACCTGACATGACCTGATAGTGACCCGTAGTGGTGCACTCTTGACAAGAAAACCTGACATGACATGATAGTGGCCCGCCGTGGCGCACTCCTGACAAGTACACTTGACATGATAACCTGACATGATATATCTTGAGAAACTGTTACGACGGCTACCTGACATGACATGACCTGTATAAATTACATGGACACCGAGGGCGATTGTGCTTGTACAAATAAATCAGTCCTGTCTTGCATAATGTCTAGGGAGGGACTCCTGAGCACCACGGTCAGGAGTGCCTATTGAAATGAACTGAGGACTAATAACTAGATTAATACATTAGTCATGAAGAGATTTTCCAGCTACAGGCAATCCCGTTACCTGGGCGCGCCTGGGATCTGTAGCCTGCCGTCGAGTAGGGCACATTTCCAGCACACTGTCATGTGTTGCACCCTTCAAGCTACCTAAGGGTACATGCATTTCCTGGACGGTGTACCCACCTGAATTCAACCCCTAATTTCGACCTGGGTAACCTGGATGGTCTGCAGGGCTTGTGGCTGTGGAGTAATCTTACTGCATCTTGCTAGTAATTAGACCTGTGATAACCCTAGTTAGTTAAAGTATCAAGCCGTAATTCTTGTTTGGCCGTGAAATGATTGGATGGAGTCTAACCAGTCTAGTCTTGTCCTGATCCTGTTCCAGATTATTGAATGACCAGAATGTTTGTATGTATTTTACCGATAAATGGTGAGAAACCAAGCTCCGTTCAGACGAAGGGTTACAACCCCGGTCCTTGTTTGGTTTACGGGTTATAACCTGGTTATCTGAATAGTTCCATGGTTATCTCGTCGTATATCATCCTGATGTGTTTGCTTTATTTTCCAGTTCTTACTTTTATTTATATCTTGTGCTGATTGTTGGTTTTAGTTCCTAAGTGAAGCTTCCTTTGTGGCACTTGCTCTTTCTGGGATCTGACCCAGCTGGTTTTGTATGGCCAGATTTCGGAGCAGCTCCAGAGGATCCTCCGCTTTTCCAGCCCGATGGTGAACACCAGACGTAACCCGGGCAACGAGTGGGTTTATTTTTGCTCTCCCACTTTATTGTAAAAATATTCTTTTGAGGCGTTTAGCCGACGAGCACCTGTTTAGCTCGATTGTATTTACTTACTGTCTGCCTATGGCTGTAACATGATTGACAGATCCTAGGGTTGATCATGTATGACTAAACTCTTGCTAGTCCTCATATTTTGTAACGACTAGCTTCATGATCAGCTAAATATGTAATATTTGGAACGCCTTATTATTGTATATTTAATGATCATACATCTTGTAACTTTACTTACTTGCTTGTGATTGAGACACTAGGCTTGTTCATGACCATAGGAGACTGTTGGCTTGTATTAAACCCTCATGTATCTAGACAGCCGTGACCATATAGCGAGATGGAAATCCATTTCAATATACGTAGCTGGCTATGTCTGCCCCCGCTCTCCAGTATTCTGGTTCTGGGGCGTGACATCAAGTATATGGGGCATAACAACTCCTAAATATATGGTTATTCAGTCATGATTGGAGCGAAGTACATAAACTAACAACAGTTCCATTAAATTGACAAAATCTATAAATGACAGTTAGCAATGAAAATACATGATAGATAAGTAATACTGAATATTGAAAAAATAGGATAATCATTAGAGCATGTCATGGTAATAATGTACTATAAGTAATCAGGAGTACGGTGTGACAATAAGTAATATCTAGCATAGAGCATGTACTACTACTAAACAATGCATTGAGATATTAGTTTATTATATGATTGGCTTCGGATCAAGATCATGATATTCTATATGACCGGCTATGCACAAGTACAGGTACATGTAAAGATGGATCAGGCCGACCATACATGGAAAGCTATGCACAACTATAAGTAAGATCAGGCTACACCCTACGTGTGGTGAGGATGACCTATGCACAAGCAAGTAGTTTGGGTATGATCACATAATCTTCTAATATTTTCCTATCCCTCGACTAGTATAATGGATTCAACCATGGCACGCTACGACATAGAATTCTCTAAGAGGGCAGTAAATCCCCTTAGGAATCAGTATCCATATAAGTACAAGAACAATAACAAGACATGTACTAGGATAACGAGGAATAATATCTCATGATGGGATCCAAGCTATACTAATCCGTGTACTCTCGTATCAGGAATCAAGCATGACACTACAAACTGATATCATAGAGACTATCAAGATAATAAAAACTATCAGAGAATATACTCGCCTCAATTTGTTGGAGTCGACGTGTACGACACAAACGTGCCGGTACGGAATAGGTAACGATACTAAGCTCCAGAAGATGGTCCCAAATGATGGCAGAGACATTTCCATTGAGTCCAGAATAGTCCAAATAGTATTATTTGGTATATAAAAGCCCAAAATCAGAGTTCAGCCCGATAATCGAATCAAGGAATGGAAAACGACTATTATAGCCGTGATTTATCATTTTAAGGGAAAAAGAATAACTATATATATATATATATATATATATATATATATATATAAATATATTAAAAATCATTTATAATATTTTAGATATATATTTGAAAACCTAGAAAATTATTTTGGGTCTCTAACACCTATTTTGGTGAAATACAATTTTATTAGAGGATATATTATAATATTTTTTTAGGTTGCTAAACCAATTTGAAATAGAACTTAGACAAAATAAATAAGTAATATATGTTAGACCCAAATCTTCCAATGGCTTCAAAGCCCAGCCCAACAAATTCTATTATCCTAACCCCAAATTCCACATTAGGCTAACCCATCCAAAACCCTAAACTTACTGTTAATCCAAAAATAATAATAAAAATCTATATTAACAGTTAATAATGATAATAAAAATCTATATCAACGGCTAACATATGATTAGTTAAAAAGGGGGTTGTCTCTGCTCACCCATAAAATTCGAAAGAGACTTGGCCCAATCCAAGCCCACATACCATTTAGCCCTAACCCTAAATCCATTTAATGGTAACACTTGCAACTAAATCCCTAATAATAAAAAGAGTCTGCTACTCCAACTCATTCACATTTTATCCCTAATTTCCAATTAAAATCCCTAAATTAAGACACTAATCAATATAAATTAGAAAGGGGGTTCAGTGTTGAACATTCACTCATTCGTCCCCAACTAAACCCAAATCACAGAGAGAAAGAGAGAAAAGGAGAAGGGGGAGGGGTCTAGCAGGGGTTCGTCGGCGGGATGGGCGGCGCCTCTGGAGGAGTGGCGCCGGACGGAGCGGAGTAGCGCACAGCGCCTGGGTTGGAGCGACGTCGAGCGGAGCCAAGGCAGCGCTATAGAGGTGGTCCACAGGTCTGGCATCACGGAGTTGCTGGCGTCATCGACGGATCTGTGCATCCATATCACAGATCTAGTGAAGGAGGGCGGGGTAACCGCGGAGACGAGACCGGAGGCGGTGCTGGGCCAGTCCACGTCGTAGGCGGTTGTTGGCAATGTACGGATCCGGATCTATGGCGGCAGGAGACGGTAGACGCAGGGGACATGGTTCCGGACTCGACGAAGAACGGTAAGAGGTTTAGGTTCTCTCTATCTCTTTCTCTCTGTCGTAGTTTTGGTGAATAGGGGTGCTGGTGGTGGTGGAAGCACGGGGTGGTCGGATAGGATTGGGGGATTGGGACGTGGATGGTGGCGGTATGTGGTCGTATGGAGTGGTGGTGATGACGAATGTCGGGGCCAGAGTTGGCCGAGTGGTGGTGATGAATGTTGTGGAGGCGACCGAGGAGGAGTGGGAGGCACGGTGGTTGGATGAAGGTGGGGGAATGCTGTAATGGGGTGGTGGTGTTGGCGGATGATGTTGACGGTGGTGGTGGTGTTTAAATGGTGATGGTGGTCGGAGACTGTGGCGGTCGGAGGAGGTCAGGATGGATTCAGGGAAGATGGTCGGGACAGAGGGTGGTTCGGTGACTGGGTGGCCAGAGTCGAGGCAGGGTGGTCGGATTAGGAGGAGATGGGGGCATGAGAATGCTATTGGAGAGTAGAAGTGGCGGCTAGGGTCAGCAAATACCGACCGATACCGAAAAATCGACCGAATACCGATTAAAAATATTCCGAAAAATTGAACCAAAATTATGTACCATATCGAATTACCGAACCGACTAAAATATGGTATAATGGTAGTGGTAACGGTTTGAGTGTAATACCATGCCGAAAATACCGAACCAATGAAATATATATATATATATATATATATATATATATATATATATATATATATATATATATATATACTTTTTTTAGAATGTTGTTCATGATTAATTTTATGCTACTCATTTACATTTTTATCTTTATTTTAGTCAGTTTCTTAGAATTGAGAATGGATTTTATCTTTACCTAAACTTATACTAAAGATTAAACTTAGTGACCGCGTTTGATCTTTTAAGTTCATTTTTAGGTATTTGCGACTTGTTACATATTGTTTTAATAATTTTGATTAATTATTTGGTTGGTAAAATCTTGGCTTTAAAATTTAATGCTTCCAAAAAAGTAAAAAATATATCATAGGTTAAGAGGTTGTACAATATTAAGTGTGTTGATTGATAATATTAATTGGTAAAATACCGATACCGAACAAAAATCGATCGAATACCGAAAAAATTAAAACCGAATAAATCGATTCTAAATGGGTACGATATTGGTATTGATTTTTTAAATACCGATTTAAAAAAGTATCAAAAAATTCGACCAAGTACCGACCGATTATACCGACGCTCACCCCTAGTGGCGACTGAGCTTTGTGTAGGAATTTAGGAAATTTTTGTCACGTAAAAATATTGGGGAGTCCCAAATATTTATAGGGGTAGAGTAGGAAATCCTAATGGCAGAATTGTAAATGTAATCGATATAAGAAAAACAGTAAAAAAAACTAACCACTAACACTAACTACTAATTTAATTAGTTAATAATTCTTAGCTAATTATAATTTAGCTACTAACTACCAATTATTAACTAAATTCGAAGCCCTAGCCCACAATCCAAGTCCGAACTTGGTAGGCTAGAACTAGGACCGAAATGGTCTAAATCCAATATGAGGGAAAATATAATAACTTAGAAATTATTATAACCTTAGGATTGAAATAAATTAGTAATAAGTATATTCATTTACAAATCATATTTGACAAACATTTTCTTTATATAAAAGCAATATTCACACACACACACACACACACACACACACACACACACACACACATATATATATATATATATATATATATATATATATATATATATATATATATTCAAGAAAATGAGCAGGAAAATCAATTAGGATAAAATTTCACATATAATAGTTTACAAAACCAATACCCAACATTACTGATAGCATATTGCGATCGAAAATATACTCAATAAAATTCATGATTTTTATGGATTTATTTAGAAAAATTCAGAAAAATACAAAATTCGAAAAAAAAACTCCAAAATTGGGTTAATGGAGGTTACAGTTTGGTTGTAGGTGTGGTTCACTGCTTTGATGATAAGGTACTGAATCTTGTTGTGGTCCGGATACTATATTGGATTCATGGCATGGAAAGATTTTTTATCGTGGATTAGGGTGCCATCGCTTGTCCTTGTTTGGTTGGGGGTGGTATGCTAATTCAAGGGTTGAGTATTGGACCATGTTATGATTCGATTTAACTTATTATTAAGCAGTTTATATTCAGCTATATGGCATATTTTTATATATCTTGTTACGTCCCTCTGAGGACCTAGTAATTTCTCCAGGTGTATGTGTGTTCTCTTGACTATCTGTAGGTATTCTAGCCAAGGTCGTAATCTTCTCTATTCCTTCGAAGTTAACTTGCCCTTTGATCGTCATTTTCTACTCTTGACAAACCATTTCATTGTTTATGCATTATTTCTCCTTTAAAATAGTTGATAGTGGATTTGTCCCCGTCCAATAGCTTGTACAAATGACAATTCATATTGATTATAATATCTTTTTCTTTTATTTTGTGGATGAGATTATTTGGTCGTGATTATACTACATTTACAGCTTACATATATTTATTATACGGCTGGCATGTTTACATACCTACTTCTACGTAATTTGGGACTGTGACGTTACATGTTTTTGTGGTAGCCCATGCAGGTCAACGAATAAATTATTTGGTTACTTTACAGTACCAAATAAGCCTACATATAGGATTAGAGTCTAGGACCTCATCCACATACTTGACCTTTTTCCTCGATTTCATTTTCGAACTCTCGCTTGACTACCTTGATTGCATCTTGGTTGATCTCTTCTACCGTAAATCTTATCTTTTCTTTCATTCTTAATAGAGGTTAGGAAGACGACTTGTATGCCTCATTGATTCAATTACACTACTAGTTGAACTCTTGTAAGTTGGATAGAATGCCTTACGACCTAACATTCCCTTTGACCTTAACCAAGGCCTTAGACAAGAAGACAGTAGGACGACTGTATAGGCATGAACACCGGAGAAGACTTAGATTATTAAGGAACTTGAACTATTTATATTTTCTTTCATCATTATCTCGCGTACTTATATTTTTGGACTAGTTGTCTAATGTCGCTATAGCCTAGTTTTGCAAGCTTATTCATTTGTCGAGCTTGATTAAGGACATATTTTATTGGAGGCCTCCACTAATGTATTGTTTATAATCAGAGCCGGTGTATTATGGTCTGATCAACCTAGTGCACTTGGTTCGCTCTCCATATGATTATTTTACGCAGATTGAGATATAGTTAACAAAGATACTTGCCCTCTAGGATCTCATTCGTGTCTACCTTGACAACTCTCTTTTGAACTATTCATTCACTTTTGAAACCCATATTTGTATTCGATTGTATCTTCCTTGAACTCCTTATTGTTTTCGTCTTTCACCTATTGTAGACAAACGCTCGTACTTGATAGATAGGCACAGAGTATCTCCTTTAGTTGCACTATGGCCAACATATCCGTATATACAGTGTAGCTAGCCCTTACCAACCCATGTGACTACATCCTCGTCTTGATTTACTCGTCCTTTCCTTCAATCCAAAATCTACTATCATGACCTTCTAATCATTTGAATTTGAGAATGATTATAATCGTACCCTTAATCATACCCCCAACCTAGACGACTATCATACAATCTTCTCTAAGAAACCATGTCTCCTTGATCTCTAATTATTTCTTAAACCCTTACTCTTTTTATTTCTTGCGTTAACTAGCAGCCTTCATTCATTACCCAAACCATATCTGTATTTTTTTTAGTTATCTAAATCACGATTTTCTAAAATTATCAATTTCGTTGTACGCCACTTACTTCTTCAATGCCTTGATCGTATTTTTCTTATTGAAAAATCCTTCTACGTCTCAACCCTACCTACCCTATTTATTTCTTAATTTCGAGGACGAAATTCTTGTAAGTTGGGTAGGATGTAAACCCTCTAAATTTTCACTATAATTTTTTTAAATTAGTTTATTTTTGGTACTGTTTTAAATTAGTATTTGTACGTCGAGTACGAGTACGTATATGCAAAGTCTATTGTCTTCTTTTATACAAATTTTTTCTTTCAGATTTTATTCATATAAAAAATAAGTAGATTTTCGAAAATAGTATAAAGTAAATATTTTATTTGCCTACAGTTATAAAATGCATCGCGTCGAGATTTCCAAACTCTATTTTTTTTTAAAAAGCTATTTTATTTTTAGAAAGATAATATTTTATGTAAATATTCTATTTGCATGCAAGGTACATAAAATTTAATTCATGTATATATTTTAATTTTCAAAATAAATTATTATTATTATTTATTTATAAAAAGATAATTTCAAATTTGTTTGATTTAAATATTTAATTGTCATGGTAATTTAAATTAAGATTGGATTTATTGGTTTTTATTTTTCAATGGTTTTTAACTTATAGAAAAGATTTATCTAGATTTAATTTGGATTGTGATCGATTGAATTAGTTTTAATTTGATTTAAATTAAATGGTGAATTATCTAAAGTAGATTTAATTTTCCTACTCCTTATCTAATTAGGAGTCTCCACCTCCTACATAAGTAGAGGCTCCTTGCTCTTTTTTCCATAAATTTCATAAGCCAATAATTTCTACGACCATGTCCGTGCATCGTGTCTGTGTCCAATTCCTTCACATGTCAGCCGTGACGGCCTTGGGTCCAACCTCGGGTGTCTTTCCACTAGAGTATATTTTTACACATACATTATCTTTCGCATGTCCGACATAATAAATACAGATTCAGACCCCAAAATTTCTTTTCTATCGTGTCCGACACATATGACACGACACAACCAATCTAATCCTAACACAAATCTTGCCTGGCCGTCCTCTTCGGCCAAGCTGACGGAAACGCCGCCCGTCCCCTGTTCCTCTCTTCCGACTACCCTGCAATCGACCCAAACCCCAACAACCTTGCCGCACAACCACACGAGTCTCCACCTCCTACATAAGTAGAGGCTCCTTGCTCTTTTTCTATAAATTTTATAGGCCAATAATTTCCACCACCATGTCCGTGCATCGTGTCTGTGTCCAATTCTTTCCCGTGTCAGCCGTGACGGCCTCGGGTCCAACCCCGGGTGTCTTTCCACTAGAGTATATCTTTACACATACATTATCTTTCGCTTGTCCGACATACCAGACACAGATTCAAACCCCAAATTTTCTTTCCTATTGTGTCCGACACTCCGGACACGACACAACCAATCTAACCCTAACCAAAATCTAGCTTGCCATCCTCTTTGGCCAAGTTGCCAGGAATGCCTTTCGTCCCTTGTTTCTCTCTCCTGACTACCCCGCAGTTGACCCAAACCCCAACAACATCGCTTCACCACTACCACATCCGATCCCCACCTAACTCCCGGTCACTCCAGCTAAACCCTTCCGCCAGCCACCACCACATCATCACCATCACCACCCTCACCAAAGCCAGCCACCACCACATCATCCTTTGTTTCCACTCAACCCCAACCCCAACATGCTAAACCACCATGACTGGACGTCTCGCCTCTGTCGACTATGATGACTACCACAATGCATCACCACCATCACAAAAAAATTTAAAAAACACACACCACCACCACCTCATCATTTACCTCGTCGAAGCCGGCGACAACCGCCGCTACGCCAACCAACTTCTAGCAGACCCAGTGCCGGCTACCATCAACGTTCGCACCCGGCCACATCGGTGCTTCCCTCCGCCGTACGATAGGCGGCGGACTATGTTATATTGTTACAGTGAGTCAGACTCGGTCGGGAACTTAGATGGCGAGTCTGACTCGATCGCTGAGCTTGCCTTACGATAACACTTTGTGGCATCGAGTAAATCGATTTGGATGAATGTTACAAGAATTGATCCAACTAATAGAACGACTTCTATTGGAATAAGTCCTAAATGCAGCAAGCTGCATCTCGGCGAGTGAGCTCTATATAAGAGTCCCTTCGATGGGACCGGACTGTTGTTTGGTTTTCTTGTATTTTTGCTGCTTGGTTTTGATGAATGTGTTTTCGCGTCAATTTCTGCATTCATTATACGAATTTGGAAATGAAGGATTAAAGAAGGGATTATGATAAAATGTTGGTGCCATTGCAGAAGCTCGTATAACTGAAGCTTGAACGTTGCTAAGCGCTTCGACCCTCGACACGATCAAATACTTGGTGGGTGGTTCGGCCCCTTCTTTTCTACTACTTTCCGCAAATGAAATTTTGTTTGCCTCGAACTTAGTCAAATCGACGATTCCAAGTTAAATGCATGCCAAATTACTAAGATCAAGACTCGGGATAACTGTATCGATTTAGAGTATTTTACTCTGAAACTATAAGTTTCACATCAAAAACCAAAAAGTTAAGGTTCTAGAAAAGAGATAGACTATTTTATGATCTGTAAAATAAAATGAAACGTTGGTTGCGGCATATGATGCCTCGAGAAAATTGGTGCCTACAAGATGCCAAATTGGAAGTACAGCTTTGGGGAAAATGATTTGTTGCATGAGTTAGGAAAAATAATAATATTATTTACTACTGTCCACGCTATGCAATCTGTTTCATATGTTAAACTATTCTCGCATTTGCATGGTCGTGGACAACTTGTGCGCAAGGGTTTCCTCCGAACGGTATCTGGGGCATCGAAATCGAATTGACCTAGGAGGAATTTGAGATTTCGTGCTTGGCACGAGGCATTACGAGCCCTCCAGCTAGGCTTGAAACCTAGTCTGATAGGGCGCATCGTAATGCCATAGAGAATAGTCCCTCATGGTGATTAACACCGATGACCGCATATAAAATAGCATACTCACCTATTATCTTGTGCAGGTGGTAAGTATTATATCTGGTTTATGCAGGGATGAGCACGGTCGTGGTAAGAATTGGGATAAAATGCTATATTTTACTATATGCTTTTACTGTTCAGAGAAGGCTATCAATATGAACTAAATTCATTTAGTTCTAAATAGAAAGAAAACTCCAATGCATGCCTACCTTAATAATCAGAGTCGGTTTAGACGAGTGGGTTCGTCCCGCTCACTAGTGCATTCCCAAGTGTACTAATGCCCCAAACCCACAGGTGACGAGAACCCTGGTGGTGCACGGTGCTAAGCCAAAACTGAAGTTTGGAGAGGCATTTTGAAGCTCTTCCTATTCTGAAGTATTTTGAAGCCAATTCATCGAAGGCTTTCAATGTATAAAAAGGGTGAATGTATAAAATAACAAGTGTTAGTTCAGACAGCTTGTCGAGTATTTTCTTTTATTTTAATCGATATAGCTGTAATGGCAGATCTAATATAATTACGACTTGTACTTTATTGCAAGCTATCAATGAAAAGCATATTTTTATCTTCCTAAACTGCGTGTTCAATTACTCTATAATTTGTGAAGTTTTAACTTGAATGTTTCAAATAAATGATCAGATGTAATGATCTTGCCTTATACGAGTGCAACTCCAGACTTGAACGACATCACGCCCTAGCGAGGACGATCGATTCGGCATAATCAATGTGAGGACTAACTGTTTGTCGAATCAGGGCATAACAAATTGGTATGAGAGCACAATTATGTTTTCTCAATTTTTTGAAAAAATTTCATTTGGAATGTTGGTTGCGATTACTCGATTGAATGCTTGTCGACATGCTGCATGAAATAAAAGTTCCATACAAGCCCATAGATATTTTGAAAATACTAACGGGTTTACTCTATTTTGTTGGAAGGACTAAGAAAAATAAAAATAATCCAGCCACAACAACCAACGCTGTGGATAGTTCGTCTAGTTAGAAGGGTGCTAGCCCTAGCGAGACTATAATAGAGAAAATGTTATGCTTGATGCAGCTGTAGTAGCAACAGCTTTAGATGCAAATCCAAGCCCAATTTGGTGTACAACAAATACAAATAGACGCCCTTACGCATATCGTAAGCAATATGGCGGCCAATACCAACGCAACTGTTGTGGCATCTGAAGAGAGGGAAGATGTTTAAGAAGAAGTCGAGGAAGAAGTTCAACCAAAAACGATGAACTCTTCTTCCTTGTTCAAAGCAACAGAGTTTCGCAAGATGAACTCGCCTAAGTTCAATGGTCGAGCGGAGCCTGATGTGATCATGGCATGGCTCGCGGAGATTAAGGACTTATTCAATCTTCTCTGCATCATAGGGTCCTAGAGGGTAGCATGTGTGACGCTACTACTGCAATTAAGGGCCTATGATTGGTGGACGGTGAAGAAACAGGAAATCTACGAAACCGAACCCAACACCAAATTTTTTTGAGAAATATTCAAGAAAACTTTTCTTGAACAATATGTTCCATGCGCCGTCCGTCGACAGAAGGGGACGAGTTCATGATGTTGAGGCAAGAGAATATGTCCTTTGAAGATTATGACGCAAGCTTCTCCAAACTTGCAAAATTTGATGGTACCTTCCTACCCAATAAAGAAGAATGGTGCAAACTTTTTCAATAGGGCCTGAATGACGAATTGCGTAGGGATGTCATGAATCAGCGATGCCAAATTTATCGTGAATCCTATGAAGCCGCACTTGATAGCGAACGAATCTTTGGCCGTATGTCGCACCGAGTCGTGCCTGTCGTACGTAATAATTTCAACAAGCGTCCTAACGACGCCGGAGGGTCTGGAATTCAGAAACGTCCAAATACATTTGAAAATCGAGGCTCCTATAACGGAGTACGGTGCAACAAGTGCGACCAAAATGGACATCAGATATTTTAATACATGGTGTCTGGATGCTTCAGATGTGGTAAGATAGGTCACAAGTCTTATGACTGTCCCCAGGGGAGAACGAACCCCCCAAGAAATGTTCTGAATCCATACAGGAACAATGCACCAAATCAGAATAGAGCACCTCCACATCAAGAATTAAAGTAATGGCTCGTCTTAGCTCTAATTCTTGCACTTCCAGATGGTCGAGAAGGCTTTCAGATATTTAGTGACACATCGGGGACTAGCCTAGGGTACGTGCTCATATAGAAAGACAAATTTATCTCCTATGCTTCCAGGCAGTTAAAGCAGCACGAGAAGAACTATCTTGCACATGATCTAAAATTGGCGACAATCGTGTTTGTGTTAAAACTCTGGCAATACTACCTTTTGGTGTGGCTTGTAGGATCTACACGAATCATAAGAGCCTTAAATATTTATTTACCAAACGAGAACTCAACTTGAGGCAGCGACGTTGGCTCAAACTAATAAAAGACTATGAGCTAAAAAACGAGTATACTGTAGGAACGATATAGTAAAGCGTAATACTCTAGAGGGGGGGTGAATAGAGTTGGCAGCGGAATAATGCTAAATAAAAAATGTTAGCAACACAATCACAGTATATAATCACAATTGAAATAATGTAAAGACAGAGTTCAGAAAGCAAACGCAAAGACAGCGATGTATACTGGTATCCCTCTGTTGAGGACTAATCCAGTCGGTAGAACTCTTGCTACCAGTTGAATCCACTATAGGAAAAATCGCAAGTTTTCTTACGAAGTCCTTGCAACTTTTACAACGCGAGCTTTGATACGAAGAACTCGTCCAACTTCAAATGTGAAGAGGTATTCTTCAATCAAGCCTTCTGATTACAATCTCTCAGAAACTTCTAGACCGTACCGCACTGGCAAATCGACTAGAGGATTGTAACTGGCTTGGGATCTGAAAATGAAAGCTCTAGAAAACTCTTTGGAAGGCAGAAAGCTTTTTAGATAGAGAGAAGATTGAAAGTGAATGAGTGAATTGAAATGATCGAAATCCATCTCTATTTATAGGAATTCCAAAGGGAGAACTCTGTCAGAATTCGGGCAGAATTCGGGCAGAACTCGATGAGCAAATCTCGGTCAAATCCGTAACTGCAGGAGGACCAAGTTCCAGAGAATTCAAAAATCAAACGGCCACCAACCGAACTCTGGCCGAACTCTGGCCGAGTTCTGTCAGGGTTAGGTTAGGGTTTTTTAAACAGATTTTTGGTGATTTTTGAAAACCTTTTTGTAAACATTTTGATAGGTCATTTTAAAAACATTTTGAACTATTTGAGAGTAGCCTATTTGCCAGTACGACTCGGTGTACAATGTATTCCTAGACTCAAATAAAGTGAAAAATTACATTGTATAGGAAGTACAGACTCAAGTAGGCAAACAGATCTTCAGTCTTGAACGGAGTGAATATCCAATCTTGCTTATGTCCAAGGAGCTGAGATGTCCCAACAAGCTTCGTATATCCAGACAGAGTTTTGATCAATTATTAAAATCAGGTTGACGATGACCAATGGGCCAACAATCTCTCCCATTTTGATAATTGACAAACTATGAATGATATAACATTAAGCTAGTTCAAGCTTGTTCAAAAATATCAAAAAGTAGAAATTGTTCATAACCTGTATTTAACTCAAAAAAAATGTTAGATCATTTTTAATTTTCTCCCCCTTTGTCACTTAGCAAAATAATTGCACAAGAGAAGGCTCCCCCGCATTAAATGCAGAAGGCTCCCCCGCAATGAATGCATAAGTAACAAATAGCGAGAAAATAAAAGAAATATAGTATAAGAATTAGAGATATAGCATCACAGGAATGTAAAGTGTCTACAAATTATCATCACAGGCATGTATTGCTTCAAAACATAAAAGAAATCTCAGGCATGCTATTTCACTGGCAGTTTAAAATGGAGAAGCAGTATAAAGAGATAGTGCTTAAACAAAATGCTGAAATAAACTGAGATGTCATAAATGAAACATCAAAAACATGTCCATGAAGATAAAAAGTACTGATAACAAACTACAAAGTACTGATAAAAAGTAAATAATAAAAACTTGGAATGTCGGAGCATTTCCAAGTATACAATAGAATATCACTAATAATCAAATCAGATCTCATCATCACTATCCTCATCAATATCATTAGCAGCGTGGCCAGCATGACCGGAAGTACCAGCACCAGAAGTACCAGCGCCAGTAGGATGAGTAGGGGCGCCAGCATAGAACTCGCCAACGTAATCTCGAGGTGCACGATACCAGTCATAGGCGTTACCTGGCTGGAAGTAGGCATGAACAGCCTCATCCTCACAGCGGTAACCCGAAAAAGCTGGATCACGAGGGATGGAAGCAGCAGAGTGACCAGTCTGGGCAAAACGCAGATCGGCCAAGGAGTTTGCCATCGCCTGGTAACGGGTGACATCGCGGAACTCTCGCTCGCGAGCCATGTCCGTCATCGAGACGTGCAAAGCTGATAAATGCTGATGTATGCCCGCAAAAGTCATGGCATACGGCTGATGTGGTGAAGATGGTGCAGTAGGAGGAGTAGGAGGTGGAGCTGAAGCAGTCCGGCTGTGACGAGAAAGCTGGAGTAACTTGGGCTCAGAGTCCTGAGTACAAGTCGATAGATCGATCTCGAATCGCTGAAAGATACGAGGGAGAATCATCGCGTAAGAGAGATTTCGATCTCTAGCACGACAACGTCCCATCATCTGAATGATTGTCTTAGGGGCGGAAAAAGGAATCCCCTTAAGAATATGGTACATGGCGGACAGCTCAAGCGAAGTCACATCATCCTTGGAAGTGGATTTTGGAAGAAGAGTAGAGTAGATGATGCGATGCAATTCGTAGTTAAACAAGTTCAGGTTGTTAGCCTTGAACTTTCCAGAACGTACTCTGTCAGGTGCACAAAGTTCCGTTTTGAAACTCGTGAGTGTAGTGCCTTCGGGGAAATCGAATTCCGTGATATCAACTAGCGGTTCACCTTCATTGGGAATACCAAGAATCTCCGCTAGAAGGACATCATTGAAGTCAATGTCTATGCCTCCGACACGTGTGCTCACGTCAAAAGTGTTAACTACGAGATTGCAATAGAACAATCTAATGGCATTAGTAGCTATTGGGAAGCACAGTTTAACAAGTAAGTGTAACCCTAATGCCTCAAATAAGTGACGATGATCAGGGAATACCGTCCATTTAACCGGAGCGCCGCTACATATGGAACGGGTGGAAAAGTCACCGTACCATAATAAAGCTTGATCGAGGGTTTGAAAGAAGAACCCATCGAAAGCGCCATCGCTCTTTTGGACCGGCGAAAACAAGGAATCCGTGTGAGGATTCGAAGAGGACCCTTCCTCACTAGGAGTGGTCTTCTTCCTCTTAGACGGATTAAATCTAGGTGCCATTGAAATAAAAAGCACTAATATGAAAGGTGGAGAGAGAGGGAGTTATACCTCACGAAAATTGGATATGTTGTAGAGAAGAACGATCTCCGCGCGATTCCAAATTTTGGAAGGATTTCACCAAGTAGATAGGAAGCAATGGGTTGGTGAATACCTAGGGTTTGGAGGAGTTTCGGGCGGCTGGAGCTGCTGTTTGAAAGTTTGGAAGCAATGGAAGAGAAGAAGCTCTCGGGTTCTGTATATATACATATACACCCTCAACCGAACTCGGGCCGAATTCGGTCAGAGCTCTGGCCGAATTCGCCTAGGGTTCTTTCAAAGTTGATTTGTGCTACTTCTTTTTCATTGACTCGTTGCAAATATTTAATTCAAAGATTAGTTATTTTAGTCTTCAAATAACATAATTAATAATATTTTATGAATTAAATGTCGTTACACAACGACTGTCTCAGATTAGCTGTAGGAGTACTGTCCCAGCTGGCGGAGGTTCACCGGGGAACTCTTAAGTACCACTTCGCTTCAACCGTAGTTGTGGTGACAGACAGACTCTTTATTAGCTTGTCTCTAACACAGTTTTTGCATAATGATATATAATCATAAAATAAAATCAATTAATATTATTGACGTCCAAAATTCCTAATTCTCGACGTAAATAATTGAAACGATCTTCCGCTAGAGGTTTAGTGAAGATGTCAGCTAATTGATTTTCAGTATCTATGTACACAAGATTTATATCTCCATTTTGATGATGATCTCTAAGAAAATGATGTCTAATCTCGATATGTTTAGTACGAGAATGACATACAGGATTCTTAGTCAAATTAATGGTGCTCGTATTATCACAGAAAATGGGAATATGTGTGAAAAATAAATCAAAGTCTTCTAGGGTTTGTTTCATCCACAAAATCTGAGCGCAACAACGTCCTGCGGCGATATACTCAGCCTCTGTTGTTGATAAGGCTACAGAATTTTGCTTTTTACTAAACCAAGAGACTAGAGCCTTGCCTAAGAAATGATATGTACCGCTAGTACTTTTTCTATCAACCTTGCATCCCGCAAAATCTGCATCCGAATAACCAATAAGGTCAAAGGATTTAGTTTTGGGATACCACAAGCCGACAGAAGAAGTGCCCTTAAGGTATCGGAAGATACGCTTAACTGCGGTTAGATGTGATTCCTTTGGGTTAGCTTGAAAACGTGCACACAGACAAACACTAAACATTATATCTGGACGACTAGCAGTTAAGTAAAGTAAACTATCAATCATACCTCGATACTTACGTGTGTCGACTGGCTTGCCTTGTTCGTCAGAATCAAGTTTTGTTGAAGTTGCCATTGGAGTGCCAATAGGTTTGACATTGTCCAGATCGAACTTCTTTAGCAAATCTTTTGTGTACTTGGCTTGATTAATGAACGTCCCATTGTCGGTTTGTTTGATTTGCAATCCGAGAAAGAACTTCAGCTCTCCCATCATGCTCATCTCAAACTCATTCTGCATACACTTAGAAAATTCTTGACAAAGAGATTCATCAGTGGATCCAAATATGATATCATCAACATAAATTTGAATTAAAAGCAGCTTGCCATTAAAAGATTTAATAAAAAGTGTAGTGTCAACCTTTCCTTTTGAAAAACCGTTGTCAAGTAGAAAAGAGCTTAGACGGTCATATCAAGCACGAGGGGCTTGTTTCAAACCATATAAGGCTTTCTTCAACTTGAAAACATGGTCAGGATTTTTGAAATCCGTGAAACCCGGAGGTTGTGCTACAAAAACTTCTTCTTTTATAAAGCCATTTAGAAAATCACTTTTTACATCCATTTGAAAAAGTTTGAAATCATGAAAACATGCAAATGCACATAACATTCGAATGGATTCTAATCTCGCAACTGGGGCATAAGTCTCATCGTAGTCGATACCCTCTTCTTGATTGTATCCTTGAGCTACGAGTCGAGCCTTGTTACGAGTTACTAAACCATCCTCATTTAGTTTGTTTCGGAATACCCAACGGGTGCCAATGACCGGATGATCAATAGGCTTGGGAACAAGTTCCCAAACTTGATTCCGTTCGAATTGGTTCAATTCCTCTTGCATGGCATCTATCCAGAAACTATCACTACATGCTTCATCAATAGATTTAGGTTCTAGCTGTGAAATAAATGCAACACTAGAAACAATATCTCTACTGGATGATCGAGTACTTACTCCTTTGGTAATGTCACCAATTACCAAATCTTGTGGATGATCAGCTGTGAATTTTAACCTTTTCGGTAGACTCTGTAGGTAGCTGGTTCCTGGATCTCCTCTAGGGGGTTCAGCTAGTGTAGAGCTTGGTTCAGGTTCAGCTGATGTCGAACTTGATGTAGGCAGATCTTCATCACTATCATCGAGAGACATTTGGTTCATTTCATCAAAAGTGACGTTGATTGATTCTTCGATGATCATGGTACGTTTGTTGAAGACTCTGTACCCTTTGCTCTTTGCCGCATAACCTAGAAATATACCTTCATCGGCCTTTTCGTCAAACTTTCCCAAGTTGTCTTTAGTATTAAGAATAAAGCACTTACAGCCAAAAATCTTAAAGTATGAAACTGAAGGAATTCTATCAAACCATAACTCAAATGGAGTCTTCTTCGATTTGGGTCGAATTAGAACTCTATTGAGCACAAAGCAAGCTGTATTGACAGCTTCAGCCCAGAAGTATTTGGGTAGGCTAAATTGATTTAACATCACTCTGGCCATTTCGGTTAGAGTTCTGTTCTTACGTTCCACAACTCCATTTTGTTGTGGAGTTCTAGGGCAGGAGAACTCGTGTATAAAATCGTGTGTGTCACAAAATTGCTCGAAATCAGCATTCTCGAATTCGCCTCCATAATCGCTTCTAATACGAGTGATCATGTAACCTTTTTCATTTTGTACTTTCTTGCAAAAGGCGACAAATTCGGATAATGCGTCATTCTTGCGTGTCAAGAAATATACCCACGTGTATCTAGAAAAATCATCTACAATAACAAATGCATATAATTTACCTCCGAGGCTAGCAACTCTGCTGGGACCGAATAAATCCATGTGTAGCAATTGTAGAGGTCTAGTAGTACATACTGCGTTTACAGACTTGAATGTGGATCTGGTAGCCTTGTTCTTTTCACATTGGCTGTATACCGAATCCTTCTTGAATGTTATGTCTGGTAAACCGCGTACTATCTTCTTTGTGGATAATCTTGAAATTGTATCCATGTTTGCATGACCGAGTCTCATGTGCCATAGATGACTCTCATCACTTTTGGCCATTAAGTATCTACCTGAAATGTTAGCTTCTTCCAACAGATAGAAAACATATATATTGTCTTCCCTGATTCCTTCAAAGATAGTACTACCAGTTGAGCTATCAACTATAGTACATTTGTCTTTGCCAAAGTTGATACCATAACCATGATCAGCTAGATGACTTATGCTGAGCAGATTATGTTTCAACTCGGTAACCAGACAGACATCTTTAATCACTGGATAGGGAGACTTACCAACATCGCCGATACCAATAATATACCCTTTCAAATTATTACCGAAGGAAACATAACCTTCCTTCTTCTTCTTCGACAGTGTTGCAAATAGGGTAGCGTCACCGGTCATATGCCGTGAGCAACCGCTGTCGAGGATCCATTTGCTTCTAGCATGTGAAGGGTGTTCCACCTACAAAACAGTTTGCAGATGAAACCTTTGGTACCCATTTCTTGTAGGGTCCTGAATTGTTAGCTTTAGGTATCCAAGCATAAACATTTAAATCTACAAGCTTTCTCATTCTACATGCAGATGATATATGACCAATGAGGCCACAATAATGACATTGTGCATGTCGAGTGTTGAAAGCTGAGTGGTGTGCATGGTTGGTAGGTTTGGGTTTTCTAGTATAGAAGAATGCATACCTATGATCATGTTTGGGCTTAACCTTTTGGGGTAAAGGTTTTATATGGTTTGGTCTGACAGTGTTTGGCTTGGGAATGTTCCGAATTCTCGGTAAGTGACACGTGTTAGGATAGGAAGCAGCAGGCTCAGGCTGTTTTCCTAACCTAATTTCCAACCTTTTGGAAGTGTCATATAACTTAGTATAATCAGAAGTGAGTGATTCCATTCTGATTTGTGCAGATTGAAGACTTTTCTTTTCTCTAGAAAGATCTTCTCTCAATTGGTCTATAATCTTGTCTTTCTCTTCGGATGACTGTTTAGTCTCGTGTAATAAGAGCTTTATAGAGGAAAGCTCACCAGACTCACTAACATTAGCTCTAACCTCAGTTAGTAGGTCGGTAAGTCTTCCTATTTCTCCTTTATACTCTTTGAGTACCTTCTTAGCGGTCTGATATTTACTACGCAGTTTTCTGTAGTCAAGCATCATGTCACTGAAGGCATCTCCTAATTGCTCAAAGGTGAAGTCATCATATGTTTCTACAGGTTCAGTAGGTACCTGATCGATTGCCATGAAGCAGATGTTTGCAGCGTCCTCTGAATGTTCATCTTCTGAGTCGCTAGCTTCACTCTCATGCCATATGCTGGTGTTGGCATATTTTTGAGACGTTGATCTTTTCAGGTTGCCTTTTTCATACCTGTTGTTCTTCTTGCTCGATGATGAGTTGATGGGACAGTCCTTCTTCATATGTCCCTTATTCTTGCAGCCATAGCAGACAGCATCTTCTTGGTACCAGTTGTTGCTGTTGTTCTCTTTGACTCTTTTCTCATGTCTCATGAATCTTTTGAACTTCCTTGCTAGGAGAGCTTGATCTTCAGCGTCAGATCCACTGCTGTCTGAGTCATCTTCAGCAGCTTTTCTGTGCTGAGCTTTGAGGGCGATAGTCTTCTCCTTTGGTGCAGGTTCTTCAAAATCTTGTAGCTCCAGTTCATGAGTGAGTAGTTTACCCATGAGTACTTCAAGTGACATTGTAGTGAGGTCGTTTCCTTCAATGATAGCTGTAGCCTTCGGAATCTAGTTCTTGGTGAGAGCTCGCAGGAGTTTGCGAATCTTTTCGTGGTTACTGTAATCTTTGCCTAAGGAGGACAAAGGATTTACAATATCCAAGAACCTCTCGAACATTTGTGTGACTGTTTCATTTGGCTTCATTTTGAACGCCTCGTACTCTTGAGTAAGTCTGCTGACTTTTGACTCCTTGACTTGAGTCGTGCCTTCATGTGTAACTTCGAGAAGCTTCCACACACCATTTGCCGTTGTGCATGTAGATACCCTGTTAAATTCTGTTCTGTCTAAGGCACAAAAAAGAGCATTAATGGCACGTGCGTCAAGACTGGCCTTTTTCTTTTCTTCCTCTGTATAACTGCTTTGGGGTTTTTCAACCAAAACTCCCTCGACATTTATACGAGGTGGCTTCTGATAGCCATCAAGAACAATAGCCCATAAGTCGAAATCAAGAGATTTCAAGAAGAAACTCATCCGTGTTTTCCAATAAGTGTAGTTAGTACCATCAAACATAGGGGGTCTGTTTGTGGCCTGACCTTCACTTGTGAATTTCATAGTAGCCATGTGATGTGCTGTGATCTAATAAATAATGAATAAATAATAGCACTGTTACCTCGCTTTACCTGTAACACCCGCTCTGATACCAATTGTAGGAACGATATAGTAAAGCGTAATACTCTAGAGGGGGGGGTGAATAGAGTTGGCAGCGGAATAATGCTAAATAAAAAATGTTAGCAACACAATCACAGTATATAATCACAATTGAAATAATGTAAAGGCAGAGTTCAGAAAGCAAACGCAAAGACAGCGATGTATACTGGTATCCCTCTGTTGAGGACTAATCCAGTCGGTAGAACTCTTGCTACCAGTTGAATCCACTATAGGAAAAACCGCAAGTTTTCTTACGAAGTCCTTGCAACTTTTACAACGCGAGCTTTGATACGAAGAACTCGTCCAACTTCAAATGTGAAGAGGTATTCTTCAATCAAGCCTTCTGATTACAATCTCTCAGAAACTTCTAGACCGTACCGCACTGGCAAATCGACTAGAGGATTGTAACTGGCTTGGGATCTGAAAATGAAAGCTCTAGAAAACTCTTTGGAAGGCAGAAAGCTTTTTAGATAGAGAGAAGATTGAAAGTGAATGAGTGAATTGAAATGATCGAAATCCATCTCTATTTATAGGAATTCCAAAGGGAGAACTCTGTCAGAATTCGGGCAGAACTCGATGAGCAAATCTCGGTCAAATCCGCAACTGCAGGAGGACCAAGTTCCAGAGAATTCAAAAATCAAACGGCCACCAACCGAACTCTGGCCGAACTCTGGCCGAGTCCTGTCAGGGTTAGGTTAGGGTTTTTAAAACAGATTTTTGGTGATTTTTGAAAACCTTTTTGAAAACCTTTTTGTAAACATTTTGATAGGTCATTTTAAAAACATTTTGAACTATTTGGGAGTAGCCTATTTGCCAGTACGACTCGGTGTACAATGTATTCCTAGACTCAAATAAAGTGAAAAATTATATTGCATAGGAAGTACAGACTCAAGTAGGTAAACAGATCTTCAGTCTTGAACGGAGTGAATATCCAATCTTGCTTATGTCCAAGGAGCTGAGATGTCCCAACAAGCTTCGTATATCCAGACAGAGTTTTGATCAATTATTAAAATCAGGTTGACGATGACCAATGGGCCAACATATACGTCGGGCAAAGGAAACGTTGTAGCAGATGCTGAGCATAATATTCATGGGATCAATAGCCCTAAATAATAATATACAACGAGATTTGGAAGCGATGGATATCAAACTCGGAATTGAGTTCAATATCTGCACCTGGCTCAGCTGAAGCTAGGATCGAGCCTACTTGGCAAAATAAAGACCGCATAGAAGGACGATCTATTTCAGAAGAGGATGCGCGAGCTGATTCTAACAGGAAGGACGACTGATTTTGCGGAAGACGAAGATGGGATGATACGACTAAAAAGAAGGCTCTACATTCCTAAAACTGCCAAACTCAGAAAAGAAATTCTGACAGAGGTGCATTATATGAAGTACTCGTTACATCCTAGGAGCACTAAGATGTACAAGGACTTGTGCACAAACATTTTGTGGCACGACATGAAGAAAGACGTGGCTAATTTTGTGTCACAGTGCATGACATGCCAGCAAGTGAAGATGGAACACCAAAGGCCAGACGGGGAGCTGCAGAATCTCGCCATTCCCGAATGGAAGTGGGACAATACCTCGATGGATTTTATTATGGAAATTCCGAAGACATCGCGAGGGAATGACGCAATTTGGGTCATTGTTGATAAATTGACCAAGTCGGCTCACTTTATCGCAATCAAAGTACCATGGAGCGTTGATCGGTTAGTACAACTATATATATCTACGAGATTGTTCGACTGTACGAGGTACCAGCCACAATAGTTTTGGATAAAGACGGGCAATTCCTATTGCGTTTTGGGACGAGTTTGCAAGCTGTGATGGGGACGAAACTAAATTTTAGTACTACATACCACCCAAGACAGACGGTCAGACAGAGAGGGTGAATCAAATCTTAGAGGATATGTTGCGCCTGTGTGCGATCGATCTAAAGACTAGTTGGGATATGCATTTATCGCTTGTGGAATTTGGGTATAACAACAGTTAGCAATCGAGCATTTAGATGGCTCCGTATGAAGCACTCTATGAAAGGAAGTATTGTTCTCTAATATGTTAGAACGAAGTCGGAGAGCGACAGGTTCTCAGATCAGAACTAGTGGAGCAGGCCGTCGAAAAGGTCCGCTTGATTCGAGACAGACTTCGTATCGCACAAAGTCGACAAAAGAGCTACGCAGATCTTCGTCGACGACCGCTAGAATTTCTGGTCGGAGACCATGTTTCTGAAAGTAACGCCCATGCGTGGTGTAATACGATTCGGTGTCAAAGGCAAACTAAGGCTGAGAATTGTAGGCCATTTCAAGATCCTTGAGCGAGTTGTAACTGTTGCTTATCAGATCGTACTACCTCCTGCCTTGGCTGAAGTTAACGATGTTTTCCACGTTTTACAACTTCAAAAATACATGCACGATCCAAATCATGTGGTTAGCTTCGATCAGTTTAAGCTACGGGCTGACTTGTCTTACGCGGAGGAGCCTATCCAAATTTTGGACCGTTAGGAAAAGGTTTTGTAAAATTTGTTGTCTTTGGTTCGCGTGCTTTAGCGGAACCATTCAGTTGAGGAATCGACATGAGAGATGGAGGTGGAGATAAAGGAGAAGTACCCTTCATCGTTTCCCTAAATTTAAGGTCATACCCTTGTTCTTAAGTTTCGGGACAGAACTTTTTCTTAGTGGTATATTATGTAGTGCCCCGTCCTGATAGGCTGCAGACTATATAATATGCTTACGACGAGTCAGACTCGGTCGGAAACTTAGATGGCTAGTCTGACTCGATCGCTGAGCTTGGCTTACGATAACACTTTGTGGCATCGAATAAATTAATTTGGACGAATGTTACGAGAATCGATCCAACTAATGGAACGATTTCTGTTGAAATAAGTCCTAGATGTAGCAGGCTGCATCTCAGCGAGTGAGCTCTATATAAGAGTCCCTTCGACGGGACCAGAATGCTATATGGTTTTCTTGAGTTTTTGCTGCTTGATTTTGATGAATGTGTTTTCGCATCGATTTCTGCATTCATTCTACGAATTTTGAAACAAATGATTAAAGAAGGGATTCTGATAAAATATTGGTGCCATTGCAAGAGCTCCGTAACTGAAGCTTGAACGTCGTGAAGCACTCTGACCTTCGGCACGATGAAATTCTTCGTGGGTGGTTCTGCCCCTTCTTTTGTACACATTTCTGCAAATAAAATTTTGTTTGCATCGAACTTATTCAAATCGATGATGCCAAGTTAAATGCATGCCAAATCACTAAGATCAAGACTCGGGATAACTGTATCGATTTAGAGTAATTTATTTCACATCAAAAATTGAAAAGTTAAGGTTCTAGAAAAGAGATAGACTATTTCATGATATGCAAAATAAAATGAAACGTTGGTTGCAGCATATGATGCCTCGAAGAAATTGGTGCTTATGGGATGCCAAATCGAAAGTACGGCTTTAGGGAAAATGATTTGTTGTATGAGTTGAGAAAAATGATAATATTGCTTAATACTGTTCACGCTATACAATCTATTTCATATGTTAAACTATTCTTGCATTTGTATGGTCATGGACAACTTGTGCACAAGGGTTTCCTCGAAACGGTATTCGGGGCATCGGAACCGAATCGACCTTGGGAAAATTTGAGATTTCGTGCTTGGCACGAGACATTACGAGACCTCCAGCTAGGCTTGCAACCTAGTCTGATAAGGCACATCATAATGCCATAGAGAATAGTCGCTCGTGGTGATTAATACCGATGACCGCATATAAGATAGCATGCTCACCTATTGTCTTGTACAGGTGGTAAGTATTATATATGTTTCATGCAGAGCACGGTCGTGGTAAGAATTGGGATAAAATGCTATATTTTACTGTATGCTTTTACTGTTCAGAGAAGGCTATCAATATGAACTAAATTCATTTAGTTCTAAATAAAAAGAAAACTCCAATGCATGCCTACTTTAATAGTTAGAGTCAGTTTGGACGAGTGGGTTCGTCCCGCTCATTAGTGCATTCCCAAGTGTACTAATCCCCCAAACCTACAGGTGACGAGAACCCTGGGGGTGGATGGTGCTAAGCCAAAGATAAAGTTCGGAAAGGCATTTTGAAGCTCTTCCTATTCTGAAGTATTTTGAAGCCAATTCATCGAAGGCTTTCAATGTATAAAAATGGTAAATGTATAGAACGACAAGTGTTAGTTCAGGCAGCTTGTCGAGTATTTTCTTTTGTTTCAATTAATATAACTGCAACGGTATATCGAATATAATTACGACTTACACTTCATTACAAGCTATCAATGAAAAGCATGTTTTAATCTTCCTAAACTGCGTGTTTAATTACTCTACGATTTGTGAAGTTTCAACTTGAATGTTTCAAATAATTGATCAAATGTAATGATCTTGCCTTGTACGAGTGTAACTCCAGACTCGTACGACATCACGCCCTAGCGAGGATGATCGATTCGGCATAATCGATGCGAGGACGAATGGTTTGTCGAATCGGGGCATGACAGCAACCGTCTGAGCGCCGGCGAGTTCTTTCGTCCCTTCGCTCCTTTCTCGCCCCTCCATTCCTCTATCTTCTCCCCACACACTCTATCGCCTCCTCTTTCCCCTCTTCCTGGCTTTCTTTTCTCTTTTCTCTACTTCTGCTCCCTCCATTTATTTCCTTTCCAAGCGAATTGCTCCCCTCGAGGAAAAAGGGTCCAGCAACAGCATAGACGTATGCTTTTTATTTTTATTTTATTTTTTATTTTTATTTGTTATTATTATCATTATTTCTATTTACTTTTATTTTTCTAAGTATATATACATCATTTATTATCATTAATATTATTATCATTTTTCTGCTATATTTTATGATTATTGTTATGTTATTAAGAGGGTGTGTATTATCAATAATTTTTTTACCAAATAAAATATATAGGATAAAATTTTTTCAAATTATATAGGTTTATAAAAAGTTGACTTCCATTTGTTTATTTTTGGTCTATAAGTCCTGAAATAATTTTTAAAAACTTCTAGGATTATCCTAAAATATTTTAACTAATGAAATATCTTTCTATAAAAAAATCATATTCTTACAATTTAGTGTTTTGCCTAAAAACAATTTTTATATTTTTCAAATATTTAACTAAAATCTTTACTAGTAAATATAGTTTTTCAAAATATTATAAATATTTTTCTGAAATCATATATATATTATTTATCTAATTTCCTTTAACATCCTGTCTGTGACACATCCCATTATTTCTATTCCCTTGCCAATATTGGACTTTCTTATGTCGACCCTAACTAATTAGATTGCTCTGGATCTGGTAGAACAATCTGCGCCATCATCAGAGGTCGTCTTGCGTAGTTATAACACCAAAGTCAACTCTATGCCACCTTGATCGTCACATCACACCAAGCGTCACTACCAGGCAAGATACCTTGCCATTTAGCTTATATATTGCATACATTTATTTAATTATTTATTTCCTGCAAGATTAATTTTGCAATTTTAACATATTTAGATGCTATTCTACTGCTTAGTGTTATTTTATGTTATTTAATATTCTTATGCCTATTAAACCTAGATTTAAGAGACCACCCTCGTTTGTGTTATATTTATTGGCTTGACATGTTTGTGCTCGATGTCGCGAGTCGCATATAGAACTCGGACATACGTAGCTGCCTGGACATTGGTACGTATAAGTCGTGCGATAGGATTAACTACTAATAGTATTGCATGATTAGTTTGACTTAGCGGTTAATAGAGGTTATGTGTTGTGAAGACAACATATAGGCATGGGGTGGGGAGGACATTTCCTTAGTTTATAGGCTACTATGCACTATACCTTTCTGTTCGTACGCTCCGTCGGAGATGCGGGTTGACGACCCCTTTATTTTATTGCTGGCTACTGACGTTTGAGGAACGGTTATGCTTGAGGCCCCTGGTGCCTAAGAGGGGACTATGTTGATCCCATTTTAGCCAAAGAGTCTATGCGTTGGAGATTTGTTCTTAAATTGCATTCACATAGAATGGTTAGGCTACCTTATCCGTTAGGTATAGGTACTTTTGGTTTGTGTACTTATACCTGACCGTGACTTAGAACAGTATCTTATTGCGGACTAGTTTGCGACACCTTGTCCTTGTTTGGTTGTAGGTGTGGTTCACTGCTTCGATGATAAGGAACAGAACCTTGTTGTGGTCCGGATACTATATTTGATTCATGGCATGGAAAGATACTTCATCGTGGATTAGGGTGCCATCTTCTGCCCTTATTTGGTTGGGGGGATGGTACGCTAATTCAAGGGTGGAGTATTAGACCATGTTATGATCCAATTTGACATATTATTGAGCAGTTTATATTCAGTTATATGGTATATTTTATGTATATTATTACGTCCCTCTGAGGACCTGGTGATTTCTCCAGGTGTGTGTGTTCTCTTGACTATCTGCAGGTATTCTAGCCAAAGTCGCGATCTTTTCTATTCCTTCGAAGGTGACTTGCCCTTGGATCGTCATTTGCTACTCTTGACAAATCATTTTATTGTTTATGTATTACTTCTCTTTTAAAATAGTTGGTAGTGGATTTGTCTCCGCCCAACAACTTGTATAAATAACAATTCATATTGGTTATAATTTTTTTTTTTTTTTGGATGAGATTATTTGGCCGTGATTATACTGCATTTACAGCTTATGTATATTTATTATACGGCTGGCATGTCTACGTACCTAGTTCTACTTATTTTGGGACTGGATGTTACACTTGGTGATCTCTCCAGGTATAGATGATCGATAGTATCCCGAGGAGTATAAATTTCAGACTAGACTCTTCCTCTCTTCCTTTGTGGACTATGTGACTTTCTCCTAGGTAGTGGACTTAAATTATTGTTATACTTTCTCTCTTGTATCCCAAATTTATTCTTTAGAATCTCTTGGTAGTGGATTTGTCTCCACCCAGCAACTTAATCATTGATATTTTCATATTTGATTTAATGATATAGTTATTCCTTTGTTCTCTGTGGATGAGATTTAGTGTGCCATGACTATCTCTATACTGCATTTACAACTTATGTGTATTTATCATACGACTGACATGTTACGTTACCTATTCCTACGTATGTTGAAACTGGGGCATTACAGACCCCATATAATATTCTCGAGTGTCACATATGCAATTTTTGTGGCAAACAAATTTTTATACAGAGAAACTATCGTAAGAGGTTAGGTCTATATTAGGCTTGTGGTTCCGACCAACACCATTAAAATATTGTCCAAAGAGCAAGGATGCAACAGCTCGAGCAAGTACCAACTCAACACACCAACATATAGCATGAAGGACAAGCATTCACCATAGCATTGATAGACACCCATCATGGGAGTAAGATACAACATGTATTTTCCTAGTTATGCCATTACTTGTTAAGAAACGATTTGACATTAGAGTCACACCTTCACTAGTTGTCACCAACACATCTAACTATAGTATTATTTTTGACCAATTTAAATTTTCTATTAGTGTGCCATTAGTGTACTATTTATTTTAATTTATTTACTAGGAACTTATATTTTAGATTGGACCCTTAGTCATGACTAGATTAGATGCATGTATTAATTTAGACTCAACTCACCTATTTCCTTCAAGCTTTATATTAGCTAATTGGTATGGTATAATTAAAGCCTAACTAAACCTCAATTAAGCCCAACCCCTTTCATTTGTGGCCGGCCATATACGGTGGAGGCCTATCTATTATTTCCATTCTCTACAAGCTTCTCCACTCTTCCAAATTCTTCTTAACTCTTCTTCCATGGAGTGCTAAGGAGTTGGGAGCCCAAAGAGGCCTAGTGAGGAGCTCTAGCAAGGATTTTGGGAACCAATTCTTCTTCCTTCAACATCAAATTTGTGGGTCCTTGAGGAGGAGCAATTCTACATAGGTATTGATCTCTTTCCTCTCCTTTTTGTGTCAAATTTCTAAGTAAACTAGTAGGAGACCCCCTAATGGCTAGATCTAACCTTCTAGATGGAGAAATAGGTGCTAGAGGACTCATTCCTAGTAGATCTAGAATTTAGAATGGTGGTTTTGGGGTAGCTACAAAATTATGACTACTGAGTGTTGATACAAGTCCCCAAGAGGAAATTGTGTCATACTTTGGTGTAGGTTTGGTCCATGTGTCCTAATTATGGTATCGAAGATTGTGTCATGACACGATGTGGTACATATAAATGTGTCTCTAAATGAGCTCAATGGTTTATTAATAGCTATTGCCACATTTACGTAGGAATTGGGGAATGGAGAAGTGTATCCACGTGTTGTGAAGCTTTTTGTATCATAACTATGTCACATGTATCAATGTGTATTTATGTATCATGAAAATTAGGATTCTAGTCATATTATGGAGTGTATATATATATGTGTGCACATATGTATGTGTATCATTGGGTGCATGTTCCAATGGCACACCATATAGGATTAGGCTCTAGCTATATATATATATATATATATATATATATATATATATATATATATATATATATATATATATATATATATATATATATATAATATATATATATATATATGTATATATATAAAGGTTGTGATGTAGAGATGAAATTATGTCCTATATGTAAATATATGTGTATATGTGTTTAATTGGTATGTCAACACATTTGTGTGCAGTTAACCTGCAGACATAGGGAGGATCTATGCAATAGTGACTCAGTTATGTATGTGTATATATGATCGAGCAGTATGGGTGTGGGTGTGTAGTTGAAGAAACTACAGGTAAGCCTACAGATTTCAGGAAATCTGTTGGCAGTGTAGTAGTTGACTGAACCTATGAACTGGAAGCGTGTTGTGTCTAATGAGTTTGCAAGTAAATAGGGCAGACAGAGGGTTCCCTGTGTACCAGTGTAGAGTGTGTATGTGTCATTTGTGTGTGTACACAGTAGTAGGTAGCAGAGTCCTATATGTGTGTGTAAACATATATGTAGGTATCAGTGTGTGAGTGCTCATAATGTAGCAGCTGAAATTACAGTTTTAGGAATGGGGATACCGGTGTACAATTAGCTAACAGTGTATGCTTCCTACTGCACTAGGCAGCAGCAGTTTGGGCACTGCAATAGTGTGTAGTGCATTCAAGGGTTCCCTGTAGTTAGTGTAATGTATATCACACATAAAGAAGGTATGGTGCAATACAACAGGTACTAGCAGCATTAGTGACTGCTAGCACCTGGTGTACATCGAATTATGTGCAGAACTGTTTGATGTAGTAGTTAACTACACAGGTGTGGGTGAACGACTGGTTTCAATGAGAAGTAGATCATTTACCAGTAATCAGTATAGTATAAACCATATTTGAGCAGCAACAGCAGCAATAGCAGCAACAGCCCAGTGCTCAATAACAAGTTCATAACTATGTGCAAGAAATGGAGAGCTTTTTATGTGCAGCAGCTAGGCTAGAATAGTAGATAAGTTCGTAGGTAGTGTACCATGTGTCTGTGTGTGTGAGGGTTGAGTGATTAGAGTGTGCAGTCCAAGTAATTAGGCAGGTGGAGTAAGTACATGTACTTAGAATGGGGGACAAACATATATGTAGGAATGGTTGGTAGGATATTTTAAGGAAAGGTAATATATATATATATATATATATATATATATATATATATATATATATATATATATATATATATATATATATATGAGAGCGCCTCGCCTATAGCTCCTGGTAGATCTCCGTTCAGTTCGACTCCGGCTTGGCCTTTGGCCGGGCCGGCGTCCACATGGCCAAATCATTTGCAGCAGTAGTCGCTGGAAGGGTTGAGGATCCTCCTCGCCTGGCTCCACGAACGGTGACGTCAATCAAAGGAGCCCCAACGATCTCCTTTTCAGAAGAAGAAGAACAAACTCTCTCAAGTCCTCTTCGTTATGCCCTCATTGGGAAGTTTTCTCAAACCAAACCATTGATCGAGGTTATTCGCAAGGCTTTGTCAGGGTTTCAATTCCAGGAAGCGATTAAGGCTGGGGTTATCAACCGCAAACATATACTGATTCAACCTTCTGTTGAAGGAGACTATCTTCGTCTTCGATCTAAAGACACGTGGTTCGTCTCGCGAGCCCCAATGAGAATTTTTAAGTGGGAACCTAATTTCTCACCTTCTTTTGAATCTTTCCTCATGCCTGTGTAGATGGATCTTCCTGATCTACCTTATCACTTATATAACAAAGAGGCTCTTTTTGCCATAACTTCAGCGATTGGTTCACCTTTGGAAATTGATAAGACTACTTCTGAGCTATCTCATCCAAGTCGAGTAAGGGTATTTGTTGAAATAGATGCAAGTAAACCTTTACAGCAGCACATTAGAATCAGCCTTCCTCGTGGTCGAAGTTTCTGGCAAAACTTGGAATATGAGTATATCCCATTGTATTGTTCACACTATCATCATCAAGGACACAATATTACTCAGTGCAAACTGAAGAATAAAGGCAAAGAAATTGCGCTTAAGGAAGCTGCACAGGAAAAGCCAATGTCGGGGGAGGACACGTGTCGACCTCAAAAGGATTTGGTGGTTACTCAAATTTTACAGCGTCCCAATGAAGGCAGTAGCTTACCAATTAATGAAGGTGATCTTGGTCTTAACACGTCATCCGAGGCTGTTATCAATGGGGAAATTAATATAATGCAAAGAGAGGCTGCTCTAATTGATCCAAGCCCATCACTTCCCAGTGGCCCACTGGCCACTCCCTGCGAAGCTAAGGCCACGAGAGCGGAGGAGACTGCTTTGCATCAACCTGTCACATTGGAAGAGACAGATAAGGAAATGGCGGTTACGGGATTGGCTAAAGTGGCTCCGACCGATGTTGTTCTTGATACTTCATTGGTAGCCATAGCAACCGAAGCTCTGGTCACTGTGAGGGATTTCGAGCAGCTGGAGGAAGGTGAGGTTCGTGACACAGTTTTCAATTGGGCTGATGATGTCGAAAGGGAAGAGCTCGATGTGGAGAACAGACACAGTGGAGATGAACGCCGGGACACTGGAGGAGAAACTCAGGACGCGACTACAGCAACAATACAAAGGAGGAAAAAAACAAAGAAGACGGTGGAGCCTTCCGATCGTGTCACTCGTCAAACAACAAGCTCAAACTCTACAAGTAAATCCCAAGCCCCTAATGTTTAACATCTTAATTTGGAATGTGAGAGGAATTGCCAACAAAATGACTCTTAAAAGAATCAAATCATTAGCCAGGATACATAAAATTGTCCTTATTTCTATCATTGAGCCTAAGGTGGATGTCCATCAGCCTTTTCTACATTCTAATGAGCGTGGTAATATATGGGTGATGGCTAAGATGGCATGTGACCTATCACTTCAAGATTTATTTGATCAAGTACTCACTGTTACTGTATCTTATCATTTTTTGCCATCAGCTGCAATGTTTTCTTTGGTTCATGGAGACAATACTAAAGAAGGACGTCGCCTGCTTTGGGATAGACTATCTTAGCTTCAGGTGGATCACCACCTTCCATGGGTTGTAGGGGTGATTTCAATGCTGTGTTACGATCGAAAGAAAAGATCGGAGGCCGTCATGCTGATCCAGTCTCGATTTAAGAGTTTGCTAACTTCAAATTAGCGGCTGGATTAACTGAACTTCCTTATTCAGGAACCTGCTTTACATGGCTGAAGTCTAAGAAGGATGGCAGGTGTGGGTCGCATTTGGATCGGGTTATGGTGGATAATGCGTGGCTCGAATTGGCTCCAATGTCAGGAGTTGAACACCTTAATAGAATGGAGTCAGATCATGCTCCAATTCTAACTCAATTCAAACGAGCTCCGGTAGGAGGCAGGAGATTCCTCGACCTATGTACGACTCATGAGGATTTTAAAGCAATTATCCATCAAGCCTGGTATTCGGTACACCATCTGAATGCAATTACTAGAGTATTTCTGCGTCTAGACGCCTGCCGAAAAGTTCTATCTATATGGAGCAGGAACACATATGGGGACATTTTCCAGTCGGTAAAGAAAACGGAAGATGACGTCCTTGCAGCATAACTCAACTATGAGGCATTGAACTCTCAGGTTTCTTTCGAACACCTGTCGAAGGCGTCTGCATTACTTAAGCAATGAGTTCGTATTGAAGAAGGCTATTGGAGACAGAAGGCTCGTCTTAAATGGGACCTAAACGGGGATAAGAACACAACTTATTTTCATGGCTATGTTAATAACAGGAAGAAGTCTCTGCATATTCATTCCATCA
The DNA here is from genome assembly GCA_029216955.1 of Iris pallida. Taxonomy (NCBI): domain Eukaryota; kingdom Viridiplantae; phylum Streptophyta; class Magnoliopsida; order Asparagales; family Iridaceae; genus Iris; species Iris pallida. The sequence goes on from JANAVB010009400.1 coordinate 13,122,053, forward strand.
CCAAGGACAATAGAGAGATGCTCAAAGAAAAACAGGATATCCATGACTATGCAAAGGAATTCTTTTCTAAATTATATGAGCGTGAAGAGATTCGGGATGATTCTGAGATGTTGGCTCTCATTCCTAATGTAGTGACAGAGGAGGATAATGAGATTCTTATTGCATCACCTTCTAAAGAGGAGATCCTTGACACTATTAAAAGCTTGGACAAGAACAGTGCCTCAGGGCCTGATGGGTTCACGCCAGTGTTTTACTTACATAGTTGGGACATTGTCAGTGATGATATATTGGAAGCCATCTCTATGTTCATCGACGGGTTCTCACTTTCGAGGACGTTTACCAACTTGTCGCTCATCCTCATACCAAAGGTAAAACAGCCTAAGGCATTTGGTGATTTTAGACCAATTAGTCTTTGCACTGTGATTAATAAAATTATATCTAAGTTACTCTCTCGACGCTTAGCTCCAATCCTTCCGCGTATTATTTCACAAGAACAGAGCGGGTTTGTGCAAGGTCGAGAGATTGTTGATAACATATTGCTGGCTCAAGAAATGATGGCCAAGATAAACAAAAAATATAGAGGGGGTAACATTGCTATAAAACTTGATATGATGAAGGCCTATGATAGGGTTGATTGGCGTTTTCTTCTGAAGGTGCTTCGTAAATTTGGATTTCATAATAAGTGGGTGGATATGATGCTGCGTATTGTGAAC